>CM051234.1:628682266-629882266 GCA_027917425.1 Gastrophryne carolinensis | reverse complement strand
TCTCTCCCTGACAATAGTGGTTCCGGCTGCTGTTCTGAAGGGTCTCCAGTTCGATTTAAACAGTTTTTGTCTGGGGCGGGCAGAAGCCACGTTTAGATTGATTGACAATTTATAGGGCCAAGCAGCAGGGAGGCCTAGGAGTCCCCAATCTGTCCCGTTACTATTGTGGGTGCCAGATTGCTCAATAGTCAGCTGTGCTTGGGCTGAGAGATAGGCCGTTGTTGGTTGACATTGAGGAGGCCTACTGTTCTCTGATCACTATCTCAAACCTGTTATTCCTGCCTCTGTCAGTGTATAGGGGAACTGGCAATCCTGTATTAAACCATTCCCTCGGGCTTCTTGGAGCCAGCAGCATTTAAATGGTGGAAAAAATTAACTAGGTTTAAGGATTTAACTACGTCCCGGCGGATGCTCACCTTTTCCGATGTGAGGTCCTCTAGAAATATCCCCAATAGTGAATTCCTCCACTTCCTACAAATTTCCCATTGTGGGAGAACCAAAATTAAAGCAGGTGCAGCCCCACTCGAGCTCTTGACATTCGAGAGATGGAGTACGTCTTCTGAAATATACAGTGAAATGGGAGGCTGATCTCAATACAACCTTTTCGGGCTGCGACTGGAGAGCGTCTTGGAGGCATTATTATCAGGGTTCCTGAATGTGTGTGTCCAAGAAGTTAATCCTACAGTAATGCTTAGGTGGTATCTAGTTCCAGACAGGATCCATAGGTTTTGCCCATCCTATTCTGTCAGAGCGGGGTCCTACTTGTTTGTATGTCATGTTTAATTTTCGGAGGATTTTTGCTCTTGTAAACTTTATATAGCTCGATAACTATGCTTTTCTTTATAGACAAAAAGTATTGGATGTTGTCTTTTGGTGTATGTTCTTTATTCTATAAAAAACTATTGACTCAAGCAGCTCACACAGACCAATAGCTGTTGTTTGAATCCCACCTTTCGCTATATAACAACCTCTGAATCATCAGAACTCTACAACGCCAAGCAGAAAAGATGAGAAGGGTAAAGGAAAGAACACTGACAAAACCATTGAAGGTGAGAAGCATGGTAAGGGTTATGGTTAGAGATGAGCGAACTTTTGAAAAATTCGATTCGACTGATTCGCCGAATTTTCCGACAAAAATCGTTTCGACCCGAATAAATTCGCGACGAATCGCTATTAAAAACGGCTATTTCTGAGCCTCCTACAGCCTCAATAGGGTTGTAAACCATTCAGCCTTGCTGTACAACGCACAGGATGCGTGCTGGGTTAGTTAAATAATACTTTGAAGAAATATCACATGCAGATCAGAGGCATCGCTAATAGAATCGCAGAGCGGCACAATTGCAGAGAGTTGAAGTGGCATCACTATGAGGGGCAGAAGGAGCCCAAATATACACTGGAGTTGGCCTCAGGAGCCCAAAAATTGGATGAATCACACCCTGGAGTTGGCAGAAGTTGGCAGCAGCAGCAGCAGCAGGAGCCCAAATATACACTGGAGTTGGCTTCAGGAGCCCAAAAATTGAATGAATCACACCCTGGAGTTGGCAGAAGTTGGCAGCAGCAGCAGCAGGAGCCCAAATATACACTGGAGTTGGCCTCAGGAGCCCAAAAATTGGATGAATCACACCCTGGAGTTGGCAGGAGTTGACAGTAGCAGCAGCAGCAGGAGCCCAAATATACACTGGAGTTGGCCTCAGGAGCCCAAAAATTGGATGAATCACACCCTGGAGTTGGCAGAAGTTGGCAGCAGCAGCAGCAGGAGCCCAAATATACACTGGAGTTGGCCTCAGGAGCCCAAAAATTGGATGAATCACACCCTGGAGTTGGCAGGAGTTGACAGTAGCAGCAGCAGGAGCCCAAATATACACTGGAGTTGGCCTCAGGAGCCCAAAAATTGGATGAATCACACCCTGGAGTTGGCAGAAGTTGGCAGCAGCAGCAGCAGGAGCCCAAATATACACTGGAGTTGGCCTCAGGAGCCCAAAAATTGGATGAATCACACCCTGGAGTTGGCAGGAGTTGACAGTAGCAGCAGCAGGAGCCCAAATATACACTGGAGTTGGCCTCAGGAGCCCAAAAATTGGATGAATCACACCCTGGAGTTGGCAGAAGTTGGCAGCAGCAGCAGCAGGAGCCCAAATATACACTGGAGTTGGCCTCAGGAGCCCAAAAATTGGATGAATCACACCCTGGAGTTGGCAGAAGTTGGCAGCAGCAGCAGCAGGAGCCCAAATATACACTGGAGTTGGCCTCAGGAGCCCAAAAATTGGATGAATCACACCCTGGAGTTGGCAGGAGTTGACAGTAGCAGCAGCAGGAGCCCAAATATACACTGGAGTTGGCCTCAGGAGCCCAAAAATTGGATGAATCACACCCTGGAGTTGGCAGGAGTTGACAGTAGCAGCAGCAGGAGCCCAAACATTACTTCAAAGAGACCCTGGGGTTGGCTTCAGGAGCCCAAAAATTGGATGAATCACACCCTGGAGTTGGCAGAAGTTGGCAGCAGCAGCAGCAGGAGCCCAAACATTACTTTAAAGAGACCCTGGGGTTGGCTTCAGGAGCCCAACAATTGGATGAATCACACCCTGGAGTTGGCAGCAGCAGCAGCAGGAGCCCAAATATACACTGGAGTTGGCTTCAGGAGCCCAAAAATTGGATGAATCACACCCTGGAGTTGGCAGAAGTTGGCAGCAGCAGCAGCAGGAGCCCAAATATACACTGGAGTTGGCCTCAGGAGCCCAAAAATTGGATGAATCACACCCTGGAGTTGGCAGCAGCAGCAGGAGCCCAAATATTACTTTAAAGAGACACTGGAGTTGGCTTCAGTAGCCCAAAAATTGGATGAATCACACCCTGGAGTTGGCAGCAGCAGCAGGAGCCCAAATATTACTTTAAAGAGACACTGGGGTTGGCTTCAGGAGCCCAACAATTGGATGAATCACACCCTGGAGTTGGCAGCAGCAGCAGCAGGAGCCCAAATATACACTGGAGTTGGCTTCAGGAGCCCAAAAATTGGATGAATCACACCCTGGAGTTGGCAGAAGTTGGCAGCAGCAGCAGCAGGAGCCCAAATATACACTGGAGTTGGCCTCAGGAGCCCAAAAATTGGATGAATCACACCCTGGAGTTGGCAGGAGTTGACAGTAGCAGCAGCAGGAGCCCAAATATACACTGGAGTTGGCCTCAGGAGCCCAAAAATTAGATGAATCACACCCTGGAGTTGGCAGAAGTTGGCAGCAGCAGCAGCAGGAGCCCAAATATACACTGGAGTTGGCCTCAGGAGCCCAAAAATTGGATGAATCACACCCTGGAGTTGGCAGAAGTTGGCAGCAGCAGCAGCAGGAGCCCAAATATACACTGGAGTTGGCCTCAGGAGCCCAAAAATTGGATGAATCACACCCTGGAGTTGGCAGGAGTTGACAGTAGCAGCAGCAGGAGCCCAAATATACACTGGAGTTGGCCTCAGGAGCCCAAAAATTGGATGAATCACACCCTGGAGTTGGCAGGAGTTGACAGTAGCAGCAGCAGGAGCCCAAACATTACTTCAAAGAGACCCTGGGGTTGGCTTCAGGAGCCCAAAAATTGGATGAATCACACCCTGGAGTTGGCAGAAGTTGGCAGCAGCAGCAGCAGGAGCCCAAACATTACTTTAAAGAGACCCTGGGGTTGGCTTCAGGAGCCCAACAATTGGATGAATCACACCCTGGAGTTGGCAGCAGCAGCAGCAGGAGCCCAAATATACACTGGAGTTGGCTTCAGGAGCCCAAAAATTGGATGAATCACACCCTGGAGTTGGCAGAAGTTGGCAGCAGCAGCAGCAGGAGCCCAAATATACACTGGAGTTGGCCTCAGGAGCCCAAAAATTGGATGAATCACACCCTGGAGTTGGCAGCAGCAGCAGCAGGAGCCCAAATATTACTTTAAAGAGACACTGGAGTTGGCTTCAGTAGCCCAAAAATTGGATGAATCACACCCTGGAGTTGGCAGCAGCAGCAGCAGGAGCCCAAACATTACTTTAAAGAGACCCTGGGGTTGGCCTCAGGAGCCCAAAAATTGGATGAATCACACCCTGGAGTTGGCAGCAGCAGCAGGAGCCCAAACATTACTTTAAACAGACCCTGGGGTTGGCCTCAGGAGCCCAAAAATTGGATGAATCACACCCTGTGGAGAGTCATGTGGAGAAAAAGTAGCTTAGTTAGTAATATCTACATAAAATTATGAATAAACAAATGCAAAAGTTTGCCAAAGTGAAGTTTTGTTTGAGGGTGTGTTTCCACCTTTTAATTAAATCAGAAACAAGAAGGTATCATTGCCTCTGACTAATTAGCCCTCAAAAATTCTTGGAATTTTTAATCTGGAATCATGTCTGATCCGTCTTATCCGAAGAATATTAATAAAAAGTAAGAGTAACGTAAAGGATTTTTTATCAATACTTACTTGTGGTCCGATGCGGAGGAATGTCTGTAACTGGAGAGCAGCGCCTTAAATCTGTTTTGCACGATCCATCTTTCTTGGTCTGGCCCCGTCATCAATCTACTGGAATACATCAGGCATTGTTGGGAGGAAAGCTTGGCTGATCCATGCGCCATTCATTTCCACGCAGGGCAGTCTCTGGAAAAAAAAAGTCTGTATAAACCAGGGTCTTTTTCATATAAAAACAAATGGTTATTCTTGCTTTTCAACCATATGTTCCACAGCTTTACCAGTCATTGTGTCAGCCAATGAAGCAACTTTGTCTCGAAGTGCTGCAAAAGCAGTCCACTGCATCACAAGTGGCATCTGACACCCCCAGTCAACTGTCTGTCTGTTATGCTTTGGGTTCAGCTCCACTATCCATTGATCTGATATCCAAGATCTGATAATCATAAAATTCAGCAGCTACTGCCCAGCCAAGAAGTGGAGGAGACACTCGCCTCTTCTTCCACTATCCGGCAATTAGTGATGAGGAGAGTGTCGTGGGAGGAGGTGTTGCAAGCCGAGGTAGTGGAAGAGGGTCCCTGGAGTCTGCGGCGGTGGCGGCGGCAGCAGCAGCGAATTATTGCGGACTGTTGGTAGGAAAAATCAGCTACTCAGCGATGTGGCAGTGTTCCATGCAGCATCCTGTGGAGAAAAAGTAGGTTAGTTAGTGTATATACATAAAATTATGAATAGACAAATGCAATAGTATTGCGAAAGTGAAGTTTTGTTTGAGGGTGTGTTTCCACCTTGCAATTAAATCAGAAACAACTAGCTATCATTTGCCTCTGAATAATTAGCCCTCAAAAATTCTTGGAATTTTTAATCTTGATGTCTGAGGGATTTCTCCTCTCAGACAGCGTCACCATAAGTCCAGCCTGCTGCATTACCCAGTGGTGGACCTTTCAGAGAACTGATGGCTTGTGCCGAGCCGAGGTGGAGAGTCACATGGCATGGTTGTTGAACAGAAGGTGGGCCAGTCCTTTAGCCTGTCAGTGTGTACCAAAGTGCACAGTGTTGTCTACGCCTGGAGCTGTAACTATAGACTCATGGTGGACAATATATATCCTTTTAGGCCCCCTTGGTGATTGTGGTTTCACGCTGTTCTTCACATGGTTTTCCTTGACCATCAGAGTCACACATGGGAGGAACTACTAAAAATGAGAACTCAATCCATGAAAGCATTGCTTAATCCACGAAAACTGCAAATTTGGACCCATGGTGACTGACACTTGGAAGAACATCTTGTTTGCGCTGCGACAAGGAAGCCAGAGTCATGCGTCCTGACATGGCACACGTGTTCAGTCTAGTTTTGAAGTCTTGCCCCCATCTGAAAGACATCCGAACAACAGGAAAGAAAGTTAGCATGCACTTCTGGCACTCCTACACCACCAAGCACAACCTTATTGAGCCTCAGCGTCACAACGGTGTACCCCACCATAGTCTGATTGCGATGTTTCCACCCGTTGGAATTCCACCCTCCATATGCAGGATCCACTATAGCAGTGGTCCCCAACCCTGTCCTCAAGGCCCACCAACAGGCCAGGCTTTGCAGATCTCCACAAAGATGCTCAGGTGGAGTAATTAGTGCAGCTGCAGAGCAATAGAGCTGGCTATTTGGAGATCCAAAAAACATGACATGTTGGTGGGCCTTGAGGACAGCGTTGAGGACCACTGCACTATAGGAACAGAGAAAAGCCATCACGGATTTCTGGATGATCCAAACGGATAGGGGGACACCCCTGTGTAAATTCAATGTAAACCATTGGCAGCTCATACGTGACACCGACCGTTTGCTCAGGCCCTTTGAGGAAGCTACATTATTAGTCAGTTGCCAGGACTATGAGATGAACGATGAGATTCCACTGCTTCATGTACCAACACATGTTGGAAAGCATGGCTGGTCAGGGCACTGGAGACATGGCACATACATTTCACAGCCACATGAAGCCTGTGGGGGCTGAAGTGGAGGAGGAGGAGGGGGTGGGGCACAGCAAACCACAGTTTAGGTTTCACAAAATGACCATTTTATCTAGTCATCTGACAGGAGAGGAGGAGCAGGAGCAGCCACAGGAGCTAGAGGGTTGTGAGTAAGGCGAGACAGAGGACCCAGACACACCATGGCAGTTTACAGTGGAGATGGAGACAGGTAGTCCCTCCGAGTCACTTGCACAAATGGCACGATGCATGCTCACATGCATGCGTACTAGTGAGCGCAGAATTGTCTCCATTTGTCAGCGGGAAGACTTCTGGCTCTCCAACTTATTGGACCCTCGCTTCCGGCACAAAATGGGGGCATTTTTTACGCCCACTGAGAGGGAGGACAAACTGACCTACTACAGAGACATCCCACGTAGTCAGTTGGGCGATGTCTATCTGCGCCATGGCCCATACTCCCGCAGGTCTGACTCGGGGGGAAGTCTGCGATCACCTTCCACTGCCATGGCTGCTGGGGGGGTGGAAGGAGCAGCAGCAGCAGCTCCATCAGCAGCAGCCTCAGTCTTCAGTCGCTAGTGAGTAGCTTTCTACACCCGCATAGTGAGTCTACTCATGAGCAGCAGGAAGACCTGGAGCTGGACCTCAAACAGCAGGTCATGTCATACCTTGACATGACCATGCCAACACACCTTCAAGATCCACTGGATTTGCTGGGAAGCCAAACTTGACTTGTGCCCGCAACTAGCAGAGTTTGCCCTGGAAAAGCTGTACTGGCCGGACAGTAGTTGATTTAGATGGCAACTGGGCTGCTCTATATAACGAAGCAAAATGGCAAATTTACCTCACTATATAAGCTATTGCCCCTCAGATTTACACAGGGGCTGCTCTATATTATGCTGCAAAATGGCAAATTAACCTCACAATATAAGCTATTGCAGCTCTATATAAATAAAAATAAATAAATAAAAAAAGGGCCTGTAGAAGCTTATTTAGTATAACAGATAGGGTGACATGTGCTGGTTTGGGATGCCCATATGGGCTAGTGTTTTGGCAGCAGTACAAAAACCAATGCAAAATGCAATAGCTTAATAAAGCTGATGCTGATCAACGCTTATTTAGTATAACAGATGGGGTGCAACATGCAGGTTTGGGATGCCCTGCGGCCTGGTGTATTTAAAGCAGACCAAAACAAATTCAAAATGCAATAACTTAATAAAGCTGAGGCTGTAGATGCTTATTTAGTATAAACAGGTAGGGTGCAAGGTGCAGCTTTGGGGTGCCCTGCGGCCTGGTTAAATGAAAGCAGTCAAAAAGGAAGTGCAAACTGAAGTAGCTTAATGAAGCTGATGCTGATCAACGCTTATGTTGTATACCAGATAGGGTGCAAGGTGCAGCTTTGGGGTGCCCTGCGGCCTGGTTTATTAAAATCAGTCAAAAACAAGTGCAAACTGAAGTAGCCTGATCAACGCTTATGTTGTATAACAGATAGGTTTAAAATAGCATGTGCCTTGGGATGCCCGTGTGGCCTGTTATATTTCAAGCTGAACAAAAAGTAACAATAATCCAAGTATGAGACATCATTTTGACCTTCTTCACAGCGCCATACTTTGAAAAAAAAAAATTAATTTCATGCCGATCAATCCAAAGGTCAATGCCCCTAACAAAAATAGTGTTCAGGATAAGTTTTCCTTCTGGAAGGACGTAACCTTTAGTTTACATGCTTGGGGTAGGTTATCTTACAAATTGGGATACCCCAGCCAGCAGTGTCATTGAAAGAGACAGATTGTAATGCAGGCCATACGCAAGCAGAGAAACTCAGGCTGCAACAGGCCTATTTAGTTTACATGGTTGGGGTAGGTTATCTTACAAATTGGGATACCCCACTGTATATGAAACCGAATATAAATGCACACCCAAAAGTGGACACTCAGCCTCCAAGAGGCCTGCTTAGTTTAAATAAGAGAGCTGCTTAGTATGGTAGGTAGGTTATGTTATGTTACAGAATGGGATGCCCCAAGCAGACTTGAGATCAGTATATATGCACACAGCAGCAGTGTGTTAGCAGGCTCATACAGGCCAAATTTCTTTAAATAAATGTGCAGCTTACAGTAAATGCAGAGGCTAATGGTATGTTACAGAATGGGATGCCCCAAAGCTGACTTGAGATCAGTATATATGCACACAGCAGCAGTGTGTTAGCAGGCTCATACAGGCCAAATTTCTTTAAATAACTGTGCAGCTTACAGTAAATGCAGAGGCTAATGGTATGTTACAGAATGGGATGCCCCAAAGCTGACTTGAGATCAGTATATATGCACACAGCAGCAGTGTGTTAGCAGGCTCATACAGGCCAAATTTCTTTAAATAACTGTGCAGCTTACAGTAAATGCAGAGGCTAATGGTATGTTACAGAATGGGATGTCCCAAAAACCAGAGAGCACCTGGCAGGCAGCAGTAAGACTATGCACAGCAAAAGTGTCTTTATCATGCCTAATTTCAATTAGAATAGGTGCAAATGGTTAGGTTCTTAAATAGAGGCTGGTGTAGTCACAGAATGGGATGCCCTAAAAACCAGCAGTAAGTACACCTGGCAGGGACAAGTTGTGCTATGCCCAGCAAAAGTGTCTTTATCAGGCCTAATTTCAAATATGATAAGAGCAAATGCTTATATGGTCTTAAACAGAGGCTGCTGTAGTCACAGAATGGGATGTCCCAACAGGAATCGACCTGGCAGGGTCCAGTAGTGCTTTGGCCAGCAAAAGTGTCTTTATCAGGCCTAATTTCAAATATGATAAGAGCAAATGCTTATATGGTCTTAAACAGAGGCTGCTGTAGTCACAGAATGGGATGCCCTGGGCAGGAATGGACCTGGCAGGGTCCAGTAGTGCTTTGGCCAGCAAAAGTGTCTTTATCAGGCCTAATTTCAAATATGATAAGAGCAAATGCTTATATGGTCTTAAACAGAGGCTGCTTTAGTCACAGAATGGGATGCCCTGGGCAGGAATGGACCTGGCAGGGTCCAGTAGTGCTTTGGCCAGCAAAAGTGTCTTTATCAGGCTAATTTCAAATATGATAAGAGCAAATGCTTATATGGTCTTAAACAGAGGCTGCTGTAGTCACAGAATGGGATGCCCCAACAGGAATCGACCTGGCAGGGTCCAGTAGTGCTTTGGCCAGCAAAAGTGTCTTTATCAGGCCTAATTTCAAATATGATAAGAGCAAATGCTTATATGGTCTTAAACAGAGGCTGCTTTAGTCACAGAATGGGATGCCCTGGGCAGGAATGGACCTGGCAGGGTCCAGTAGTGCTTTGGCCAGCAAAAGTGTCTTTATCAGGCCTAATTTCAAATATGATAAGAGCAAATGCTTATATGGTCTTAAACAGAGGCTGCTTTAGTCACAGAATGGGATGCCCTGGGCAGGAATGGACCTGGCAGGGTCCAGTAGTGCTTTGGCCAGCAAAAGTGTCTTTATCAGGCCTAATTTCAAATATGATAAGAGCAAATGCTTATATGGTCTTAAACAGAGGCTGCTGTAGTCACAGAATGGGATGCCCTGGGCAGGAATGGACCTGGCAGGGTCCAGTAGTGCTTTGGCCAGCAAAAGTGTCTTTATCAGGCTAATTTCAAATATGATAAGAGCAAATGCTTATATGGTCTTAAACAGAGGCTGCTGTAGTCACAGAATGGGATGCCCTGGGCAGGAATGGACCTGGCAGGGTCCAGTAGTGCTTTGGCCAGCAAAAGTGTCTTTATCAGGCTAATTTAAAATATGATAAGAGCAAATGCTTATATGGTCTTAAACAGAGGCTGCTGTAGTCACAGAATGGGATGCCCCAACAGGAATCGACCTGGCAGGGTCCAGTAGTGCTTTGGCCAGCAAAAGTGTCTTTATCAGGCCTAATTTCAAATATGATAAGAGCAAATGCTTATATGGTCTTAAACAGAGGCTGCTTTAGTCACAGAATGGGATGCCCTGGGCAGGAATGGACCTGGCAGGGTCCAGTAGTGCTTTGGCCAGCAAAAGTGTCTTTATCAGGCTAATTTCAAATATGATAAGAGCAAATGCTTATATGGTCTTAAACAGAGGCTGCTGTAGTCACAGAATGGGATGCCCTGGGCAGGAATGGACCTGGCAGGGTCCAGTAGTGCTTTGGCCAGCAAAAGTGTCTTTATCAGGCTAATTTCAAATATGATAAGAGCAAATGCTTATATGGTCTTAAACAGAGGCTGCTGTAGTCACAGAATGGGATGCCCTGGGCAGGAATGGACCTGGCAGGGTCCAGTAGTGCTTTGGCCAGCAAAAGTGTCTTTATCAGGCTAATTTCAAATATGATAAGAGCAAATGCTTATATGGTCTTAAACAGAGGCTGCTGTAGTCACAGAATGGGATGCCCCAACAGGAATCGACCTGGCAGGGTCCAGTAGTGCTTTGGCCAGCAAAAGTGTCTTTATCAGGCCTAATTTCAAATATGATAAGAGCAAATGCTTATATGGTCTTAAACAGAGGCTGCTTTAGTCACAGAATGGGATGCCCTGGGCAGGAATGGACCTGGCAGGGTCCAGTAGTGCTTTGGCCAGCAAAAGTGTCTTTATCAGGCCTAATTTCAAATATGATAAGAGCAAATGCTTATATGGTCTTAAACAGAGGCTGCTGTAGTCACAGAATGGGATGCCCCAACAGGAATCGACCTGGCAGGGTCCAGTAGTGCTTTGGCCAGCAAAAGTGTCTTTATCAGGCCTAATTTCAAATATGATAAGAGCAAATGCTTATATGGTCTTAAACAGAGGCTGCTGTAGTCACAGAATGGGATGCCCTGGGTAGGAATGGACCTGGCAGGGTCCAGTAGTGCTTTGGCCAGCAAAAGTGTCTTTATCAGGCTAATTTCAAATATGATAAGAGCAAATGCTTATATGGTCTTAAACAGAGGCTGCTGTAGTCACAGAATGGGATGCCCCAACAGGAATCGACCTGGCAGGGTCCAGTAGTGCTTTGGCCAGCAAAAGTGTCTTTATCAGGCCTAATTTCAAATATGATAAGAGCAAATGCTTATATGGTCTTAAACAGAGGCTGCTTTAGTCACAGAATGGGATGCCCTGGGCAGGAATGGACCTGGCAGGGTCCAGTAGTGCTTTGGCCAGCAAAAGTGTCTTTATCAGGCCTAATTTCAAATATGATAAGAGCAAATGCTTATATGGTCTTAAACAGAGGCTGCTTTAGTCACAGAATGGGATGCCCTGGGCAGGAATGGACCTGGCAGGGTCCAGTAGTGCTTTGGCCAGCAAAAGTGTCTTTATCAGGCCTAATTTCAAATATGATAAGAGCAAATGCTTATATGGTCTTAAACAGAGGCTGCTGTAGTCACAGAATGGGATGCCCTGGGCAGGAATGGACCTGGCAGGGTCCAGTAGTGCTTTGGCCAGCAAAAGTGTCTTTATCAGGCTAATTTCAAATATGATAAGAGCAAATGCTTATATGGTCTTAAACAGAGGCTGCTGTAGTCACAGAATGGGATGCCCTGGGCAGGAATGGACCTGGCAGGGTCCAGTAGTGCTTTGGCCAGCAAAAGTGTCTTTATCAGGCTAATTTCAAATATGATAAGAGCAAATGCTTATATGGTCTTAAACAGAGGCTGCTGTAGTCACAGAATGGGATGCCCTGGGCAGGAATGGACCTGGCAGGGTCCAGTAGTGCTTTGGCCAGCAAAAGTGTCTTTATCAGGCCTAATTTCAAATATGATAAGAGCAAATGCTTATATGGTCTTAAACAGAGGCTGCTTTAGTCACAGAATGGGATGCCCTGGGCAGGAATGGACCTGGCAGGGTCCAGTAGTGCTTTGGCCAGCAAAAGTGTCTTTATCAGGCTAATTTCAAATATGATAAGAGCAAATGCTTATATGGTCTTAAACAGAGGCTGCTGTAGTCACAGAATGGGATGCCCTGGGCAGGAATGGACCTGGCAGGGTCCAGTAGTGCTTTGGCCAGCAAAAGTGTCTTTATCAGGCTAATTTCAAATATGATAAGAGCAAATGCTTATATGGTCTTAAACAGAGGCTGCTGTAGTCACAGAATGGGATGCCCTGGGCAGGAATGGACCTGGCAGGGTCCAGTAGTGCTTTGGCCAGCAAAAGTGTCTTTATCAGGCTAATTTCAAATATGATAAGAGCAAATGCTTATATGGTCTTAAACAGAGGCTGCTGTAGTCACAGAATGGGATGCCCCAACAGGAATGGACCTGGCAGGGTCCAGTAGTGCTTTGGCCAGCAAAAGTGTCTTTATCAGGCCTAATTTCAAATATGATAAGAGCAAATGCTTATATGGTCTTAAACAGAGGCTGCTTTAGTCACAGAATGGGATGCCCTGGGCAGGAATGGACCTGGCAGGGTCCAGTAGTGCTTTGGCCAGCAAAAGTGTCTTTATCAGGCCTAATTTCAAATATGATAAGAGCAAATGCTTATATGGTCTTAAACAGAGGCTGCTGTAGTCACAGAATGGGATGCCCCAACAGGAATCGACCTGGCAGGGTCCAGTAGTGCTTTGGCCAGCAAAAGTGTCTTTATCAGGCCTAATTTCAAATATGATAAGAGCAAATGCTTATATGGTCTTAAACAGAGGCTGCTTTAGTCACAGAATGGGATGCCCTGGGCAGGAATGGACCTGGCAGGGTCCAGTAGTGCTTTGGCCAGCAAAAGTGTCTTTATCAGGCCTAATTTCAAATATGATAAGAGCAAATGCTTATATGGTCTTAAACAGAGGCTGCTGTAGTCACAGAATGGGATGCCCCAACAGGAATCGACCTGGCAGGGTCCAGTAGTGCTTTGGCCAGCAAAAGTGTCTTTATCAGGCCTAATTTCAAATATGATAAGAGCAAATGCTTATATGGTCTTAAACAGAGGCTGCTTTAGTCACAGAATGGGATGCCCTGGGCAGGAATGGACCTGGCAGGGTCCAGTAGTGCTTTGGCCAGCAAAAGTGTCTTTATCAGGCCTAATTTCAAATATGATAAGAGCAAATGCTTATATGGTCTTAAACAGAGGCTGCTTTAGTCACAGAATGGGATGCCCTGGGCAGGAATGGACCTGGCAGGGTCCAGTAGTGCTTTGGCCAGCAAAAGTGTCTTTATCAGGCCTAATTTCAAATATGATAAGAGCAAATGCTTATATGGTCTTAAACAGAGGCTGCTGTAGTCACAGAATGGGATGCCCTGGGCAGGAATGGACCTGGCAGGGTCCAGTAGTGCTTTGGCCAGCAAAAGTGTCTTTATCAGGCTAATTTCAAATATGATAAGAGCAAATGCTTATATGGTCTTAAACAGAGGCTGCTGTAGTCACAGAATGGGATGCCCTGGGCAGGAATGGACCTGGCAGGGTCCAGTAGTGCTTTGGCCAGCAAAAGTGTCTTTATCAGGCTAATTTCAAATATGATAAGAGCAAATGCTTATATGGTCTTAAACAGAGGCTGCTGTAGTCACAGAATGGGATGCCCCAACAGGAATCGACCTGGCAGGGTCCAGTAGTGCTTTGGCCAGCAAAAGTGTCTTTATCAGGCCTAATTTCAAATATGATAAGAGCAAATGCTTATATGGTCTTAAACAGAGGCTGCTTTAGTCACAGAATGGGATGCCCTGGGCAGGAATGGACCTGGCAGGGTCCAGTAGTGCTTTGGCCAGCAAAAGTGTCTTTATCAGGCTAATTTCAAATATGATAAGAGCAAATGCTTATATGGTCTTAAACAGAGGCTGCTGTAGTCACAGAATGGGATGCCCTGGGCAGGAATGGACCTGGCAGGGTCCAGTAGTGCTTTGGCCAGCAAAAGTGTCTTTATCAGGCTAATTTCAAATATGATAAGAGCAAATGCTTATATGGTCTTAAACAGAGGCTGCTGTAGTCACAGAATGGGATGCCCTGGGCAGGAATGGACCTGGCAGGGTCCAGTAGTGCTTTGGCCAGCAAAAGTGTCTTTATCAGGCTAATTTCAAATATCATAAGAGCAAATGCTTATATGGTCTTAAACAGAGGCTGCTGTAGTCACAGAATGGGATGCCCCAACAGGAATGGACCTGGCAGGGTCCAGTAGTGCTTTGGCCAGCAAAAGTGTCTTTATCAGGCCTAATTTCAAATATGATAAGAGCAAATGCTTATATGGTCTTAAACAGAGGCTGCTTTAGTCACAGAATGGGATGCCCTGGGCAGGAATGGACCTGGCAGGGTCCAGTAGTGCTTTGGCCAGCAAAAGTGTCTTTATCAGGCCTAATTTCAAATATGATAAGAGCAAATGCTTATATGGTCTTAAACAGAGGCTGCTGTAGTCACAGAATGGGATGCCCCAACAGGAATCGACCTGGCAGGGTCCAGTAGTGCTTTGGCCAGCAAAAGTGTCTTTATCAGGCCTAATTTCAAATATGATAAGAGCAAATGCTTATATGGTCTTAAACAGAGGCTGCTTTAGTCACAGAATGGGATGCCCTGGGCAGGAATGGACCTGGCAGGGTCCAGTAGTGCTTTGGCCAGCAAAAGTGTCTTTATCAGGCCTAATTTCAAATATGATAAGAGCAAATGCTTATATGGTCTTAAACAGAGGCTGCTGTAGTCACAGAATGGGATGCCCTGGGCAGGAATGGACCTGGCAGGGTCCAGTAGTGCTTTGGCCAGCAAAAGTGTCTTTATCAGGCTAATTTCAAATATGATAAGAGCAAATGCTTATATGGTCTTAAACAGAGGCTGCTGTAGTCACAGAATGGGATGCCCTGGGCAGGAATGGACCTGGCAGGGTCCAGTAGTGCTTTGGCCAGCAAAAGTGTCTTTATCAGGCTAATTTCAAATATGATAAGAGCAAATGCTTATATGGTCTTAAACAGAGGCTGCTGTAGTCACAGAATGGGATGCCCCAACAGGAATCGACCTGGCAGGGTCCAGTAGTGCTTTGGCCAGCAAAAGTGTCTTTATCAGGCCTAATTTCAAATATGATAAGAGCAAATGCTTATATGGTCTTAAACAGAGGCTGCTTTAGTCACAGAATGGGATGCCCTGGGCAGGAATGGACCTGGCAGGGTCCAGTAGTGCTTTGGCCAGCAAAAGTGTCTTTATCAGGCTAATTTCAAATATGATAAGAGCAAATGCTTATATGGTCTTAAACAGAGGCTGCTGTAGTCACAGAATGGGATGCCCCAACAGGAATCGACCTGGCAGGGTCCAGTAGTGCTTTGGCCAGCAAAAGTGTCTTTATCAGGCCTAATTTCAAATATGATAAGAGCAAATGCTTATATGGTCTTAAACAGAGGCTGCTTTAGTCACAGAATGGGATGCCCTGGGCAGGAATGGACCTGGCAGGGTCCAGTAGTGCTTTGGCCAGCAAAAGTGTCTTTATCAGGCCTAATTTCAAATATGATAAGAGCAAATGCTTATATGGTCTTAAACAGAGGCTGCTGTAGTCACAGAATGGGATGCCCTGGGCAGGAATGGACCTGGCAGGGTCCAGTAGTGCTTTGGCCAGCAAAAGTGTCTTTATCAGGCCTAATTTCAAATATGATAAGAGCAAATGCTTATATGGTCTTAAACAGAGGCTGCTTTAGTCACAGAATGGGATGCCCTGGGCAGGAATGGACCTGGCAGGGTCCAGTAGTGCTTTGGCCAGCAAAAGTGTCTTTATCAGGCTAATTTCAAATATGATAAGAGCAAATGCTTATATGGTCTTAAACAGAGGCTGCTGTAGTCACAGAATGGGATGCCCCAACAGGAATCGACCTGGCAGGGTCCAGTAGTGCTTTGGCCAGCAAAAGTGTCTTTATCAGGCCTAATTTCAAATATGATAAGAGCAAATGCTTATATGGTCTTAAACAGAGGCTGCTTTAGTCACAGAATGGGATGCCCTGGGCAGGAATGGACCTGGCAGGGTCCAGTAGTGCTTTGGCCAGCAAAAGTGTCTTTATCAGGCCTAATTTCAAATATGATAAGAGCAAATGCTTATATGGTCTTAAACAGAGGCTGCTGTAGTCACAGAATGGGATGCCCTGGGCAGGAATGGACCTGGCAGGGTCCAGTAGTGCTTTGGCCAGCAAAAGTGTCTTTATCAGGCCTAATTTCAAATATGATAAGAGCAAATGCTTATATGGTCTTAAACAGAGGCTGCTTTAGTCACAGAATGGGATGCCCTGGGCAGGAATGGACCTGGCAGGGTCCAGTAGTGCTTTGGCCAGCAAAAGTGTCTTTATCAGGCCTAATTTCAAATATGATAGGAGCAAATGCTTATATGGTCTTAAACAGAGGCTGCTGTAGTCACAGAATGGGATGCCTCACAGCAGACTTAAGATCAGTTCAGTATATATGCACAGTTAGTTACTATAAGCAGCCTGAAAACGCTAACAAAGGCTGGATGAAAAAAAAAAAATCTCCCTGTCAGCCAGCTCCGTTTTTCCTACCTTTCCCTGGCTTTCTGTCTGTCTCCTGTCTGTCTCCTGTCTGTCTCCTGCCTGTCTCCAGCCTGTCCCTGTCTGTCCCTGTCTCCAGCCTGTCTAACTGCCTCAGCTACACAGCGTTCTGTCTGTCACGAATGCAATAGAGAAATGAGGAAAAGCAAGATGGCCGCCGTTAAATACCGCTGTGTGACGTCACCGGGCTTGCTGGCTGCTGATAGGCTGCATGTGACTGCCCCAGCTTGCACTGGCGCGGGATACATGTCCAGACATGTCCCGTCCGCCATCTTAGAATGCCTGTAAATGTAAATGAATGGATGTTAAAGGAAAACTTCGAGTGATCGAATCGCGGGGAAATTCGGATTCGATCCGAATCAAATTTTTCCTGAAATTCGGATCGAATCCGGGTTCGTCCGGATCGATTCGCTCATCCCTAGTTATGGTCAATAGGGGTCAAGGGTTATGAAATACTGTATCCTTATTAATACGGTTATAAGATCAGGGTTGACTAGTGTCAGTTAGTTACAAGACCTGATGAGGAGTGAAATAGAATTAGCTAGCTACAATTGTCCGGACCCTATATGGCAGTAGTTAGGCTCTAGCATTTAGGTAGCATAGGAACAGAGTTGAGTGAGAGGTTAGAAGTTAAACAATAAACAAGATGCAGCTTAGACTGGTTGGATCTAGTTCAGGGGGGGCTGTAAACGTTAGTTACAAGGTCTGGTAAGAGTGAAATGGAATTAGTTAGCTGCAATTGTCAGGACACTATATGGTGGTATTTAGGTCCTAGCGTTTAGGTAGCATAGGATAGGGTTGAGTGAGAGGTTAGAAGCTAAACAATCACAAGATGCAGCTTAAACTGATTGGATCTAGTTTAGGAAGGCCTGTAGGATGGCCCTGGCACATAGCGAGCATGTTGGTACATGTGCTACATGTGGCAGAATAGCAGCAGAATCTATGCCCTGGAGTGTTGAATTCTCCTGAAAATCACTGACCAAAGGCAGCTTAAACCTAGCCGTGACTACCCATATATAGCAGCATATAGGTACCTGTCCATGGCATGTTAAAGCCTAGTGAGCATGTCAGCAATCTTGCATCAATGACTGTCTGGTTGACTTGGCAGGAGAAGAGTAAGGTTGCTTGAATCTGCCTCTGTTTTGTTCTAGTGGAATGTTGCCAAATTGTTTGAATATTTTGGGTGAATACTATTCAAGTCTATGAGGGAAAAAGTTGTGTGTTTCATTTTCTGCAAAGCAACTACAGCATCCAAATGCCTTTATCCATGTGTGTAAAGCATATGTGCGGATTATAACAAGTCTCAAAGTGCATGCACACATCTCTGAACGTACATGCACACTCCCCCAAAGGGCATGCACACCCCCCCAAAGGCATGCATGCACTCCCAAAGCACATGTGCACACACCCAGACATGCATGTGCACATTTCCAAAGCACATGTGTGCATTCACAAAGCACATGTATGCACTTCCAAAGGGCATGTGCGCACACCCAGGCATGCATGCCCTCACTCCCAAATGTGCACAATCCCAGATTCACATGCATGTAACCCTAGATGCATTCACCCCTTACATTGTAACAGTACCACAGCCACCTGCTCCCCCTCTCAAGGTGGGGGGCACATGCAGGAATGAACCCCAGGAGAAAGAGGGGCGGGCAGGCATTAAAGGAATAATGAGTAGTGGGCGTCCACTCATCCTGCAACCAAGAGATGCCACTGTTCAATGTGGGCAGGCTTGGGTGGCCTGGGAATCACATTGCATTTCCCTATCCACCCTGAACCCAGACAGCTACAACACAGTGGAGAGGCAGAAACCAGAGGTATGCTGCCTCTCTAGCTTTTTCTTAGAACTGAAAAATCCCTTTACATTTCCATATCCAAAGAAACTCAACATTGTAGGCTAGAGGGTCAACAAAACTGTGTTTTAGGCTCCTTAGGCAGAAGGGTCCCCCCTTTCCATTGTGTATATTCATCCTAGACAGAAGGTAGGATTGATTCCTTGAACTATAGGGAAGTCTATTGTGAATCTAGGGCACAGCTTTGACTTTTCTAAATGTGTTGTCGAAGGTTGACTTCAAGCATTAAACCGAACCCCCGGTCTACTTACATAACCCCCCCCCCGGTTATCATGATTTGAGATACTCCACCAGTTAAAAAGAGGTCCAAAATCATGAAAAATAACTTCATATGTATGACAATGGCATTCTAATGCTCGGTTCACGGTTTTGCATTCACCTGCTGTCCGACTGATGAGCTCTATTGGTTGTCGGCGGAACAGGAAATGCAATAGTGGTGAAGAACCGTGGACCAGACATGGATGTATTTCAAACAAAAAACATAAATAATGGAACAAAAAATGTTTTAAATAAATAATTAAAGATATATAGATTCTTTAGCATCTAAGTTCCTCCTTGTACGTATCTCTATTGCATCTCATGCCCGACACCAGTACAGCTCAAGCTCATCCCAAATCCAACGTCCACCCCACTGCTTCCTCCAAATTCACAGAGGGCTGCTCAGTTCACAATTACTTATTATAGCAGCCAATAAAGTGATCACGTGTATGAAAAAAAATTTCAAATATACATAGGGCTGGATTAAGTGTGGTGGAGGCCCATGAACACAAAATCTGGTGGAGGCCCCAGATACAGTATTTTCCTTTAAAATAATAGTCCAGCCAAGTAACTGATTGGTGGTTGTCTGGCACCCGCCCACTTACTGGAAGGTCAGACGGAGTCCCTTGTGCCCCCCTTGTGCGGGTGTGTGCTGCTCGGGATCTCCTGCTTTGCCATTCTGGGTGGGGGGTAGTGTAGTCGCCCGGCTGGTCCAGCAGAAAACAGTTCCCTGCATTGAGTTGCCAGCGGCTGTGCTTGGTGGCTTATGTGCAGTGAGCGGCCGCCGATTGTGTATCAATGTATCAAGTAAATTAACTTTATTTTTAAAATAATACATTCTTGGCTCCCCACACAGCAATAACAAACATCTTCCTACTTCCTGTCCAGCACTTTGCTACTTCCGGTCCATCACTATACCTATTCCAGTTCAACAGGGCCGTATTTTGCCCACTTTCTTGTTAACTAACTGCCTGGCCATCACAAATCATGACACTGAAGAACCAGCTTTCCTAAATACAGGAGGCACTGGGGCATGCACCACAGATGCTGGTAAGACCACCAATCAAATGGCTGATCAGGGAAAAGGCTGTAAACAACACACTGATCCAAGAGAAAAAAGCCAGGGGCAAGCCAGAAGATGTCAGTGGGAGTTTGCTTTTATTTTTCTATTTTTCTAAAGTTAAAGAGGAACAAGCAGCTCAGATCCCTGCCCTCCAGGGTAGAGTGAAAGCTGTCCTGGGGGCATCTTGATTTGAAATGGCCCACAATGTAAACTGCATCATGATTTGCAATGCCAGGCATTGTGAAAACACTGATCCCTACATCCTTTCGGCTGCTGAATGGCTTGCACAGGGGTGATGGGTGGGTGCAGGCACATACAGCCAGAGAGTGGTGGGCAGCGGATAAGCTCCATTCAGCTTTACTAAGGTGCTCCTATGTAGGTTTTGCCAGATTTAGGGTTTCTTTTGATCCTTTAATTGGCAAGTCATCCCAAACCAGGATGTTAATGGACCTCCAACCACTTTTAGCTCCCTGTTGACATCTCTACAGTAAGGAATGACAAAAAGCTGTTATATCCGGTCACCTCCTCACCCTCAAGGTTTCTTTGAAAATGGAGGCTTGTCCTACAATGTTTCTCTAGGTATTTTACAGCTTAAGGCATGTGTGCTACAATCTAGATATACCAAGGAGTGTCAATATAGATATAATATACTTGGTATGCAGATATACAATCTGCATACCAAGAAGTGTCAATATACAGATATTGATGCCTCCATTAGAGCAGCACAACCTTTTTTAGTTCATGGACCACATTGTCGTCTTATTGATCCACACCAAGGGGGCTGCAAAAAAATCTAAGCATAGAAAACAAAGAAAGTCCCTGTCCAGGCACATGTCAATTTCCTCCCAGGTTATTCCTAGTGGGAATGGTGTAAAATAAGCCATTTCAAAATCTTAGATTATATGTAAATACCCCACCTGTAAATACCTGCTATCCATTTTTAAATTGAAGAATTGTCGAGATTTCTGGGTTTACAGGTTCTCCTAATTATTTCTCTTTTGAAAAAAGTGGACGTGGCCCTTGGATCTGTGCACATGCACCTCCGCACTCCCAAAGCGCATGCACGCCCACACCCCCAAAGCACACGTCTGCACTCCCAAAGCACATGCATGTCTGCACTCCCAAAGGTCATGCACGCCCGCATTTCCAAAGCGCATGCATGCCCACACTCCCAGTCATCTAGGTGGGTTGGTGGGTGAGTAGGTAGGTAAATAGGTGCGGCGGGGAGAGGTGGAAGTGGACAGAGGCTGCAGTGCTCTCTCCTGGCATCAGCCTGGGAGAAAAGCGAGGGAAGGGGGAAGACACGGGGCTCTCTCCTGGCATTGGCCCGGGGGGAGAGTGGAGGAAGAAGGGCAGGCAGATGGCCACCGCTCTGAACAAGGAGGCGAAGGGGGTGGAACATTAGGAGGGGAAATTAGACATTACGTCACATAAGGCCAAGCTGATTGGAGGACAGGATGAAAAAACTAATCTCATTGGCTGAACCTGTAAACCCCGATATCTCGGCCATTTCTGCTTCAGCTTAGAAATGGAAAACAGTTTAGGACAGCGCCAAATGTAGCCCGACGCAATGGTGTAACAATTACCTTTGCCTGCAGTTTTCTTTCCTTAAGCATCTATATTATCTGCCTGGAAATTCCCAAATTAACTTTGAAACATGACAAATGGGATCTACTGAAAGGTCACCAAATCTAAACGATATTGCTTCTGTCTGATCTTTGTTATTTACATTTTTTGATAGAAATTAGTTTTTCTTGCCTGCAATAAAATCACACATACATGTCAGTTTAACATGTGTATTTCACATATATCTGGAAAATTCGGTAAACACCAAAAAAAGCAAAAAAGAACAGCATTTGCCTGGTCTTAGAGGTCTGGCTAAAGGCCAGTGGCGGACTGGGGCCAAATATCAGCCCTGGATTTTACCAGCCCCTGGCCGGCCCGAGATATCTTTGCTGAGGCCCCCCCAACCATTATGCCTGGGCTATAGCATTAGGGGCTGGGGTTCCTTAGCTTGTGAATGCAGTGAGGCTGGGTACAGGGGGCTGAGAGGGAGACGAAGGGGGTAGGGAATGAATAGGGGTGTTAAAAGCAGCAGCCCAACTGGCCCCAAGGCTGATACAGTACCTCTAGTTCCGAGAACGTGTTCCCCGTATGTTGTGGGGCTGGTTTGTGGTGATGTACCTGAAAGACCACATTTTAGGATCACTTACTCATGACAAGTTGAAAATCGCACACTGAACTGTACATGGCTCTGGTTTGACCTTGCCCTAGGAAATACTCTAAATTTCGGAGCACTGTACACAGGGTCGAGTTAGGCAGCTAAATTATGTGCGACATTTTATTGACAAGCGGTTATGAGTTTATTGACAAGCACATTATTGAGTCCACTGAGGGGAGTAGGTTACATGTGAGCCTTCTCAATATATTGTGCCAATAATTTTGAGGATGTGCATTCCTAACCAGCTTTGTTGTACTATGATCATAGGGCATAAGTGGAGCTCCCAGGAATTTTATCTGGGGGGGTATGGGACAGGGCACAGATAGAGGGACCAAGTAAGTCAATGGCTGTCGCACTCCTACCATATACTCAAAGAGTCTATATTAATATGGGTGCATGGTCAGCGGAGACACTGCAGATCCAGAATAGCACAAAGACCAGCACACCAACAGATCTTACAGATCAAATAAATATATTAATCCAACAGATGATAATATAGTCATAGTCGATGTTTCGGGGGTTCTTGGCCTGATGAAAGGGGTCTCTGCTTAACCCCCGAAACATCGACTATGACTATGTAATTATCTGTTGGATTAATATATTTGTTTGATCTGTAAGATCTGCTGGTGTGCTGGTCTTCGTGCTATTACAGATAAAGGGACTTTTGACTTAGCTGCCAAAGTGGTTAGATGTAACTGCTGCTTCTAGATGCTGATGCTGTACACGTTTTGACTTCCTGTACATCCTGAGCCATGACAGCTTGCTCCTCCTCCTGAGAGGTGCCCTTAGTCCTGAGAACTTGTGACTCCACCTCATCCTCCCTGTGCTTTTTTTGAGTGCTGCTCATTTTAGGTTCGGCAACCTAACATGTTTGACACAGCAGGGCATCCTGAATCTGGATGCCCTGGGGGGAGCGAGTATGCCTGCCCTGGAGTCTCAGACTCCAGCATGGGTTTTGGTCCACTTTAATGAGAGCCAACTGAGCCCTCATATGCAAAGTTTCAAGATGTTTCAAGATGAAGTTTGAGAATTAGTTGAACATAGGGCATTCCAGACCCCATGTGGAGGAAAGAGCCCAATTTGGCCCTGGCATCTCCAGCACAGGTCAGACTCAGAAGAACAAGGTAGTACAATTATTTAAAGCATTGACAAACCAGGTTGTAATAGACCTCCGGCCATAACTGAATATAAGTCCACTTTTAGGTTACTATTGACACCTACTGTAAAATGAGTCAGAACAAGGTGTGATATCCGATCACTTCAGCTTAGACACCTACGTGTCCTACTTGTATAATGTTTCTCCACGCAGGTATTTTACAGCCTAAGGCGGGTGTCATACAGAATAGCTGCATACTGAAAAATGTGTCAAAACATATAATTACACTTTCATTAGAGACACAAAAACTGCAAAAACATTCCAGCGAAAGAGATATTTCTACGACAGCAAAATGCCTGCAGGGACTCACACGCACCTTTCCACGTACTATGCACCATCATGCTTTACCATTCACCATGTTTCTGTTTTGCTTTTACTTTTATGAACTTTCCCAGCATACCTTATTGCCATGAGGTGCCATGAGGTGCCCTTTACTGGGCCCCAGAGTGGTGATTGCTCCAGCACAGCCCATAAAATTGGGTGGATGTCGTCTGGATCATATGGAAACTGCTGATAATAAAATTAAAGCTGTATGGTTCATCCTGACTGGCACAGTTCTCTCCCCCCTACCCCTCATAGTGATGGCCAGGGCCGGATTATGATTAAAGGAGCAGTATCGCGAAATTTGCATTAAAAAGATAAATTATTAAATAGCCACACAATAGCTTCTAACATGTGTATAAATAATGTGGCGATAGAAAAAGGAAAAAATACCTGCCTTTCTTTAAAATTGAATAATGACAATGGCTCAGTCCATTTGCTGAATAGGGGGATCTGCTGGGTTGTATTTAGTGAGCTGCTTCATTTAGCCCACTGGTCTCCTAGCAACACTTTACCTCAGAGGCTGACACTGTAATCAGTGGTAACGGCTGTGTGTGTGTGAGGTGCTGCTTTTGTTATGAGACCAGGTGACTCAAATGTGTAAAATCTATACAAAATAAACTTAACTGACTGAAAATGACTGAAATTCTTCTTTGAATATCTGTGCAGGAAAATCTAAAGGTATTAAAGTGGAACAAAACCCTGAGTGGCCGACCCTGAAGTCTATATTGACCTTCCCCCTTGGGCATCCTAAATCGCGATGCCCCACTATGTGAAACGACCCCTGGATAACCACAGATCCCCCCATTCTTCTGGCGCGCTCATGCAAATAGTCATTTAGACAGGCCGGGCGGCCAGGAAGGTTACTGCTCAGGCTCCCCATCTGTGTGCAAACAGAGCTGATTGGGTGAGAGCCGGCGCATGCGCTGTGGGACAGGGAAAGGTACGTTTTCACAGGTGAACTTGGGGATTTCACATATCAGGGCATCTTACAAAAAAGCATTGATGGTGCGCACTCATAAAATCCAATGCAACAAGAAAAGGACTAATTTATAAATCTTATTATCATTTATTGAAATAAATCACAATATGAAGTATACAAAAATTCACATTTAGACAAAAGACATTGCATGTAACCTTATTGGGTCTCTGTGGGGTCTGTGTGATTGTGGTGGGGAGCCGGCGTTCTCGTGGCGGGGCCCGTCATTACCGGCCGCTCACCAGTTGCTACCTGTCGCTATCCCTTGTTAAATAAGGGCCTATGTTTCTATGCAACATTGTAGTCTTTGGGCATAAGTGCAATATATGGCTGTGGCTTGTGCAATGTTTATATAAGCAGATACATGTTCTTATACTGTGAGGTTATGAGCAATTAATCTGTTCCATCTCATTTACTTTAAAGAATATTTAAAAGAGACCCAATAAGGTTACATGCAATGTCTTTTGTCTAAATGTGAGTTTTGTGAATTTTTGTATACTTCATATTGTGATTTATTTCAATAAATGATATTCATAAATTAGTCCTTTTCTTGTTACATTGGATTTTATGAGTGCGCACCATCAATGCTTTTTTGTAAATTGTATGGAAAGGGTTGAATAGGGGTGGAAACCCTTTGATTGAGGTTGCAGCACCAATACTTGATTTACTGATTAAAGCATATAATGAGTAAAGGAGTGCAGAACCAATGATTAATATTTACATATCAGGACATCCCAAGTCGGGATGCCCTTAGGGGTACAAAACAAAACTCCAGATAGTGAAAATCCTGGGTTGGGCTTTGCTCAAAACACACAAAGCTGAAAGAAAGATCATATGGAAAAATGTGTTGTAAGAATATGAAAGAGAAAATGGTAAACTGAAAGATTCTGCAGCAGAGCCAACATGGAGGGAAAACTGTCAAAATAAAAAATGTTTAGAGCAAAAAAACAGGATGTAAACCCAAAAATCCAATTCTGAAATAAAATAACCCCCCCCCCCAAAAAAAAAAAAGAAAAACTGGCAAGTCTGAGATTTGAACCAATGACTCTCTGGTTCAAAGACATTGAATTTACTAATCAGCTAAATGACTTCTAGTCATGCCCCGACACTCAGCAGACATAAACATGAGCTATTAGTCTCCAGCTGCACAACACAGACATCATTATTTTCTACATTTATAATTCTTACTCCAACACTTGTCTACATTCAACCATTCAACCATTTAAATATAAAAGTCAACAAGAAAAGACTTTCGTTTTTGTGTCAATCTGTATTTTTTTTTAAATGTTCCCGCTCTCGTATGAGTGTACGAGCGATTCTATGCATGCATTGCAAGCCTTCTGTAAAGTCTTCGTACGTTCATATGCCAACGAGAATGGCATTTTCCAGCTTTCTTTTTCCGTTTTTTTTACTCATGTTACATGGTTGGCTTTCGTTTTTGCCATTTTTCCATCGTCTCCTTCCATGAATCCTTTACATTTCCCGTTAGATTCAGATTTCCTTTTACAATAAATAATTGTCCAGATGAAAATCCTTACGACCTTACGCCTGCGCACTACAAACTTAACTCATTAAAGTGCTCGCCTACATATTTGGTTCACTCACTTGTGCTACAATGCTTAGCTAAATCACTTTGCGCTCTCATTCTTCTTCCATTTCTCACCCCTAAAACTTACCCAAATCACTTTGCGGTTATGTTCTTCTTCCATTTCTCACGCCTAAAACTTACCCAAAGCACTTCGCGGTCATGTTCTTCTTGCATTTCTCACCCCTAAAACTTACCCAACCACTTCGCAGTCAGTATAATCTTGCATTTCTCACCCCTAAAACTTACCCAAATCACTTCACACTCTAATTCTTCTTGCATTTCTCACCCCTAAAACTTACCAAAATCACTTCGCGGTCATGTTCTTCTTCCATTTCTCACCCCTAAAACTTACCCAAATCACTTCGCAGTCAGGTTCTTCTTGCATTTCTCATCCCTAAAACTTAACCAAATCACATCGCAGTCAGTATATTCTTGCATTTCTCACCCCTAAAACTTACCCAAATCACATCGCGGTCAGTATATTCTTCCATTTCTCACCCCTAAAACTTACCCAAATCACTTCGCGGTCATGTTCTTCTTCCATTTCTCACCCCTAAAACTTACCCAAATCACATCGCAGTCAGTATATTCTTCCATTTCTCACCCCTAAAACTTACCCTAATCAATTCGCTGTCAGTATATTCTTGCATTTCTCACCCCTAAAACTTACCCAAATCACTTCGCGGTCATGTTCTTCTTCCATTTCTCACCCCTAAAACTTACCCAAATCACTTCGCGGTCCTGCGAATCTTTATCTCTAAATATTTCTTGGCCCATTTGTTTTGTGGTAATGTATTTAGAAAAGGAAATTACACAGAAACATTTTTTTTTGTTTTTAATAACAAATGCCACTTATTGTTTGGCTTATTTTTTTTTTTTATGTATTTGTTAAAATTTACGTTAAAAATGTGTTTCTATAAAAAATAACATTTAGAAATGAATAATTTTTTGTTTAAAATTTAAAAAATACATAACTATATACATAACAATGGCAGGACCCAGAACATTAGTCTTTATCTGTGGTCCCCAAAGAGTAGCACAGCTCCTGCATGTTGGCCACTAACACAAGGACCCTTTAACTCATTGATGCCACTCTGGCACATGTGGTCCTTGTATAAAAAAGAAACAAACATTATTTGTTGGCAAATTCATGTTTCTCAGCTGTGGATGGAATGTTTTTTAGGTGGCAAGCTAACTCATGACGAAGGAAGAGGGCATATATCATTATGCTAAGTAATTAATCTAAGGAAGAGGGCATATATCATTATGCTAAGTAATTAATCTAAGGAAGAGGGCATATGTCATTATGCTAAATAATTAATCTAAAGAAGAGGGCATATGTCATTATGCTAATGCCATTGACTATGGCTTTAGGTATCTTGATGATCATGTCAATTACCACATACTCAAAAAAATGACATTACAACTTACTTCGTTGGTGGCCGATGTCTGCTTCGGGGACCACCCTGGGTTCTGGGACCTGCCGCTGCTGGGAAGTTGAGGCTGTAGATACATGTCAAATAGGGTCACTTATAATGTCTGAGTCAACAGTAAGCAAATGACAATTTTAATGTGTGTGTGACATCACCCACCTTCTCCATATGCCTCCTGGGCCTGATCTGCTGCAGACTCTTCCACAGATCCTTCACCCACTACATATTCATCTAGAAAAAGAGATTAAGGGAAGCTTTTGTTTAAATAGCATGTATGTGTGTGCGGTTACATTAAGAGTCACATACCAGAGGCTAAGGTCTCCGCCGCTTGGTACGACTCCCTGCCCACGCTGTGACGCCCCTCCTCTGTAGAAAGGTCCAGGGGTAGGGCCATCGCCCTGGAGATCCACCACCTTCACTTTGTGCTGCAGATTCATGCAGCACTGGTCGGCCTGTGCGCCCCCGGGTGCATCGTATTCAGTACTCCATTTCCAGCACTAGAAAAGAAAAGCATTTATAAATAAAGGCCTACCTTCTGTATTAGTTACATCTAGCATGCAATCGCTATGTACTTACTTGGGAAATGGAGTCCGAAAAATCGCCGCACCCGGGGCATGTGGAGCCGTATCAAGTCCGACCAGTGCTGCAGGCACTCAAATACTTGATCAGGGGTCAGGGAAAGGTCTACATAGGAAGAATGCCCACCAGCAAACTCTTAAGCTGAGTGTGGGTCCCTAATGGGGCTTTATGGATGTGTGAATGAAGCCTCATAAAATGCAGTACATGCATGTTTGTATTATTTAAGGTGACCAATGTGTATGTACAGGGTGAGTCATACATATAACAGATAATGACATTCATAGTGAAGGTCACCTTGGACAGTTGTAGGAGTTAGCATTCCTGCTTGGCCACGTGTTTTTTCGAAGCATATGTAACAATCCAGATCATAAAGGGATTTTTGGGTGTTTACGTGACTTTTTATTTAAAATACAGCCCAGCATCAAGCCTCAGCAAGTGTGGAAGCCTCATCCAGTTTGACCACGCCGTCAACTTCCGTGCTGCCTAGAAGCCAGGACCAGATAAATAGGGTAAGTGTACTTTGATGAATCTGC
The DNA here is from genome assembly GCA_027917425.1 of Gastrophryne carolinensis. Taxonomy (NCBI): domain Eukaryota; kingdom Metazoa; phylum Chordata; class Amphibia; order Anura; family Microhylidae; genus Gastrophryne; species Gastrophryne carolinensis. Next base: position 629,853,461 of record CM051234.1, on the reverse strand, counting down.
TGATGCATATGAATGAACATGACTAATTTGCATAACAAATATATTTCGGGCCCAAACTTAACCTTTTTGGTACTTGTCCCAACAGACCCACACACTGATGGAGGAAATCCAGGAGATGGAGGAGGATGCCAGTTGATGGGACCTTCAGAACTGACCCCCCTGGAACCTAATCTGCCACTGTCCCAACATGCTACTGCACCAAGTCCTCTGCAGCAGATTGAAGCTGGACGCATGCTGCCAGCCATCGTGGCCAGCAGGCTGAGACTGAGCCTACAGTCCCCAGTGGTAGCTCTGCTGCAGAGGATTTGCCGAGCACATCTGCGACTCTTGCTCGCCCTAGGGGTCCAGCATCTGCAGGCGCTCAAACCCGGGGAATTGGTAGACGTAGTCCCAGGGGAGGCGCGTACCAATCCTCGAGTCAGCGTGGCACCATGAGAGGCGTTAATTTCGCCAGTTGACTCAATGAACCACAGAGCAGCTTAGTGCACAATTAGATACATAAAATTATACATTCACCACCATGCTGACAGAATTTAGGACGGGCAACAGCCACATGGCCACCTTAACTAATAATTTCACAGCCATGCTCGAGGAAGTTAGAACTAGCAATAGACTCATGTTGGAACAGTGGCAGATTATGAATGCCATACATGCCCAGGTGATGGGCCACCTCCAAGGTCCACCACCCGGGTTATATGGGCCCACACCTATTTTAACAGCTATTTGCCCTGTATCTGCTCCACATCTTTCCTCTACATCCACAATGTATTGACCTGTCTGGTGAGCGCTACCAAGATTGCCTTTTTTATGGTTGTGCTTGTATGATTTGGATTTTCGTCCATATAGCTCATTAGAGTGCTGAGATACCCCACTAGCCAATGCCTGAGCTAAAGGCTCACTGAAGCTGCCACTCAAGCTGCCACGCTGCAGGCTTGGGCCTAATGAAATTGCATCTGGCTCATCCTGTTTGTAGGCCTGATTGGGGGACATTCTGGGCTGGCAAACTACTACCTTGAACCCTGGCAAAGATTGGACTGGACTTGCATTTGGACTGGGGGTTATTGTTTTGGTGGGCCACTGACTTACAGGCGTGAATGTGGCATAGGTATGGCTGCTTTCCACCTGTGCCTGTGGCAAATGTGGCCAAGCAGGAGAGGGTGTGTATGTGGCCCTATGTATCACTGGCCAAATATTGACATGCAAATGGTTGCTCCCTATGTCTGTTTATTTTATTTGTTATTGAAACTTCGGCCTGGAGTGCGTTACTTAAAAACTCCTGGATGTGGCCAATTGCTAGGTGCCTTGATTCAGCACCAATGTATATTTATGGTGTCCTATGTATGTACATGAAGTTTGCGAGTGCCCTTCAACTCCAATTTTTAATATTTAAATAAAAAATATTGAATATGACTTTAGCTGTTGTTGACTGAGTTGATGCATTAATGTTTGGATTTTTTTGAGATTACTGAAGTTTTTTCTAAACAAACATGTCCCCAAAAATATGCATGAGGCTCAGATCATGTGTGAATATTTTAGTAATTAAATCATTGCTATTTGATACAAAAAACAATACTAAAGCATTCACAAAGCCAAATTATATTAAAAATTAATAATTACATGCAACAAACAAACACAGGAAAAACAAATTAGGCAAAATGGGTGCTTATCAAATTGGCCAAAACAGCTTGGCCAGAGGCACTAGTAGGTGTGCCTCTATAGTTATCTTCTGGGTCCTGGCTGGGTGGAGAGGGGGGCAGATCCACATACCGGGGGACACGTTGCATTATGGCAAAGTATTATAGTATTATATCGATGGCCAGTATAATATCGATTACCTTGTTGGGGTCATACTGGAGTGCCCCCCCGGTATGGTCCAAACACCTGAAGCGAATTTTTAGAAGGCCAAAGGCCCTCTCCACAGCGGCCCAGGTTTTACGGTGCGCCCGATTGTAGGCGTCCTGGGCCGCATTCTGTGGCCGAAGGACGGGCGTCATCAGCCAGGGAAAAAGCGGATAGCCGGAATCACCTGAAAGAATAAGAAAACACTTATATAAATTACACATTAAAAAAACTAATTTTGTGACAAGCGGTAGTTCACTCTGACTAGGAGCCTATCTTAAATTGTAGCCACCCCCTGTACATACAGATTGCTCAGCTAAAAAAAAAAAGCCTAACACCATCTAATGCATGTTCTGAGCCTTTAAACATGCAAGATGGCGGCTGAGGGCAAATCAGGCAGCCTGCAAACAGGAATTGGCTTAGGACTGTGTTGCTCAGCATTCTGGGATGTCTTACCTTTTCAGGACCCCAGATCTGCTTTGTCTGAGCCAAGCACAGCTCGAACCCGCCCCCTGCACTTTATCCCGCTCTCCTCTTCTCAGTAAGTGTCATGCATCTGAGCAAAGATGGCGCAGACCCTATCATAAAGTCAAGAACAGAATTGCAGCCGAGTGTGGGAAAGAATAATAAATAATTTACTAAAAAGTAGAAATATATTATTTTGATATGCTGGGAAATCATTTTTTAAGGGTTTGTGCTTTGCTAAAGATCATGGTTAAGGTTCAGTTTAACATGTCATCAAGGGGTAAAAACAGCCATAGGTTCTGACATGGGTCATAAACTATATTAATAGGCATACATTGAAAAGTGAATGACGTTATTTGCGTCAACTTACCAAGGAGCCATCCACCGGAGAATTCTCCAGACTCAAACAGGCGGTACAATCCTGATCATCGCAATATGTACGCGTCATGGGATGAGCCTGGAAACCCGGCGAGGAGGCTAAGGGACCGCATGTCCGGGACCACCACTGCTTGCACATTCAGTGAGTGGCCCATTTTGCGGTTCCTGGGAAAAAGAAAAATAAAAAAAATTTGCAAGGCAAGGTAAACTACTCAAACAATAACTCCTAACACCCTCCCAAAAACATGTTGGCCAATACAAATAACACTAACTAAGTACCTATTCTTTAGCCCAAAAAAGTATATGTATGTTGGATCAACTAAAGATTAACTTTAAAATGAATAATTAAGGTCCACATTAAATTGTTTGGCTTTGGCCGACATGAAAAACATTGATGAAGATAAAGACGGTCAAATGTATCACAGGGACAATTTACAAGGAGGGATTAATAGATATACATTGTAAGCTGTTTCACAGGGACAATTTACAAGGAGGGGTTAATAGATAATTAAAACGCAAATTTTCAAAACTAGATAACAAAATGTCCGATTGAACTTACCTATAGATGTACTCGTCGGCTGCAGGAGGGACCAATGCAATGTGGGTGTAATCAATCGCACCCATGATGTTGGGCATGTTGGCGATATTATAAAATGCCAGCTTAAGCGCGTTCCAGGCTACCATGTCGTCAGGAAAAAATATATATTTCTGACTAATGGTAGCCATGCCTTCCAAAAATTTGGATAGCGCACGGCTCAGCGTAGGCTGGGAGATCCCCACTGAGAGGGCACCCAGCCTCTGGAACGAGCCGTTCGCCAACAAATTGCAGGCAGCCAAGCATCTTGGTCATACCTGAAATTGCTTGCCCCTTCCTTGTGGTGCGGGCTAACCATGGCCACAGCTCACTATACAACTTATGGAGGGAAGTCTTTGGTCTGATGGGCCGGCGAGGCCAGCAAAAAAGCTATTGGCGGCAGTGGGGACCCCCATGCACCTGGGCAAGCCTTTTTTTGTTTTTGCAAACCTGCAGCCAAAGCCACCACAGGGCAGGTCGGAGAGTCTAGAGCAGCAAAGCCGCCATCAGCAACGCTACTGTGATGGGTGCAGAGCTGTCACTGCACATAAGCCACCAAGCACAGCCGCTGGCAGCTCAATGCAGGGAACCAGCCGGGCGACTACACTACCCCCCACCCAGAATGGCAAAGCAGGAGTTCCCGGGCAGCACGCAACCACACAAGGGGGGCACAAGGGACTCAACTGATGTTCCATGAAGTAGGCGGGTGCCAGACAACCACCAATAAGTTACTTGGCTGGACTATTATTTTTAGAGATGAGCGAACTTTTGAAAAATTCGATTCGACTGATTCGCCGAATTTTCAGACTAAAATCGTTTCGACCCGAATTTATTCGCGACGAATCGCTATTAAAAACAGCTATTTCTGAGCCTCCTAGAGCCTCAATAGGGTTGTAAACCATTCTGCCTTGCTGTAACACGCACAGGATGCGTGCTGGGTTAGTTAAATAATACTTTGAATAAATATCACATGCAGATCAGAGGCATCGCTAATAGAATCGCAGAGCTGCACAATTGCAGAGAGTTGAAATGGCATCACTATGAGGGGCAGGAGCCCAAACATTGCTTTAAAGAGACACTGGAGTTGGCAGCAGCAGGAGCCCAAAAATTGGATGAATCACACCCTGGAGTTGCAAGCAGCAGCAGCAGGAGCCCAAACATTGGCTTTAAAGAAACACTGGAGTTGGCAGCAGCAGGAGCCCAAAAATTGACTGACACACCCTGGAGTTTCAAGCAGCAGCAGCAGCAGCAGGAGCCCAAACATAGCTTGAAAGAGACACTGGAGTTGGCTGCAGGAGCCCAAAAATTGGATGAATCACATCCTGGAGTTGGCAGCAGCAGCAGCAGGAGCCCAAACATTACTTTAAAGAGACACTGGGGTTGGCAGCAGGAGCCCAAAAATTGGATGAATCACACCCTGGAGTTGGCAGCAGCAGGAGCCCAAACATTACTTTAAAGAGAAACTGGGGTTGGCTTCAGGAGCCCAAACATTGGATGAATCACACCCTGGAGTTGGCAGCAGCAGCAGGAGCCCAAATATTACTTTAAAGAGACACTGGGGTTGGCTTCAGGAGCCCAAAAATTGGATGAATCACACCCTGGAGTTGGCAGCAGCAGCAGCAGGAGCCCAGACATTACTTTAAAGAGACACTGGGGTTGGCTTCAGGAGCCCAAAAATTGGATGAATCACACCCTGGAGTTGGCAGCAGCAGCAGCAGGAGCCCAAATATTACTTTAAAGAGACACTGGAGTTGGCTTCAGGAGCCCAAAAATTGGATGATTCACACCCTGGAGTTGGCAGCAGCAGCAGCAGGAGCCCAAATATTACTTTAAAGAGACACTGGGGTTGGCTTCAGGAGGCCAATAATTGGATGAATCACACCCTGGAGTTGGCAGCAGCAGCAGCAGGAGCCCAAATATTACTTTAAAGAGACACTGGGGTTGGCTTCAGGAGCCCAAAAATTGGATGATTCACACCCTGGAGTTGGCAGCAGCAGCAGCAGGAGCCCAAACATTACTTTAAAGAGACACTGGGGTTTGCTTCAGGAGCCCAATAATTGGATGAATCACACCCTGGAGTTGGCAGCAGCAGGAGCCCAAATATTACTTTAAAGAGACACTGGAGTTGGCTTCAGGAGCCCAAAAATTGGATGATTCACACCCTGGAGTTGGCAGCAGCAGCAGCAGGAGCCCATATATTACTTTAAAGAGACACTGGAGTTGGCTTCAGGAGCCCAAAAATTGGATGAATCACACCCTGGAGTTGGCAGCAGCAGAAGCCCAAATATTACTTTAAAGAGACACTGGAGTTGGCTTCAGGAGCCCAAAAATTGGATGAATCACACCCTGGAGTTGGCAGCAGCAGCAGCAGGAGCCCAAATATTACTTTAAAGAGACACTGGAGTTGGCTTCAGGAGCCCAAAAATTGGATGATTCACACCCTGGAGTTGGCAGCAGCAGCAGGAGCCCAAACATTACTTTAAAGAGACACTGGGGTTGGCTTCAGGAGCCCAAAAATTGGATGAATCACACCCTGGAGTTGGCAGCAGCAGCAGGAGCCCAAATATTACTTTAAAGAGACACTGGAGTTGGCTTCAGGAGCCCAAAAATTGTATGAATCACACCCTGGAGTTGGCAGCAGCAGCAGCAGGAGCCCAAACATTACTTTAAAGAGACACTGGAGTTGGCTTCAGGAGCCCAGAAATTGGATGAATCACACCCTGGAGTTGGCAGCAGCAGCAGGAGCCCAAACATTACTTTAAAGAGACACTGGAGTTGGCTTCAGGAGCCCAAAAATTGGATGATTCACACCCTGGAGTTGGCATCAGCAGGAGCCCAAAAATTGGCCTAAAGACATAAATATGTTTTGCACCATTTGGAAAGTGTAAAACGTGGCACCATGCTGAATCTAGTCGCATGCACCAGGCATTGGTGGGTGGAAATCCTGGCTGATCCATCCCTGATTCATTTTGACAAAGGTGAGTCTCTCCACATTTTTAGTTGACAGACGAGTTCTCCTCGCGTAACTATGGCCCCCGCCGCACTAAACACCCGCTCAGATGGCACGCTACTTGCCGGGCAGGACAGCTTTTCCAGGGCAAACTCTCCTCAAGGTGTGTTGGCATGGTCATGTCAAAGTATGACATGACCTGCTGGTTCAGGTCCTGCTCCAGGTCTTCCTGCTGCTCATGAGTAGCCTCACTATGCGGTTGTAGAAAGCTACTCATTAGCGACTGAAGACTGAGGCTGCTGCTGCTGGAGCTGCTGCTCCTGCCAACCCCCCCAGCGGCCATGGCAGTGGAAGGTGAGCGCAGAGGTCCCCTCGAGTCAGACCTGCGAGATTATGGAACATGGCGCAGATAGGCATCGGCCAACTGCCTACCTAGAATGTCTTTGTAGTAGTTCAGTTTGTCCTCCCTCTCGGTGGGTTTAAAAAATGCCCCCATTTTGTGCCGGAAGCGAGGGTCCAAAAAGGTGGACAGCCAGAAGTCATCCCGCCGACAGATGGAAAAAATTCTGGGGTCACTACGCAAGCACGTGAGCATGCTTCCTGCCATTTGCGCAAGTGACTCGGATGGACTACCTGTCTCCATCTCCACTGCATACTGCCACGGTGTGCCCGGGTCCTCTGTCTCGCCTTCCTCAAAAACCTCTAGCTCCTCTGGCTGCTCCTGCTCCTCCTCTCCTGTCCGCTGACTAGATAAACCAGCCATTTCGCCAAGCCTAAACTGTGTTTCGCTGGGCAACTCCTCCTCCTCTTCCTCCTCCTCCTCCAGTTCAGCTCCAACGGGGTTCATGTGGCCGTAAGATGTAAACGCCATGTCTCCAGTGCCCTGACCAGCCATGGTTTCCAACATGTGCTGTAGTACATGAAGCAGTGGAATCACGTCGTTCATCCCGTAATCCTGCCGACTGACAAATAAAGTGGCATCCTCAAAGGGCCTGAGCAAACGGCAGGTGTCACGTATGAGCTGCCACTGGTTGACATTGAAGTTACACAGGGGAGTCCCCCTATCTGCTTGGATCATCAGGAAATCCGTGATGGCTTTTCTCTGTTCATATAATCGATCCAACATGTGAAGGGTGGAATTCCAACAGGTGGAAACATCGCAAATCAGACTATGTTGGGGGATACCGTTCTGACGCTGTAGCTCAAGAAGGGTGTGTCTGGCGGTGTATGAGTGGCTGAAGTGCATGCAAAGTTTCCTTGAAGTTGTTAGGATGTCTTGCAGATGGGGGGAACACTTCAGAAACCGCTTGACAACCAGATTGAAGACGTGAGCCATGCAGGGGGCATGGGTCAGGCTTCCTTGGCGCAGCGCAGACAAAATGTTCTTCCCATTGTCGGTAACCATGATTCCCATTTTAAGTTTTCTTGGAGTAAGCCATGTTTGTATTTCCTGATGAATAAATTTAAGCAGTTCCTCCCCTGTGTGACTCCGTTCGCCAAGACAAACCATGTGAAGCACTGCGTTACACCTTCGTGCCCTGCACACATGGTAGACTGGAGGGGCACTGAGACTTGAGCCTACAGTGGAGGGTGAGGAGATGGCGGAGGATGAGGAGGACGAGTCGCACGGTGTCACAGGCCCAACGGGCAGGGAGTGCGGAGGCCGAAGCGGCGTGACCTGTCCAAGTTGCTGCTGCTGCAAAGGGACCACATTCACCCAGTGGGCCGTAAACGACATGTACTGTCCCTGACCGTAGTTACAGCTCCAGACGTCGGCGCTGCCATGCACTTTGCTACACACCGACAGGCTCAAGGACTGGCCCACCTTCTGTTCAACAAAAGTGTGCAGCGCTGGTACTGCCTTCTTGGCAAAGAAATGACGGCTTGGGACTCTCCACCTCGGCTCGGCACAAGCCATCAGTTCTCTGAAAGGTGCAGAGTCCACCACCTGAAAAGGGAGCGACTGCAGCACCAGCAACTTGGACAGGAGCACATTCAGCTTCTGCACCGTAGGATGAGTGGGCGCATACTGCTGTCTCTTGGACATGGCTTCGCTGATGGATTGCTGGCGGGATGCATGACTTGGAGGAGGAGGAGCAGGAGCGACAGAGGATGGGTATGACGCAAAGCTGCCTTCGGCTGAGGTGCTGGAGCCTTGGCTGGCAGAAATTGGGAGCGGCGTGCCACTTGGTGAGGAAGCAGACTGGACCACCCCTTGGGAGCCTCGGTTCTCCCAGGTCGCTTTATGGTGACACATCATATGTTGACGCAGGGCCGTGGTGCCAACATTTGGACCCTGGCCACGCTTCACCTTTTGCCTACATATCTTGCATGTGGCCATGTTACCCTCCTGCGGATGCTTCAGGAAAAACTGCCACACTGCCGAGTAGCTACTTTTCCCACCCCCTGGCATCACTGATTCACTGCTGCTGTTGCCAACTCCAGGAACCCCTGCTCCACTACCTCCCGATAAGGTAGACTGCCGCACAGCAGGTGCTCTACTCCGGCCCCGGCCGGCTCCAGCCTTTGGAATTGTGCCCCCATGCTGACTGCTACCACCTTGCTGCCTCAGCTGCTGACTCCGGGGCAACCTGCGCCCCTCTTCTCCTGATGATGACGATGAAGCCCCTTCATCACCCGGCTCCCAAGTGCGATCAGCTTCATCGTCATCATCATTATCACCGAGTTGTGGCTGTACGTCACTGATGTTCGTGGATTCGTCAACAGTGTCTGGCGCAGGAGCTGAAACGCTCGCAGCACCCACGACACTGTCCACATCACTATTTGTCTGCCTAGCTAAAGAAGCCACCTCCATTTCTTGGCTGGGCAGTAGCTGCTGACTGTCCTCTATCTGATCGTCCTCCTCACTAAAGAGTGGAGCTGAACCCAAAGCATAGGATACGTTGCTGGGGGAGGGAACAGCATAGGACAGAGGCAATGGGAGGACAGGGACTGCTCTCGGGGCATGCCAACTAAGGGTTGTGTCAGAGGAACCTACCGACCCTAGACTGGGGGTCTCAGACGTAAGTTGTGATGATGTTGTTGATGAGCGCGTCAACCAATCTACCACGGCAGATGCGTTACTGGTGGAGACCCGACCGCTAGCAGATACTGGCAGATTAGGTCTCTCAGCGTGACTCCTGCTGCTACTGGCCCCCAGTCTGCTGCGACCTCTGCCTGCGGAATCTTGGCCTCTGCCACTCCTCTTTTCACTTCCAGGCACTTGTCTGCCCGACATAGTCTAACTGGCGTGATAGTAGGTGATATTTTAAGAACCCCCAGGCAGCAGTGGGTCTATATGAAACAGAATATAATGCACACCAAAAGTGAGCAGTAACACTCAGCCTCCAACAGGCCTGCTTAGTGTAAATAAGAGAGCTGCTTAGTGTAAATAAAGAGGGGTATGGTATGTTACAGAATGGGATGCCCCAACAGGAGTGCACCTGTGAGCAGTAGTACTATGCACAGCAAAAGTGTGTTTATCAGCCCAAATTTCTATTAGAATAAGTGCAAAGGGTTATAGTAGTAAATAGAGGCTGGTGTAGTCACAGAATGGGATGCCCCAACAGCCAGGAGTGCACCTGTGAGCAGTTATACTATGCACAGCAAAAGTGTGTTTATCAGGCCAAATTTCTATTAGAATAAGTGCAAAGGGTTATGGCAGTAAATAGAGGCTGGTGTAGTCACAGAATGGGATGCCCCAACAGGAGTGCACCTGTGAGCAGTAATACTATGCACAGCAAGTGTGTTTATCAGGCCAAATTTCTATTAGAATAAGTGCAAAGGGTTATAGCAGTAAATAGAGGCTGGTGTAGTCACAGAATGGGATGCCCCAACAGGCAGGAGTGCACCTGTGAGCAGTAATACTATGTACAGCAAAAGTGTGTTTATCAGGCCAAATTTCTATTAGAATAAGTGCAAAGGGTTATAACAGTAAATAGAGGCTGGTGTAGTCACAGAATGGGATGCCCCAACAGGCAGGAGTGCACCTGTGAGCAGTAATACTATGCACAGCAAGTGTGTTTATCAGGCCAAATTTCTATTAGAATAAGTGCAAAGGGTTATAGCAGTAAATAGAGGCTGGTGTAGTCACAGAATGGGATGCCCCAACAGGAAGGAGTGCACCTGTGAGCAGTAATACTATGCACAGCAAAAGTGTGTTTATCAGGCCAAATTTCTATTAGAATAAGTGCAAAGGGTTATAGCAGTAAATAGAGGCTGGTATAGTCACAGAATGGGATGCCCCAACAGGCAGGAGTGCACCTGTGAGCAGTAATACTATGCACAGCAAGTGTGTTTATCAGGCCAAATTTCTATTAGAATAAGTGCAAAGGGTTATAGCAGTAAATAGAGGCTGGTGTAGTCACAGAATGGGATGCCCCAACAGGCAGGAGTGCACCTGTGAGCAGTAATACTATGCACAGCAAGTGTGTTTATCAGGCCAAATTTCTATTAGAATAAGTGCAAAGGGTTATAGCATTAAATAGAGGCTGGTGTAGTCACAGAATGGGATGCCCCAACAGGCAGGAGTGCACCTGTGAGCAGTAATACTATGCACAGCAAGTGTGTTTATCAGGCCAAATTTCTATTACAATAAGTGCAAAGGGTTATAGCAGTAAATAGAGGCTGGTGTAGTCACAGAATGGGATGCCCCAACAGGCAGGAGTGCACCTGTGAGCAGTAATACTATGCACAGCAAAAGTGTGTTTATCAGGCCAAATTTCTATTAGAATAAGTGCAAAGGGTTATAGTAGTAAATAGAGGCTGGTGTAGTCACAGAATGGGATGCCTCACAGCAGACTTGAGATCAGTTCAGTATATATGCACAGTAAGTGTATAAGCAGCCTGAAAACGCTAACAAAGCCAGTCAGCCAGCCGGTAACACTCAGGCTGGATGAAAAAAAAAAATCTCCCTGTGACTGCCTCCGATTTTTCCTAACTTTCCCTGCTTTTCGCTGACTTTCTGTCTGTCTCCTGCCTGTCTCCTGCCTGTCTCCTGCCTGTCCCTGTCTGTCCCTGGCTCTCTGTCTCTCCCTCTCTACAGCAGCGTCCTGTCTCTCACGAATGCAATAGAGAAATGAGGAAAAGCAAGATGTCCGCCGACTTAAATAGCTCTGTGACGTCACCGGGCTTGCTGGCTGCTGATAGGCTGCATGTGACTGCCCCAGCTTGCACTGGTGCGGGGTAGATGTCTGGACATGTCCCGTCCGCCATCTTAGAATGCCTGTAATGTAAATGAATGGATGTTAAAGGAAAACTTCGAGCGATCGAAGCACGGGGAAATTCGGATTCGATCCGAATCGAATTTTTCATGAAATTTGGATCGAATCCGGGTTCGTCCGGATCGATTCGCTCATCCCTAATTATTTTAAAGGGGAAAAATTACTGTATCTGAGGCATCCACCAGATTTTGTGCTCAGGAGCCTCCACCACACTTAATCCGGCTCTGGTTCTGGTATGTTATCAACAATAGAAAAAGAAATGTGTTTCAATTACCTACAGAGGAGACAATCTTTATAGACTCTTTTCCATCACACAGTGAGATGCATACATCACATACATACATACATCACATCTAAATTCCAATATTAGGCTCATGACTGCTGTAGAAAGTATCACAGCTGATTACAATAGAAACAATTAGGATACAACAATTGCTATTTGGCTTAAATAATGTAACACAATGTAACTCACCACAGGCTTTTCAGAATGACTTATCTTGTTATGGTTCCAGCAGGAGGGAGAGATAGACCATCCCAAGGTTTTACTTCTCATCCAAATATATGACTCTCTGAGCTTTGTCGCCTATGTAAAGCTTCACCTTGAAGATGGGCAACAAATTAGTCCCCACATGAATACTGTATGTGTCATGTGTGCTTGAGCTGCACTGACAATCAAGGCGCCCATAGAGAATAATTCCAGCTGAAACGTGGAAGTGTAGCTCCCAGCTTCAGATACAGAAGAGGTAATATATATATATATATATATATATATATATATATATTCCTTTCCATCATATAGCGCAATGCATACTACACATTGAAGAGCAATCTTTAAGGTGGACCAAAACCCAGGATTTTGACTATCCTGGGATTTGGTCCACTCCCCCAGGCACCCCCCCAGATGTCTCCCGCATCAACCCACCTCATTGCAGTCCTATGGCGCATGCGCGGCTGCTCGTCCAGTCAGCGTACTCGGAGCCGCTGAGCTATGGACGTCTAACCCGAGTTCTTAGCTCAGCGGCTCCGATGTCTAACCCAACGTCATAGCTCAGCGGCTCTGAGCGCTCTGGCGGCCGCATTTCACGCTGCCCTCTAACAGGGAGCGTGCCGGCGCGGCCATGCGCCCTGCTAGAGGGATAGCAGAGATGCGGCCCGCGCATGCGCTGTTGGATCGGGATTAAGGTAAGTGTAGCGGGCGACCTGGGGGGGTTTCACACAGCGGGGCATGGATCCAGCTGGGTTTTGGTCTACTTTAAGCTCATGACTGCTTTACAATGTATCAGAGCTGATTAAAATAGAAACAATTAGGAAAAATCAAGTGCTTCTTGGCTGTAACAATGTAACACAAAGTAACACACACCAGGGTGCTGTTAGGCTTTTCAGAATAACTCTTCTTGTTTGTTATAGTCTAAGCAGGAAGGAAAGATAGCCCATCCCAATATCTTAAACTCCCATCTCAATATATGGCTCTGTGAGCTGTGTTATCTCTGTGGACCAACTTTGTGGAAGAACAATAACCCCATGGGACCAGCTAAAAGTAAGCAGGGATTTCTCATGCCCTTTTGGCACCCCCTGATTTGAGGTATGTTGGGAAAGTCCCTTTAAAGGCCCGTCCAGACTACAACAAACATACTCTATAATCACCTTTTGGCAGCCCCTGAGGATAATTGATGCTGGTATGGCCCTGTGGCTGTTACCTCATTGTGTCATTGAGCCCTGCGTCCTCAGGGCCAGATCTTCAGTCACCAGAGCCTACTTGATGAATGTTTGCCGCCCCTCCACCCCACTATCATTCACAGTGACACTAGCAAGCAAGATTATTACAATTGTACTAGGCAGAGTTGGTCACATGGGAGCCCTCTAATAAAACATATATTTTAATTTTAATTTTTAATGCATAGATGGCCATTGTATGCTTGCACACCCATAAGAATTCAATTGGGTGCCAGAATTGATTGATCTTAGGGAATTCTTATGGCAGATGTGGAGGAGCAGCCTGCATCTCACGCACAGGGCAGACATGTTACCAGTTTTCCCTTGTGCAAACACCACATTTGAGGAAACAGTGGGTGGGGAATGGCCAAAATAATTTATCTTAAAGTGGACCAAAACCCAGGATTTTGACTATCCTGGGTTTTGGTCCTTGCCCCCAGGGCAAACCGATTGGGGATGCCCCACTGTGTGAAACACCCCAGGTCATCTGAACAAATTCCTACAGCGCATGCGTGGTCTCTCATCCAATCAGCGCACTCGTATCCACTCTCGCCCTTTCGTCTAAGCCAAGCACGCTGGTGGCCGCATCCCCCACTACCCTCTAACAGGGAGTGTGCCCGCGCTGGCCATTCACAAATGCCTAGTGCAGGCAAGTGCCCTGCTAAAGGCATAGTGGGGATGTGGCCGATGCTCGCACATGCGCCGTTGAACCGGGAAATAAGGTGAGTTTCAGGCCGACCGGGGCGGGGGGGTTCACACAGCGGGACATTCCAAATCTGGAAGACCCAGGCGGCCATGGAATCTAATAGATTCCCGGGCCAGACTCTGTGGGTTTTGGTCCACTTTAAGGATCAGAAAGAGGCAGGCATTACTGCCTTATTGCTTTCCTTGTCTGGAATGTAAAATCAACCTGTGTTAGGATTTTGCCCTAATAACGGTGAGTTATTTATCAGCGAGCTGTCTCCAAATTTCTTTTCCCGGCCTTGAGTAAAAACTACCGACTGCAAATACCAGAATCCTTCCACTGTAACGTGAACTCATTAGCAGTAGTGATGGGTGAACCTAAACCCAAATTGTACCGAACTTTTCCAAACGAACACAGACTTCTTGCCTCTGGCTCGACCTGAACAAGGAAAAGCTGGTTGATGGGCTGCTGTTTTCTTTTATAACACAAGGTTGCAAACAAACAAAAAAGAAAACAATTCACATGTAAGTTCAGCACATTGAGCACATCATTTTGGCACACAATTATCGAAACTTTCAAAATGCCCATCAAAAGTGGACGTTACATATATATATATATATATATATATATATATATATATATATATATATATGATTAATGTTTATGCTAGTTATAGAGATTTGTTATTTGTGATGCTATATACACACATGCCTAATGGCCCCTCCTGGCCTTTTCTACAAAGGCACAAGGTGACTAATGCCCTTATTCATCAACCGATAGCGCCAGGTAGTGTCTGACGAGCGCCAGGTAGCGGCAGCTAACGGCGACTACCGACTCAAGTACGCCCGGCGGCGGTCACAATGACGCATTTATCAAGCAAAATGAGGCTAGCGCCGGCGAGAGCGACGGCTAGCGCGGCATTCATCATAAAGCCGCCTGGACCGAACAGCGCCGCTGCAAATTCCCTCACAGCGCCAGGTATGAGCTGTCGCTCCCTGGCGATGTCCAATGCATTTCAATGGAGCAATCTATAATTATTCCTAATTAATTGGTATTAATTTTTTTTTTTTTTTTAATGTCAAAAAATCGGAGACCACTTCTGCAATGTTAGGATTTATTTTTAAGTAAAAAAAAAAATAAAAAAAAATATGTGCAGAATTGATCTAACAGGTCTGAGATTAATGTATTCATATTACAAAATGATTCTGAAAACATGTATAATGTTACATTCAAAAAATATGGTTGTTTAGGGGTTAAAAACTAGTTAATACACATCGCCGCCAGCGCTCTGGGGTTTAAACAAGGAATGGACAGTGACAGCACATTCGGTGCGCGATTTGTTGATGAATATGAAGCTAGGCGTTCGCTCTGGCCATTCGTTGTCAGGCGCTCACATACAACGCTGGACCTGTGAAACAGCGACCCCCCAGCCCGTATTCAACATTACCGCACACCGACTGAGTCGCTGTCATCAAGCTAACGCCGGCCAAGCACAGCGAATACTGGCTGGCGCTGAAAAAATCACGCTACAGTCGCTCATCTGTCGCTACCTGGCGCTATTAATGAATCGGCCTCTAACTTCTTAAATGTCCAAAAGAGCTGGACGTGAGGTTGTCCCGTATTAGGGAGTCATAATAAAGATTTTCACTATTCATGTACTAAACTTGAAGTGCCGGCTCGCAGTTTGAAGGCTGGCAGTCTGTTAATTTATACCCCCCCCCCCTCCCCATGGCAGTGTTATGATGGAGGCCCATTGCTAAAACTGGAAAAATCAGTGTGAAAACAGAACACCAACATGTGACTTGGATTAACTATTTTTTTTTACCAGTTAACACCAAATCTGTGGACACGAGATCTGGCTCTAAATGATACTGTCATTAATTAACCTTCTTAGTCAAGTGAGCAAACTGTACATCACAAAAAAAACCACCATACGTGACCTGAAAAAATGAAGGCCTACTATGTTATCCTGAAAGACATTTTGAAAAAGTTGAAACTTTAATATTATTATTGTTTATTTATACAGCGCCATCATCTTCCATAGCGCTGTACAAAGTAGTAATTACAGACAGTAACATACAGTAAGTAGACTATTACAAATGCAGTGCTACAGAGTTTACAATGAATACAAGATACATGGAGAGAGAGAGAGACCGGCCCTTGTGAGCTTACAGTCTAAAGGATGAGGAGTGGAGACGGGGGAATGATCACAAACAGTCAGTATTGAGCTTTGCGGCATCTGAATAGGTGGGTTTTAAGGGCACCTTTGAAAGCTTTGAGGGTAAGGGAGTGGCGGATTGGGTGGGGGAGGGCATTCCAGTAGAATGAAGTAGCACATAAGAGGAGAGGTGACCAGGAAGTGCTGAAAGAAGGCTGAGCAATAACTGTTCATTTTGAAGCAACTAAAAAGGTTGAGGCTGCCAAAGAATTTGCTATAGAAAGTGAAGAAATTAGACAATACCTTTTAAAGATAACTGAGAATTTTTAAAGTACGTTTTCGAAAATACTTAGGCCCTTATTTATGAAGGAATAGCGACAGGTAGCAACTGGTGAGCGACCGGTAATGACAGGCACCGCCACGAGAACGCCGGCTCCCCACCACAATCACACATTTATCAAGCCAATCCTGCTTAGCGACTGAGATAGCGCCATATAGCGACTCATTCATCATTATTCCAGCCTCAGCCCACAGCGCCAGCGTCCGACCTTGAACAGCGACAGGTATGACCTCTCGCTACCTGGCGCTCTCCAATGCATTTCAATGGAATCTTTAAATATTCATAATTAATTGTTATTAATGTTTTTGTTTTTTTTTTTAATGTGAAAAATTCTGTGACCACTTCTGCCATGTTAGCTAATTTTTTTAAGGTAAAAAAAATTGTGCAGAATTTATATTACAGGTCTGATATTATTGTATTCATATTACTAAATTCTTAAAAAAAATTTTTTTTTTTGGTTTCCAAAAATATGGTGGTTTGGGGGTTAAAAAACTACTTTTAACACATCGCCGCCAGCGCTCTGGGGTTTAAACATGCATTTCACAGCGCGTGATTTTTTGATGAATATGGTGGGAGCCGGTCGCTCTGACCAGTCACTATCATGCGCACCCATACACCGCGGAACCCCGTATTCAACATTACTGCACACCGACTCAGTCGCTATCAACAACCGAACAATGGCCAAGCACGGCGACTACTAGCGGGCGCTGTGAAAATACTGCTACAGTCGCTCAACTGTCGCTACCTGCCGCTATTAATGAATCGGCCTCCTCGTCCTCTTTGACAGGCATGAGGGTCAATTCAGCATAGGTTGTGAAGAACACAGATCTTTGTGAAAGAAAAATCTTGCATAATAAGGAGACACATATGAAACAATCTTGCGTGTGCAAAGTTGAGAAAGCTATTCGAGATCCAAGGCCCTATTTAAGTGAGAAACGAAAGCACTCTCGCATGAGCTTTCTCATTGCAAGGCATGCTCGAATGACTAACTGTCCCTCCTTCCTACCAGACATTAGCGAATATTTGTTCCCCATTATAATTTGTTGAAATGTAATATTTTTTTATGTATTTTTAGTATTTATGCCTAACATGTTTGTTATGTCGAGACTAGAAGTAAGTGAACTTTTCAAAAGTGCAATTTGCGGGTTTGCTGAACTTTTTCTGAGGTCACCTAGCACTGTATAAAAATATGTGTTAGTGGACGAATTAGCCCTCAAAGAATTATCCCATTTTATTGGGGTAGCAACAGGATTGGCATCCTGGAAAGTGAAAAAGAAGTGATGGCGGTTTACCAACCCTGAACCCTTGGTGAAGTGAGCATTCAGACCCACAAAAGTATGGATCGTGAGGTGAAGATTGGTGGGGACGTTTGTATTGGCATGTATATACCGTATTTTTTTGCCCAATAGTGGGGGGAAATGTCAGTGCATCTCATGGGGTGAATAAAAATAAACTTACATTAACAATCGCTCCTGCTCCACAGCCAGGCGAAGGAGGAGCGCCGGGAAGATAGGCAGGATAAGTTCCCTCTCCAGGTGCCACCGCCGCTGCCGCTCCTGGGCCTGATGGGCTCTTCCATACAAACACCTTGGTTTGTGCAGCGGGCAGGCCTGACCTGCATTGCAGACCATGCCCAAAGCGCCCAGAGCAGAGATCATCTGGCTGTGGTGCAGGAGCGACTGTCAATGTATTTTTTTTTTTTCATTTTCCTCCAGTGTCCAGGTGCCTTGCTGCCTATGCGATGGGGGGAGGCCTCACTGAATATGGGATGGGGGATGCCTATGGAATGGGGGATGCCTCAATGCCTATGGGATGGTGGGATTGCCTCCTTGCCTATGGGGATTGGGAGTGGGGTGCCACGCTGCCAGTGGGGATAGGTACTGGGGGATGCCTCTCTGCTTATAATGAAGGAATTAGGAGGCAGGGGAATGCCACTCTGCACCTTGTCTGTTATTTGGTTCTTGAGAGGGACAGTGTTTTGGCACAACATTTGGTTCAGAATATTTTTGTTTCTCTTCCAAATTTTTGGTGTGTCTTATAGGGCAAAAAGGTACAAAAAATACAGTATTTTTTTCACGTGCTGAAAAAGAGGAAGGGGTTAATGCTGGCTGAGCAAGCAGAGGATGGAGGAGCTAGCAGGGAGATTTTGCAGTTCTGCACCTTAGGCCAGACTCAGTGTAGGGAGTCTCCCGGCAAGTCTGGTTTTCGCTGGAGCTTTCTGCAAGGATGGTCGGATTGTGCTGCAGCAATGCCAGGGTCCTACAGCTGCACTGACAGGAATAGGTGCACGCAGGGCCGGATTATGAGGGGGGCCCAAGGGGCTAGAGCCCCGGGCCTCCACCACTTGCCATGCAAAGGGGGCCTCCACCAACCTTCGGTTATGGTCTGATCCAGGAGGCTTTTCGGTCTTTGGTCTGATGGGCTGCGGAGTCGGCAACAAAGTTATCAGCGGCAGCAGGGGCGTGCCTGGGCAAGACTTTTTTTGTTTTTGCAAACCTGCAGCCAAAGCCACCACAGGGCAGGACGGAGAGCAGCAAAGCCGCCGTCAGTAACGCTACAGTGATGGGTGCAGAGCTTTAACTGCACATAAGCCACCAAGCACAGCCGCTGGCAGCTCAATGTATGGGAACTGTTTTCTGCTGGACCAGCTGGGCGACTACACTACCCCCCCGCCCAGAATGGCAAAACAGGAGTTCCCGAGCAGCACGCACCCACACAAGTGTGGCACAAGGGACTCAATTTGTCTTTCCAGTAAGTAGGCAGGTGGCAGACAACCACCAATCAGTTACTTGGCTGGACTATTATTTTAAAGAAAAAAAAATACTGTGTCTGGGGCCTCCACCACACTTAATCCGGCCCTGGGTGCATGTGCGCCAACACGTGTTTGGGGATCAGATAGTCCACCATGACAGTGTGCCTCCCTGTAGTTTTTCCTGCGAACAAAACGTGTCATCTTTTCAAAAGACCTCAGCACATGACACGTGTCTCTGATCAGCTGCCAATGCCAGAGCTGAAAAACATGGCTGGAAAAGCTGGCTGTTTGCTGCATGAAGAAATCTTTTACCAATTTGTGCTTCTGGTACAGGTGGTCCAGCATATGTAGGATGGAGTTGCAGCATGTCGGGACATCGCGATTAAGCGGTGTTCGGGAAGACCATTTGGTCACTGCAAGTCTATGAGAGCTTGTTTGAAGTCATAGGATGGCTAGCACATCCACCAGACTGACTGACCTTGCTGCATTGCAGTGGGCCATGACACACATGTTGTAAAAAAATTACCTGTCCCTGGGAACCCGCGGCAAGCTTCTCTCGGCCGGCGCTGCCGACGGGCCCATGTCAGGCCATTATAGGTTATGGGGGGCTTAGCCTTTACTTCGGGGCTCATGTCTTGCCCCAGGCACCACCACTTTCCCCACCGAATTCTAGGTATAAAGGTTATGGGGGAGCACAAACCGTACAGTCAGTCTACAGCTCCTGGATGGGCCCCTCCATAACCTATGCGTAATGGCTTGGCCCCATGCTTTGGACAGGTGGGCAGTGGCAGATTCTAGGTTATGGGGGCGCAGCCAGGCACTATAACATTAGTGATGGCTGGACCCAGATTTTGGGCCCCGTGTCAGCTGTGCCCAAACATCTCACACACTGGACCCAGCCAGGGGAGGGGCAAACATACAGTCAGTCTATAGTTCCTGGCTGGTTCCCTCCATAAAACTTTAATTGTCTTCCTAGCTGGTAATTCAGCTACTATGAAATTCTTATGATTGTTTCAGCTAACGAGCATTTTTTCGTACCAGGAGATTTTTTTTCAACTGTTGTCTGTTGTAGTTATGATAGGCCATGCTCTCATGCTCCTCCTGGTGTCAACAGCACTGAATAGGTCCATGCCAGGTTATTCAATTTCAATACAATAGCTAGATAAGATATCTTCACTAGTTTCACTTAACCAACTGTGCTAAGACATGGGAAACAGTAATGGCAACTTCATCCGCACTTGTGAAGCTGTAACAACTTTTTTAATGCGCTTGTCCAACTAGTCACTTTGTTATAAAGGAGCAAATTCATCCATGTGATTTTAGATATGTGTTTAGTAATAGATCAAGGCAACTGGACTTGCTGTTTTGTTATTCATCCCATTTCATCCCACTGGATGTCTAAATTTAATACTGCCTATTAGGAAAGGGGGCTGGATGAATTTTGAAACGTGTTGAAGTAAATAAAACAACTATTGCAATTGTCTAGATTTATTCCTACAGACCTGCAGGAGTTAAAGTTAATTTTTTTCGGACTGTTTCAATTAGAGTGAAAAATTAAAATGAAATCGTGACACCTTAATTACCAGAATGGTTCACCAGGCATGCTGTACAGAAGTAAGCCCAGGGTAAGGCTGAGCAGCCTGCTCCTGGCAAAGTAATAGCCCCTATAGCATTTGGCCTAGGGTTGGAGCTTTGCCTGGGCTGACGGCAGTCATTTTTTTAATTAAAACAGTTACAAAAATATATAAATAGAGTCTAATAAATAAAAAGATACATATGGTCCCTATCTTCAGGAGGGGAATCCCCATGCCTTTGTAGGGTTAAACCCTGAAAATGTTTTAAAAACTGCGTGGGGCCCCCCCTGTCGAGCAAAACCAAGCTGGGCACCAGCTGAAGAGGGGGGACTGTATATTGTGTTTTATTTTTTATTTATTAGTATTTTACCCTTAAAAAATGGGCTTCCCCCTCCTGGAGAGCAGGACATCCATTTGGACAAATCTGAATTTTTAAAACGCTTGCTCATCTATAAATATAAAGGTAAACACGCATTTCTTTTTTACTGCCCATGTAATGCCCCCGGTTCCATGTCAGTTCATTCTAGGTTATGGGCGGCTTTGCCCTTACTTCAAGGCCCATGTCACTCTCTGGGCCCATGCTATGCCAATGAGCCTATTCGCACTCTCAAAATTGCTACTGTGATAAGGTGCAGTCGTTCAGAGATGCCGGGGATGCGTCACCAGCAGAGATTAGGTCGCGGGACCGGCCAGGATGAGGTAAGATCACTGGCATCCCAAGGGGTTTCACACAGTGGGTCATCAGGGGTGGGATAGAGGTTGGGCCAGTAATCTTCTATATTCCAGAGCCTGGACTTGCTGGTTTCCATCTGCCTTAAATACATAATGCTTGCATAGTAATTCTGGCCTTACACAAACTCATTTCACTATTGCAATAACTATGGCTACTGTGGTAAAGTGTATGGGAAAGTAATAAATGGTGTCTATTTTTCCCCTGCTATGCTGTATCAGGCACGGTCCATGCCGGGTTTTCAGGAGCCAGTTCACATTTCCCAGTCCTCTACAGGTTTGTTCCCTGATCTCAGGTCTCACACAGGTAATGAGGCTGATTGCAGGGAAAGCCTAAATAAAAGGGAGCCGCTAAGCCTGTCATTTTGCTGTTGACCAGCCTGAAGTAAGGAGCCCAGGCTGTACTGTTCAATGTGAATAACAGAACTAGAGGAAAGCAGAAGGACTTTGCTTGTGTCACCCCAAACTTGGACTTGCGGTTATTAACAGCGTAGGCTCCTATGCCCTGTGAGTGGACCTTGTACAACAAGGATTTTTTCAGCTTGCTGCATTTTCCTACCATGGACTTTACTAGAGCCGGTGAGGTAACCGCTTGCTATTCTGCATTTTGGCTGCAACCTTTTCTGATGTTAGGAGAAGTTTGGCCGTTGAATCTTTATTTTCAATAAATTACGTTTAATTTGAAGGAGAACTGACTTCTGAGTCACTGCCGTTCGCCCCAATCCCTGACACTACAAAACACCTTATGTGTAATGTGTCATTTTGACAGTAACCTATTTATATAGATAGCTCCATAGAAGTCTGTAGGAAGTCATATTTAAGTGTGGTAATGGTTTTCAGACAGTGTTGAGAGCTGGGTCATAGACTTACATCAGGAAGCTTCTACAAAGGAAGATATAGGACTAGACATAGACAGGAGGGGAGACAAGAGAATAAAGTAACAGCAGGTAAGGCAGCTATTGGTTGAAAGAAATTGGAGGAAAAACCCAGCACATGTTTGGCACGGCAAGAGGCATGTGAACATGTGCAAGGGAATGTTCTAGATGGGGGGTGTCAAACTCATTTTCACTGAGGGCCACATAAGCACATAAGTCGGCGGCGGAGGAGCCGCTTGTCTGTAGCTGTCAGATCGCTTGTCCGCGGCCATGTGGGAGCGGGGAGAGGTGAGTTTTCCGGGTGATCGGGGGGGTT
Source organism: Gastrophryne carolinensis (assembly GCA_027917425.1). Classification (NCBI taxonomy): domain Eukaryota; kingdom Metazoa; phylum Chordata; class Amphibia; order Anura; family Microhylidae; genus Gastrophryne; species Gastrophryne carolinensis. Next base: position 629,830,891 of record CM051234.1, on the reverse strand, counting down.
TCACACAGTGGGGCACCCCGATCGGGGGTGCCCCACCGAAGTGGACCAAGACCCAGGATAGTCAAAATCCTGGGTGTTGGTCCACTTTAAAGTGATTGTCTAGAAAAAATATAAAAAACACCTTTACTCACTCTTTATCCAACAGAATTTTAGAACCTACGTAATGCTGAAAACAAGCAACCTGGAGTCCAGTGCTGGTCAGACATGGTGGCCTCCATGAAGACTGAATTCTGCACCTCTTGGGTTTGCTGAGTGTGCGTCCCATCTAAAGCAGGTGGGTAACCAGAAAATATTGGGAATGGAATGGTTACACACAATACTAGGCCTTAGCCTCCCTTACTTTTATAAGCTGAAACTGTAAAGTTCTATACAGCTCAGAAGGTACAGTACCTGGGCCATTGTCCTCCCACCTCAGGTCTTAGTAAACGCCCTCTATATATAAGATTGTTTGTTATAGTGACTCAGAAAGGTGTTTTCCTTGACTCTTGTAAGCAGTAAGTATAGTGCAGCCGCACCTGCCCCCATGGGATGTACTTGTCTTGGAGGGAGGGAAGGCAGTTGCTACCAGCCCCTAGCAGAAAGGGAACCCTGTGCAGGCTTTCATCCCCACCTTACAGGACCTGCAGAAGACTTTTGGTGTCCCCACAAAAAGACTGGGACCATCGGAAGGATGGTTCCGATCCTGGATACAGCTGGGGTGATAGGCAGCACATGCCACCAGGCGGTCAATTGCTTCTAACCAGGCCGGCAGTGGGATGCAGTGGTCATGGTTTATGGCAACTGGGCTCCACAACAAGGAGGGGTGGGTATGACGGGGCCCTGCTATGGGACCCATTAAAGTTATGTACAACATCAGATGGAGTCCCTTGTGCCCCCCTTGTGCGGGTGCGTGCTGCTCGGGAACTCCTGCTTTGCCATTCTGGGTGGGGGGTAGTGTAGTCGCCCGGCTGGTTCCCTGCATTGAGCTGCCAGCGGCTGTGCTTGGTGGCTTATGTGCAGTGACAGCTCTGCACCCATCACTGTTGCGTTGCTGGCAGCGGCTTTGCTGCACTAGACTCTCCATCCTGCCCTGTGGTGGCTTTGGATGCAGGTTGGCAAAAACAAAAGAAGGCTTTCCCAGGTACGGTGGGGCCCCCACTGCCACCGATAGCTTTGTTGCTGCTCCATCAGACCAAAGACTGAAAAGCCTCCTGGACCAGACCATAACCCAAAGGTTGGTGGAGGCCCCCTTTGCAGGGCAAGTGGTGGAGGCCTCAGGGTTCGCCCTGCATATACTGCTTTTATCTCTTGTAACAACCATGTCCTGTTATGATATATGCACCCCTTTCCTGCTGACACATAATCCAGGCTTAGATGATCTCAGAGTAGACCTCAACTTCTCCAATACTGTCTATGCAGCAAAACAATCTAATGGTTCCTCAACACCTAACCTGCAACTTCTGCAAACCCTGGAGAGAAAACAAATCTGAGGATGCATCTACACACAGGGATGAGGTAGCAGAGTAGTCAAAAACTAGTCAAAGAGACCAATAAACATATAAAGGGAGGCACACCAATATCTAATAAATGAAAGATATTTTTTTATTTAATCCGAAAATATCAACCTCAACTACATCCAGACATATTAAAAACATATAAATACAATGACACACAAGACAAACCAACATAGACAGATGAATAGGCGATGGGGGAGAGAACCATTTGAGCTAATTACACAAATTAATCAACAAGGGAAATAAATAAATAAAACATAACACTGTACAATACTCAGACTCAAATAGTGTAAAATGTGCAAAAATTACTAGTGATCCGGATCCAGAAATAGATAAAATGCCTACACATAAAGTGCTAGTGCATAAATGCATGTAATGAGAGCCCAATATAGTCACGGAGGCCCAATATCATAAGCCATATATAATAAGAGACCAAAATAATCACTGAAACCCAATACCATAAGCCATAAGCCATCGATAATTTTTAGAGTAACATCTAACCATGGACCTCAACTTCTCCAATACAGTCTATGCAGCAAAACAATCTAATGGTTCCTCAACACCTAACCTGCAACTTCTGCAAAGCCTGGAGAGAAAACAAATTCCCAGCGCAGTCGAGTCCCTCCGCCACCCCCCCCCCCCCCCGCCTCTCACTGATACAACAAGGCATTGTTGGAGATTTGGTGAGAAAAACTGACCACATGACCCAGTGCTACTGAACATCATGTCTCCGGGCTGCTAAGACTTGGCACAAATGTGGAATTCTCTCTCTCTCTCTCTCTCTCTCTCTCGAGCTATGAAGAACGTGAACAGGATCATAATCAGGAGCCTTCAGCCAATCCTGCGTTCCATAAGTGGTTACAATTGTTTGGGGTTTTTTTTTCTTTTGGTATTGGACAAACACTGTTGTTGATGGACGTCTGGTTTCTGCATGTCCTCTGCGGCTGCACCGCTGCCAAGTAGCTTATCATAGCTGGAGTGACAGTGCCTCTGTGTGCTGAAAAAAAAAGTTTTGGAAAGTTACTGAACTTTTTTTTCTAAATGGCAATTTACCAGTGAAAGGGAAAATCGATGCATTTATATTAAAATGGTAATTTTCCTAAATGGTAAATTACCAGAAAAAAAAAGTAAATCAATGAATTCATACCAAAATATTATTTCTCTAAACGACGAATTACCAGTGAAAAAGCGAATCGATCAATTCATATTAAAATATTAAAATTAACTTTGGGTTTAAATTGAACCTGCATCTTAATCAGCCTTTTAATTTTAATACACAAAAAAAGTGCTGATTTTCTTACTTTCAATGAGATAAGGATATTTTTATAATAAAAAATCTTGGAAACAGCACCCTATGGGCTATGCATAAACATTAGGGGTTTATTTAAGAAACGCTAATTAGGGATGAGCGAACCGGTTCGGACAAACCGGAATTCGCTCCGAATTTCAGGGAAAATTCTGCCTGCCCGCTCCCACCTTGCCGGCATTTTTTTAAAAAGCAAACACTTACCTGCATGGTCGGAGCGTGGAGGCCGGCGCCGCTCTCAGGCGCCCTCTGATGACGCGTCCTCTGATGACAGCTGAGAGCGGCGCCGGCCTCCACGCTCCGACGGCGGCCCGCTGACAGCATAGCCGGCCTGCCCGCTGCCACCATGCCGGCATTTTTTTTTTCAGATGAGCAATTCGTGAAAGTTCGATTCGGGCGAACCCGAATTTCTAAATTCGTCGAATTGCCCGAATCGAACTTTCAAGAAGTTCGCTCATCTCTAACGCTAACGCCATGTAGCACCACGTAGTCAGGTGAACCCGGGCTCAGTATGTGAAAACCATATATATGAAAGTCAATCTGGGGAGCGCCTCTAACAGCACCATGTAGCGTCACATATATCACTAGCGGTGGCTTAGTGTAAAGCGCCGATGCTGTAAGTTCAGCAGCACCATGTAGCACCTGTCGCTTAGTAGCGCTCTCCCATACATTTCAATGGTGTTTTATTTGGTTGTGTATAAATAGCGTTTTCCTAAAGTAATGTTCAAAATTTTTGGTTCAAGTCATTGTGTGTCCTCTCCTGCCCGGCAACCAGACACTTTTATTGTGATTTTTTTTTTTTTATGAAGAATTGCATGTGCAGGTCGGCCATTGCAGTGTTACACAATGTCATTCCATATGTTTTCGCTCTGGTGCTGGTGGATATGTGTTGAGAAACAGACTTATCACACAGTGCCTGGCACTCAACGCTAGAGCGCCCAGTTTTAGAGCGCCGGTGTTGGTTGTGTGTAGTTTTTTCGTAAATATGGGCTTCAGCGCTGAGTGCCGGATGCACTTAACTGGCGCTACCTATCGCTTGCTGCAGTGTTGTCCTGTTGTTAACTGTAGCGTAGTCTTGGGCGATTTGACCTCGGGACACCACCTAGCGTTCTCGATTGCCTCTGCAGTGAATCAGGGAGAAGCTACTACAGCGCCCTGCACACATCAGATTCATCAATGCTGGACAGGATACAATAGCGTCACTTGTCTAGCTGCTACACTAGGTCACAGCACCAGACACCCACTTGCAGCGACCACTTGCAGACACTCTAAGTGCAGCTACTTAGGCCCTTATTTATGAAGGAATAGCGACAGGTAGCGACTGGTGAGCGGCCGGTAATGACGGGCCCCGCCACGAGAACGCCGGCTCCCCACCACAATCACACATTTATCAAGCCGATCCTGCTTAGCGACTGAGATAGCGCCATATAGCGACTCATTCATCATTATTCCAGCCTCAGCCCACAGCGCCAGCATCCGACCTTGAACAGCGACAGGTATGACCTCTCGCTACCTGGCGCTCTCCAATGCATTTCAATGGAACAATCTTTAAATATTAATAATTAATTGTTATTAATGTTTTTTTTTTTTTGGTAAATGTGAAAAATTCTGTGACCACTTCTGCCATTTTAGATACATTTTTTTAAGGGAAAAAAAATGTAAAAAAAAATTGTACAGAATTGATATTACAGGTCTGATATTAATGTATTCATATTACTAAATTATTTAAAAAACTTTTTTTTTTTGGTTTCCAAAAATATGGTTGTTTGGGGGTTAAAAAACTACTTTTAACCCATCGCCGCCAGCGCTCTGGGGTTTAAACATGCATTTTACAGCGCGAGAATTTTTTGAGCGTGATTTTTTAATGAATATGGTGGGAGCCGTTAGGGCCAGTCACTATCATGCGCTCCCATACAGCGCGGAACCTGTCAAATAGCGACTCCTCACTCAATATTCAACATTAGGGCAAACCGACTGAGTCGCTATCAACTACCGAACAACGGCCAAGCACAGCGACTACTAGGGGGCGCTCCCAAAATGCCGCTACAGTCGCTCAACTGTCGTTACCTGCCGCTATTAATGAATCAGCCTCATAGACACTCACACGGCAATTTGTGGTGCTAGCCTTAAATTCGCCTCCAAATGTCAGGTCCCAGTGAAAGAGGTGTATTTTTCAAGTCAAAAATCCGGCGCGCCTGTGTTAGTGCCGGGTAATGAGCCATCTATCATCAGCACCGGCGATGGGACGAGTGCTGGTGCTGAGCCTCCTATAGCGCCAGATAGGACCAAGCACTCACCCTGCACTGTGTGGCCTTTCCCATACATTTCAATGGGCTGAGATGGTTACAACTTTTAAGCATTTTTGGGCAGCTGGTGTATGTACCACAGGATCCCTGGGTTGCTTGGGATTATTTTTGGATGAATTTTTAGATCTTTTCTGTTGTGCTGCAAACTTGTGATTTGGGCCGTGAGAAAGCTGTGTCATTGTCATGTTCAATGCAAGTCCCATTTTTATTAAAAAAAAAATTCAGAACCCTAAAAAATTAAGAATTGGAACTCCAACAGGCGCTGTGTGCCTGAAATTAGAACAAAATAAGGAAGTGCATGAAACAAAGAACAGAGTAATTAAGAAAGAAAGATATAAACAAAAGAGGTATAAAGAAAAAAGTAAGAAAGAAGAAAAGTGGGGGGAAAGCTGGGAGAAGGAGGAAGGTGTGAAAAGGAAGGTAAAGAAAGTGTAATAGAGAGTGAAAGAAGAAAGAGGGAAGGAAGCCATAAAGGAGTTAAGGGAAAGATATCTAATAAGGAAGAAATTTAAAAAATAGAAAAGTGAGAAGAAAAAGAAAAAGGTGAGAGAGGAATAAAGACAAAGACAGAGTCTGGTCACCAAATGGGACAGCAGGCAGGTGCACAGAAGCTCAGCATGTCTGATCTCTAAACTGTATAGAGGGGATAGGACAGGCTCCTCTTCGGCCATGGGCCTTGTTGTCAAGGCTGATGATGATATGGAGCAGAGCCTGGAGAATAAGGCACATATGGGTTGATTCAAAGAAACATGTAACAGCTTGGATTTGGCTCACGATCATCCTATTTTTCACGTCCGCTCGTGCGTTCGTATGAACTTGCGAGTGATTCAATAAGCAAATACGTTTCTATCCTAAAAGATACGTCCGTTCGTATGATATCTCCCGAACTTGCCTCAGTCAGTTGGCAATCGTAAAAATCACGTTCATGTGCTCACCTGTTGCGGCGGCAGCCTGTTTTTTCGGCTGCTTCCATCGTCAACCTCTTCCAATTACTTGCGTTTGCCTCTGGCTTTCATTGGTTTTTGGCCTCTTAGATTCGTGCGTTCGTATGTTTATAAGATCTTGCGCATGCGCACCCTCAACCAGAAACTTACCTAAACCCCTTAGCGCTTGCATCCAACTTCATTTCTCGGTCCCTCAAACTTACCTAAACCCCTTAGCGCTTGCATCCAACTTCATTTCTCGGTCCCTCAAACTTACCTAAACCCCTTAGCGCTTGCATCCAACTTCATTTCTCGGTCCCTCAAACTTACCTAAACCTCTTAGCGGCTGCATCCAACTTCATTTCTCGGTCCCTCAAACTTACCTAAACCTCTTAGCGGCTGCATCCAACTTCATTTCTCGGTCCCTCAAACTTACCTAAACCTCTTAGCGGCTGCATCCAACTTCATTTCTCGGTCCCTCAAACTTACCTAAACCTCTTAGCGCTTGCATCCAACTTCATTTCTCGGTCCCTCAAACTTACCTAAACCCCTTAGCGCTTGCATCCAACTTCATTTCTCGGTCCCTCAAACTTACCTAAACCTCTTAGCGCTTGCATCCAACTTCATTTCTCGGTCCCTCAAACTTACCTAAACCCCTTAGCGCTTGCATCCAACTTCATTTCTCGGTCCCTCAAACTTACCTAAACCTCTTAGCGGCTGCATCCAACTTCATTTCTCGGTCCCTCAAACTTACCTAAACCTCTTAGCGGCTGCATCCAACTTCATTTCTCGGTCCCTCAAACTTACCTAAACCTCTTAGCGGCTGCATCCAACTTCATTTCTCGGTCCCTCAAACTTACCTAAACCTCTTAGCGGCTGCATCCAACTTCATTTCTCGGTCCCTAAAACGTAAGAAAATCACATAATGTACATATGTCTATATGTTTCTAAGCGTGTTGTTTCTGGTTTGTGTTATTTTTTGGGTGTGTGCATATTAGAAAAGACACAAATTTGGAAGGCTTAAAATCGAATTTATTTAAAATATTTGCTTGTTTTTGTTCGAAGTAATTTTCCAAACCTCTTTTTTTTTTGGGTAGTTTTTTAAATAATTTTTTTTTTTTTTTTGGGCTCTGTAAAACACATCTAAAATTTTTATTTTTTTTAACAGTAAAACCATTTTTTTTTTTTTTTAAAGTGTTTTTGTAAAAAACTTTTGATTTTGGTTTTAAACAATGCCAACAAACAACTTTGTAAAAATTTAAAAACTTGAACAGCAAGTTCAACAAAGGAGCCAGGACCAAGGGCACTATTCATCATCCTCTTCTTCATCTGTTGGCCCCAACGTCGCCTGTATGGCCAGCAGCTCGGCCACCAACTCCTTCATTCGTTTTTTTTTGCCCGCCAAAGTTTGGGGGATCATCCCTGTAACCAATAGAGAAAGAAACATAACTAGGAGTCCCAGACCGGTTTGTATGCTGGAAATAGATTTAGGGTTAATCAAATACATGTAAATGCATGACATATGTCATTCTTCCAAGGGATACAGTTAATGCATTTCACACAGGTAAGTGTTTAAACTCCTTAAACCGGACCTTCCACATTATTTTATGAAAACCAATAACTATTCACAAATGATTTGGCACCACCTCAAAGTTAAATAGGGTTTTTTTGGGATTACTGCGCCGCCATCTGGACTCTGAAGCATAACACTTAATGAGGAGTGGAGAGTTGGATAAAGTACAGGGGAGTAGGTTACAGTGTTGCGTTGGGAATCCCGAGCATAGCTGGGTTGAGGGAAAGGTCATCACTCACACAATGCATGGCAGCACCTTCCTTTTTTCAATCTGTATCCCATGCTGCCTGTAAATATTGCGCATTCCATATTCCCCAATATTGGTTTGGTTCAGTCTAATAACATGCATTAGATGGGTGAAGGGTGTTTTTCCATGGTTCTAATCTGTAGGTACAGTGTGATGGCTAATTATTTGGTTCTTAATACTAGTTAGGGTCCTCTTTAAGCTAACGAAGTGCCCACATGAAAGTGTGAACTACACATTGGCTACGCCTTTAGTTATGTGTGTGTTATTAGCTAACCAAACATTAATATGAATAATGGCATGGAGACTTACGGAGTTGGTGGCCGACAGATGGCTGGTTGGGGCCAACAGGCTGCCCTTGGTCCTGGCTCTGCTGTGAAGAAGTCCCTGGAGAAACATGTGACATTTGGTTAGTACTTGTAGAGAGTCACTATTCCCAACATATCTGGCTCCCAGTCTGGCTGACATCACTCACCTTCGCCAGGATCGACTTCAAGCATCTCTGCTGCCTCCTCCGCTCCAGAAGCTTCTACAAATACATAATAAAGGATAACTTAGTTTTTGGCCTGCCATGTATATCTTTGTGCCTATACATGAAGAGTGACATACCAGAGCCTTCCCCATGCGTGGCCAGGTATGACTCCACGCCCACGCGGTTTGGCCCCTCCTCTGTGGTAAGGTCCAGGGGCTGGTCTGAGGAGGCCACAGAGGAGGGGTAGGTCCGTCGCCCGGGAGATCCACCACCTTCACTCACAGATGCAGACTCATGCAGCACTGGTCGGCCTGTACGTCTCCGGGTGCGGCGAATTCTGAAATCCATTTCCAACACTACCAAAGAAAAGTCATTATAAATAAAGGCATAACTTATACATTAGGAACATATACCATGCAATTGCTTTGTACTTACTTGGAAAATGGATTCCAAAAAACCTCCGCACCCGGGGCATGTGCAGACGTTTCAGGTCCGACCAATGCTGCATTATCTGGGTGTGAGTGAAGGTGGTGCTGGTCACACGGTGTATCTCGGCGATGATCTCCCGGGCGATGTCCCTTTTCTCGCACACATTGGGCGCGAAGTCATACCGGCGCTGAAGCATGATCTGAAAAACATAATGGACACAGAGCTTTTACTTTTACACACAGACCCATATGTGTTGCATCACAAGTTGAGAATTTAATGTCATTAACACACACATTTCGAGTGGCAGCCATTTTTGGGGAGTTATATGTATCACACACCATGTACATACAGATAATAGCCAACATCAAGAATCAGCCCACCTGCATCTATGGCATGTTAGGATGGTTTAAACATCCAAGATATAGGCTAATGCTTAGGCTTTTGGACCACGTGTGTGGCTTCCCGTTGTGTTTTTATGGCTTAGGAAAACAGTGTTCCTCAAACATCCGCATCAAGGTCCGAGACAGGCCAGGTTTGCCAGCTAGCCCCGCTACTCCACAGGTTAATTAACTGTTGCTAAGCCGGAGCAATTGGCCGAATTAGGACATCAGCATAGACAGGTGAAAACGTGGCCAGGCTCGGCTCTTGAGGATGAAGTGTGAGGAGCCAGTGATTAAACATTAAGAGACCCCAAACTAGTTGTAAACGCATCATTTACATTTAGGCCATCATTGACTATTAGATTAAAATGCACAGGCAGCCACTTACCAGCATGAGGATCTCTTCCTGTTGACGGGTGAAGATAGTGGGCGCCATCTTTATGCTTCTTCAAGGCAGCAGATAAGTGAAACCCCAGCGGTTTCCTGGTTCCGCTCGAACGTACGTTCGTACGAGCGCGTAGTCGTGCGCATAGGCGTCACACGCTGGGCTCATTATTTAAAGGTCCCTGCACCCAAAGCTCATTCTCTTTGAGCATTTGTGTAAGATGGCACCTAAAAAGCCTATGAGCAAGCGACCCCAGCAAAGCAAGACCGCGGAGGGCCCAACAACAAGGTCCCAGCAAGGTAGGAGAAAGCTGAGAGGCAAGACTCCCACCTCGGCCCCACCAAGGGACCCTGGACCCTCAGGAACCAAAAAAAGGGGCCCCAAGCCCCGTGCCCCTGCAGCCAAAAAGCTGGCAACTGCAGCACCCACCACCTCTGCCCCCAGAAGAGGCAGCACAAGGGAGCCCACACCGGCCATGCCTTCAAGTAGGGCAGTTCGGCAACCCATGCCCCGCAGCAGGGGCCGAACCCCATCCAGGGCCAGAAGCCCAGCCAGAGGCCGCCGAACCCCATCCAGGGCCCGAAGCCCAGCCAGAGGCCGCCGAACCCCATCCAGGGCCCGAAGCCCAGCCAGAGGCCGCCGAACCCCATCCAGGGCCAGAAGCCCAGCCAGAGGCCGCCGAAGCCCATCCAGGGCCAGAAGCCCAGCCAGAGGCCGCCGAACCCCATCCAGGGCCCGAAGCCCAGCCAGAGGCCGCCGAACCACATCCAGGGCCCGAAGCCCAGCCAGAGGCCGCCGAACCCCATCCAGGGCCAGAAGCCCCTACATGGCCCGCCGAACCCCATCCAGGGCCAGAAGCCCCTACAGGGCCCGCCGAACCCCATCCAGGGCCAGAAGCCCCTACAGGGCCCGAAGAACCCCATCCAGGGCCAGAAGCCCCTACAGGGCCCGAAGAACCCCATCCAGGGCCAGAAGCCCCTACAGGGCCCGAAGAACCCCATCCAGGGCCAGAAGCCCCTACAGGGCCCGAAGAACCCCATCCAGGGCCAGAAGCCCCCGACCTGGCACCAGCCGGGAACAGAGCCCCCGACCTGGCACCAGCCGGGAACCTAGCCCCCCAAGAGGGCCCCGAATTGCAACCATGACCACATCTACACCTGGAAGTTCGGTGGCCAGCCACGCAAGAACACCCAGTCCCTTGGCCAGTCCAGTCCAGTCATTGGGAAGCCACCAATCCGGCCATTCCCCTACCCAGCCCCAGGCCATAATGTCACCACATGTGTCTGCACACATGGAGGAGCAGCCAAGCCAACCATCTGGCCGCACATTGCGCCGCGGCCAGTTGAGTGGGAGATTCTCCCATGACCAAAATATGGCATTGGCTAGTGGCCTTACATTATACTATGACGAGCTATATGGGAGCAAATCCAAACACACCACAAAGCAGCGCAAGATGGAATTGTTTGAAACCATCCTCCGACAAGTAAATGCAGCGGGGGAAGAGAGGAAAGATGTGTCCCAAATTCAGAAGAAAATCTCTGATCTGAAGTATGCTGTACGGCAAAAAGAAATTAAAAGGCATAATTACAGGTAAATAAATGTTTTCGCTAAATATAATGTTTTGAATGTACTGTATGCACCTTTTCTGAGTACCAAACGATTTTCTCTTTTCAGCATGAAAACTGGAGGTGGCTTTCCATCTAAATTGGAGTTTACCCCTGCTGAGGAGATTGTGCTTGGACTTCTCCATCCGGTCGCGGTCGGTGGACATGCTGGTCTAAGGGACACAGACTCACCGACCCGTACCCACGGTGAGTACTCTTAAATCTGCATGTTTGCCTGTTTGCTAAATAATCTACAGTTCACTAGTAACAAGATAACGGGATGCCCCTATGGTTTGCCTTGCTTGGCCTCGCACTACTGTGGCTGTTTGTGTCCTCTTTTGGTCCCTGGGAATCACACATTTAGGCCCACAGCCATTATGGCAAAGATCAAATGTCCAATTGGATTGTTAAAGTCATGAAGTTTCTCAAGATAAGTGATATATTTGGAATCAATCACAAAACACACATCATTATGTATGGGTTGCCTTTTGGTTGTGTGAGTTGTGTTTGAGTTACCAATTTAATTAGCCACCCCCAAACATATCTGACCTAGAGCAGCGAGACTCAACTGGCGGCCCGGGGTCCCAATGCGGACCTTGGCACCAGATTCCCGGACCCCTGCCCAGACAGCACTGCACTCAGTTACTTCTGTGTTGACGTGCTCAGAGCTGCCCCCTTGATCGGCGATGTAGTGGTTGTTCTCCTGCCCAATGTGATGGCTCCCTGAAACATAGCATTGCAATATGAAGTACTGCACAGGAAGTGGCATTGCAAGGTACACAGTAACTTGGTAAAACTTTCTCTTGGCACAATCGTGTCCCGCTGCCCCTGCTCTGGCCCATCTGCCACAGTCCCCCCATGCCCCCCCCCCACATAAGCCCCATACATTTGTAACAGATTTGCTCCATCCATCCCATCACCATCAATACGTTAACTCCCCCCTTTAGCCATCCAATCCCTGTCCCCTCAGCTCTGCCCCATCCAGCCCAGCAAGGGCAAGCAGCCTTTATTAGTTGGCACTTTGAAATCTCCAGCCCCTCCACCAGTGTATTTATTTCTAACTAGACACCCCCTGCGTCAGCACCATGGCCAGACATTCACCTCTCACCACATACCTTGAAATGGGCCTTTACAACAATTGTTTGAGTACCACGGACCTAGCGAATGGTAGGCTAAATCCCAAAATGTGCGTTGAAAGTTGTATGCTGACTGGGTACACTTCCTGACTTCGAACTGAGGTCAGTTAGCAGTTTTTGCGAGCCATTGCACCTATGTAAACTTGCGTGTGTTTGAACAAAGGTCCCCATTGCTCTAGAGTTGAGTAATATTACAAATAGAGCTATATTTGATTACCTATCCCAAAAATGGTTATGTGTGTGTTTACGTGGTTTGTTTTTCTCTTCTTCAGCCCAGCATGATCCCTCAGCAAGGGTAAACTCACCCCCCAGTTTGGTTATGCCTACCAGGTCCGTACAGCATAGGAGCCCAGATCAGAGATTTCCGGTAAGTTAATTTAGTACCATAAATACTACCAAGTGCTTAAGAATGTGTTAAACTGTTGGAATCCCAAATTTGGACGCCAACTTACACTTTTTTTTTTATATGTCCCTACAGACCCGCACACTCATGGAAGAGATCCAGGACATGGAGGAAGATGATGATGTCTCCGTGCAGGGCACGTCGGATGACCTCCCCCTGGGTCCCAATTTGGAACTGCTCCATAATGTTTCTCTGGCCAATCCTCAGCAGCAGAGTGAATCTCCATCCATTGTGCTTGCACATGGGGAGACTGACACTACAGTCCCCAGTGTTCACTCTGCTGCTGAGGATTTGCTAAGCAGGCCGGTTGCTGTTGAGGGTACGACACCACGCGGCAGGGCACGCCCAAGAGCCAGGGTAATTGTGCGGCGGACTCCATTACGCCGCCCCACAATTTCCCAGGGGAGGCAGAGTGCCCTGCTTCAATTATGGACCCAACAAAGGGACTCTTATGACGCCCAGCTCGTTACAGAGCGTGAGCAAAGGCATGCCGACATGGTCAACATCCATACCAGTCTACAGGGCATCCTCGCGGAGTTGCGTACCCTCAACAGCAACGTGGCCAATGCAAGTAATGGCATCCAGTCAGCCATGGCTGAGATGACCAATATGCAGAGAAACATTGTGGAGCAGTTTCAAATTCACAATGCTGCCATGGCCCAGGCTAGGTCCCATTCACATGGACCTCCACCTGGACCTCCACCTGGGTATTATGGGCAGCCACCCTATTAAGCCATGGGTGTGTGGGACATCTTTTCTCTTAACCCCCACTGTATTTACTTGTCCTTTGAGGTTTCAAACAATCCATTTTGTGTTGCTCATGCAGGTTGTGTTTTGTATTTGCTCCCATATAGCTCCTTAGAGTAATGCTTAAGGCCACTAGCCAATGCCATAGGTCTATGTGGAGTGTATCTGGCCACTTATGGCTTTAAATATGTATTTGGTTGGTGCTCCTCCTGTTTGCAGACATGTTTGTGTGACATTATGGCCATGCCCAAATATCCCTGGGCACAGGCAATATTAATGACTGGACTAGGCTGGCCTTTGGACTGGGTGTCCTTGTTTGGTTGTGCCACTCACTTCCAGGTGTAGATGTGCTCGATGTTTTTTTGGTAATGTTATCCATTTGTAACCACAGATGTATGTGGAATGTTTTCTGTTAAGCACTATAATTTTTCCTTTTCAAAGTAAAAAAAAAACTTCACTTACAATACTTGTGGCGTTTTTAGTGGGAACACATTTTAAACAGCTTGGGCTAAACCAGATAATTTGGGTTTGAAGAGGTGTAACAATGCAAAGCTAAAGCTAAGGAAACTACATGAAATACATTAGGCAACAATTAAGGTCTAAATGTTTTACTTTGAGGTAATGCCACATTACGGCAAAACAACATATGTAACAAAAAGGATAACACAGACACACAGAATGTTGAGACAGGGAAAAAAGTTAAGTAAAATGCTGGCTGATCAGGTTGGCTCGAACAGATTGGCCAGACTCACTGGGGGGCCCCACAAAATTCTCGACTTCATCCTCGACGGCTGAAGAGGGCAGGCTGTCCACATAACGTGGGACACGTTCCATGATGGCAAAATTGTGCAAAACAGCACATGCCATTATAATGTCGATCACTTTCTTGGGATCATATTGCAGGGCCCCCCCAGTATGGTCAAGGCAACGAAAACGTGTCTTCAGCAGCCCAAAGGCCCTCTCCACAACAGCCCGGGTCTTGCGATGCGCACGGTTGTACGCTTCCTGAGAGGCATCCTGGGGCCGCAGCACAGGCGTCATGAGCCAGGGTAGAAGTGGGTACCCGGAATCACCTTAAACAGAGAATTAAATGTAATCAAAATTAAAAAGGCAAAACAACAAACACCAAAAATTTAACAGATATCATAATGATGTAAGGTAAAGTGGCCAAAAAACAAAACAGGGCACATTAGGGCAAAAAAAAATTCCACTAATGTATTACCTAATTACAAATGGCACTTCTATATACCAATTAATTAACAAACATCTGCACGGCCAAGGGTATTTGGATTTTACATATATTTGTAGTTTTCAGACATGTTACAATTAGGATGCTGCTGAGGGCCTATCCACATTTATCTGGAAACTACAATGTATGCAGTTTAAGTCCACTTTGACATTTAAAGACCAATAGTACAAAAGGAGCCAAAGGTCAAAGATCCTTGGGTATAAACTCCAAACCAATATATTTAGGGACAAGGAACTTACAGACATCCTAACTAAAGGGAAAACATTCTGAAGGACAAAGCGAGGCAAGCATTTTTTGGGGAAGTTCATAATATATGACCCAAGAAAAAGGCAGTTGGACGCTTATGTAAAGAATTCAAAAACAAACATATCAACAAATACAAGATTAATGCCACATTTAATAACACACAAATAGGACACACTTACCAAGCAGCCATGCCCCCGAAAATTCACCTGCCTCAAATCTCCGAAACAACCCAGATCGCCTGAGGATATAGGAGTCGTGGGACGATCCTGGGTAGCCGGCAAGGACACTCATAAACCGCATATCCGGACCAACCACGGCCTGGACATTAAGGGAGTGTCCCATTTTACGATTCCTTAAGGCAAAAACATACAAAAAGGGTAATTGATATTTGACCCAAAATAAAAAATTAACCACAAAACATGTCTGCACTCTATTGGGAAATACTAATGAAAAGCCTAGATAAAGCAGCTACACAAATGAGGGATAAACAAATATGCTGCCGCAAAGGAAAACAGGTTACATGACACGTTGGGCAACATAATAAACAATCTCAATACCTATATATATACTCGTCGGCTGCCCTAGGTACGAGTGCCACATGTGTGCAGTCAATAGCACCAATAACGTTGGGCATGTCGGCCACATTATAAAACCCAAGCTTAATGGCGTTTCTGGCTGCCATATCATCAGGAAAATAAATATATTTTTGAGTTATGGCAGCCATGCCTTCCAAAAATTTAGACAGTGCGCGGCTCAGCGTAGGCTGTGACATCCCCACGGAGAGGGCACCCAGCCTCTGGAACGAGCCGTTCGCCAAAAATTGCAGGCAGCCAAGCATCTTGGTCATACCTGAAATTGCATGCCCCTTCCTTGTGGTGCGGGCTAACCATGGCCGCAGCTCACTATATAATTTATGGAGGGAAGCGCGATTAAGCCTGGTCAGCTCGAACAGCTCAACATCATTCATGCTATCGATGTTCATGCGACGACGCAGGGGCAATCTGCTCTCAGACATCTCGATCAACTCAATGCCAAAAAGCATAAGCCCTTGATGTGCCACAAACTCGCTCCGCTCCATCCTACTCCCGAGGCCAAATAGCTGCCGGCAAACATTTCGTAAAGCAGCTCTTTAATGGGCTTCCAAACAATTAGCAATCACCTCTCTGAATTGGTCGCAAGCCCATGTGAAGGACGTAAAAAATAGGATCGGACGCAAATAATACGATTTGGACGGGAAAAACACACGAACTAACGCAAATTATACGATTCTCGTACGAAATGCGTATGTTCATATACGTCTATGCGCGAACGATCGTGCGAATACGAAATGGCCAAAAAAACATGAAAAAATTACAAACACCCACCCAAACTTACGATTCTCGATACGAAATCAATTAACTTTGGCTCTTTGAATCGAGGGGATAGAGGAGGGAGGTCACGGACTGCAGGCACCACACCGCTTTAACTGGCCAGGTCGTGCGGCCATTCCCCGGAACGTGTCAGAGAGAAGTAGAGGGGGGGGGGGGTCACGGCTTACCTCACAGCAGGCGCACAGGAGCCGGCACAGCAAACAAATAAACATACAGACCGCTCGCTTCCCCAGCGCTCTGCAATATCGAGCTGGCAAGGACTCAGGCCGGCCCTCATTACCGGTCACACAGCGCACTTTCCGATTTTCTGCCATCAGCCCTGCACTTCCACCCTGGCCGCCTGCTCTCCCCTGCACTATAATGCAGACTTTCCAGCAAAGCTTCTCGTGGCGGGCCAGGTGAATGGGAGCTGGCAGGACGGCCCGCAGCGACTCCTATTCACCCAGCCCGCTGCAAAAAGCATTGCTGGAACCGATAAACTACCAGATCAGCAGGCGGCCATTGCAGAGGAGGTGACGGCCTACCGGGCATTTGCCCGGTATGCCCTATAGCCAGTCCGCCCCTGTATCATAGGCATATAAAAGCCGTGCACTGCAAACACTGCCTGGCCGGGAACGCTACAGCTGACAGTGCCGCCAGCCTACGAATACGAATACTTTATTGACCGCCAAGTAAGTACAGGATACATACAAGGAATGATTTTTGGAAGGGAGGTACCCCTTTAGAGCTATAAACATTAAATATAAAATTTAACATTTTTACATATTATACATTTTAACATTTTAACATATATACATATGATGTTGTTGGTAACTCAGTGACATGGTAGAGACAGGAAGTTTGTGGCAGGTTAATCAGTGGTGGTTATTTAGCGCCTTAACGGCTAGAGGAAAAAAGCTATGTTTGTACCTAGATGTTCTGGTCGAGAGAGCCAGGTACCTCCGGCCGGAGGGCAAGAGTCTGAAAAAAGAATAACCTGGGTGTGTTGGGTCCTCAGCTATTTTTTTGCCTTTGAGCAGATCCTTTCTGTGAATTGTTCCTCCAGGGATGGTAAGGGGCATCCAATGATCCGCTCAGCAGTCCTAGTAATCCTCTTCAGCCTGTTCTTGTCCTTGGCTGTGATCCTGCAGTACCAGACCGTGAAGCCCATGTCGTGGTGCTGGCGCTGCCAAGTGTCTCAGACAATAAGCTCAAGTACCACCTGCTCCTATAATATAATAATAATAATATAATATAATAAATCTTGCATCTTGCTGATTTGTCTCTGCATAGCCCATAGGGTGGGTTTTTTCCAAACTTCAATACCTTGTTATACTTATGTCAACAGATAATTATGGGGGTCACGCTGATCATTTAATGTAGAAACTTTACATTTGGGTGTTAATCGCAATCTGCATCTCAGTGAGCAGAACGGGGAGGCTGATTCATCATTAGCGGCAGGCAGCGAAAGATGAGCGTCTGTAGCAGGCATTTTCAGAGCGCCCGCTAGTAGTCGCAGTGCTCGGCCATGAGTCGCTAGTTTATAGCGACTCAGTCGCTGTGCAGTAATGTTGAAAACATTGTGACAAGTCGCTATTTGACCAGTACAGCGCTGTATGGGAGCGTATGTTAGCGACTGCTCACAGCGACCGACTCACACCGTATTCAGGAAAAAAACAGCCTCACAAATCTCTGGCGCTGAAAAATACTTGTCTGAAGCCCAGAGCGCAGGAGGCGGTGTGTTTAAAGTGTGTTTTCCAGCATGTATCCACTAGTAACAAAGCGAAAACATAAGGAATTACATTGTAATAACATTGTAACATGAACACTTTAATGGCAGACCTGTAATGTCGTTTCTGAAGAATTTTTAAAAAAATCATAAAAATGTGAAAACAGCTTCTTCAATGGCAAAAGAGGTCACAGAATTATTTGTGATTTTTTGGCAAAAAAAAAAAAAAAAACCCGGTTTAAAGAGAAGAAAAGGTTCGTCCATTGAAATGTATGGGAGAGCGACAGGTAGCGAGAGGTCATACCCGGCGCTGTGCAAGGCTGAACGCTGGCGCTGTTCGCTGAGGCTGTGATAATGATGAATCAGACACTACATGGCGCTATCCCAGTCCCTAAACAGATTCTGCTTGATAAATGTGTAATTGCGTGCCGTGTCCGGCGTTCACCAGTCGCTACCTGTCGCTACCTGTCATTAACCAGGCGCTACCTGACGCTATCCCTTCATGAATAAGGGCCTAAACCTACTGGGTCCAGCCTTGGAATCTAAAAGCTTCCAGGGCCAGCCTCTGGCCTTCCCAAATTTGGGATGTCCCGTTGTATGATCGGTAATGGCTCACCTTGTTATCTTGCTATCTCAAGATAACAGTTAGATAAGTATCTTTAAACCAGACCTTCAACATGAAAAGCCCCAAACCCTTAAAAAACTATTCCCCAGCATCTAAAATTAATATATTTAAAGTTTTTAGTCACTTACTTATTATTCTTTCCCCCACTGGGCTGCAACTCTGTTCAGGACTCTAGAATATGGGCGGCGGCATCTTGACTTAGAAGCATCACATACTGAGGACAGGGGGGCGGGGTTATAGCTGTGCTTTGCACATACAGAGCAGAGCTGGGGTCAGGAAAAGTTCAACAATCCCAGAATGCAGAGCGACAAAGTTGGAAGACACTTCCTGTTTGCAGACAGCCTGATGCTCCATGAGCCACCATCTTGGATGTTTAAAGGCTCATAACATGCAGTAGATGCAGGAAGGAAGATTTTTAATGTGATCAATCTGTATGTACAGGGTGTGGGAAACATATAAGATAGGCTCTTATTCAGGATGAAGGTCCGGATTAATGTGAGCAATCTGTATGTACAGGGTGTGGGAAACATATAAGATAGACTCTTATTCAGGGTGAAGGTCCGGATTAATGTGAGCAATCTGTATGTACAGGGTAGGGGAAACATATAAGATAGGCTCTTATTCAGGATGAAGGTCCGGATTAATGTGAGCAATCTGTATGTACAGGGTGTGGGAAACATATAAGATAGACTCTTATTCAGGATGAAGGTCCGGATTAATGTGAGCAATCTGTATGTACAGGGTGTGGGAAACATATAAGATAGACTCTTATTCAGGATGAAGGTCCGGATTAATGTGAGCAATCTGTATGTACAGGATGTGGGAAACATATAAGATAGGCTCTTATCCAGGGTGAAGGTCCGGATTAATGTGAGCAATCTGTTTGTACAGGGTGTGGGAAACATATAAGACAGACTCTTATTCAGGATGAAGGTCCGGAATAATGTGGGCAATGTGTATGTACAGGGTGGGGAACGTATAAGATTCAGGGTGAAGGTCCGCTTTAAGAATGAATCAAGGCAACTGGACTTGTTTATATATTTTGTTTATTTCATTTTGTTTTTAAGTGGACCAAAACCCACTCAGATCCGCTCTCGTCCAGGAGCCTGTCTAATGCAAATGCTCTGACAGCCACATCCCCCGCTGCCCTGTAACAGGGAGCGCGCCTGCGTTGGCGATTCACAAATGGGATGCGGGGATGCGTTCGCTGTCCGTTTGTGCTGTTGGACTTGGAACTATGGTGAGTTTTCGGGTGGCCTGGGGGGTTTCACACAGCGGGGCACACCCGATCAGGCCACCCCAGGGGGAGTGTGGCTGGCCTGGAGTCTCATAGACTCCAGGGTGGGTTTTGGTCCACTTGGATTATTTTTATATTTTAATTAAAACAGCAAATTCAGTTGCCTTGTATTTTTCCTGTAGATTTCGCACCCACCTGGATGAATTAATGAAACCTTCACAGACTTAGAGGCCGATTCATTCATAGCGGCAGGTAGCGACAGTAGCGGCATTTTCAGAGCACCCGCTAGTAGTCGCTGTGCTTGGCCGTTGTTCGGTAGTTGATAGTGACTCAGCCGGTTTGCCGTAATGTTGAATATTGGGTGAGGAGTCGCTATTTGACAGGTTCCGCGCTGTATGGGAGCGCATGATAGCGACTGGTCAGAGCGACCGGCTTCCACCATATTTATTAACAAATCACGCTCAAAAAATTCTCGCGCTGTAAAATGCATGTTTAAACCCCAGAGCGCTGGCGGCGATGGGTTAAAAGTAGTTTTTTAACCCCCAAACAACCATATTTTTGGAAACCAACAAAAACAAGTTTTTTAAATAATTTTGTAATATGAATACATTAATATCAGACCTGTAATATCAATTCTGTACATTTTTTTTTTTTACCTTAAAAAAATTATTTAAAATGGCAGAAGTAGTCACAGAATTTTTCACATTTAAAAAAAAAAAAAAAAAAAAAAAAAAATTATTAATATTTAACGATTGTTCCATTGAAATGCATTGGAGAGCGCCAGGAAGCGAGAGGTCATACCTGTCCCTGTTCAAGATCGGACGCTGGCGCTGTGGGGTGAGGCTGGAATAATGATGAATGAGTGGCTATATGGCGCTATCTCAGTCGCTAAGCAGGATTGGCTTGATAAATGTGTGATTGTGGTGGGGAGCCGGCGTTCTCGTGGTGGGGCCCGTCATTACCGGCCGCTCACCAGTCGCTACCTGTCGCTATTCCTTCATAAATAAGGGCCTTAGCATGACCTCCAATGACTTGTGTGCGCTGCCACATCCCCTGCCTCCCTGTATGTATATTTCCATTATGTTCTATTGGCCCCATAGAGTTATATTACAGCATCGCCATCTTGTGACAGTTCTCTAAACTGCAGGTCTTGTACATACAATGTTCAATATAAATCCGCTTATCATGTGATCCGCTTATCATGTGGTCTACTTTACCCTAATGAGTATTTGTGCTCTTGCGTTTGTGCGCAGTTTGACAAAATCGGATCAGCGAACCAGAACGCTTTTCTTAGCATGCCATGTACCTAGTTTGTACCATCCATTGTTACCCTCTCGCTTTATCTTAACAATAGCAAAGCTGGTGAGTTTTAGAAATAGTCTAAAGAAAGGAGGAATAGAACAAATAACAGAAATTAAAAAAAAGAAGGAATGACAAAAAAATAATAAAAGTAGGAATTTCATGAATGATGAATGACATAAAGAAAGTATAAAAAGGAATGACAGAAAGAAAGAAATAAACAAAGAAATAACACAGAAGAAAAAGAAGATAGAATGACAAGAAGAATGACAGAAAGAATAGAAAGAATTACCGTATTTTTCGCCCTATAAGACGCACTTATTTTTCCCCAAAAGTGGGGGGAAAATGTCCGTGCGCCTTATCGGGCGAATGTAAAAAAAAAACCCAAAAACTCACCCGTCCCCGGCGCTCCCGCGTTGTCTGGCACACTGCGAGAGGCCAGAGGAGCGGCGGGGGCTCTGTCCCGGCCCCGCCGCTGCGATCGCTGTCTTTTCAGGCAGTGATTACAGCGGCGGGGCCAGAGACAGAGCCCCTGCCGCTCCTCCATCTGCTGCCTCTTCCGGGCTCAGAACATGTGAGCATGAAGGTCCGGGCAATGGGTGGGCGTGGCCTGCACAGGTACAGGCCACGCCCACCCGCAGCATGGGCCTTCGTGCTCGCATGTGCCCAGGAACAGCAGATGGAGGAGCGGCAGGGGCTCTGTCTCTGGCCCCGCCGCTGTAATCACTGCCTGAAAAGACAGCGATCGCAGCGGCGGGGCCGGGACAGAGCCAGCTCATGAATGGGGTGGGCGTGGCCTGCGCACAGGCCACGCCCACCCCATTCACGGAGCCGGCCGCTCGGCGCAGCGGTGTCAGCGGACAGGTGAGTTTAACTTTTTTTTTACAGGGCGCCTGCCTATACTAATGGGGGGAGGTGGATGCCACACTGCCTATGGGAATGGGGGGAGGGGGATGCCACACAGCCTATGGGAATGGGGGGAGGGGGATGCCACACAGCCTATACTAATGGGGGGAGGGGGATGCCACACAGCCTATACTAATGTGGGGAGGGGGATGCCACACAGCCTATGGGAATGGGGGGAGGGGGATGCCACACAGCCTATGGGAATGGGGGGAGGGGGATGCCACACAGCCTATACTAATGGGGGGAGGGGGATGCCACACAGCCTATTCTAATGGGGGGAGGGGGATGCCACACAGCCTATGGGAATGGGGGGAGGGGGATGCCACACAGCCTATTCTAATGGGGGGAGGGGGATGCCACACAGCCTATGGGAATGGGGGGAGGGGGATGCCACACAGCCTATACTAATGGGGGGAAGGGGATGCCACACAGCCTATACTAATGGGGGGAGGGGGATGCCACACAGCCTATACTAATGGGGGGAGGGGGATGCCACACAGCCTATGGGAATGGGGGGAGGGGGATGCCACACAGCCTATGCTAATGGGGGGAGGGAGATGCCACACAGCCTATACTAATGGGGGGAGGGGGATGCCACACAGCCTATACTAATGGGGGGAGGGGGATGCCACACAGCCTATGAGAATGGGGGGAGAGGGATGCCACACAGCCTATGGGAATGGGGAGAGGGGGATGCCACACAGCCTATACTAATGGGGGGAGGGGGATGCCACACAGCCTATGGGAATGGGGAGAGGGGGATGCCACACAGCCTATACTAATGGGGGGAGGGGGATGCCACACAGCCTATACTAATGGGGGGAGGGGGATGCCACACAGCCTATACTAATGGGGGGAGGGGGATGCCACACAGCCTATACTAATGGGGGGAGGGGGATGCCACACAGCCTATACTAATGGGGGGAGGGGGATGCCACACAGTCTATGGGAATGGGGAGAGGGATGCCACACAGCCTATGGGAATGGGGAGAGGGATGCCACACAGCCTATACTAATGGGGGGAGGGGGATGCCACACAGCCTATGGGAATGGGGAGAGGGGGATGCCACACAGCCTATACTAATGGGGGGAGGGGGATGCCACACAGCCTATGGGAATGGGGAGAGAGGGATGCCAAACAGCCTATACTAATGGGGGGAGGGGGATGCCACACAGCCTATACTAATGGGGGGAGGGGGATGCCACACAGCCTATGGGAATGGGGAGAGGGGGATGCCACACAGCCTATACTAATGGGGAGAGAGGGATGCCACACAGCCTATACTAATGGGGGGAGGGGGATGCCACACAGCCTATACTAATGGGGGGAGGGGGATGCCACACAGCCTATGGGAATGGGGAGAGAGGGATGCCACACAGCCTATACTAATGGGGGGAGGGGGATGCCACACAGCCTATACTAATGGGGGGAGGGGGATGCCACACAGCCTATGGGAATGGGGAGAGGGATGCCACACAGCCTATGGGAATGGGGAGAGGGGGATGCCACACAGCCTATACTAATGGGGGGAGGGGGATGCCACAAAGCCTATGGGAATGGGGAGAGGGGGATGCCACACAGCCTATACTAATGGGGGGAGGGGGATGCCACACAGCCTATACTAATGGGGGGAGGGGGATGCCACACAGCCTATACTAATGGGGGGAGAGGGATGCCACACAGCCTATGGGAATGGGGAGAGGGGGATGCCACACAGCCTATACTAATGGGGGGAGGGGGATGCCACAAAGCCTATGGGAATGGGGGGAGGGGGATGCCACACAGCCTATGGGAATGGGGAGAGGGGGATGCCACACAGCCTATACTAATGGGGGGAGGGGGATGCCACACAGCCTATGGGAATGAGGAGAGGGGGATGCCACACAGCCTATACTAATGGGGGGAGGGGGATGCCACACAGCCTATACTAATGGGGGGAGGGGGATGCCACACAGCCTATACTAATGGGGGGAGGGGGATGCCACACAGCCTATACTAATGGGGGGAGGGGGATGCCACACAGCCTATGGGAATGGGGAGAGGGGAATGCCACACAGCCTATACTAATGGGGGGAGGGGGATGCCACAAAGCCTATACTAATGGGGGGAGAGGGGGATGCCACACAGCCAATGGGTATATGGGGAATGGGAGGGGGGGATGCCACACTGTCTGTAATGGTGCGTTTTTGGTTTAAAATTTTTTGTTCTTATTTTCTTCCCCCAAATCCTAGGTGCGTCTTATGGGCGAAAATACGGTACATAATTAACAAAAAGAAGGAATGACACAGAAAGAAAGAATAAAATGAATGACAGAAGGAAATAAACAAAGAAATAAGACAGAAAGAAAGAATAGAAGATATGAATGACAGAAAGAAAGAATACAAAGAATGACATAAATAAAAAAGCAGAAATAACACAGAAAGAAAAGAAGGAATGCATGACAGAAAGAAAGAAACAAAGAAATAAGACAAAGAATAGAAGGAATGAGAGAAATAAGTAAAAGAAGGAATGACACCGTAGGAATAGAAGGAATGACAAAAAGAAGGGATGAAAAAGGGAAGAAAAAAGGAAGTAAAGAAGAAATGACACAGGACGAAATATAAGAAGGAATGACCAAGAAAAAAAAAAAAAAAGAATTAAAAAGGGAATGAAAGAAGAAAAGAAAGAGCAATAGCGGCATGTAGCGACAGTTGAGCGACTGTAGCAGAATTTTCACACCGCCCGCTAGTAGTTGCTGTGCTTGGTCGTTGTTCGGTTGTTGACAGCTACTCAGTCGGTGTGGCGTAATGTTGAATACAAGGTTACGAGTCGCTATTTGACAGGTTCCGCGATGTATGGGTGCGCATGATAGCGACTGGTCAGAGCGACCGGCTTCCACCATATTCATTAAAAAATCACGCTCAAAAAATTCTCGCGCTGTGAAATGCATGTTTAAACCCCAGAGCGCTGGTGGCGATGGGTTATAAGTAGTTTTTTAACCCCCAAACCACCATATTTTTGGAACCCCCAAAAAAAAGTTTTTTTAAAGAATTTAGTAATATGAATACATTAATATCAGACCTGTAATATCAATTCTGTACAATTCTGTACAAGTGGTCACAGAATTTTTCACATTTACAAAAAAAAAAAAAAACAATTAATAACAATTAATTATTAATATTTAAAGATTGTTCCATTGAAATGCATTGGAGAGCGCCAGGTAGCGAGAGGTCATACCTGTTGCTGTTCAAGGTCGGACGCTGGCGCTGTGGGGTGAGGCTGGAATAATGATGAATGAGTCGCTATATGGCGCTATCTCAGTCGCTAAGCAGGATTGGCTTATAAATGTGTGATTGTGGTGGGGAGCCGGCGTTCTCGTGGCGGGGCCCGTCATTACCGGCCGCTCACCAGTCGCTACCTGTCGCTATTCCTTCATAAATAAGGGCCTTAGTCTGCCCCTGGAGGATGCCCTGTCTTGGTTACTGCCTTGGGAGAGAATGCCCTGCTCACCATTGGGAAGAGGTGTGTCACATGACCACTATATAAGGTGGCCGATGATAAGCCGTTGCTGATGCCGGCCCTGGAAGGGGGACTCAGCACTAAACAGCTGTTTGTAGCTGCCTTATCCTAACATTCTCCCATCCGCACTCTTTAGGCCCGGACACATTACACCAGATTTCTTCCCTTATAATGTCTAAGAAGCCTTTCTTAGGAACTGCAAAATGTGTTCCCTACTAGCGACCACAAAAAACCCCTATATGACAATTAAGTGGGTTGGTCCACAGCCCAGCCCTTCCTTAGGAGCACACTATTTCCCGGGGCTAGGTCCCCTCAGGATTTTGTAGGCTTAGGGCTATGACCACACCCTATTTTGTTTGAAAAAATATATACAGTTTAATTAAATACGTTTAAAATAATTGCTGCATTGCAATAACATCATTTACATCCATAAGCTTAAATGCATTGTTGTAATATCACGTCTGAGTTTGTTACAAAACCTTTGTGAATCAATGTTCCAGACATGTAACATGTTTCGCCTAGTTCGACTTTCTCAATGCCCTATATGTGTAACAAACAAACATTTATCATTAGTATGTTAGTATATTAATAAGAGATGAGCGAACTTCTTAAAAATTCGATTCGGGCGATTCGCCGAATTTCTCCTGCGCTGTCAGCGGGCGGCGGAAGGCGGTTTCCGCCGCCCGCTGACAGCGCAGCCAGCCTCACCGCTCCCACCATGCCGTTTTTTTTTATTTTTTTTAATTTCAGCAAAAATTTGGTCAGCCATTACCGCGCTTCCTTCTAGCAGGGCGCGCACCTGCGCCGGCCTATTGTGAATGTCCGGCGCGGGCGCCCTCCCTGTGAGAAGGAAGCGCGAGACGCGGTCTCCAGCGTGCTCAGAGACGCTGTGGTTGTCCGTAGCTTGTCCGTACATACCACAGCGGCTCTGAGCGCTCTGATTGGACGAGCGCTTGCGTAGGAGTGGGGTGAGGTGAGTAATTTAGGGCGATCGGGGGGGGGTTTCACGCAGCGGGGCCCCCCCCCCATCGGGGTGCCCCGCGGAAGTGGACCAAAGCCCAGGATAGTGAAAATCCTAGGTGTTGGTCCACTTTAAGTGTCGTCCACTGAAAAAGGTATTTTAATGTCTCCAAAATACTTCCTACCTCATATTATATAATGTACATGTTAAGATTAATATACTAACATACTAATGATAAATGTTTGTTTGTTACACATATAGGGCATTGAGAAAGTCGAACTAGGCGAAACATGTTACATGTCTGCCCTTTGAAGAAATGATGGAACATTGATTCACAAAGGTTTTGTAACAATCTCAGACGTGATATTACAACAATGCATTTAAGCTTATGGATGTAAATGATGTTATTGCAATGCAGAAATTATTTTAAACGTATTTAATAAATCTGTATATATTTTTTCAAACAAAATAGGTGTGGTCATAGCCCTAAGCCTACAAAATCCTGAGGGGACCTAGCCCCGGGAAAAGTTGAATGTCTAAGAAGCCCCTGACACATTATACCATAGCATCAGCCCTATACATTAGCATACCTCCCAAGTGTCCCTAATTTGGAAGGACCTGTCCCTCTTTTGAGTTCATGTTCTCCCGTCCCTCGTTGTTCTCCTTTGTCCCTCTTTGAGGTGTAACATGCAGATCTGCATCAATAAATTATTCATTTGCCTATTTAACGTGTTTTTATTGTTTTCACTGTTATATCCCATCTCCTATCCATCAATCAATGAGGGGGCGTGGCTTCATTTAACAAATGTCCCTCTTTCTCATCCTGAAATGTTGGTAGGTAGTCACTAGAAGAGGACACTGATGCATATAACCACAGCACTCCCCTCGCAAGCTATGAGATCACTGACACATTACACCATTCAGATTGTCGAGTACAAAGATAGAAGAGTATTATAGAAATCATAGAGGTGTGGGCGGGGCCTGAATTATAGGGAGACCCGGGACAATGCCCAATGGAACGCACAGCTTTGGGGCCAGTTGGGCTGCTGCTTCTACCACCCACATTTAATTCCTGCCCCCTAAGTGTCCCTCTCAGCCCCCTGTACCCACAATCCAGGGAACACCAGTCCCAATGCTATAGTCTCATGGTGCGGGGGCCTTAGCAAGGGGCTGGTAAAATCCAGGGCTGATTTTTGGCGGCAGTCCACCGCTGCCTGTCTTACCATTGTGTGCCCCCTATGGAGCTCTCCAGAGAGTGCTTAGAGGCCGATTCATTAATAGCGCCAGGTAGCGACAGATGAGCGCCGGTAGCGTTATTTTCACAGAGCACGCTAGTATTCGCTGTGCTTGGCCGTTGTTCGGCTGTTGACAGCGACTCAGTCGGTGTGCAGTAATGTTGAATACGGGGTTAGGAGTCGCTGTTTGACAGGTTCCGCGCTGTATGGGAGCGCATGACAGGGAATGGACATAGCGAACGGCTCCCACCATATTCATTAACAAATCACGCTTCAAAAATTCTTGCGCTGTGAAATGCTTGTTTAAACCCCAGAGCGCTGGCGGCGATGGGTTAAAAGTAGTTTTTTAACCCCCAAACCACCATATTTTTAGAAAAAAAAAAACATGTTTTTACAAACATTTTGTAATATGAATACATTAATATCAGACCTGTAATATCAATTCTGCACAATGTTTTATTTTTTTTTTTTTACCTTAAAAAAAATATCTAACATTGCAGAAGTGGTCACAGAATTTTTGCCATTTAAAAAAAAAAAAAAAACATTAATAGCAATTAATTATGAATATTTAAAGATTGCTCCATTGAAATGCATTGGAGAGCGCCAGGTAGCGAGAGGTCTTACCTGTCGCTGTTCAAGGTCGCTCGCTGGCGCTGTGGGGTGAGGCTGGAATAATGATGAATGCTTCGCTATCTGGCGCTCTGTCAGTCGCTAAGCAGGATCGGCTTGATAAATGTGTGATTGCGGAGGGGAGCCGGCGTTCTCGTGGCGGTGAGCGTCATTACCGTTCGCTCACCATTCGCTACCTGGCGCTATCCTTTGTTAAATACCCAAGCACACACCCCAAAGTTCAGATTTCTCCCCACTAAACTGTCAGCACTGTAACCAGAGATTCCAGATTATCGGCCACATCTCTCTTATTTATGACGGGGAGGCTGATTCATCACTAGCGCCAGGTAGCGACAGATGAGCAGGCATCTGTAGCAGGCATTTTCAGAGCGCCGCTAGTAGTCACTGTGCTCAGCCGTGGGTCGCTACTTCATAGCGACTCAGTCGCTGTGCAGTAATGTTGAATACATTGTGAGGAGTCGCTATTTGACCAGTACAGCGCTGTATGGGAGCGCATGTTAGCGACTGCTCATAGCGACCGACTCACACCATATTCAGCAAGAAAACAGCCTCACAAATCTCTGGCGCTGAAACATGCTTCTCTGAAGCCCAGAGCGCAGGAGGCGGTGTGTTTAAAGTGTGTTTTTCAGCATCTATCCACTAGTAACAAAGCGAAAACATATGGAAAAAAAATTGTAGAAAAGGATCGTCCATTGAAATGTATGGGAGAGCGACAGGTAGCGAGAGGTCATACCTGGCGCTGTGCAAGGCTGAACGCCGGCGCTGTTCGCTGAGGCTGTGAAAATGATGAATCAGACGCTACATGGCGCTATCCCAGTCGATAATCAGATTCTGCTTGATAAATGTGTAATTGCATGCCGTGTCCGGCGTTCACCTGTCACTACCTCTCATTAACCAGCCACTACCTGACGCTATCCCTTCTTAAATAAGTTAGTGGAGATCCCACTGGCCTTAGGGTAAGGGTTATCCTATGAAAGAAAGAAAGAGAAAGAAAAAAAGAAGGGAAAAAAGAAGCTGTGGGGGCCCAAAGCAGGTGCTCCATTGCATCTGGCCCCCAACAAGAGGATGTGGATAAGAGCTTCTCAGTGTAGCCATACTTCCCAAGTGTCCCTCTTTGAAGTTCCTGTCCCCCTTGTTGTTCTCATTTGTCCCTCTTTGAGGTGTAACATGCGGATCTGCAGCAATAAATGATTCATTTGCCTATTCAAAGTGTTTATATTGTTGTAACTGTTACATCCTATCTCCTATCCATCCATCAATGAGGGGTGTGGCTTCATTCATCCCTCAATGAGGGGGCGTGGCCTCACCCATCCCTTAATGAGGGGGCATAGCTTCACCCATATCTCAATGAGGGGGATTGGCCTAATTTAACAATTGTCCCTCTTTTTCACCCTGAAAATTTGGTAGGTATGGTGAAGCAAACGGGATTTTTACCTGCCCGGCCAGACGGCCACAGTGCTGTTGCAGTGTAGCTTGGTGTGGGGCAGGTCTGATGCTGATTATGCTTCCTGGGTGACAGTGGCGCTGGATGCCCCCCCCTGTATCTGCGGGGCCCCAAAGCCAGTGCTCCATTGCACCAATTATAGCCTGGCCAACCAGAGGATGTGGATTGGAGTTGCTACTCAGTCACAGCTGTATTTGGTGTCCAGACTTCCTAGGAACTTTATTTGCTTGGGGGGGGGGGGGGTGCAAGGGGTTATATGCAGACAGAGTGTGTGGGGGAGGGGGAGAGGGTGCAAGGGGTTATATGCAGACAGTGTGTGGGGGAGGGGGAGAGGGTGCAAGGGGTTATATGCAGACAGAGTGTGGGGGAGGGGGGGTGCAAGGGGTTATATGCAGACAGTGTGTGGGGGAGGGGGGGTGCAAGGGGTTATATGCAGACAGTGTGTGGGGGAGGGGGGGAGGGTGCAAGGGGTTATATGCAGACAGTGTGTGGGGGAGGGGGAGAGGGTGCAAGGGGTTATATGCAGACAGTGTGTGGGGGAGGGGGAGAGGGTGCAAGGGGTTATATGCAGACAGTGTGTGGGGGAGAGGAGAGGGTGCAAGGGGTTATATGCAGACAGTGTGTGGGGGAGGGGGAGAGGGTGCAAGGGGTTATATGCAGACAGTGTGTGGGGGAGGGGAGAGGGTGCAAGGGGTTATATGCAGACAGTGTGTGGGGGAGGGGGGGAGGGTGCAAGGGGTTATATGCAGACAGTGTGTGGGGGAGGGGAGAGGGTGCAAGGGGTTATATGCAGACAGTGTGTGGGGGAGGGGGGGAGGGTGCAAGGGGTTATATGCAGACAGTGTGTGGGGGAGGGGGAGAGGGTGCAAGGGGTTATATGCAGACAGTGTGTGGGGGAGGGAGAGAGGGTGCAAGGGGTTATATGCAGACAGAGTGTGGGGGAGAGGGTACAAGGGGTTATATGCAGACAGAGTGTGGGGGAGGGGGTCCTAGGCACAGGCCTAGGGTTGCCTTTCGGTAAATACAGCCCTGTACCAGTCAAATAGACACAGGCCCTTATTCATGAAGGGATAGCGTCAGGTAGCGACAGGTGAACGCCGGACACGGCAGCAATTACACATTTATCAAGCAGAATCTGTTGAGCGACTGGGATAACGCCATGTAGCGTCCGATTCATCATTATCCCAGCCTCAGCAGACAGCGCCGGCGTTCAGCCTTGCACAGCGCCAGGTATGACCTCTCGCTACCTGTCGCTCTCCCATACATTTCAATGGACGATCTTTTTCTAATTTCTTTTTAAACAGGGTTTTTGTTTTGTTTTGTTTTTTTTTATAAAAAATTCAAATAATGTTGTGACCTCTTCTGGCATTGAAAAATATTCAAAAAATGTTCATGTTTTATATATTTCTTCAGAAA
This sequence comes from Gastrophryne carolinensis, assembly GCA_027917425.1. Taxonomy (NCBI): domain Eukaryota; kingdom Metazoa; phylum Chordata; class Amphibia; order Anura; family Microhylidae; genus Gastrophryne; species Gastrophryne carolinensis. The sequence goes on along the minus strand of CM051234.1, from coordinate 629,799,665 downwards.
TGACATGACAGGTCTGCCATTAATGTGTTCATGTTACAATGTTATTACAATGTAATTCCATATGTTTTCGCTTTGTTACTGGTGGAAACATGTTAAAAAAACAGACTTTAATCATACAGCTTCCGGCGCCTCTGGGCTGCAGCGAAGCATTTTGGAGCGCCGGAGGTGTGTGAGCCTGTTTTTTTGATGAATATGTTGTGAATCGGTCGCACTGACCAGTCACTAACATGCGCTCCCATACAGCGCTGTACTGGTCAAATAGTGACTCCTCACAATGGCCCTTATTTAACAAGGGATAGCGCCAGGTAGCGACTGGTGAGCGAACGGTAATGACGCTCACTGCCACGAGAACGCCGGCTCCCCACCACAATCACACATTTATCAAGCCAATCCTGCTTAGCGACTGAGATAGCGCCATATAGCGACTCATTCATCATTATTCCAGCCTCAGCCCACAGCGCCAGCGTCCGACCTTGAACAGCGACAGGTATGACCTCTCGCTACCTGGCGCTCTCCAATGCATTTCAATGGAACAATCTTTAAATATTCATAATTAATTGTTATTAATGTTTTTTTTTTTTTTTAAATGTCAAAAATTCTGTGACCACTTCTGCAATGTTAGATATTTTTTTTTATGGTAAAAAAAAAAAATTGTGCAGAATTGATATTACAGGTCTGATATTAATGTATTCATATTACAAAATGTATTTAAAAACTTTTCTTTTTGTTTCCAAAAATATGGTTGTTTGGGGGTTAAAAAACTACTTTTAACCCATCGCCGCCAGCGCTCTGGGGTATAAACAAGCATTTCACAGCGCGAGAATTTTTTGAGCGTGATTTGTTAATGAATATGGTGGGAGCCGGTCGCTATGGCCAGTCGCTATCATGCGCTCCCATACAGCGTGGAACCTGTGAAATAGCGACTCCTCACCCAATATTCAACATTACGGCAAACCGACTGAGTCGCTGTCAACAACCGAACAACGGCCAAGCACAGCGACTACTAGCGGGCGCTGTGAAAATACCGCTACAGTCGCTCATCTGTCGCTACATGTCGCTATTAATGAATCGGCCTCATAGTATTCATCATTGCTGCACAGCGACTGAGTCGCTATGAACTAGCGACCCACGGCCGAACACAGCGACTACTAGCGGGCACTCTGAAATGCCTGCTACAGACGCTCATCTGTCGCTACCTGGCGTTAGTGATGAATCAGCCTGCCAGTGCTGTTACAGGGCATCACCTTAAAAAGACTAATAAACATCACCTGTGTGGGGACCAGTCTGATGCTGGTTATGCTCCCTGAGTGACAGTAGTGCTGGGGGGCCCAGAGTAGGTGCCCCATTACCCCAATGATAGTAGTGGGTGTGGATTGCAGCTGCTCAGTGGAGCACACACACCAAAGCTCTCCTAAATCTTTTTACACTACTTTAAATGGAATTTGCCTTTAAACTTGTCGCCTGACCTCAAAGAATCTCCTGAGCTGCTGTTATTTCTCCGGCTCCGGCACTTTCCCCAGGATTTATAACGTAAAACCTGCAATAAGCCGCCTCCAGCAACATCAAGGACTGACAAAAGTCTGGCAATGTACCAACTCCTGGCCAGATAAAAAGGAATGCCTTCCTATCCAAGCAGAGCCCAGAAAGGGGCGGAGCCTATGTCCCATCCACCGATAAAAAAGCCACCCGGGGACTGGGGACTCCAATGCAGACTCAAACCCCATGAGAGTCCCAGAGGACCAAACAAAGCTGCCTAAACAGGTGAGTCTCCCCAATAGAGTAACTGCTGCTGGAATTAATCCTGCAAGGAGGCAAGCCAGGTACCTGACACACTGCTATTTCTATTTCAGAGCATCCAACATGTTCTATTACTAATTATATATATATATATATATATATATATATATATATATATATATATATATATATAAACATTGCTCTTTATAGATTATCATACAGGCATTGATATTGGCAATATCGTATTATAAAACAATATGGGAGTTACATTCTTCAAAACTATTATTAATAATAATAATAATAATAATAATATTATATGTAGCAGTAATTTTAGTCTTAAATCTATTATGACAGTGGACCACAGCCTTGGAGTTAGCAAATGTTTCAAATTAAATAAATATATATATATATATTACAGTATTGTGAATATTTTTCTTATTATTAATACCTAATTATATCAGTATTTACACTTGTCATATTCTCTTAAACAAAAATATGTAGCAGTATTGTCTTTTTTTATTATTATTAATATATGTGGCAGTAATTATATTATTAAATCTACTGAGAAAGTAGACCACAGTCTTGGAATTAGCAAATCTAAAAAAAATAAATAAATTATATCTATATATATATATATATATATATATATATATATATATATATATATATATATATATATATTACAGTATTGTAAATAATTTTCTTATTCTTATTTTTTCTTATCATTATTACCTATAATATCAGTATTTGCACTAGTTATAATCTCTTAAACAAAAGTATGCAGCAGTATTGTCTTTATTGTATTATAAGTATAGGTAGTAGTAAATCTATTTTGACAGTAGACTGCAGCCTTGGAATTAGCAAATATTTCAAATTAAATTAAAAAAAAATAAAAAAAAATAATATATATATATATATATATATATATATATATATATATATATATATATATATATATATTACAGTATTGTGAATATTTTTCTTATTTTTTTTTATTATTATTAATTAATAATTAGTAATTACTAATTAGTATTTGCATTTGTTATATTCTCTTAAACAAAAGTATGCAAAAGTATTGTCTTTATTATATTTTTTTTTTAAACCAGTACTAGTAGTACTAGTGCCATTTTGATTATCATTAGACATAGCAATAGTAGTAATAATAGTATTGGCAGTATATATATTATAGTATTATATAGACAGGAGTAGTAGTATTTCTTTTATTGTGTATTATACACTGGCATTATTACCACCACTAAACATGCTGTATCAGTATAGTAGTAGTTTTGGTGAGTTTCATATATACTGCAGCAGTGGTAAGTTTAGATATGTATTATATAAACAGCTGCATTGCTATTATTATCCTTATTAGTATTTGACATAGCAGCAGTATTGGTATTAATATCATAAGCTTTATTATACATAGCAGTAGTATTACGGGTTGTATAGTAGTATGTTTAGGTATGTATTATATAGACAGCATTAGTAATAGTAGTTGTTGTCCTGAGTATTATATATACTCCTATACTGCACTAATAGTATGTTCAGATATGTAGTAGTAGTTGTTCTGAGTATTAAATATACTCTTATACTGCACTAGTAGTATGTTTAGATATGTATTATATAAACAGCTGGATTATCCTTATCTTTATTTGACATAGCAGCAGTATTGGTATTAATATCATAATCTTTATTATAAATACCAGTAGTATTACTGGTTGTATAGTACTATGCTTGGGTAAGTATTATCTAGACATCAGCAGTAGTAGTAGTAGTTGTAGTAGTTTTGGTGAGTATCATATATACGGTTATACTGCATAAGTGGTATGCTTAGATATGTGTTATTATCCTTATCTTTATTATACATGGCAGCAGTATTGGTATTAAAAACATAATCATTATATATAGCAGTAGTATCATGGGTGGTATATAGACAACAGCAGTAGTATTAGGTGTTGTTCTGAGTATTATATATAATCTTTTTCCTGCACTGGTAGTATGTTTATATATGTATTATATAAACAGCTGCATTGCTATTATTATCCTTATCTTTATATGACATGCAGTAGTATTGGTATTAATATCATAATCTTTATTATACATAGCAGTAGTAATACGGGTGGTATATAGACAGCAGCAGTAGTAGTAGTTATATATACTCTTATACTGCACTGGTAGTATGTTTAGATATGTATTATATAAACATCTGCATTTGAATTATTATTCTTATCTTTATATGACATGCAGCAGTATTGGTATTAATAACATAATCTTTATTATACATAGCAGTAGTATTATGGGTGATATAAAGACAGCAGCAGTAGTAGTAGTTATATATAATCTTACTCTGCACTGGTAGTATGTTTAGATATGTAATATATAAACATCTGTATTGGTATTGTTATCCTTATTAGTATTGGCAATTAACACCAATGATTATATAAGTATTAAAATTAAAGGGAAAATATTTGCATTCAACTGTAGGGTCAATACTGTCGGTGGGTGTGACACTGCCCCCTGGCTGAGGGGTTAGGTAAGTCTCACCAATGAATCAGTAAGCGCAGATTATCTTCGAGGGCGAAGATCTACTTTTATTTTACTGCTATTTTTACTCTTTTTTTTATGACAGTATAACGTCTATTAAGATGCAATAAAGATGCTCATGGCAGCTGAGCGCCGCGCGTAGCGGTTCAATTCATCTGGTTTGGCAGTTATATCAGCGGGCAGTGATAGCCGTCAGTAATAAGATCTATCTGTCATTATGTAATATCATTATAATCGTTAATATTATACAGGCGCTGATAGGTGCTGAGCTGTGACCACGCCAGGCAGCCAAGTAGATTCGCTGCCAGCCGCTGCCTCCGGTTTTAATTGCACGGTTTAAAGCTCATTGCAGCACCGGGGTCAGTGTCGTTTTTGGCAGCACATAGCGAAAGAGATCAGAAGTGGCAGCTGGACGCGTCATGGCAGCATGGCTGGCGGGGGAGCTGCTTTCTGTGCCCTCGCTGAGTTTTTTTTCTTTTTCATTTGTTATTTTATTTTTCTTTCCTGCTTAAAGGGAGCCAAAACCACATTTTTTTTATCGTCCTGGGTTTTGGTCTGCTTTACAGGGGCATCCTGATTTGTGTGAAACCCCAGGGATCCCCAGCTTCTCTCCAGGCTCCAATTCCGCATATGCAGGTTCTTGTCCAATCGGATTAGACTGCACTGTATACTGTATTAAAGTGGACCAAAACCCACAGAGATCGGCCCAGGAATCTATAAGATTCCTGAGCCAATCAGTTCCTTCCCCCCTGATCGGGGTGCCTCGATGTGTGAAACCCCCCAGGTCTCCCATAAACTCACCTTCTTTCCCGGTCCAACGGCGCCTGCGCTAGCTGTGGCTGCATTCCCGCTATCCCTCTAGCAAGGTGCGTGCCCACTTCAGGCATTTGTGATTGGCCGACGCGGACACACTCCCTCTTAGAGGGCAGCGGGGGATGCGGCCGCCAGTGCGCGCGGAGTCGCTGGCCTTAGATGAAGGCTTAGACGAGCTGACGTGAGTGGATCCGAACGCGCTGATTGGACGAGCGCCCGCGCATGCGCCGTAAGACCGGGAGGGGGGGAGTTTGATTGGGTGACCTGCTGGTTTCACACAGCGGGGGGACCCCCTGATTAGGGTTCCCCGGTGGCAAAGACCAAAACTCCGGATAGTCACTTTAAAGTGGAACAAAAGCCAGAAGCCAACCTGGAATCTAAAAGATTCCTGGGCCAGCCGCTGTTTTTTCCTCGAGGCATCCTGAATTGCGATGCTCGGCTGTGTGAAACTCACCTTTCCCTGCTCCAACGGCACATGCGCAGGATTTGTCCAATGTGAGCCATCTGCTGAGACTACATCATTCGCCAGGCGGCGAGTATGCGCTGATGCATCCGCTGCATCCTTGGCGTTGCGTGCATGCTCTTGTCTCAGCTGTTTAATGAGGGTGGGGCACGCACAGGATTGGGGATGCGAGGGATGCGGCTGCACGTGCTCACCATGCATTTCAATGAGAGCTGTCCAAACCACATAGTCACAGCAGGCGTCTCTCATTGGACGAGAGACCACGCAAGCGGCATTGGAGCAGGGAAAGGTGAGTTTTAAAGGGTGAACTGGGGGGTTTCACTCCGCAGGGCATTCTGATTCTGGATGCCCCCGGGGCACAGAACAAAACCCGGGAAAGACAAATTCCTGGATTTTGTTCTGCTTTAATGCAGGCATTTTAAAGTGGACCAACACCCAGGGTTTTGACTATCCTGGGTTTTGGTCCACTTCGGTGGGGGAACCCCGGTCGGGGGTGCCCCGCTGTGTGAAACCCCCCAGAAAGCCCCAAAAACTCACCTCTTCCCGCTCCCACGTGACCGCTGCTGCCAATCCCCGCTGACGGACAAGCGGGAGGCAGCGACGGACAAAAGAGCGCGCCCACCGCTGCCTCCCGCACGTCACTCTTACAGGGCCATTCACAAACGACCGGCGTGGGTGCGCGTCCTGCTAGAGGGACGTGCGGGAGGCGGCGGCGGGCGCCGCTGGATCGAGGAGCAGGTAGGGATTTAGGGGTTTCTGGGGGGTTTCACACATCGGGGCACCCGATCGGGGGCTGATCGGTCCGGGAATCTTATAGATTCCCGGGCCGATCACGGGAGGGTGTTGGTCAACTTTAAATAGGAACAACACCCAGGACTCTTCCGGTTCCCATTTGGTACGTCCAGCTGTGTGTATCCCCACAGTTTGCCATAATAACTCACCTTATTGGCATTGCCACAGCATTGGTGTGGCCGAAACCGAGAGAGCCGATTGGCTGAGTGACCCGCTTAGCCAATCAGCACGCTGGATTCGGCTCGCCTCCATTCAGCTGCATCCCTGCTCACTTTCTCTAGCTGTGGACGTGTCCGCGCCGCCCTTTAAAAAGACCTGGAGCGGGTATGTGCACAGCTAGCGGTGAGCGAGGATGCAACCGCGGTGCCGAAACGTGGCAAGGGCTCCCAACGCAGCGTGGAACGGGCGATCCAGGGGTTTTCACACAGTGGGGCATCCCACTTCGGGATGCTCCAAGGACTGGGTCTCCAGGGTCAACAGCAGTGGGTTTTGGCCCACTTTAAATACTCCTTTTTGATTTAAAGAAGAACAAATGCTGATCCAAAATGGGATTATCCCCAGGGTTTCAACCAGACCTGGAGTCTTGTGGACTCAAGTGTTGGTCAGCCTTTAAAGGCACCACCTCTTTTGTTCAAAGAGCCCCCCTTCCCCCAGGGGGGATTCCATATTTCCCAAGTGTCCCTGATTTGGAGGGACTGTCCCTCTTTGAAGTGCATGTCTCCCTGTCCCCCTGTTCCTCGTTGTTTTCATTTGTCCCTCTTTGAGGTGTAACATGCAGATCTGCAGCAAGAAATTATTCATCTTCCTATTCAAAGTGTTTCTATTGTTGTAACTGTTACACTCTATCTCCTATCCAACAATCAAAGAGGGGGCGTGGCTTACTATAAAGATTGTCCCTGATTCCCACCCTGAAAAGTTGGAAGGTAAGGGATTCTGTCTCAGGCCCTTATTTATGAAGGAATAGCGACAGGTAGCGACTGGTGAGCGGCCGGTAATGACGGGCCCCGCCACGAGAACGCCGGCTCCCCACCACAATCACACATTTATCAAGCCAATCCTGATTAGCGACTGAGATAGCGCCATATAGCGACTCATTCATCATTATTCCAGCCTCAGCCCACAGCGCCAGCGTCCGACCTTGAACAGCGACAGGTATGACCTCTCGCTACCTGGCGCTCTCCAATGCATTTCAATGGAACAATTTTAAATATTCATGATTAATTGTTATAAATTTTTTTTTGTTTTTTTGTTTTTTTTTTTATGTGAAAAATTCTGTGACCACTTCTGCCATTTTAGATATTTTTTTAAGGTAACAAAAAAAAAAAAATTGTGCAGAATTGATATTTCATTACGTTACGGCAAACCGACTCAGTCGCTATCAACTACCGAACAACGGCCAAGCACAGCGACTACTAGCGGGCGCTCTGAAAATGCCGCTACAGTCGCTCAACTGTCGCTACCTGCCGCTATTAATGAATCGGCCTCTTAGAGAAGATGCTGTGCTGGGGCCAGTCTTTAATATCCACCTCCTCCAGAACCACACCCCTCTGCACTCCTACCCAATTCATTGCGATGAAGGAGGCGTGCTGAGGCTGGGCTATGAGGGCGCTGGTCTCCTCTGAGACAGAATCACGCCCCTCCGCAAGCCCACTTTATTTATTGCATTGGGCGGAGTCGTCCCAGGACCGAGGCTGATTCTTAGAGGCTTATTCGTTACTAACGCCAGGTATCGGCAGATGAGCGTCTGTATAGCGGCGCTTAGAGCAACCGTAGACGCTGTAAGCAGGTATCGGGCGCTGTAACAGAGCACCTCTGTTTAAAGTCTGTTTTTGAACACATATCCACCTGTAACAAAGCAAAAACACATGGAATGACATTGTTTTAACACTGTGACATTAACACTTTAGTGCCAGACCTGTAATGACAATTCTGCATAAAAATATAAAAAGTCAAAAAAGTTTCTAAAAGTGTTTGTTTGCAGCCAGGAGACGTCACACAATGATTGGAGCAAAAAAAAAGAAAAAAATTGCCAAACACGCTGTTTATACACAACTAATGAAGCCCCATTGAAATGTATGGGAGAGCGTCACTGAGCGAAAGGTAATACCTGGCGCTCTGGAAGCTATAGCGCCGGCGCTATACACTGAGCCGCCTGTAATAATACATGTGACGCTGCATGGCGCTGTTAGAGTCGCTCACCAGAATCGCTTTCATAAATGTGGTTTTGCGTACAGCGCCCGGCATTCACCAGAAGCTGACTGCGGCTACGAGGCGCTACCTGCCGCTATCCCTTCTTAAATAACCCCCTTAGCCTCCTCCAATACAGAAGGTTGTGGCAGAAGGCAGCTTGCACCGGGCCCCCTTCTGCCACAGGCCCAGCAGCAGCTGCTCTCCTGTCTCTATGGTATGTACGTCCCTGGATATTCACCAATAAGGGTTTAGGAGTTGTAACTAACAAAGCATTACCTTGGGGTGAATAAGTTGAAGTCACAAATGCGGCTTCAAGGTCGGGCTGCATTTCTTAAAGTGGACCAACACCCAGGGGGGATCTATAAGATTCCCGGGCCGATCAGATCCCTCCCCGCGGGGCATCCGAAATCGGGATGTCCCGCAGGGTGAAACCTCCCAGGAAGCCCATAATCCTACCTTTTCCCCGTTCCAGCGGTGCATGCGCGTCAGCCGCTGCCTCCCGCGCGTCGTTTGTGAATGGCCGGCGCGGGTGCGCTCCCTGTAAGAGGGACGCGCGGGAGGCGGCGGCGGACGCGCTCTGCTTGTCCGGCGCTGCCTCTCGCTTGTCCGCCGGCCGGGATTGGCTGCAACGGTCACGTGGGAGCGTGGTGAGGTGAGTTTTCGGGGATTTCTGGGGGGTTTCACACAGCGGGGCACCCCCGATCGGGGTGCCCCACCAAAGTGGACCAAAACCCAGGATAGTCAAAATCCTGGGTGTTGGTCCACTTTAAACCACACCTGGGGCGGACTGGCCATAGGGAGACCAGGGACAATGCCGGTGGGCCGCACTGCTTTGGGGCCATTTGCATACCTACTAACTTTTCAGAGTGGGAAAGAGGGACAATTGTTACATTAAGTCACACCCCCTCATTGAGAGATAGAAGATATGATGTAACAGTTACCATTAACGTTAACAATATAAAACACTTTGAATAGGTAAATGAATGAGAACAACGAGGGACAGGGAGACATGGACTCCAACGAGGGACAGTCCCTCCAAATCAGGGACACTTGAGAGGTATGCAGTTGGGCTGCTGCTTTTAAAGTGGACCAAAACCCAGGATTTTGACTATCCCCAATCGGGGATGCCCCACGGTGTTAAACCCCCCAGAAGTCAACTCACCTCTTCCCAGTCCTACGTCACATGTGCGTCCGCTCGTCCAATCATCGGGCTTGGGGCCACTGACCTTGCGCTGTCTAGGCCTTCGTCTAAGGCCAGCGGCTCTGAGCACGGTGGCGGACTCATCCCCTGCTTCCCTCTCTAATAGGGAGCGTGCCCACACCGGGCATTCACAAATGCCTGGCGTGGACATGCGCCCTGCTAGAGGGATAGTGGGGATGCGGCTCACGCATGCGCTGTTGGTCTGGGAAGCAAGGGAAGTGAATGGGGCGACCTGGGGAGGTTTCACACAGCGGGGTGCTCCTATATTGGATGCCCCCGGGGGAAGGGAATCAATCAGCCTGGGAATCTTCCTCGACTTACGACGTTGATCCGTTCTTACGCGGCGTCGTAAACCGAATTTCGACGTATGTCGGATCATACGTTCATACAGTACTGTACCATAATAACAGTTCAGTACTGCAAACACTTAGCCTATCCAAACACCTATCCTAACACAGTACCCTACATAATTATCAATAAACATAGGTACAGTAAAATATTGTGCAGTATAGTACGTTTAATAATGAAATACTGTACTGTAAGTGCTGTAACAGTAATAAACAGTGTACTGTAATAAACAAAGATACTGTAACAATTCCAAAGAGAGAACAGGCTTACTTATTGGGAGGAAGCTGCAGAAGGTGCTGGAGATACTGGGGCAGGTGAGTCAAGAGGGGCAGCTGAGTCAGAGGCGTCGTAACCACGAAACGACGTAACTCGAGACCGTCGTAACCCGAGGACTACCTGTATATACATGGCAATCGCAGGGGGTTCACACATCGGGGCATCCGAAATCAGGATGCCCCAAGGATAGGGAATCAGCCGGCCCTTGGAATCTTTCAGACTATGTCAGGAGGTTGCTCCTACAGGTGCTGCAGTCTTTATCTCGCAACGTCATGTTAAATAAACAATGGCACAGGGCGCTATTGTGAAACCTTCAATGCTTTTCAATGGCTTCCGTGCTGAGATCATTCAACATGTGATGTTTGTTAAGCTAAGGATTGCCGCTGAACACACGAGGTGTAGGGTCTCTTTTCTGATGCATGATGGGATATTTTCTAACATTGCTCCTGATCTTCCCCCCGACTAGCTTCAGGTTGTGCCCCTTTGTTCTATCATTAAGCTTCTTCTTAAAAACACTTCCCTCCTGAACCTTATTCCCTCCTGTCACATATATAAAGGTCTCCATCATGTCCCCCCTCTCCCTTCTTTCCTCCAGACTGTACAAATTAAGTTCTTTAATGTCTCGGGCCGGCCAGGGGCTGGTAAATGCTAGGGCTGATTTTTGGCCCCAGGCATCAAGGTTGTGGGTTGTGGGGTCACAGCAGGGATGTCTCGGGCCGGCCAGGAGCTGGTAAATTCCAGGGCTGGTCCCAGTCCGTCTCTGGCAGGAAGGGTTAACTCACAGCTCGGCAGATCGCTAACACAGGATCCCTCTGCTCTCTGATCCCTCATTTCCAGGGAGCGGCTGCGTGAAGCTCGATACCGAGCCATGTGTCCCGTGAAGCTCCAATGGAGGCTCGCTCCCCCCGGGGCCCTGTGCACCTGCACACTCACCTGCACACCCCGAGGAGGAGCCGCACACTGCCGAGGATGAGTGAGGCTCCAGGGCCGGCAGGGGGAGCTCTCACACACCACCTGTATGACTTCGCTCACAGGAGTCTGCGGGGATGTGGCCAGCCCCGAGCTGCCTGTTGTGTTTGGCCCTGGGGCTAGTATCAGACTGGCCTGACAGAGCACCAGAGGATCCTCCGATGGGCCCCAGGTTCATACCTATTGCCATTATTAGAACAGTACAAAAGATCCAAGACTAAAACAATGTTTCCGGTTTGCCTGGAGTGTTCTAAGAGTTAGTTTCTCAAAGTGGACCAAAACCCAGTATTTTGACTATCCTGGGTTTTGGTCCTTTCCCCCAGAGCACCACTGCGTGAAACCCCCCAGATCGCCGAAGTTAACTCACCTCTTCCCGGTCCTACGGTGCATGTGTGAGCAAAGGGGGTGGGAGTAGCTCCATCACTATTATTTATACAAAATTATTATCATTATTATTCAGGGCCTGGGAACCAATTTACCGCCCAGTTTAACCCTCTCATCATCCAAGTATTAAGCACCAAACATGTCTGGCTATGTGGAAAGACAGAGATTTGGTTGCACATATCTGCAGATACATGTGGAAGCCACACTGCCCCGGCAAGGCACTCTGTGTTTAGTGTGGTCCCTACTCTTATTTTTGAGTCCCCAAAGTTGGGACATGCAATGCAGCCAGAGCTACTCACCTGGGAAGCTGCCAGCCTCCCTTTAGAACACTCCATAGGGAGAGATCCTTATGTGCGGCCGCTCATCCAATCAGTGTGCTCGGAGCCGCTGACGTCACGTCGTCTAATCCTTCTCCTAAAGCCAGCGGCTCTGAAAACGGCTCTAATAGGGAGCGCGCCCGCGCCGCCCATTCACAAATGCCTGGCGCAGGCATGAGCCCTGCTAGAGGGATAGCGGGGATGCGGCCGCAGCTTGCGCATGCGCCGTTGGACCGGGAAACAAGGTAAGTTTAAGGGGCGACCTGGGGGGTTTCACACAGCGGGGCATCCGGATTTTGGGAGGGAATCGATTGGCCCGTATAGATTCCCGGGCATTTACATTAGTTATTTGGTCAATATATTCTCTAATATTACAAAGCAAATTTTACAGTATTTACATGCTGCATACAAACCAAAGATAGCAGGATCTCCCAGAATCCTTTGCAGTAGGCGGAGCCATGCAAATCATCTCTTTACATCTCTAAAGCTATTCCCAGAGCTCTCAGATACAGCTGTTGGGGGTAGAGGCATGTATTGCAATGATTGGGTATAGCCAGGGCTGGCATCGGGTGGGGCAGCTGCCAGGACCCCTTTACAGAGGAACAGCTCCTTGCAATATTACTCCCCCAGGTGAGGAATCCCAATTTGTGTATATCCACATGGTTCACCCAGGAAACGTGGCTTCTTAGCATTCATACAGCACAGGCTCGGCCATAACCAAACATGCTGATTGGCAGAGCGGCACACTCAACCAATCGGCACACTCAACCAATCGCACTCAACCAATCGGCACACTCAACCAATCGGCACACTCAACCAATCGGCACACTCAACCAATCGGCACACTCAACCAATCGGCACACTCAACCAATCGGCACACTCAACCAATCGGCACATTCAACCAATCGGCACACTCAACCAATCGGCACACTCAACCAATCGGCACACTCAACCAATCGGCACACTCAACCAATCGGCACACTCAACCAATCGGCACACTCAACTAATCGGCACACTCAACCAATCGGCACACTCAACCAATCGAATGACCCTCTGATGTACCTCCTTAATATTTGTTAGGTTTATAGTGTGGTGCTGGCTAGTATGGGGGGGGGGGGGCTCTGTATATGGGAAAATCTGATGCAGCCTGTAAATCTCAGCAATCCCAGCACTGATTTCCTGACAGCATTCCCCCGACTTTATCCTTTATCATCCTTCAAATCCACATTCCAAAGATTCCAATCAGATTAGAATTAGATTTTGCTCCTGCGCATCAGATCCCTCTCTTCTTCTATGTAATATAATAAAGCTATAATAATGAAACAACGGCCTGGCACAGTTGGAAAAGAAAGATAGCGGCCTTTTTGGAGCTTCCTCTCCCAGCATCTCAGCCGTGCTGCTGCCTGGATTCAACTGACATGATGCACAGTTACAGGAAGCCCAGCAGCACTTCCTGTTTGCAGGTGACCTGCAAATGCATGAGCCGCCATTTTGTTTCCAAAATTTAATCCGCAGGAGTTAGAAAAAGGTAAATGAATGTTTATGTGCAGCAATCTGAATTGCTCCAGGGAGGGGAGTATATGAGCACTGTTTGTTGTGTTGGTCTGGTTGAAATATTTTTTGACTGTTGGTCTGCTTTAAGGGCCCCTGTAGGCAAAGGCAATTGTTACACCATTGTGTCGGGCTATATTTGGCACTGTTGGCATAAACTGTTTTCCAGTTTTAAATTGAGGATATCGGGGTATAGTTTCACATTCTGATTTTTCAAGTGGGCGTGGCAATTGCCTCAGGGATGCTGCATAATAAGCAGCATAATGGGCGGGGTATGTAAGAGCCCAATATTCTGCTATTGTGTTCATATATATATATATAGAAACATAGAAGGTTGCCTGCAGATGGAGACCATACGCTCCATCTAGTCTGCCCTTATGTATATACTGTATGTTCTCTTTATCTTATGTATATACTGTATGTTCTCTTTATCTTATGTATATACTGTATGTTCTCTGTATCTTATGTGTATACTGTATGTTCTCTTTATCTTATGTATATACTGTATGTTCTCTGTATCTTATGTGTATACTGTATGTTCTCTGTATCTTATGTGTATACTGTATGTTCTCTGTATCTTATGTATATACTGTATGTTCTCTTTATCTTATGTATATACTGTATGTTCTCTGTATGTTATGTGTATAGTGTATGTTCTCTGTATCTTATGTGTATAGTGTATGTTCTCTTTATCTTATGTATATACTGTATGTTCTCTGTATGTTATGTGTATAGTGTATGTTCTCTGTATCTTATGTGTATAGTGTATGTTCTCTTTATCTTATGTATATACTGTATGTTCTCTGTATCTTATGTGTATACTGTATGTTCTCTGTATCTTATGTATATACTGTATGTTCTCTTTATCTTATGTATATACTGTATGTTCTCTGTATCTTATGTGTATACTGTATGTTCTCTGTATCTTATGTATATACTGTATGTTCTCTTTATCTTATGTATATACTGTATGTTCTCTGTATCTTATGTGTATACTGTATGTTCTCTTTATCTTATGTATATACTGTATGTTCTCTGTATCTTATGTGTATAGTGTATGTTCTCTGTATCTTATGTGTATAGTGTATGTTCTCTTTATCTTATGTATATACTGTATGTTCTCTTTATCTTATGTATATACTGTATGTTCTCTGTATCTTATGTGTATACTGTATGTTCTCTTTATCTTATGTACATACTGTATGTTCTCTGTATCTTATGTGTATACTGTATGTTCTCTTTATCTTATGTATATACTGTATGTTCTCTTTATCTTATGTATATACTGTATGTTCTCTTTATCTTATGTGTATAGTGTATGTTCTCTGTATCTTATGTGTATACTGTATGTTCTCTTTATCTTATGTATATACTGTATGTTCTCTGTATCTTATGTGTATACTGTATGTTCTCTTTATCTTATGTATATACTGTATGTTCTCTGTATCTTATGTGTATAGTGTATGTTCTCTGTATTTTATGTGTATACTGTATGTTCTCTGTATCTTATGTGTATAGTGTATGTTCTCTTTATCTTATGTATATACTGTATGTTCTCTTTATCTTAGGATAGTTGGAGGCTTATCCCAGGCATGTGCTCATTCAGTGACTGTTGATTTTTCAACTACCTCTGCTGGAAGTTTGTTCCCAGCATCTACTACTCTTTCTGTAAAATAATATTTTCTAACATTGCTCCTGATCTTCCCCCCGACTAGCTTCAGGTTGGGCCCCTTGTTCTATCATTAAGCTTCTTCTTAAAAACACTTCCCTCCTGAACTTTATTCAATCCTTTCACATATATAAAGGTCTCAATCCCCCTCTCCCTTCTTTCCTCCAGACTGTACAAATTAAGTTATTTAAGTCTCTCCTGATAAGTTTAAGTCCTTCCACCATTTTTGTTGCTGGCCTTTGGACCCGTTCTATTTGAATAATGTCTTTTTGCAGGGGAGGTCTCCAGAACTGCACACAGTATTCTAGCTGTGGCCTTACCAGGGCTCTATACAGCGGCATCACAACCTCCCTCTTCCTACTGGTGATGCCTCGAGCTATGCAGCCGAGCATCCTGCTTGCTTTTCCCACTGCCTGGCTACACTGTCCACTCATCTTGCAGCTTTCAGTAATCAGTATCCCCAAATCTCTCTCCTCCGAGGTCCTGGCTATATATAGTAATTGAAATTAATATATACTGTACACTATAAGCACCTTTTTTATTTAACATAAGGCAAACAATAGACAGAATATATAGCAATAATATTGTATTTTATGCATTTAAAACTATTTACAATGTCCAAATGCATTGGTTAGAATCAGTTTAGACACACCAGCAGAGCCCGATGATCATTAGTGCAGGGGGGGGGGCAGGCTCTATTGTCTTGCTCCAAACCACAGACATCCACACCCAGGCAACCAAAGACATTTTCAGTGCTAATTAGATGCAGGTGATATTCATATGTTAATTAGGGTCATTGCAGCATAAAAGGCATGAATGGGGGGGGGAGGAGGAGGACAGGGGAGACACAGGTTGGTGGCTGAGGCTGCATTATATAAATGTGCTGGTTATTGCTGAGCTGACAAATGGGGGTTAGCTATAGACCACTAGGCAAGACGTATGAAGGGCAACAAAGTTAATAAAAGGAGTGTGGGGGCTAGAGTACCCGGAAAGATTGTCAAAGTTAGGCTTATTTAGTCTAGAAAAAAGACGATTGAGGGGTGATCTAATAACTATGTATAAATATATTCGGGGTCAATACAAAGATCTGTCCCACAATCTATTTATACCCCGGAGTGTAACTATAACCCGGGGGCATCCAATAAGGTTAGAAGAAAGGTGCTTTCTCCACCGACATAGGAGGGGATTCTTCTCTGTAAGAGCAGTGAGACTATGGAACTCACTGCCAGAGGAGGTAGTAATGATGGATACAGTAAAAACGTTCAAAAGTGGCCGGGATACCTTCCTGGCAAGTGAGAACATTTCCAGCTATGGCTACTGGACCACTGGAAGGAGATAAACAGGCTGAACTGGATGGACTAAAGTCTTTATTCAGCATTAGATACTATGTTACTATGTTATTGGTGGTTTGTGGCAAAGAAATGCAGGGGGTTTGCCACTATTCTTTGCCTTGCTTTTAGTTCCAGGAGCAGGAAAAGAAGAGGGCAGCCATGATGAGGTGAGCTTTTGAATGATTGTTTATGCACTTTGCCTACAGTGTCACTTGAAGTTTGACATCTGACACTTAACATTAGAACCAGAGTAAAGTGAATCCTCAATCTGATTAATCCATATGGATACTCCTCTCATAATTTAAAGCGCACCAAAAGATTTTACCCCCCCCCCCTCCTCCCCAGTGTTTTGGACTTGACATTCCTGTTTGGTTGTCCCACTGTGTAAAATCCTCTATAATAATATGCAATATCCTGCCCCCCCGTTCCTGCTGCACATGCACAGGCCTCCTCCGGCATCGCTGCACCAATAGCTCCCTATGCCAGGAAGTCTAAAAGCAGTCCAACCCCAGCTTTTCAGGCCTATTGGGGTTTAGTCTACTTTGGAAAGGTTCTGTGTGTGAAAGCTTTTTTTGCTCCCCACTAGCGCGGGAGTGGAGATCAGCCAAAGGGATGCTGGAGATGCCACCATGGCCCATGCATATGCCATTGGGCCATCAGAAAAAGGTACCTTTCTGGGGTATTTTCTGATTAAGGATGCCCCACTGTGCAAAAACTCCCAGTTTGATGGCCGCTGCATGCCCCAGGGAGAGGGTATCGGCTCCCCGGGCCCTCCTGCATGGGATTGTACGTTTAAAAACAAATAATAGTTTGTGTAGGGCCTGCCCCAGGTTTATGTGGATCTTAAAGGAGCCACAGCACTCAAACCAGTTAGCTTGCTGACAAACCTACAATCTGTCTCTAAACTTGGTTAAAAACAGAGGCTCGGTCACACACATCTGCAGAAGTAGCTGAAGCTGCACCACCAGCGCCAAGGTGCCTCTGTGAGGTGCAGTCCTAACTCTAATCTCTGAGAGCCCCATTTGGGACATACAGTGCAATAGATACATTGGAAGAAGACTTACCTGAGATTGCCGCTCGGTCACACACATCTGCAGAAGTATGCTTAACATGCATCAGGCAGCCTGCAGACAGTAAGTTACTTCTGACTGTGCCACTCTGCATTCTGGGATTGATGTCCTTTCCCATGAACCAGCTCTGCTCTGTCTGTGCAAAGCACAGCTATATCCCCGCCCCCCCCTCCCTGTACTTTATACCGCTCTCCTCTCCTTAGTATATGATGCTTCTGAAGCAAGATGGTGGCGCCCATATCCTAGAGTCCTGAACAGAGTTGCAGCCCAGTGGGGAAAATAATAAGTCGGTGACTAAAAATTTAAAATATATAAATTTTAGATGCTGGGGGACAGGTTTTTTAAGGGTTTGGGCTTTTCATTAAATCACACTGAAGGTCCGGTTTAAGGGGCATCTGAATAGTTCCCCCTGGTGCCCCCTTACAGGGAGGATTAGGCTTTTAAGGGTGGATTATTGAATTAATGTCTGCTGCATATACCTTTAAAGTGGACCAACACCCAGGATTTTGACTATCCTGGGTTTTGGTCCACTTTGGTGGGGCACCCCGATCGGGGGTGCCCCGCTGTGTGAAACCCCCCAGAAAGCCCCGAAAAGTCACCTCACCCCGCTCCCATGTAACCGCTGCAGCCAATCCCCGCCGACGGACAAGCGAGAGGCAGCGCCTCCCGCGTGTTCCTCTTACAGGGAGCGCACCCGCGCCAGCCATTCACAAACGCCCGGCGCGGGAGCGCGCCCTGCTAGAGGGACGCGCGGGAGGCGGCGGCGAATGCGCATGCGCCCCTGAAACGTGGAAAAGGTAGGATTGTGGGCTTCCTGGGGGTTTCACCCCACGAGACATCCTGATTTTGGATGCCCCACGGGGAGGGATCTGATCGGCCCGGGAATCTATAAGATTTCCCCTGGGTGTTGGTCCGCTTTAAGAGTAGTGCCAACAAGAGAGGAGCCAGTATTATTAGCGCAGCAGCTTTGGAGCCGGCGACAAAGCGATTATGGGGCATAATCATGCCCGGCTGCCAACCATTTGTCAGGATACCTTTTGGCCATGTTTAATGCATTATGTGCAGTGGGATTAGTTCAGTGTGACAACACTTGGCAGTGGCTGGATGGGGAGGGGGTGAGAGTGTTTACAACTCACAAAGCTTAAAGGAGCTGTATTGTGAGATTGTGTAACATTCAAAATCCATATAAACAAGTCAGCTAATGAGAGGAGGGGTCACTTACACACCTGCCAAGCTTGCGGTCTTCTTCTCCTGGTAGGAATAAAATACAGTGGTGACATGTGCGAGTGTATCATGGGTGACAGAACCTGTCACCCTTGATTTCACTTCCTTCCATTAAAACATAATAAACAAGCCCGGCTGGAAATTCCTTTATGCCGGTTGTATCAGTGACTCCTTCCTCCCACCATCCAGCATATTTATATGGATTTTTATCATTGGACCTTTTTTTGTGATAGTGCTCCTTTAACACAAAGCTCAGAATTCAGCGTACACAGCTTGCTTAATGGCTGTCCCGGGCAGGTGAGCCACAAAGTAGGGACTGGAACCCTAGTCAGATGGCCCTGATGGCAGCCCTATACTTGAGCATTGCCACTGTAGCACCACCCAGACAGGGTCTTTAACTTTTGGGCAGGCCCCTGATGTTGTTTTGTATGGACCAAAAATGGTGGTCCTGATCTCTGGAACCCTCTAATGGGTTGGGGCGAAGAGTGTGCAGCAGGAAGCTCTGTTGTAACTCATCTGAGCTCCACGATCCCGGTCCCGGCATCCTGGCGTCCATGGCAGGGGGCCACAAAAAGGGAGCAGCGGCCATCTTTCTGTGGCTCTGGCCAGGGACTATTTTAAAGGGACACCCCCCGCTGATAAGACTGGGATCACGGGGCTCAGGTAACATGTACATCAGCTGCTGCATCCTTTTGGTTAAGCCAGCAGACGGGCTGCTCACCTTCTGGCTGAAGTCCATTTCGGGTTTTGGGAACCCCAACTCGGTTCGAACCTGAAATTCGTGGTTCAGGCTCGCTCATCGCTAGTTGTAACTGTTACAACTTAACTCATCTCTCTCAACTCTCAGTTCTGCCCATTCATTCAATCCTTCTAATGTAGCTCTGCATCCATCCAACTGTCCCTTTTTTCCACCCTGAAAAATTGAATCCAACCATATTCCAGTGATTTCTATAGGGTGCATGGTCAACTTCCTGCAGGATGGGGCTTCATGATTTTCTTTTACATTGATGCTTCCAAAGCGAAAACATGTTTGCTCTGCAAACCAATTAATCCACAAACCAATGGCATAGACCAAAAATGGTCTGGCTTACGTGACTAGTGGTAGCTGATTGGGTTCCCCAATCCACCAAACCACCATGACCAAGAGTAGATGCAAAAGAAGCAGAACTTTTTAAAAATGTGAGGAAGGCCTCTGGACCTGACGGTGTAACCACACAGTGTCTAAAAGTTCTCGTCTTCCAGGCCTACCTTTAAGCTTGATCTCTGCCCCACCAACCTCCCTCCTCCCAGACACAGGTCCTGGGGAATTCTTTTGAAGCCCCAAATGCTATCACACCTCCCCAGCAAAGGAGCATGCTGCCCCTCGCTGTCTGACAAAGGTGTTAGGAGAGCTGCAGGGGGGCTTTCATCCTAGAACTGCCTTTTCTAATTGTCAGAGCATCATGCCTATTGTGAGGACTTCCTTTCCCTGCCAGGCTTCTAAGGGTGACATTTGCTAAAAACAGAGAATTTTAAAGGGGGAGCCGGGCATCAGCAATTAAATATAATATTTTCCCTATTCCTCACAACTTCTATTACAATAGCTATCATCATTATATGTTAACTATTAAATGGTATTCAATAGTCCTTGCATTTTTATATATTCACTAGCACCTGCAATTGTCTATACTTACTAGTTCCTGCAATATTTACACTCGAATGCTTTTGAGCTGTACCTGCCAAAGAAAATTCCTTGTATATCTTTATGTACTTGGCTAATAAAGGTCTTCTTATCTTATCTTATTTTAGAACTGATAAAATTATGTTCACTAGGAATATGTAGCTATATAACACTTTTTATATACAGAATTTTATATGTTTACAAATCCTGAGCTTTATGGCACATGCAATACATGGAAGTTTAAACCCACCGGTCTTACGGGGAGGCCGATTCATTAATAGCGGCAGGTAGCGACAGTTGAGCGACTGTAGCGGCATTTTCAGAGCGCCCGCTAGTAGTCGCTATTTGACAGGTTCTGCGCTGTATGGAAGCGCATGATAGCGATTGGCCATAGCGACCGGCTCCCACCATATTCATTAACAAATCACGCTCAAAAAATTCTCGCGCTGTAAAATGCATGTTTAAACCCCAGAGCGCTGGCGGCGATGGGTTAAAAGTAGTTTTTTTAACCCCCAAACAACCATATTTTTGGAAACCAAAAAAAACAAGTTTTTTAAATAATTTTGTAATATGAATACATTAATATCAGACCTGTAATATCAATTCTGCACAATTTTTTTTTTTTTTTTTTCCTTAAAAAAAATATCTAACATGGCAGAAGTGGTCACAGAATTTTTCACATTTAAAAAAAAAAAAAAACATTAATAACAATTAATTATGAATATTTAAAGATTGTCCCATTGAAATGCATTAGAGAGCGCCAGGTAGCGAGAGGTCATACCTGTCGCTGTTCAAGGTCGGACGCTGGCGCTGTGGGCTGAGGCTGGAATAATGATGAATGAGTCGCTATATGGCGCTATCCCAGTCGCTAAGCAGGATTGACTTGATAAATGTGTGATTGTGGTGGGGAGCTGGCGTTCTCGTGGCGGGGCCCGTCATTACTGGCCGTTCACCAGTCGCTACCTGTCGCTATTCCTTCATAAATAAGGGCCTTAATGTAGCCCAAAAACGGTTGATAAACTTATCTCACCTGTGGCTGTTCCCTGTGGCATACAGCAGATGGCGCAGCTGAGCAGCTCCATCCTTGCTCTTTGCTCTGCACAGTCACTGGCAACAAAACCTTAGACTTTAATATACTTTTAGTCCACTTTAAAGATCACTGGTTCATACTGTATTGTATAGTGGTTTGGATACCTATCATCGGTTAAAGTTACCCGTGTGACAATATATTTGCATTGCAAATGACATATAAACTGCTACTACTAAAAAATATAGGGTTTTATTAGATTATTATGTAATCCTAAACAATGTATTGATTTAAAGTGGACCAAATCCTCTTGGGGAAATCCAATCGCAACAATGTATTCTTGTCAGAGGATTGAGGCTACAATAAGAATTACAGGCTTCCTGGGGGGTTGTGTGCAGGGCGGGAAGGGCTCCAACATTCTGGATGGCTCCCTAGCATGTTTTCTACCATTTTTTAGCAGGAGAGACTTAAAGAACTTAATCTGTACAGAGGAAAGAAGGGAGAGGGGGGACATGATTGAGACCTTTAAATATGTGAAAGGATTGAATAAGGTTCAGGAGGGAAGTGTTTTTAAGAAGAAACTTAATGATAGAACAAGGGGGCACAACCTGAAGCTGGTCGGAGGGAAGATCAGGAGCAATGTTAGAAAATATTATTTTACAGAAAGAGTAGTAGATGCTAGGAACAAACTTCCAGCAGAGGTAGTTAAAGTGGACCAACACCCAGGATTTTCACTATCCTGGGTGTTGGTCTACTTCAGCGGGGCACCCGAGATCAGGATGCCCTGCTGTGTGAAACCCCCCCAAAAGCCCCAAAAAACGTACCATTTCTGCGACGGACAAGCGATGGACAAGCCGCCGCCTCCCGCGCGGCCCTCTTACAGGGCTAGAGGGGCGCGCGGGAGGCGGCTGATCCGTCGCCAATAAGGTAAGGTTTTTTGGGGCTTTTGGGGGGGTTTCACCCCGCGGGGCATCCAAGATCGGGATGTCCCGCGGGGTGAAACCCCCCCAAAAGCCCCAAAAAACCTTACCTTATCGGCGACGGATCAGCCGGGAGAGGAACGGCCCGGGAATCTTATAGGGTGTTGGTCCACTTTAAAAAATCAACAGTTTCTGAATTTAAACATGTCTGGGATAAGCCTCCATCTATCCTAAGATACAGAGAACATACAGTATACACATAAGATATAGAGAACATACAGTATACACATAAGATAAAGAGTACATACAGTATACACATAAGGGCAGACTAGATGGAGTGTATGGTCTCCTTCTGCCGTTAACCTTCTATGTTTCTATGTCTCTTATAGTGCCAATGCCAATACCCATGACCACACTAGTGTTGTTCCACTTTAAGTTGTATTTCTACCAGTAGAATAAAATCTCAAGCTTGGCAGGGACTCTTTTCAGTTGGGGTGATCCCTCCTCTCACTATCCAGCAGGTTTACATAGATTTTTAATATTGGGCACTTTTACAGTAGAACATCTTTAAAGTGGACCAAAGCCCACAGCGATTGTCCAATAGTTTCGTTCCCCCCCGGGGCATGCCCCGATGTTTGAAACACGCTAGGTCATCCATACACTTACCTTGTTTGGACCTGATCCAACCGAGCATGCGCGAGCCATGGCCGCATCCCCACCATCCCTCTAGCAGGGTGCGTGCCCGCGCCAAGCATTTGTGAGTGGCTGGCATGGGCATGCTCCCTGTTAGAGGGTAGCGGGGGATGCATCCATCAGCACGCTTGGAGCAGCTAACCTTAGACAAAGGCTTAGACGACGTGATGTCAGCGGATCCGAGCGCGCTGATTGGACACAAGCCCGTGCATGCACCGTAGGACCGGGAAGAGGTGAGTTGCTTTTCAGCAACCTAGGGGGTTTCACACAGCGCGGCACCCCCGATCGGGGTGTGCCAGGGGCAAGGACCAAAACTCAGGATAGTCAAAATCCTGGGTTTTGGTCCACTTTAAATATCTCATCCATCTTTGACCCAGGAGGTCAGGTCAGTAGGGAATTCAGGTGGCCCCAGCCATCCTTCTGGCACGGGACTCCTATCTCTTCCAGTCACACACACATGAAAGCAGCGGGCCGGGCAGAGATAAGGAGCTCACCATCATTATTATCATCATCATCAACGCTCGCTGCAGAGCAGAACCTCTTGTTAGATATCTGACTCGTACCAACTGACAGCGACCTCTAAACCAACAAGACTGTGAGTTTGCAATACTTTCGTTTTCTGTTGTTTCTTTTTTAAGTTTTGTTATGTTTGTATTCAATTTTCTCTACAAGCAATCCAAAGAAAAGAATCGAGGTGCCACCAAGACAATTGTGAAGGTAGAATAGCCTCATGCATGTAAAGATGAAATGATCGAAAATACTAGAGCAGAGCTGCCCAGCCAATGATGAATATATATTTAAAAAATTTAATATATATACAGAAGAGGAGCACATAAAAAATAGCTTTGCAAAAGCGAGATTGTATTAGTAATATAATATTGGTGCATGATACAAAACATACAAGAAGTTAAAGACAAAGGTGAATATATACAAAATACATGGGGAGGCTGATTCATTATTAACGCCAGGTACTGGCAGATGAGCGTCTGTACAGCGGCGCTAAGAGCGACCGCTAGCGCCCCTGCTCATTTCTTTGTCTGGTGCGGCCACACATTGGAATGGCAGACAGGCCACAGCTGCCCGGCATTGGGTCTATTCTCAGGAGACCATGCTGAAGTGTGCTGTTATTATACACACAAGTCACACGAGTCTATTAAGAGCGAGGCCGGCCTCCAGAATGCTTGAGCATGGCAAGAGAGGGCCAAACATATGAGAAGTAAATTTGGATGGCAGAAGCTAATTCCGGCACACCGCCCCACCCTCCGGTCCATCCAATGCCTGGTCTGAAATAAGATCTGTTTGCATTCTGTATTGGAGCACATTGTGGGTTGTGAGTGTACTTTGGATCACGTTGTCGCATGATGAGGGTTTTAGGCACCAGTCCTGTCTATTAGACTCATGGTAAAGGGGATCTGTTACAAGATAAAGGGCCGCCCATTCCTGACATCCTTCTACTGGATTATGGGGCAGATTAGAAGTTCTGAATTTTCCTGAATTCTCTGGCCATATCCAGGTCAGTGACTGTAGACACAATGTATTATACCCTGCAACTACTGTAGCACTTGGGCAGTGTTCTGGGAAAGTCCAGATTTACTACAGCATTGTTTAACAAAGTAACAGGGACACCCCATGCAGTTTTGGTGTGCTCGAGAAGGGTAACCCCTGGAAAGGGGTTGGTTGGAAGAGGGGTTCTTCCTGGGTTTGGGAGCAAGTTAGATGGAGTACTCATTCAGTTCTTGGCAGTATCTTCAGGGCTGTATTTACCACTAGGCAACCCTATGCCTGTGCCTATGGTAGCCACTTGCTAGAGGGGAGGGGAGAGTGCTGCAATAGTCTACTTAGGATATGACCAGGGCATGCACCAAGGAAAGGGTTGCAGTAGTCTAGTCAGGACATGACAAGGGCATGCACCAAGGAGAGGGTTTCAGTAGTCTAGTCAGGATATGACCAGGGCATGCACCTAGGAGAGGGGTGCAGTAGTCTAGTCAGCATATGACCAGGGCATGCACCAGGGAGAGGGTTGCAGTAGTCTAGTCAGCATATGACCAGGGCATGCACCAATAAGAGGGGTGCAGTAGTCTAGTCTGGATATGACCAGGGCATGCACCAAGGAGAGGGGTGCAGTAGTCTAGTCTGGATATAAGCAGGGCATGCACCAAGGAGAGGGTTGAAGTAGTCTAGTCTGAATATGACCAGGGCATGCACCAAGGCAAGTGTTGCAGTAGTCTAGTCTGGATATGACCAGGGCATGCACCAAGGAGAGGGTTTCAGTAGTCTAGTCAGGATATGACCAGGGCATGCACCAAGGAGAGGGTTGCAGTAGTGTAGTTAGGATATGACCAGGGCATGCACCGAGGAGAGTGTTGCAGTAGTCTAGTCAGGATATGACCAGGGCATGCACAGAGGAGAGGGTTGCAGTAGTCTAGTCAGGATATGACCAGGGCATGCACCAAGGAGAGGGTTGCAGTAGTGTAGTTAGGATATGACCAGGGCATGCACCGAGGAGAGTGTTGCAGTAATCTCGTCTGGATATGACCAGGGCATACAGCAAGGAGAGGGTTGCAGTAGTTTAGTCTGGATATAACCATGGCATGCACCAAGGAGAGGGTTGCAGTAGTCTAGTCAGGATATGACCAGGGTGTGCACAGAGGAGAGGGTTGCAGTAGTGTAGTTAGGATATGACCAGGGCATGCACCAAGGAGAGTGTTGCAGTAATCTCGTCTGGATATGACCAGGGCATGCACCAAGGAGAGTGTTGCAGTAGTTTCATCTGGATATGACCAGGGCATGCACCAAGGAAAGGGTTGCAGTCGTCTAGTCTGGATATGACCAGGGCATGCACCAAGGAGAGGGTTGCAGTAGTGTAGTCAGGGCATGTACCAGGAAAGGGTTACAATAGTCATGTTGGGATATGACCTGGACATGCACAAAGGAGGGTGTTGCAGTAGTCTTGGGGGTATTTGGGACACAGGTGCAGGTCCTCTTTAATGCGGCTGTGTATCATATTCTGGAAAGATTTTGAAACATTGTACCGTGGAAAAGGGCAAAGCTGGCACACTGTGTACCAGGCACTGTGGCAGGATTAGGTAAAGAATAGGTTTATTGATGTATCCTCTTACCCGCTCCATATTTCATCACTCTGTCAATGTAGCGCTGACCTTTCCGTGGCCTAGAATTGTCTGGAAAAAAAATCGCCTTTGGGTGCCAAGACCCCCCCTGCAGGCTTCCGTCGGAATGTTCTTATAGTAGAATATAGGCAGTACAATGCCAGGGAAAGCTCATTGCTGTCAGTGATCTGGAGCGCGGCAGGACGAGGCATAATGTACAATGCACGCTGTGCTCTGCCTGGATCTGAGATGCCATAGACTGCTGTGGCCTGGGCTAGGAAATGCACGTACCCGCATGCCCAGCAGGAGTGGGAACCCGCCCACTGGTGGCATATGTGGGGTGCTTTGTGGGAACAACCCTGTTCTATCGCACTGGGGAAAATGAATCATGGTCCCTGCCATAAATACTGACATCATAGCAGGTCTTAGGTTCAGACTGGTGAAGAGGAGAACAGGTGAATTCCCTGGTGGGCCCCTGAACCTAAAGATGAAGTGATTATTAGACGGCCGGGGCTTTGCAAAGCATCTGCAAGGGAGGAAGTACAGCATTTATTATTATTGAAGTTTGTCGGGACGGGGACTTTAATTCCCCTTTCTTTTGCCCCCTATTTTGTTTTTCATTTACCCTTTTTAATCCTCACTGTCACCCTCTATGTACTGCCACTCTCTCAATCTCCCTACTTACTGCTCCCCCTTCATCCTTACTTACCACCACCCTCTACGGATCACCCTACTCACTATTAATCCTCTCGTTCTCTTTACTCATTATCACTCCCTCCGTATCTCCCTACTCACTGCCACCCCCTCCTAATCTCCCTACTCACTGCCACCCCCTCCTGATCTCCCTACTCACTGCCACCCCCTCCTAATCTCCCTACTCACTGCCACCCCCTCCTTATCTCCCTACTCACTGCCACCCCCTCCTGATCTCCCTACTCACTGCCACTTCCTCCTAATCTCCCTACTCACTGCCACCCCCTCCTGATCTCCCTACTCACTGCCACTTCCTCCCCATCTCCCTACTCACTATCACCCCCTCCCCATCTCCCTTCTCACTGCCTGCCCCTCCTAATGTTCTTACTCACTGCCACCCCCTCCTGATCTCCCTACTCACTGCCACCCCCTGCCCATCTCCCTGCTCACTGCCACCCCCTCATAATCTCCCTGCTCACTGCCACCCCCTCATAATCTCCCTGCTCACTGCCACCCCCCCCCCTGATCTCCCTACTCACTGTCACCACCTCCCCATCTCCCAACTCACTGCCACCCCCTCCTGATCTCCCTACTCACTGCCACCCCCTCCTGATCTCCCTACTCACTGCCACCCTCTTCCCATTTCCCTACTCACTGCCACCCCCTCCCCATCTCCCTACTCACTTTTACCACCTCCCTATCTCCCTACTCACTGCCACCCCTTCCTAATCTCCCTACTTACTATGACCCCCTCCCCATCTCCCTACTCACTGCCACCCTCTTCCCATTTCCCTACTCACTGCCACCCCCTCCCCATCTCCCTACTCACTTTTACCACCTCCCTATCTCCCTACTCACTGCCACCCCCTCCCCATCTCCCTACTCACTTTTACCACCTCCCTATCTCCCTACTCACTATCACCACCTCCCCATCTTCCTAATCTCCCTAATTACTGTCATGCTCTCCTGATCTTACTACTTTCCGTCACTCCTCACAATGTCCCTACTTACTGCCTTCCCCTCCTAATCTCTCATTCTAATCCCCCATCTGACTGCCACCCACCTCCCAATCTATGCTAAATTGGTGTGTGGATTCCTGTCTCACCCTGATGGCACCTGAGAGGACAATCTATTGTGTTGTTAGCCCTAGCAGTCATCCAATCAGAGGTTAGTCCGCTCCTTGAAGATGACCCAATGCCAGATGCTGCGGGTGGCTCATAGGAAAGGTATGTATAATGTGCAAACAGCCGGGCATCCCGATTTGGGGGCAACTGTTGCCTGGACCATACTGCCCAACATTTCAGGGTGGGAAAGAGGGACATTTGTTAAATTAGGCCACATTAAGGAATGCATAGGCAATAGGGTGTAAACATTACAACAACAAAACACTTTAAAACGGACCAAAACCCAGGATTTTGACAATCCTGGGTTTTGGTCCTTCCCCCCGAGGCACCCCGATCGGGGATGCGCCGCTATGTGAAACCCCTCCAGATCTCCCACACCAACTCACCTCACCCCGCTCCTACAGCGCATGCGCAGCCGCTCGGCCAATCAGCGTGCTCAGGGCTGCTGAGCTATGGGCGTCTAACCATCATCTTAGCACAGCGGCTCCAAGCGCACTGGCGGCCGCATCACACACTTACCTCTAACAGGGAGAGCGCATGCGCCTGCCATTCACAAATGCCTGGCATGGGCACAGGTCCTGCTAGAGGGATAGCGGGGATGCAGCCACGGCCCGCGCATGCGCCGTTGGACTGGGAAGTAAGTTAAGGGTAGCAGTCCACCTGGGGGTTCTGCACACAGCGGGGCATCCTGATTTTGGATCCCTCGGGGGGGGGGGGGGGACGAATAAGCCTCGGTTTCAGACCACTTTAAGTGGGAAAAAAAAAGTACAGAGGGAAAGTTTTTATTCGTATAACAGTATTACCATACCTAACAACTTTTCAACGTTGGAAAGAGGGGCATTTGTTAGATTAGGCCACACCCCCTTATTGAGGGATGTTTAGCAGATAGGATATAACAGTTACAACAATAGAAAAACTTTGAATAGGCAAATTAATCATTTATTGCTGCAGATCTGCATGTTACACCTCAAAGAGGGACAAATGAGAACAGGGGACATGGGGACATGGACTAAAAAGAGGGACAGTTCCTCCAAATTAGGGACACTTGTCAGGTATGGCATTACTGTGGAGTGTAATGTGCGGCTCTCCCCTCTATGTGGACACGCATCATGGTGCGCACATGTTTCAAGCAAAAAGGAACATTCTACTGTGTCCACATCACATAAAACTCCTGCCAGCCTGAGCCGAGTTCCCAGACGTGGCCTTCAAACGCTTCCAGTGACTCATTTAGGGGAATGACCTGCAACCCTGACCTAGTGCATACCTAGCAACTTTTCAGGGTGGGAAAGAGGGACATTTGTTAAATGAAGCCACACCCCCTCACTGAGAGATGGATAGGAGACAGGGTGTAACAGTTACACCGATAGAAACCAATAGGCAAATGAATCATTTATTCTTGCAGATCTGCATATAATAATTATACCTCAAAGGGGGACAAATGAGAACAACAAGGAGACATGGACTCAAAACAGGGACAGTCCCTCCAAATCAGGGACACTTGGGAGCTATGCTTTGCTTTGGGGGTCTGGAGCGGCCCCCTGCTAACTGAGACACATTCATGGATGTCTTTTCTATTTCACTAGGATGGTTAGAGGGTTAAAGAGAACCCTAAAGTGGACCAAAATCCCCGAGATCGGCACAGGAATCTATAAGATTCCTGGGGTAATTGATTCCATCGCCCCTGATTTTGGATTCCCCTCTGTGTAAACCCCCCGGGTCGCCCATACACTCACCTCCTTTTCCGGTCCAA
Organism: Gastrophryne carolinensis; assembly: GCA_027917425.1. Classification (NCBI taxonomy): domain Eukaryota; kingdom Metazoa; phylum Chordata; class Amphibia; order Anura; family Microhylidae; genus Gastrophryne; species Gastrophryne carolinensis. The sequence goes on along the minus strand of CM051234.1, from coordinate 629,769,812 downwards.
CAGCGCATACGTGAGCCGCGTCCGCATCCCCTCTAGCCCTCTAGTATAGCCTAGTGTACCCGCATCAGGTATTTGGGAATGGCCGGCGTGGACACACTCCCTGTTAGAGGGTAGCGGGGGATGCGGCTGTCAATGCACTCGGATCAGCTCGCCTTAGATGAGCTGACGTGAGCGAATCCGAGCCCGCTGATTGGACCAGAGGCTGCGCACCTGCCATAGGACCGAGGAAGGGTGAGTGCGATCTGGGGGTTTCACACAGCAGAGCATCTCCAATCAGGGTGCCCTGGGGGCAAGGACCAAAAACCAGGATAGTCAAAATCCTGGGTTTTGATCCACTTTAAAGTTTTGACTATACCCGGCTTTTTTCCTGTCTCAAGATGCCCCACTGTGTCACCCCCCCCCCCCCGATCACCCAGAAAAACTCACCTTTCCCCTATTCTATGGTTTTGGTCCTAACCCCAGGCCCCTCAGATCACTCCAAGCAAACTCATCTCATCCCGGTCCTACGACACATGTGTGGCCGCTCGTCCAATCAGGGCGCTCGGATCCGCTCGAGTCCCTTTGTGCAGGAGCTCGTCTAATATGAGCGGAGTGCTGCTGGAGAGTTAGTGGTCCCGAGATGCCATAGATCCGGTGGTGTCCGGTGGGCTACAAAGTCAGTAGTGCCCCGGGGGTGTCACAAAATCGATCTTTCAATGTCTGTTTGATGGACCGATCTGCGATGTGGGTGTGGGCTGCTTCCAGCACAGAGAGCAATTGCACCAGAAACACCTGCACACCAATTACAACAAGCTGCCACCACCACCGCAACTACACTTTAAACGGTTAAATCGGGCCGGTGGAACCCTTCTCAATCACCATCCGATCAAATTCTGCTGGCGAGTAATGGAGACAGTCACCACACACACCTACACACCCCTCTCCACATATAAGCAGGGCACAGGCAATCCACACTAATTCCGTCCCACACTTACCTTGTGGAGAGTCTGATCAGTTCTGCTGTCGAATGATCAGATACAATCAGCTTGCAATCTGCTGGTTCACACACAGTCACCATGCAGCACTACAAGTTAATTGTGAGTCATTCACCCTTGTTACACTATATGAATAGTTACGCTTTCCCAATCATACATTGGATTAGTTACAATCGATCTTACAGTCTATGGGGTTAATACACAGTTACGAGCGGTTATACAATTTTTCAGAAACTAGGGTAGTTCTTAGAGCTCCAAGGAAACCAGGTTAGAGGATTTCTAATTGCCAAAAAGGTAGGCCCGTGCAAAATAGAAATTTTAAAATTTTAATAAAAAAAATAGAAAGACAAAAATACAAATAATAATCAAAAAACAAGAAAAAAAAAGACAATATACAAATGTGCAGAAAAACAGTTAGAAAATAAAAAGGGAGAAACCACTGAAAATCCTATACCTCATAAATGGATACAAGTCTTCAGTTTTCCGAGGGTTAGAAGGAGCAATGGATCAGACACACCACGATCAAGGATCGGACCCTCTGTATATGACAAAGAAAACCATTTCTCCCCCTGGATTTATCCTAAATTCCAAGGGGCTGGAAGGACAGATGCCTTCCCCCCTGGGTGGGTGCTGGGGGACAAATTATTGTAAATCTCTTCTCCAAGCTGCGCTCCCCCCACCTTTCCTTATCAGTGGTGCTTTCTGTTGCTAGATAAGGATTTATTGCCCCTGTGCAGGAAGACTTTGAAGATCTGTGTTTATTTGTTATAGGATGTCTGTAGAAATGCTGGGGATGAAGTAGAGGGGAAATCATGACATATATTAGGACATTGGATGTCACAGGGGATAGTAGCGGTTGATTTCCAGGGTTTGTCACAGCTTGGACGAGGTGAATATGATTACACCGCATGAATGTTAATGACAGTAGATCAGATGCTCACTGTTGACTTGGCCTGTGTCAATTTCTTCACTTTGTCAGCTGATTGTGTTACACTGTATCATCCAGACTGTGCTGGAGACGCTGCTACATTATTAGCAAAGCAGAAACATCCAAATACACAGAAACACAAAGTGGAACAAAACCCATATAAATGAACTGACTCCCTTTAGATTTCCCTGCCACATCCCTATTTGGGATGCCCCGCAGTGTGAAACCCGATTGTTTCCCCACACAAACTCAATAAAGACTTTGATCGACAGCTGCGGCCAAGCTTCTCCGTAGCAGCATCCCCATTCACCTAGGCCTGAGAAGCCCTGCTAACAGAAATTCAGATCTGCCGAGTAGCCCGTTTCCTTGAAATTTAGAACTACCCCGAAACCCCTGTGGGGCTGCTGAACCATCAATGATTGAATTAAAGCATTGCATTAAAGCGGACCTTCACCCTTAATAAGAGCCTATCTTATATGTTTCCCACACCCTGTACATACAGATTGCCTACATTAATCCAGACCTTCACCCTGAATAAGAGCCTATCTTATATGTTTCCCCCACCCTGTACATACAGATTGCTCACATTAATCCGGCCCTTCACCCTGAATAAGAGCCTATCTTATATGTTTCCCACACCCTGTACATACAGATTGCTCACATTAATCCGGCCCTTCACCCTGAATAAGAGCCTATCTTATATGTTTCCCACACCCTGTACATACAGATTGCTCACATTAAAAATCATACCTGCATCTACTGCATATTATGAGCCTTTAAACATCCCAGATGGCGAGCCATGGAGTCTCAGGCTGCCTGTAAACAGGAAGTGTCTTCTGACTGTGCCGCTCTGCATTCTGGGATTGCTGTCCCTGACCCCAGCACTACTTCATACTTCATACTATTGAAAAACCTAGTGATTACTTGTTAAAAACACGGACTGTTAGTTAACATAGATTGCAATGGATGTAAAAGCGAGGTAGCCACCCAATTTATACCCCGTCCCTAACATTAAAGTGGACCAAAACCCAGGATTTTGACTATCCTGGATTTGATCCTTTCCCCTGGGGCACCGGATCGGAGGTGCCCCACTGCGTGAAACCCCCCAGATCGCCAAAGGTAACTCAACTGTTCCCAGTCCTACGGCACACGCGCTGCCGCTCATCCAATCAGCACGCTAGGAGCCGCTAACGTCACCGTCTAAGCCTTCGTCTAAGGCCAGCACGCTGGCAGCGGCATCCCCCGCTACCCTCTAACATGGAGTGTGCCCACGCACATTCACAAATGCCTGATGTGGGCACGCGCCTTGCTAGAGGGATAGCGGGGATGCGGCTGCGGTGTGCGCATGCTTCGTGAAGCAAGGTAAGTGTATGGGGCGACCTGGGGGGTTTCAGACAGCGCGGCAGTCCAGATTTTGGATGCCCCGGGGGGGGGGGGGGATTGATTCATGTGCCGATTGACGTAGGTTTTGGTCCATTTTAAAAACATGGACTGTTAGTTAACATAGATTGCAATGAATATAAATGGGAGGCAGCCATGACAAAGCCGTGCAATTTACCCCCATCCCTAACATTACTAAGCCTACAAAAGTTTGTGCAGACATTGCTACTTCTCTGCTTGTGTGTGCACAAGCAATGCTATACATGAAACAGCCTGTCTAAAAACAATAACTTGTTTTAAAGTGGACCAAAACCCACCGCAATCACCCGGGAATCTATAAGGTTGATTGATTCCCTCCCCCCGGGGCCTCCAAAATCGGGATGCCCCGCTATGTGAAACCCCAGGTTGCCCCATAGACTTACCTTGCTTCACGACACATGCGCACACCGCAGCCGCAACCCCGCTATCCCTCTAGCAAGGCGCGTGCCTTCTTTCCTGGTCCAGCAGTACATGCGCGAACCACGGGCGCATCTCTGCTATCCCTCTAGCAGGGCACGTGCCTGCGCTAGGCAATTTTGAGTGATCGGCGTAGGCCACGCTCCCTGTTAGAGGGTGCTAAAGAGAAATATGAGACTGCACCAAGCTGTAAATTTGTATCAATATGTAGTGTGCACAAAGGGGTGAAACAACTATATACAAAAAACGAAGGTCCCACACCTTCCAAAACACCCACTACAATATATGGCACCACTACTGATTGTATCACAAAGAATTAGTATTTATTCTGTCATTGTCAAAAAGGGAAGGGTGAGGAACCATTGAGGGGGCAAAGGACTGGTGGGTAATACAATCAAATTAATAAGATTGGTTCTACATTAATTGCACTGCCCGGCTGGTATAAAATAAAGTGCTATAGTGCAAATCAATATTTAAATAAGAACAACAGTGTAACAATTTATTAAACATCACTAAAGTGCAAGTTCTAACCTAAATTCCCCTCTAACCTATATCTAAGCATGAATGTACTAATACAACAGTGAGAACCGGCCGGAGAGGGCAGAGAAATAGCACCCCAAATATAAATGAGTAACTTACATAAAGAAACGACCACCAGCCCACTGCCCCAGCGTCTACGCGTTGCGTGGCGTCACCAGCGTCACTTCCTCAGGAAGTAGAGGGTAACGGGGGATGCGGTCGTCAGCGCACTCGGAGCAGCTGCACTTAGACGAAGCCTTAGACGACATGTCAACGGTTCCGAGCTCGCTGATTGGACAGGCGGCCGCGCATGAGCCGCAGGACCAAAACCCAGGATAGAGGCCAATTGGACATATTGCATTGGGAGAGCTACAATCCAGCAGATCTGGCCAATGACCTGCAAATGCAACAGCACAAAGGAAGGTGGGATGTGCTCATCCAGTCAATATATAGCAGAAAAGAGATGCTAGAGGGGGGTAACTACACTCCGTAGACAAAGAAAAAATGTAACTCTCTGCACACTCATACTACTGAAAAAGCTTGTTACCCAGTGATCAGTCCAATAACTGAGGCATCATCAGAAAACTGTATAATCCTGGTGTTGATCTGGGAGAGGTACACAAGGGAGCATGCAGATGAGCATTGGGCTCAGCACACAGCCCTGAGGGGTTCCCATGTTTCTGGTTGGCGTGCTGGATGTGCGCTCGCTGATTCTGACAGATTGAGGTCTCCTTGTCAGTCGTAGAGGGTGGTCACTGCTTTGATCATTTGGAGCTTTAGGGCTGCTTAGCTGAATTTCACAAACGGCTTCTTCACATACTGGTCTCGGTCTACCAGCGCGAGAGGCATTAACCTCAGTGGACCCAAACGGTAAGCAATCTGGAAGGGTGTAAGTTGTTTTGTATTCCTAGTTACAGGGGGGAGACTCTGGACAATGCCTGGTGGGCCGCACTGCTTTGGGGACAGTTGGGCTGCTGCTTTAAATACCCACAATCAATCCCTGACTTCTTAGTCTCCCTCTCAGTCCCCTGTACCCAGCCTCATTGTACAAGCCAAGGAACCCCAGCCCCCAATGCTATAGCCCAGGCATCATGGTTGGGGAGGCCGGCCAGGGGCCTGGTAAAATCCAGTCCTCCACTCCCTAGTTATCTTTCCAAGGCTACACAACCCAGCAAGATTCATAACAGTAGGTTCCAAGAGTTTTTTTCTCAGATAGTGGTTGAGTAGTAGATGCAGTGCAATGGTTTCTAAAAGAGACTCGTTGAGTCTGCAAATGCAGCAGCCAGTTACAACGAGCCAGTGTTTCTCTCCGGAGTTGTTGTCAGCCATTTTGCATGGATTTAAAGAAGATCCTTAGCTGGTAAATGTACAGAAGCTTTTGGGCACACTGCATCCCCCTTATCTCGGGAATCCTTAATGGGTTTGCCCATCTTTGCTCACATGCTCCCACACCCAACATGGCCCTTAGCAGCTAAGGGTTTGCCAAGATCCTCCACTTGGTTCTCCAAGTGGTGCTGCCCCTTCAAAACTGTGCTGCCAATGTCCTAACTGCTACCATTGTGTCTTACCTGCTTCCTTATTACATTCTCTGCCTTTTTGCCAGGTCCCCATCTGCTGCAAGTGGGTCTTGTTTGCTTCCTTGCCACCTCCTCTTTCTTCTCTGTCAGGTCCCCTACTGCTGCAACCAGGTATTGCTTCACTGCTACCTCCTCCACTTGGTCCTCTCCTGTTGCCACCTGCCAGTGGGTCCTGTTTGCTTCCTTGTCACCTCCTCTGCTTGGTTCTCCCTCCCAGAATATCTTAGATCTATATAAAGATTATCATTATTATTATATATAATATATATTATTATTGGGTCTTCCTTGGTTCCTTTTCATGTCCTCCTCTTAGTCCTCCCCAGCCTTCTCTGCCAGGTCCCCTACTGCTGCCACCAGGTATTGCTTCACTGCCCTCTTATACTTGGTCCTCCCCTGTCGCCACCTTCTCAGCCAGTGGGTCTTGCTTGCTTTCTTGCCTCCTCCTCTACTTGGTTCTCTCTCCCAAAATATATTAGATCTATATAAATAAATATTATTATTATTATTATTATTATTATTAATGGGTCTTCCTTGATTCCTTGCCATGTCCCCCTCTTAGTTTTCCCCTACTGCTGCCACCAGGTATTGCTTGACTGCCACCTCCTACACTTGGTCCTCCCCTGTCCCACCTTCTCTGTCAGTGGGCCTTGTTTGCTGCCTTGCTACCTCCTATTCTTGGTCCTTCTCTGCTGCCTACTTTGCCAAGTGCCCCACTCGTGCAGTGGGTCTTGCTGGCTTTCAAAGTGTCCTTCGCCCTCACCCTGAAAAATAAGGATCTGGCTTGCTTAGGGAGCGACAGTTTGACTCCCAACTCTGCTGTCAGCATTGTATCCACTCCAGGTCTTTCCAGTGATTTTGGTAATTGCTGGAGCACCTGGAGTAGGTTTCAAAAGTTCAGCCAACACACAAGCGCATACTCCCTCTCTGCTGGGAAACCAGCTGGTGAGTAAGAAAAAAAAAAAAAGCACATACAGTAGTTTGTTTAGGATGATTCCTGATATAAAAGCCCATGATTCAGTAACCTTGCCTTAAAATATCCCATAACCATTGGATGGATTCATCCAATTTCAAAATAAGGCCTGAGCTACAACATGTGTCACACTAACAGTTAAAGCATGATCTGCACCTTAAACGTTCACTAGAATATGTGTTATAAAACTCTTTTATTTGAAGGAGAGTTTATTAATTGAAGTTCTAGGTGTGGTTAGTAGCCAGACAACTGATGCTTTTTATATTTTTATGCTTGGGCACCCTTGTGTTGATTTCTGCAAAACTGGAAGAAAAAAAACATTTTGTATTTGGCCAGTTGCACCCTAATGACTGGCATTGGGCCCTTCTGCAATGAGATGGTGGTCTTGGTGGAAGTTCTGTATATATTATTTTGTTAAAAATATTAGGTCATTAAAAACCTCTTATTTAAATATTTAAAATCATTATCGTAATTTATAATTCTACTATATAACTTAAAAGAATTTGTTAAATTGTCCTAGTTCCATCAATATATTATATATTTTTGATGTGCTTATTATAATTTATTTATTTACACTGATATGTTTAATATTATTGGGATTTTATTTACTAAACTTAATATCAAACTGAATGCTGAAATGCTATGCAATATATATATATATATATATATATATTTTTTTAGCATAAAGTTTGATAAAATTATTAAGATCAGTAAATGTTGAATTCATTGGTATGTGGCCCCTTTACCATTTTCATTTCACTATATGGCTATAGTTTTTATTTCCTATTAAAGTGATCCTACAGCCTTTTTGGCAACTATGTGCCAGAGAGGGTCCTGATTCACAGGGACACTAAGGCCCTTATTCATCAAGCGATAGCGCCAGGTAGTGTCTGACGAGCGCCAGGTAGCGGCAGCTAACGGCGACTACCGACTCAAGTACGCCCGGCGGCGGTCACAATGACGCATTTATGAAGCAAAATGAGGCTAGCGCCGACGAGAGCGACGGCTAGCGCGGCATTCATCATGAAGCCGCCTGGACCGAACAGCGCCGCTGCAAATTCCCTCACAGCGACAGGTATGAGCTGTCGCTCCCTGGCGATGTCCAATGCATTTCAATGGAGCAATCTATAATTATTCCTAATTAATTGGTATTTTATTTTTTTTTTTTTTTAATGTCAAAAAATCGGAGAACACTTCTGCAATGTTAGGATTTATTTTTAAGTAAAAAAAAAAATTAAAAAAAATATGTGCAGAATTGATCTAACAGGTCTGAGATTAATGTATTCATATTACAAAATGATTCTAAAAACATGTATAATGTTACATTCAAAAAATAGGGTTGTTTAGGGGTTAAAAACTAGTTAATACACATTGCCGCCAGCGCTCTGGGGTTTAAACAAGGAATGGACAGCGACAGCACATTCGGAGCGTGATTTTTTGATGAATATGAAGCTAGCCGTTCGCTCTGGCCATTCGTTGTCAGGCGCTCACATACAACGCTGGACCTGTGAAACAGCGACCCCCCAGCCCGTATTCAACATTACCGCACACCGACTGAGTCGCTGTCATCAAGCTAATGCCGGCCAAGCACAGCGAATACTGGCTGGCGCTGAAAAAATCACGCTACAGTCGCTCATCTGTCGCTACCTGGCGCTATTAATGAATCGGCCTCTAAACCATTCTGCCATGTCGTCCATTAGTCGTCCATTAGTCCAGCATACTCAGGGAGATACTCAGTCTTTTGCACAACTCCATCTGATAGGGAGCAGGAAACCACTGTGCACCCAGGTGGCAACAGCCGCACCCCCCTTCAATAAGAGACACGCTTTTTTGCAGTGTGTAGCTTCTTCCCATTCCTACCATCATTGATTTGGGCTTTTTAAACATCTTTAACTGTGGGGACATTCCAAATCCGAATCCCCGGTGGGCAATTGCTATAGGGGGCCTCATCTCACTTTTCAGACTGGAGGTCTGCTTTAAGGTGTTACCTAGCAGCTGGTACTAATAACCCCCCTCCCCAAGGTGCCTAATTATAAATGCCTCTCCTTTATATTTTTAGTTCTACACACAACTACACACCATGGAAAGCCAGATCCCGATCAACATGTCTGACACAGAGACGAAGAAGCCGGTGGAGAGTCCGGACCGCTATCCCCGGTGCCTAGGAATCTTTTGCACGGCAATCCATTGCATTTCCGGAGAAATGAAGGAGTTTGGAGACTGGATGAAGGGTAGGGTGTTAAAAAGAAACGCCACAAATGGTTCAGTATTTGCAATTAAGTCAGACCTATAGTCAGCCACCCACATTCTGGCTTTGGAGAAATGGGGAAGAAATGGGGACTCTCAGTTGACCAACAGAGATTGGATGGAAATGAATATGCTACACAAGCCCTGCAAACCCCATTGTCTAATAGATGGACTAAATAGGAGGCACAGGAGCATGGACAGTGTAAGTAGACTTTCCAAAAATCTGGGCTTCCTTTGCACCCTGAAGGCTTATGCAGTAAAATCTGGCTGGAGATCGACTTTAAAGAGCACCAAAGCCCCTCCCCCTTGGGGTATTCCAAATATTTGCTCTCTATGCTTGCCAATCCCAGTAGACCTGAATGTAGGGGGTCAGACCGAATAGGTTTTGGCCTACTTTATACTTGATTTAGATCCTCTTGAAAGAAATACCCCCCCACACCACACTCACACACACTTCTTGGTACTATTCATAGCAACAGCCCCGTAAGCCATGAATCTTCAGCTGTCTGCTCCAGAAAGCTCCTGTCCTGCAAGGTTAACTGTAATGAGCAATGTCCTGTTGTGATACATTATATAGCAACCAGGACCCTGTGCCACGCTGGTGCACTCTGAAGAATGCTGTGTCTGTATTTAAAGTGAACTAGAACCCCGATTTTTATTTTTTTCATTTTTTCTTTTTGTATGCCTCGCTGTATGAAACCCCTCAGGTCGCCCAGTAAACTCCACTTTCCCCGGTCCTTTGGTTCATGCACAGGCTCTCGTCCAATCCACATACTCGTCAAAATCGGCTAAGGCACGATTTAAGCCAAGTATGCGGATGGTGCGGATGCATTTCCTGCTAAAGGTATAGGAGATGGCAGTAGCAGGTCATGCATGCACCATTGGATCGGGGTAATGATGAGTTATACTGGGGACTTTGGGGGGGCCTGGGTAGTTAACACAGCAGGGCACCCTGAATCTGGATGCCCCGGGGAGAGGGAATCAGACAGCAACTCCAGGGCTGCTTTTGGTCCACTTTAATTTGAAACTTTTAGCAAATTCGGTGCTGTTCTTTGCACAGGGGGTATCCTGATTGCGGCCGTTTTTTCTTTTTTAGGAGAGAAATGTGTGAGAATTCTAACTAATGGGCTCTGAATCAACCACTTTTGTAAGCAATCTGGGGGGTGGGTCGCACATTGGGCCATCTAAATTGGGCCAGGCTCAGCATACCAGCTTATAGGTCCTCTTCAAATTGGACTAATAGGTCCATGCACCACAGGTTTAGGTCATCCCAATTTGGGATGACCCAGTGTATGAAAACCCATGGAACTGCTAGTTTCTCACTTTACTCTGCACTCCCCTGATGCATGAGCAGGCTTTCCTACAAACAGAATAAAGTGTGGGGCATGTTAATGCCTGGCTCACAGGGGTCAAACTCTCTCCTGAAAGGCCAGCAACGGGCTAGGTTTTGGGTATCTCCACATAGGGGGTCACAGGTGAAAGGTCAGGTTTTGGGTATCTCCACACAGGGGCACAGATGGAGTAATTAGTGCTCATAGAGAGCTATAGAAACAGCTATGTGGAGATCCACAAAACATGAGCTGTTGCTGTCCCTTTAGGAGTGAGTTTGACATCCCTATTCTGAATGAATTACTTGCCATGAGGTCACCCTCCTGCTGTCCACCCTATTCATTCAGATATGCTATGGTAGGAGCATCAGAGTGGTGCTAGAGATGCAGCTGGAGTCTGAAATCTTGGGAGCAAGGATTAAGGTATAAAGCCAGAAGACAACACCTGCCCAGCCCCCCCCCCCCCACCTGAGGGCTTTCACCATGTGCATAGGGTTTTGGTTTGCTTTAAGGAAAATCTTATTGAATCAGAGTGAATGTGTGTTAAGTGCAATAAACAAAAATGATGATTGAAAAAAGTGAGTGCCGGCTGAGCATAAATGAAGTTCTAATTTTTGTGGTGTTTCAGATAAGCCAATCGTATTCCAGTTCATCGACTGGGTTCTGCGCGGGACGTCCCAGGTTTTCTTTGTGAACAATCCTCTTAGTGGGCTGATCATGGCGGTGGGACTCTTCCTCCAGAACCCCTGGTGGGCGATCCTCGGATGCCTCGGGACAGCGGTCTCTACATTCACTGCTCTCCTCCTCAGTCAAGACAGGTACTGCAAAGCTTCTTATCATCAGAATATTAAAGCACTCGTGTGCTGGTGCCCCTGAACATGGGGCATTCTTTGTTAATGGCTTCCCTCTGCATTAGGAGATAAAAAATTGGGTGTGTTATCTCCTGCTGTAACTATAACGAGCAAGATAAGTCATTCTGAAAATCTTTCCCCGCTCCCTGGTGTGTTAGATTGTGTTATAGCTAAGCTGAAGTATCATAACGGTTTCTAATGTAATCAGCTGTGATACATTGTAAAGCCGTCATGAGCCTGCTTTTGAAAACCAGCAATCAGGTGGCCATCTTCTGCTGCTGGTTAATTCAACAGTTTTGTCTGATAGGGGCTACCCAGTCAAATGTAGAATATTAAAAATCCAAGTTATGAAATATAATGTAATAATGCACCTCCTCTTCTTAACAGGTCTGCAATAGCAGCCGGACTCTACGGATACAACGGAACATTAGTGGGGCTGTTGATGGCTGTGTTCTCTATTAAAGGAGACTGGTACTGGTGGATGATTTTCCCTGTCATCCTCATGTCCATGACCTGGTATGTAGTCAGTTTAATACAGAATGGTCTATGGCATTTTTATACTAAGGCTGCCCTTATAAACTTCCCGTAAAGGATAACTGGACCTTTACATTACCCTGTAAACCACAGTTGTAATTTGAACCTTCCAGAAACTTTTGGCGGTAGTGCAATTCCAAAAGCCCCGATTGACCAGGGCCATTTGGGGGGAGTGTGAGCTGGGTGATTGCCAGGGGGCAAAGGTCATATTGTATGTGTGGGGGGCAGGCACCACTTGGGTATGTGTGTGAGGGGACGGGCACCACTTGTGTATGGCGTTGAGGTGTGGCCACCACTTGTGCATGAGGTTGGGGGGCGGCCACCGCTTGTGCATGGGATGGGAGGGCGGCCACCGCTTGTGCATGGGGTTGGGGGCGGCCACCGCTTGTGCATGGGTTTGGGGGGCGGCCACCGCTTGTGCATGGGTTTGGTGGCCGGCCACCGCTTGTGCATGGGGTTGGGGGGCGGCCACTGCTTGTGCATGGGGTTGGGGGGCGGCCACCGCTTGTGCATGGGGTTGGGGGGCGGCCACCGCTTGTGCATGGGTTTGGGGGGCGGCCACCGCTTGTGCATGGGTTTGGTGGGCGGCCACTGCTTGTGCATGGGGTTGGGGGGCGGCCACTGCTTGTGCATGGGGTTGGGGGGCGGCCACTGCTTGTGCATGGGGTTGGGGGGCGGCCACCGCTTGTGCACGGGGTTGGGGGGCGGCCACCGCTTGTGCACGGGGTTGGGGGGCGGCCACCGCTTGTGCACGGGGTTGGGGGGCGGCCACCGCTTGTGCACGGGGTTGGGGGGCGGCCACCGCTTGTGCACGGGGTTGGGGGGGCGGCCACCGCTTGTGCACGGGGTTGGGGGGGCGGCCACCGCTTGTGCATGGGGTTGGGGGGGCGGCCACCGCTTGTGCATGGGGTTGGGGGGCGGCCACAGCTTGTGCATGGGGTTGGGGGGCAGCCACAGCTTGTGCATGGGGTTGGGGGGCAGCCACAGCTTGTGCATGAGGTTGGGGGGCGTCCTCTGCTTGTGCATGGGGCTGGGGGGCAGCCACCGCCTGTGCACGGGGTTGGGGGGCGGCCGCCGCTTGTATATGGGGTTGGGGGACTGGCACCGCCTGTTGAGAAGGGCAGTGATTGTTTTGTGCAGTTGCTGCGGTGTTGCTATGGGGTTGACAGCTGGGCCACTTGTACTGCACTAATGGCGGCCTTGTGAACATGAGACATGTTGCTGAAATGCTTTTGCTTCATTTTACCTCCAGTGAGACTGAGGCTACAATGGCCTGTAACTGTTTGTGCTTCTCCTTCAGTCCAGTTTTGTCCAGCGCATTGGTCTCCATATTCAGTAAGTGGGACCTGCCGATCTTCACACTGCCGTTCAATCTGGCTGTCACTCTGTACATAGCCACCACTGGCCACTACAATGTGTTCTTCCCAACGGCCAACTTTCAGCCCATTGATGCCACCCCAAACATCACCTGGTCCACAGCCAACGTACCAATGGTAAGTCTTTCTGCTTTGATGATCAGTGTAAGATGAAAAAAGAAAGTTTGCTGAGATTCAGATGAGGATTTAGAATTTATTAATTATTTATAATATTAAAAAATGGGAATTATACATTTATAAAACGGCCATCCTCTTCTGTGGAGCTGTACAAGCTATAAATGAGACGGGGTAAAAACAAAAAATATTTATATACTGGGTGTTATGGGCAGAGAGAACTTGGTTAAACCGGAGCTTCACACTGAATAAGAGCCCATCTTGTATGTTTCCCCACCCTGTACATACAGATTGCCCACATTAAAAATCATCCTACCTGCACATATTGCATTTTTTTTTTAGCCTTTTAAAATCCAAGATGGTGGCCTGTGGAATCTCAGGCTGCCTGCAGACAGGAAGTGTCTTCTGACTATGCCACTCTGCATTCTGGGATAGCTGTCCTTTTCCTGACTCCAGCTCTGCTCTGTTTGTGCAAAGCACAGCTATAACCTGCCCCCCCATGCTTTTCACCCCTCTCCCAAATAACTTATGCTTCTGAGGCACGATGGCGGCGCCCATGTCCTAAAGTCCTGAACAGAGTTGAAGCCCAGTGGGGGAAAGAATAATAAGAAAGCGATTAAACATCTTATATGTATTTTTAGATGCTGGGGAATAGTTTTTTAGGGGTTTGGGCTTTTCATTTAATGATGCGGAAGGTCCGGTTTAAGGTTATAAATGTAAATGTATGTATTTTAATGCCTTGCAGTTGCTGAAAGCTGTGCCAGTCGGCGTCGGCCAAGTATTTGGATGTGATAACCCATGGACTGGCGGCATAGTTCTTGTTGGACTTTTCCTTTCCTCTCCAGTAATATGCATGCACGCAGCTATTGGCTCAGCACTGGGGATGCTTGCAGGTACGCGTGTGTTTTTTTTTTTCATACTACTTAACGTAAGGAAATATTTAAAGCTCAACTTTGATTGAATAAGGGTTGGGACATCCTTAAGACGTGTGCCTAAGGTAATGGCTAATGCTAGGAAAGAAGTAGACTCATAGAAGTAGATAGTATCAGAGCCATGTAGACCAGCAGCAGACTGGGAACAAAAATCAGTCCAGGAATAAACTGGCACCAGCCCATGACTAGCCCAAGAGCTACTGATCCCCCAACACAGGGTGCTTCCAAGCTGGTCACGTAATATATTCATCAGCTTGGGCAATTGTACTACATGGGCAGAACATGGCCAATGGTGGAAAGGGCCATTCATAGAGCTGGTACCGAACCTATATATGTGCCAGAAATGGGCTGGGTGTCTTGGCTTGGGGGGTACAAAAGGACCAGTTATTTGTGGGGGGGGGGTAACTTGGATGACATGGAAATGGGTGTTAGAGGACTGCGTCAATTCTGGCACAGAGTGTGGAGAAAGTCGGCAGTTGGGATACCACTGTGCACAGCTGTCCCTTTTCCTGAACAAGGGAGTATGGTATGGCAAACACTTATAAAATCTAAAATTAAGGCCACCAATCTTAAGCCGGACCAGGCTGGTGGCTGTGAGGCGCAGTGCTTCTGCCAAAGTAACCTCTAAACACTGCCCCCTTATAGCTCCAGTTCTCTTACATCTGTCTTTGGAGCAATGATATAGTGGTTATGGGTGAAGATAGGCTTTCAGGCAGTTAGATACCACAGTTGTGCTTGATCAAATCGGGGGAGGGAAATATTTACTTTTAAATAAGTGTGAGAATGAAGCGTACAATGTTTTATAGGCTTCCTATCTCTTGTTCCTCAGGTTTGAGCCTTGCTATTCCATTTGAAACTATTTATTTTGGACTCTGGGGCTATAACCCTGTACTGGCCTGCATTGCTGTGGGTGGCATGTTTTACGCTCTGACCTGGCAGACCCATGTACTGGCTATTGCCGCTGGTGAGTATAAATTGGAATAAAGCTAATCACTCATATACATTTGTATACTTGGTCACCTACTAGACCAGGCCAAGGATTGCTGCTCTCAAATGTTAATATTGTCAAGATTCCAAGGAGGCATGCAGTGGCGTAACCAAATGTGACGGGGTCCTGGTGTTAACATTAAATAGGGCTCTTTCACGGTTCATAACTTTTTTTTTTTTTTTTTCCTCTCAATTGGAGGCAGCAACTAAAGACTGAAACAGCAAAGGAACATGGTGCTTTCTTTCTGTAAATGATGCGTAATGTAATGGGGAGCATCAATGATTGGGGGGGCCCTGACCTTCTGGGGCGGTCGCACCCCTTAAGTTAAGCCCCTAAAGGGATGTCTAGTTGCTTCTGTAGAACAAACTTTCATCAACCTGCATAGTAGCTTCTGTAGGCCCATAAGTGCCAACCCGCGCAGTAGCTTCTGTAGGCTCGCTGAAGGTGATAAAAGTTGAAATAAATCTACATTTTGTAATAATATTAATTTAAATAAAATAATATAATTTGAATAAAATATGATTTGAATTAAATATAATGATTTGAATTAAATATGATTTGAATTAAATCATATAATGATTTGATAATAATAATAAATAATTAAAATATTAATATAATTTAAATATAAACAGTATAATAATGTAAATAATAATTTAAATATCATAATTTAAATCTACACACAGCTAAGTTTACCCCACACCCTGCTACATTCCTCTACTGTCCCACTCCCAAGTATTTAATCATACATCCCAGCCATCCTGTCCCTGACCATGACATTTCTACTGCAAAGTTGAATTTGGGATACCCTGCCAGCTAATGGGACATTCCAATCAAGAGAATCAAAGCACAGTGTGCCCCCCCCCCCAAGAGGGCTATAGTTTGCCAGACCGCCATGATCGCATTTAGTCCCACCCAACAAACCCTATTGTTTATGGAAGTCATGCGAGTGCACCGAGCAGGCGAATAATTACGCCCGATTTAAGACTTCCTAGTTCTTTAACTGGTTGAGCAAATCAGGGAAGGTAAGCAGACCTACAGAGTTTGGGTTTAGGTCTACTTCAAGGAAGATTTTAAGTTGATACCTACATATAGTAATCTAATTGTATATAACTAATATGCTCTTCATTTCTGTTTTTGTTTTGTAGCTCTGTTTAGTGCTTACCTAGGGGGTGCCCTGGCTAATATGTTTTCCGTGGTAAGTTTAAAAACAAAATAAATATTTTTTTAAGTTTAAATCTGACCTTCACCGGAAATTTTAGTCAAGCCTATCCTGCCGCCCATCCTATCCTCAGTATGAAAAGTGAATACTGGCTGTTGACCCACCGAGCCAGAGCCAGAGGCTACAAAGGGGGGAGGGAACAAAAGGTGGGGCATTGAAACCAAAGTTTCCTCTGGGTGTCATAGGGTTTGGGTCTGCTTCAAAAGGCCCTTGAGTCAGATATGCTACCGCCCCCCCCCCCCCCATACCACCAAGCAGGGCCGGCCTTAGAGTAAGCGTCTCCCTGTTTAACATTTCAGGATAATGCCCCCCCATACACGCATACTATACAGTCACACTAATAAGAGAGAGAGCGGGTGGAGAGAAGAAGAGAAAGAACAAGTTAAAAGGAGAGATGAGGAGAATATGCGAAAAAGATGTTGAGAACAATGAAAAATAAATGAAGAAAGCAAGGGAAAAATAAATTGAGGTAGAGGGGAAAAAATAAAGATGGCGAGAGCAAGAAAAAGATATGGAGAGAGTATAAGAGAGAGATGGCAATAGAAAATAGAGATTAAAAGAACAGAAGAAAAGGGGCTACAGAGGTAGATGTGGGGGCATTAAGATAAAGAGAAAGGGAAAGGCAACAAGAAAAAGAGAGGGAAAAGAATGTTGGAGAGTGACAGTATAAATATAAAGGCAAGATACAAAATAACCTGAGAGCTTTCTTTCTGAAAGGAAATCTGAATGTTTCTTGGCTCCCACTAAAAGAGCAATGGAGATGGCACCCTGTGAGGTCACACACCCCAAATGCTGGCCATGCCACCAAGGCATCCTGATTTAGGTTCCCCAGTGCTCAAACAATAAAACAAGCCAGAAATGGAGCAAAACTACTAAACTTGTCTTTACTCCTGTGCTAGTCTTGCACACCACATGATCCCCGGTACCCAATAGGGTTCACCAGCAGAAAGAACCCATTTGGTTACAGCCCCCCCCCCCCCCACCAGTGTTGCAACTTTGTACTGTTGAAGTAAACTGAAACCTGGATTAGAGTCTTAACTAATTTAGATCCATGCTAAACCTCATGTGAACCCCCCTACCCAGCTGTACACTTTAAAAAGAAAAGAGCAGAGCACCTTTATTGCCCCAGCATTACCACTTGTAAACATATCGAACATGTTGCTGCCATCAATGAGTTCTAGACAAGGTGGGATTCTGAAAGGGGTGTGACCCCGAGGTCAACTTCTATCTAGCGGATTTTGATCCTCTAAGTATTTCGGACCAATTTTGGTTTTAGTTAGGAAGATTTCCCAAATCAGTAATATGCAAACCTAGAGTAACTTCATGCTGGAGGTCTGCTTTATGGAGTGATTGTCAGAAGAGCTGTTTAGAAAAATTCTCAACATCTGATCAAGAGCTGGATGCTGGAGATCTCTAAATGTAGACCACATTTTTGGCTCACTTGAGGAGCCTTACTTGTAAAACTTCTCCTTAGTGCTTTTATACTTTACACATTTGGTCAGGGACAGGCTGGCCATATGGAGATCCGGGAGATCTTCTGGGGGCCACAATGCCTTAGGGCTGGCTGGGCACTGCTTCTTACGTCCTCATCCAATCCCTGCTTTACTAGTCCCCTCTAGTACCAGGCCCTATTGTATCTCCATAGCCAGGAAATCCCAGCCCATCTTCTACTACCATTACTAAAGCCTCAAAATCATGGCTGTGGTGAGCCCTACCCACCCCTGCCACATCATCTGCTTCCACAATTCTAAAACTTCAGTACTACTACTATAAGTACCCAAACCTACCCCTACCCCTGCCCATGATCTCTGCCTGCTTTGCTATAGCTAGGGAAGCCCATTGGGCAACTCGGCAGAGAAGTCGTAGGCTGATCATAGGATGACCAGGGGCTGATTAAACCCTGGGCTGCTTTGTATCTCGGGTCTTCCAGTGGTTAGGAATAAAGAGTTTAAAGGAAATGTGTTTTGCTCCTGATTAGGTGTAGGGTTGGAGATGCTCTCCAAGTGTTGAAGTTCTCCACGCTTAGTATGACATTTGACACATTTTCTCTTTTGCAGCTCAGGGTGCCGTCTTGCACTTGGTCGTTTTGTCTGACAGCACTTACCTTTCTTTTGATGACCACAAACAACCCAGCAATTTACAAACTGCCACTGTCCAAAGTCACCTACCCAGAAGCCAATCGAATCTATTATCTGACCTTAAAAAAGGACAAAAAGTGTAACATCTAAAGGACACAAATTTACAATTGGTCTTCCCAGCCTTCGTATTGCACTTTATTGTCTTTCGCCATCCTTCCTGTTCTGACTTCAGGGACCTGCACATGAGGTTTTGTTTTTTCGAACCACTCAAACCTTGAGAAAACTTCTATCAGCACATCTTCTTCTTGGCGCATATCCTATGTGAAGCTAATTTACTTGCCTTGCTGAACTATTCCATGGTCAAGGTCATGGCTACCGAACTATGGACCAATTTGACCCATTTTGTCCTGATGGGCTTTGAAACCTGACTGTAAAGTCATAGTCTGAACTGCAGATCTCTCGTAAGCCTAAAGGCACAGGCAGCACCAGTTGTTCCAGCCAAACGAGTAAAGCTGCTATGATAAGTGCTTAGTAAACCAAGTTCACCGAAGGGGTTTTCACATCACAAGGGGACCAGTCACTTTACTTCCACAGTAACTTTGAGGTCGAATGGGTTTAGGCCTAGGAGGTGTTAGTTTCTCAGTTGGCAGTGGGCTTTTTTCATGGGGTGCCAGATGTGCATCAAGACCAGCATAGAAGTAGAACTGGTGTTGAAGAGTCCAGCCATTTCTCCTTTTGAGTTCTTGCTAGTGTCTTGTCCCATAATGCTGGGGATTCTATCATGGGCTCAGAATATCAGAAGGCTCAATGTCCACCCATGTTGGGATTAACATTGATGATCACATTCTACAATAAACCTCACTTCTAGTTGCAACTGGGCCTACCTGCAAGTAGAGGGTCACTCATGCAAATCGATATTTGAATGTCTAAAGACACCTATCATTAAAAAACCTGTGAAAGTTAAAGGTTATATGACGAGTTAAGGAAAATAAATCCTACTGATACTTTATTTGAAAAAAAAAATCTTACCCTCTCTGCTTTTTTCCCTACTTGAAATGGAGACTCGGCTATTTTTTTCAGACTTCAAAGAGGAAAAAGTACAGAGGAGACTATTTTATTCTAAATAAAGTAAATTGGTCAAGTATTTTTCTATAACTTATCATATTATAGCATTTAACTTTTGCATAACTGATTTTTATGATAGTTGTCCAATCCTGTTGGTGCTATTGCCACAAATGCATATGTTCCTTTTCAAGGATCTAGAAGACCATCCAGCAGGTTCACGATGAAATAGAAGTACGGGTGTAGGACACGGCTTTGGCCCAGGCAGACTGCTAAACTCTGGACTTATTGGACCCACTAGCATTAACAGCAAGGGTTGCCAGACCCTAAATTTCACTCTGAAAGTGCGCCAATAAATCGTGTTCTCTTACCTCCTTCTGTTATGCACTTACCTGTACCTACTTTCTGATAGCTGGGGAAGGTTTATGAGCACAAGTGTGGTAGTTACACTAGTTTAATCTATGTAACCTAAAACATGCACTATCCGATGATTTAAATGTAGGGGTCTATTTAAGGCAGCTCTTGGGTTCCTCTAAGAAACCATCTTATGCTTGAAAGGGAATCATTAGGTAGCTTGCAGTATGTGTATAATTTATTTTTTGTATAACTTGTAAAAAAAGATTGCTGAATAAAGCACACCAACAAAACCTTGCCCTAGGGCACACATATGCGACTCGACTGTTTAATTGGGTGTGCATGTGCAGGGGTTAAGAATAAGAAGTGGTATAGTTGGTCGAAAGAATTTCTAAAAAAATGGTGTTGTAAGCATTTCCGAAACTTCAGATGTGGACCCTCTAACTGTTAAGGCTTACCTGCAGCCGCTCTTGTGGGGTCTATACTCGTATCGCCCTGAACCTCTGTGAGCTTCCCTCAAAAATGGGTAGCACTGATGATCACCTCCTATAATAAACATCATGTCCTGACAGCAAATTGGCCTACCTGCGTATAGGACTGCTAAGCAGGAACGTGTGTGCAAATCATTAAACAATCTATGAATATGTCATTTTAATTTATTGCTGGACTAAAGAAAAAGCACTTAAAGAAAAAAATATTTGACTAATACATTGTTTAAAAAAAATCTTTCACACTGGACTTTTTTTCTCTACTTGAAATGAAAACTCAAAATAACATAGATTAGTCAAATATATTTTTTCTATATTGGCATTTTAATTACAGTTGCTCTTTAAGCACAAATGTAAATGTTCTTTAAAGATATTTACTTAGCAGTACTAGCTGGCACTATTGTCCAGCGATGGTGCATTGAAGAATTAAACCCTTCATATCACTTCGGGTTCAATTTATATCGAAGTAGTGGCCGGTAAAGGAAGTGCGCTTGTGGCCATAAGGTGACAGGTTCAATTCCCAGCCATGGGACATGACTGAAGTGCCCTAGAGCAAGGCACCTAACGCCCAACTGCTCCCTGAGCGCTAAGTTTAGGGCGGCCCACCACTCCTGGAACGTGTGCACTTCACTGCCCCTTAGTGTGTTATTCACCTGTGTGTAGTCACTAATATAGTGTTTATTAACTGGCGTGTTCATGGAATGCGTTGTTCACAAGTGCATAGATGGGAAAATGTGGAGGAAGAATTTTTCCCATCCCAATGACCACTATTTGCACTATTATTACGATTACTGTTAACCTCTGAGCATTATAAGAATTGTAATGCTGATGTTTAACACACTACAATCTCATTCTACTATTACTACTATTCCTTCAAAATCCCATACCAAATACCTTGCTAATTTGCACATGCATCCCCCACCTTATTTCCCCTTTTCTGATCCTTCTAGCTGCAGGAGATAAATCGCCCAACCCTGGCCCACCTTTCTCCCCTCAGCAGCCCTGCACAAATGCCAATCAATCCTTAAACCCGGACCACCACCAGTTATTAGTTTAACGGGTGTTGGTCCCTCTCTCTGCAGATAGCAAAAAGCTCAGGGGGCATCCAGAATGCTGGAGCCCCCTCAAACCTAACCGCACAGGACAAGCAGAATACTCACCTTCATTAGGAGCCAGCACTGGGAAAGGAGTCCCAGGCAGTCACATGGGCAGGTCCTGCTGGCACAGAGGACGTGACTACGGCCCACGTGACTGCCCGCCGGCCAATTGCGGGACTCCTTCCCCAGCGCTGGCTCTTTATGAAGGTAAGCATTCTGCGCGTCCTGTGCGAGGGGGCTCCAGCTTTCCGGATGCCCCCCGAGCTTCTTGCTATCTGCAGAGAGAGAGACCACACATTTGTTAAAGTAATAACGGGTGTTGATGCAGTTTAAGTAAACTCATCCATATCTGCCAAATTCCTTGCTGGTGGAATGCACACCCAGTGTGAAAAATTACCTCCATTCATGATTTGTTTATCGCTCCTTTTTAACTCCTTCACCATCCTTGCCATAACTGAAACTGACTGACCCAACCAGACACGGTCTTGCCTGCCACTCTGTTATATGACGGTCTCCAATTCATCCAAATCCCCAGACTCTGCAACAAACAAGCTGGGGTGTAGGTGTCCTGCTTTCTGACTGCTGCTTCTTTAACCCAGTACGTGCCTTGCCCTCACTATCCTTTTCTTAAATTGAAGAAATCCACCTCCGCTGATATTTCCCCCTCCCCTCTCGGGGGGAGTCCTCCATGCTCTGTCATTCACTACTTGGACCACTTCTCAACTTGACTTCTTCACTTTCTCTCACGTGACATACCAACATTAATGTGTGACTAACGTTCTAACGTTCCCACTGACAATAACAGTCCTGTTGCCACCAGACTTCTCTTTCTCCCCACCTCTTCTGGCCTCAAACAATAATCCACCGCTCCCAGGTTGGTGCACGGAAGGGGCGCTGGGATCCCCAAACATATATTTTGCAAATCTTGAGAAAATCCAGCAAGGCCATTGTTCACTGCTTGACAAAGGGGGGACCCCTTGAATTGCGTAGCATTTGTGGGGTACGAGAAATGGGACCATGTGTTCCCATGTAAGCTCTTTATTTACTAATTGTAACTAACAATAGTAAAAGCTAAGTTGTAACATGTTTTCACTGCAGGGTCTGGCCGTGCTGGATTTTCTCAAGAATTGCACCCATAGAGATGGCTACACTAGATAGAAACATAGAAGAAACATAGAAAATTGATGGCAGAAGGAGAGTATACACTCCATCTATTCTACCCTTATGTGTATACTGTATGTTCTCTTTATCTTAGGATGATAGATGTGTGCTTATCCCAGGCATGCTTAAATTCAATGAATGTCGATTTTACAACTACCTCCGCTGGAAGTTTGTTCCAAGCATCTACTACTCTTTATTTTCTAACATTGCTCCTGATCTTCCACAGCAACTAGCTTCAGGTTGGGCCCCCTTGTTCTATCATTAAGTTCCTTCTTAAAGTGGGCCAACACCCTGCCTGATTGGCCCGCGAATCTATAAGATTCCCAGGCCGATCCGATCCCTCCCTGCGGGGCATCCAAAATCGGTGTGAAACCCCCCAGGAAGCCCCATTCACCTTACTCCTGATCCAACGGCGCATGCGCGGGCCGCAGCCGCATCTCGCGCTTCTCTCTAGCAGGGCGCGTGCCCGCGCCGGCCATTTGTGAGAGTGTTAGAGGAAAGCGCGAGATGTGGCCGCCACCATGCTCAGAGCCGCTGTAGTTGTACGTCGCTTGGACGTGCATACCACAGCGGCTCCGAGCACGCTGATTGGACGAGCGGCAGCGCATGCGCCGTAGGAGCGGGGTGAGGTGAGTCTTTCTGAGGGGTTTCACCCCCGTGGACCAGAACCCAGGATAGTGAAAATCCTGGGTGTTGGTCCACTTTAAAAAAACTTCCCTCCTGAACCTTATTTAATCATTTCACATATTAAAAGGTCTCACTCATGTCCCCTCTCTCCCTAGTGTAATAGTTTGATAAGCACGTCATCAAACGCAATATGTAAATATGCCAAAAATAATTTTTCTATGATTTTCTATGGAGTACATCCACCAAAAGGTAAATGCTTTGCTTACCATTGCTGCACAATCTCTATACAGTACAAATGGAGGAGCTCACAACATCAATTTGCAAGAAGTGTTATCATATTTTACCAAAAATCTCAAGAAGCCAAAGTTGAAGCAGTTCTGTATACCGTAATTTTCACTTAAGTTCCCGGGGAGCCAGTTCCGGGCACCATGTGGGTGAGGCCTGTGACTCGTCGGTGTCCAATGATGCTGGCACAAGTCACAAGCCACCCGGAACGGCGCCCTGGGAACCTGAGGCGTCGGCCGATTGTGGGGGCAGCAGATGCTGGTAGTGTGTGTGTTTGTCGGCGGGAGACCCTGCTTGCATTGTGGGAGCTTGGCAATGTGTTATCCGGGGCATGCTGCACACTACCTGTAATTGGAATGCCTCACACTGGTTGTGTTGGGGGGGGGGGGGGGGGAGTTCTGCACACTCTCTGTAATGTCATGATTGGGGGGGGGTGGTATATTAACACACCATTTGGTTCAGAATATTTTTTTAGCCCCCTCCAAATACTGGGTGCCTCCTATGGGTTAAAAATATGGTACATTATATACAAACAAGACTTACCATTAGTGCCTTCAGGCAAAGTCATGCCAATAAGAGATCTTCCCAGGGTGTTCTGGTATCTGTAGTGTACAAAACAAAGTTCAGGTCACCATTGATTTCAACATTTATTCAAAGTTCAGCTGAACTCACCAGAACTTTGGGGGTTCGCACATCGTTACTGGTAGCCTTTTCCTTTACATATTGCACCCAGACCTGCCTATCTCCTCCTAAACATGCCATCTGTACTTTGACCTTAGAAGCCAAAACCTTCATTCTAGAACCCCACAGGATATACCAAGATGTGTTTGATAAAAAAGAAGACAAAGTAACGTGTTTTTAAAAAGAAGAATGAAAAAGTTTCCAAGCATTTGAATGTATCTATACTTTCAGGCTAGGAGGGGATTTATGTGTAACTAAATTCCTGGACCCCCTCGTAGATATATCTAAGCAATCAGGCTTTTGTCTGATAAACACCACCTTTTAATTTACATAGCAGCATCGGGGCATCCCATCTGCAATGGGGGACATCCAAACCATGGTGCTCCGCTGTCGGCACTCCACATCAACTGGGCCTCCACGCGCTGCCTGTCTGGCATTTAAAGTTCCATGTGTCCCATGTTCCATGGGCGACCCTCACCCACTGCCGCTATACTGGCCATTGCAGCAAGCAGCACCCAGCTACCAATCCTCCTCCGCCCACATGTCACAGCAGGCAACATTTCACCACCAAAGCCCTGTTACCTCAGCGAGCATCCATCTGTCCTCCAGAAGTCGTCAGCCACCTCAACAAGCCGCCACTACCAGCCACCAGCACCCATCCGACCTCACATAGGGGCGAATCTAGCCCACCTGGGGTGAATTATATGACCCCCCCCCCCCCCCCCCAGGGTATGTTGCTCTTTTCCTCAATAAAGCAGAGTGCTGCTCAACTTTCTTCTTCCTATGGGGGCGACTTGATGAGGGAGGTCATGAGGAGCAGGGCCATGGCCGCTGAGCCACCAATGATCGACTAAAAACATGACAGCATACAGTGGCTGTCTATTAATTTCTGCTGATATCAATACCAAAAAAAACCAAAACAAACAAGTCCAGCTATTGCCTCATTACAGGTGTACTCCTGCCCCCACTGCCACCAGTAGCCTTCAGGACACCAAATGTAGTCACTCCCGCATCCCCAAGACACCTGTTCTCATGGCCTTGCTAGGGTGGTTGTTATGGGATACATGTTTGAATAGTAAAGAGATAATGGCAGTTTAGAAGAGGATGTTATGTAGACAGAATGCGTGACCCCGAGCAATCCATATCACATACCTCTCTGTTTATGTCACCTATGTCACCGGGAAAAATATAGTTGTTTGGTTTTGCAGTTTGCAGCTCATCGGCTGCTTTCCTCTATCCAGCCAGAAAATAAATCCTGCAGGGCAGATTATGCCAAACCCTGACCCTATTTTATAAAAGTCTGGACAAGGCAAATTCAGTCCTGTTTATGGGAGCATTCCTTGCTGATGCTGATCATGAAATAAAAGAGATGAGCTCATCCAACCTAACAAAAAGCCTAAATCAGAGCCTTTCTGCAACGCATTCCCGCATGCGGGATTGCTGTGAAATCTCGGTTTTAGCCATTTTTAGCCATTGTGCTATTCAGTATTGTCTTTTTTGTGCAAGTTTGCTGTTTTCCAGGACTTTTCGGTTTGTTTACATGAAAACGAGTATTTGATCTATTAATATGAGTATTACCGAATTTATGCATTCTTACTTTCATTGTATGGATTTAGCCCGCACTTGTGCGTTATTCTAAACCCTGATTTGCCCTTTGACGGTGTTTAAAAACATAAGTTGCCAGTCCAAAATTACACCCTTTTGTGCAATAGAGCTCCTAGACTAGTTTCTGGCAGAGTACGAGCATCTGCAGTGCCGCGGGCTGCTCACCCTGTACCCTGCCCGAGCTTCCACACACCCACCATCATGGCATGGTTGCCCTGACAGAGAAATACACCTGTTTTCATGACAGCATGGCAGCCTAAAACATGTTGAAGTTGGGTTATTTCAACATAGCAAATATGCTGAATGTCATGGGCGCCATCGACTGCACGCACATGGAGTAGGTGCCTCCTCTAGCGCAGTAACATATGTATAGGTATGTTTAAGGGCTCATTGGTCCTCTTACTTCTTCTTGCCATGTAGCCTCTGGTTTGCCTAGTCTTTGTTCTGCTCCCCTAAACTAGCAGTGTAACCTGTGACTGTCATTTTCTTACAGGAAACATAAGATGGGGCATTCAATCAATGTGCAGGGCGTGGTGGGTCCCGATCTGCGGTTAATTATTGTATTGGCTGGCTTCCCAGGCTCCACCCATCACACCCTCATCTTCTTCCACAAGTGGTGGTTGGCTTCTTGGCTTCTGGGTAAGCATGCGTATTAGTGTTGCCTTTCTGCATTTCTGTCGTTAGCCTTGCATTTAACTGTTGTATGTTGGTATCAGCTGAGCCCCATGGGATAAATGTATGTGCCTCCTATAACCAGGCCTCCAGCACACGTGTGCCACTTTCACTGCCTGGGCCAGACTGTTGAAGAGCTCCTGTACCAGCCGGCCAAGGTGGTTGGGATAATAGTGGCCTGCATTGCGCTTCACAATTTTGCTTTGCTGGAGGTGTCGGCTTACTTGGTGCAGGGAATCACCACAGCTGCTCAGGAGGTGCCTGGGCATCTCTATTCAACAACAATAATAAGGCAGCAAGAGGTTCACCTGAAGCCTAACCCATATGCCTCTGAACATAGTATGTAAGGCTGGATAAAGACTTTAGTCCATCCTGTTCAGCCTGAATATAAAAGAAGGTCTCCTTCCAGTGGTCTAGTAGCCATAGCTGGTAATGTTATTACATGCAAAGAAGACATACAGGACACTTATGTCATCTTTTAGTGTATTCTTTATGACTACCTCCTCTGGCAGGGAAGAATCCCCTCCTATGTCGGTGGAAAAAGCACCTTTCCTCTAAACTTACTGGATGCCCTTGGGTTATGGTTACACTCCAAAGTATCAATAAATTGTGGGGAAGATCTTTGCATTGACCCTGAATATAGTTATACATAGTTAATTACTTCCAAACTAAATAAACCTAACATTGACAATCTTTCAGGGCCTCTAGTCCCCGCACTCCTTTTATTAATTTAATTTCCCACCTTTGAACGCGCTCTACTTCTGATATGTCCTTTTTATGCACAGGTTCTCAGAACTGTACACAATATTCTATATGGGGTCTGACCAGTGACTCATAAGGGTTGATGATTTAGAGCTTGGTGAAAAAGGTATGTGTGGCTGCACCGGCAAACTGGATCCCCCCCGAACTCAGTACACTAGCAACCGACACTGATTTAAAAAACAAATAGGGGGTTGATCATGTTGATCCTTTGTTGCTATAGTACATTGAATCAAATTGAATTTTAATTTAGTCCTTATGGTTCTCAAAAGACAATCCATGGGATCACCTGAGTACAAAGTTCAGACACTGCTATTGCCAGTTAAATGCTTAACATCCACATGCAACCATTTCATTTTAAGCTGGCATTTGTTTGGCTTACAGTCAATAAAAACGTGAGATGTGTGTGCTGGTAACACAGTGGCAAGGCTGTTCTGCAATACACTCAACACTAGAAGGATTAAAAAAGCCCTTGTTTGTTCTAAAAGAAGCATAGTCCTCTCTTCCCTCAGGCTACTAGTCCAGCTCACTACGCATAGGGGTTGGTATCCCTTTAGAGGGTAATGGTCTGCCTCTGGCACTGGCAGGGGTCCGGTACTTTTCCAGGGGTGCCGGGAGGGAGGGAGGGATTGCCAACACCTATCCTTTGCACCAGTAAAGGGGCACTTGGGGTTTCTTGGCAGTTCACAAGTTGTGAAAAACTACATCCTCTGCTGTGAACGAAAAGGTATAACAATTTATGTATATAATATAACACCTCCTAAAAGTAACTTTTGCCTTGATATTGACATCTTCTTTGCTGTTAGAAGCCATTTTCCATGTAGGCCATTGGATTGAAGTCTTCCATGGCCTAATTGAAGGTCTTTATCTTGACTGAAGCTGAGGGTCTGAGCTGGCCTGACCAGAGGAGTGGCTGTGCCACCTCGGGGAAAGGTATTTAGACTGGGAAGGCCTGTCTCTGGGATGCCTATACATTGCCTGCTTTCCCTTTTGCTCTGGATTAGCAGAGGTGCACCACTGTCTTTGCAAATGTATAGCACTGTATAACATAGACAGGTAGAAAACATGCCCTGTTTTTAGTCAAGCATTAATAAATATAGTGAAAGTGGGGACACAGTCACCATAGGACTATCTTGTTGTGTTTCACCAACTTGGATTACAATATCCATGTTTCTTAACAGGGTTTATCTATTTTATTTTTTAATCTAAGTATTTAATGTATTATATAGTCTAATTGTGTTGCTGTGAGGCCCGGGCAGTCACCTGCCTCTTTTGAGACTCTATGGCCTTAATTCAGTAAGAGTTGAAAACAATTCTCATGGTAGTAAAAAAATCACTATACCAGAAAAAAAACATAATGATGGCACTGTTTCTGAATCACTAGCTAGAAAGACAATGAAAGTCACTGCACTTTTTTACTCCTAAGAAAGTTTTACCGTAGTAAAACGTGGCATTGACTTCCATTGTCTACCATGTGAATTGTTTTCAACTCTTTCTGAAACAAGGCCTATACCCCAGTCTAACACCACTTCTTTACTTATAGACAAGCTCCCATCTGAAGGAGGCATTACATGCCTACCCAAGCACGGATGCCCCCGGACTTCTACACAACAAAGTATAGTCTGAGACCAAGGAGACAGGCAAACTACCAGAAACATACAGGAGGTCAAGGTTCTGAGCAGGAATGGCTATTGGTTTTAGGCAGTAACTAGGAGATCGATAGGAGAGCAATAGCAAGTCGAGTAACAAAGCCAGAGGTCAAACACAGTCATCCAAGCGGGGTATTCAATGTAAAGCAACTCACAGAAGAGGTCGGTCCAGGCGTCAGGTATATGAATAGTCAACCAAAAGCAGTATCAACTGCGGATTAAATAGCAGAGAACGCAAACACAGCAGCTTAGCAAATTAAACACTATCACAGACATTTTGAACTGAGGCTGGGTTAGCTTTGTCTGGCCACTGAACAATCAGAGATTGGAGGGCAGGGTCTGCACAGTAGTTGCTGAATTGGAGACACCACTGAGAGGAAGCCAGCAAGAAGTCTCCAGAATTAACTCCCAATGCGCCTTTGGCTTTGCTGGCCTTGATGAGCAGTGTAACGCCATTGCAGGCATATGATGTATGGGAATGTGTGCATTTAAGCAATGCTGAACATATATTGGGCATCCTGTCAGCAGTGTGGCCAGAAAAGCTTTCAGACCTAACAGTAGTATCTAATAATTAAGCCATTGCTGGCAGAAAAGCTTCATTGCTGGGCCAGGTACATTACAGAGAATAGGCTCTCCACCCTCCAAGGGAAGTCTGTGTTAGTCATGGTAGGATGATACATATATATTGTCTACGCACACATCCATTATGTGTATTATATACTTGCAGTAGTCCAATATTCATTTACCTAATCAGAACAAACTGCTAATTCAGGCATGTTCATTTTCTCTTTCTGATTTCTGTGCACTATATGTTGATCTGTTTTGTTGGCTTTTATACTGCCTGCTGAGCACGGCCACCATGGCGTGCACTATCACCGTTTGGGGCTGCCCTTGCAAACCGCACCAGTCAGCCACTCCTGCATGCCCTGTCTGGCTCAGGAGTTTCTCCCCATGTTGGGGGTCTCAGGTCCGGGCTGTGACACTCAGGAACCATCACGCCTACCCATTGGCCTCAAGTCTCGAGGTGGGGCCATGAGGTTAGGCTGTGACATGCAAAGGCTCAATCCTCATTGGCTATGGTCTCCAGTTTGGTTGATTAGGTGCTGTCTTCCAGCTTACCATTCCCAGGAAGACATGCGGGACAGGATACATGCACATGTGGCAGCAACCCTTATATTCTGTCAGATAAGGTTCATTATTTCTATGACTAAGAGCCCAACTAGAGCTTGAAACGTGTCACATGGCCATGTGGCCTGCTTTTATTTTTATCTGGCTGTTATTCCTTTTATACTGGATTGAATAAACATGGATTTTACCTTGAACCACTGGTGGCAACCTCTTATCTTATGGTAGGGTGGTACTTGTGACTCTTGCAAAATGGGAAGCTGTTCTCCATGAAGAAAGGTTGGGAATCCTTGGTCTAATTAATTATTGCACCTAGTGCATGAGGATGGAACTGATCCATTAATTTCTTCCATATCACATCACTATCCCTCCACAAGGTGAGTCCTTTATTAGAGAAGCATCAAGACAACTTCAACAGTGACAACTCCCCCATCACATCACTATCCCTCCACAAGGTGTTCCTCAATCTGACCCAAATGAAGTCTCTATGAGCGAAGTATCAAGTCAACTTCAACAGTGACAACTCCCCATCCTGGCGAAAAATTCCAGAACATTCCAGAAAACAGCCTAAAAATTAACAGCATATTAAAACATAGAGGCATTTAAGGTGTTCCAGAATTGTTTTGCCAAAGTCTACAATAATTGGATCAGACAGAGGGAAAAAAATAACAAGAGAATTCCATGTCACCTTCTCACAAAAATTCTAATAAAAGTTTATTATGGACAAAACATTTTCCAACAACGGCCAATATAAATCTAAGAAGATCAGAGTTAAGTGGAATAACAGGTGGCGTGTAAGAGTTTACAAGGCAGGCACCCAAGTTCTCTGAGCAAAGCCATCTAAATCTGTTGGTGGGCCGCTTCCTACTCACTGACATGCTCATGGAAAGGCTTTCGAGCTCTGGCTCCCTGTCTGGAAAAATTGAAAATTTGAAAATGGTCATAAATGTTCTTGTTTGTTGATATCCAGATTGTTTCTAAGTCTTGATAAGGTTATTTAAAAATATAAAGAATGGAAGGAATTGACATATCTGCTTAAACTGTTAAGTAAAGCCATATTCTGGGTTCCTAACTGCACCCCTGAGACAAGAAACTCCAGCTCGTTTTCTGCCCCCATTTTATTTCAAATTTGAAAGGCTAGAACGCACTTCTTAAGATGCTTTTTATAAGTTTTGTGGTTCGTGCTGGCATGGCAGATGGCACCGTCATAAACAATATTCAAACAAAGCCAGGTCCACCAGCACTCTACTTTATAGGTAATTCTTTGTGTATAATCAGGGCTCTGCTTTACTCCTCTGAAATCCACGAAGTGTAAGCACTTCATTTATTTTCATATCCCATACTACATGGTGGCTTGCTTTAGACCGTATTTAGTCCTTTGAAGTTTGCATACAAGGTCTGGCCTCTGTTCATCTTTGGTGGTTGTTCCATGTAGATGTCTTCTGTTAACTCGCCATGTAGAAACGCTGTTTTAACATCAAAGTTTTTAACTTGCCTTTTCCTTTCCGCTGTCAGCAAAATCCTTATTGTAGCATGTTTGACTACTGGAGCAAAAGTCTTATCATAGTCCTCTCCATATTTTCGAGACTATCCCTTGGCTTTGTATCGCTCCACTGTGCCATCTGCATTGTGCTTCACTTTAAAAGTCCATTTACAACCTATGGCTTTCCTTCCAGGTGGTAGTTCTGTAAGTGTCCATGTTTTAGTGTCATGCATGGATTTTATCTCTTCCTTTGGAGCCTTTATCCATTTACTGGCTCCCCCTTCTGAATGCTGAGATATGTCTTCCCAAGTTGTAGGTTCATTGGTACTGGCAGTGCTTGCCATATATGAGAAACGTACAGGTGGTTTGCTCTTGTTGAGCGTCTTGTTTCTGTGTCTGAGCTTGCTTGTGTGTGCTCTTCAGTACTGGTAGCCTCTGCGCTCACTTCAACTGTTTATTCAGAAGTTACAGATGATGACTGATCAATGTCAGTTTTCTCTTATGTTCTTACCTTCTCTGTTGTCATCACATTGTCTCTCAGATCTTCAACAAAAGTTATGCTGTTGCTACTGGTAATGGTTTTGGGATTCAGAATTCTGTAACCCTTAACAGTGTCACTGTATCCAACAAAAATTCCTTTGAATGCTCTATTTCGGAGTTTGGTGTGTTTTTCCTCTGGAATGTAGATGAACGCTTTGCATCCAAAAACTCTTAGGTGTCTTACACTTGGCTTCTCATTGTGCCACAGTTCATATGGAGTTTTATCTACTGTTCTAGAAAAGAGTATGTTCCGTGTTTTGATGCTCTATTCCATTAAGCTTTAAAGAGCCCATTTTTTATGGAATTTTTAAAAGTGTATATTTTTTGTGCCAAAACAATGCGATCAGGGTGATGAGCTGATCTAGTTTTCCTATGTAAATAGATGTTTTATGCAAATGCAAAATTGTGTTTTATGGAAGCAGTTTTCACTATCTGCAATCTGTCGCTATTGCCAACGTACACCAGGAATAGAGAGCACTGCTGCTATTGTCCCTCTG
Organism: Gastrophryne carolinensis; assembly: GCA_027917425.1. Classification (NCBI taxonomy): domain Eukaryota; kingdom Metazoa; phylum Chordata; class Amphibia; order Anura; family Microhylidae; genus Gastrophryne; species Gastrophryne carolinensis. Next base: position 629,737,256 of record CM051234.1, on the reverse strand, counting down.
AGGTGAGGGAGCTCACTTACCCTTACACATGCCTAGCAGCAACATTCGGTGCAACTATTTGCAATCTGTTGCTACTGGCAATGTACTCCCAAGTCTGCAATTGGTGTACATTGCCAATAGCAACAGATGACAACTGCTTAAAATACATTTTTTAACATTAGAACACATTAAAAATGCTAAATCAGCTCAGCACCTTTAAGATATCATTTTGCCACACAAAAATATACACTTTCAAAAATTCCATCAAAAGTGAACATACCCTTTAGGTACTCTTGTACTTTGTACCCTGTGCATTCACCTCCATAGTCACTTCAAAGTATGAAAGGCTTCCTCTGAAATGTGTTACTTGTCTTTACTACATAGTTCTGTAATTTGTCAGTCTTGTGTTGCATTAAGTGACTGTGTACCTTGAATAGTCATCTATGAAAGTCATTATATACCTGTTGCCTCCAGTTGTAGGTGGGTTTAGGGGACCACATACATTACTATGAACTAGGTCAAGTGGTCTTGAAGCTCTATTCTGACTGACTTTAGGAAGTGTTGCTCTTGTAGCTTTGGATTTGATGCAACATTCACACCTAACAGTAACTAGACAACTCTATGTATTCTGGGTGTCTGTGACCTAAATACCTGTGCCACATGTGTATACAGTGTATGTGCAAAGTCTTACCTTTTCCTTCACTGTATTGAGGTGATACAGATGGTCGTCCAGGATAGAACACATTTGGAACTATGCAGTCGCCTTGGAACGATACAGAGTCCTTTGGCTGTCAGAGGCTTCCTTTTAGATGAGGAACATAAAGCACATCCTTCACTGGTATGGCTAAATTGTGTCCCGCATCATTGGGGCATACAAAGGTTCCATGCCCATATCTAGTGGCATAACTAAATGTGATGGGGCCCTGGTGTGAACCTTAAAAGGAGTTCATGTCCTTCATGGCTCAGTAACTACAGTAACTATTTTTCTGTCTTTTAACTCAATTGGATGCAACTAGACAACTAAAGACTGAAACAACAGAGATAAGTGCCAAGAGATAAATGCCAAGTGAGGACCAACCTCGCTGTCTGGGCCTTGCTCTGCCTGGGCCATGCTTGGTCACTGGACTATATCCTGTCGCTGTGACTTTATTTGGTCACTGGGCCCATAACCTGTTGCAGGGTATGAGTGCTGGGTGCAGAGTAAAACCCAGATAGACTTTTGTGGTGTAAAAGTAACTGGCTTTACTGGAACTTGTGTGCAGTAAGAGAATGAGACGTTACATAGACAGGAAAAAAGTCACAGAGCAGAGCTGAATATTCATGAAATACAACACATCAAAAAAAATGCATAGAGAGACTACAGATAAGCATCAGTAACAGTACCATCTACGGTCATAATTAATCATAGCTGTAAACTGCAGCCAATTCAGCAAAAGTCACAAATCACATTCAGAAACAAGCAGAAGCTGTTGCAAAATATTGTATCTCCAACAAATAGGGCACCTTGTAGTCCCAAAATGTTGGATTGTTTTAGTGTTTATATTCTTGTTATTAAGTTTTCCAATAAAATATTATATGTACAAGTTTTCCATAAACAATCTTTCATATTAGGTTGAATGCAAATGATTAACATCTCAAAGCATCTAATATATATAATGTTACATTATCCAGTAGATAATAGCTGCTATTCATTTTACCAGTGAAACTGACAGCTGGGCTGTTTTCATTTATTTTTTACTATTAAATGTAATTTTGTGCAACAAAATGTGTGCCCCCCCCCAAAGCCAACCTGCCCGGGCACCAGGCATAAGGGCTTGTAACCTCGGGCTCAGAGGCTGCGTCATGTGCTGCCCATGTCCCTGCAAGTTCGCAGCAATTATGGACTTTGGTATGTACTCGGAGCTCTATGTGCACCAATCGGCACCAGGCTCTTCCGCACTGCTGATGTGGAAGTACTGTGGCGCAGGTAATAGAGCGGGTTAGTGTCATGAGACCCACCAAGCTAGGCAGGTGCCATGGCAGCTCCCCTGGACCCTTACCTGTTCCCCCCCAACTAGCGCAGTTAATAGAGTGGGTTAGCGTCATGACACCCACCAAGCCAGGCAGGTGCCATGGCGGCTCCCCGGGACCTCTTACCATGTGCGTCCCAAGTCCCTGCAAGTTACCAGCCCTTATGCCCTTTAGTATGTGCTTGAAGCTCTATGGGCACCAATGGGTACCAGGCTCTTCCACACCCTAGATGCAGAAGTATTGGGGTGCATTTAATAGAGCCGGTTAGCGTCATGACACCCACCAAGCCAGGCAGGTGCCATGGCGGCTCCCCTGGACCCCTTACCAGTTCCCCAACAGCTAATTAAAAATAAACACACCACTCAAAAATATTTGAATGTTCTTAATTTGACTACTCAACAGGCCCCGTCTTCTAGTTTTCTTCTCTCGCCAGGTGCTGCCCTCGTCATGGTCCACCGTGGGCCTCCTTCACTCTCCGCTGGTCTTCAGGGCTCTTCTTTATCCCATCCACTGTCTTCTTGTGATGGTGTGGCCATCAGAACCTGACGGCTGTGCCGTCACTTGGAGGAAAGGAGAAAATAGGTTCTCTTTAGGGAAGAGATCAGATTTACCGGTATTCTTGGGTGGTTATATGCGGGGGGGGGCTCCAGCATTCTGGATGCCCCCCCCCCCCCAACCTGTCATATAGCAGTGGAGAACGTTGGTCCACTTCAAAGAAGGGACAGTTGGGGGGTATGAGCAGACTAGAGGTCTACTTGAAAATTGGCTTGAGTCTGGCTTTATTGCTTTCAGTGCAACAATGCGGAACTCTTTTTTCTTAATTTTCTTATTTCTTTATTAATCTCTGTAACTGAGTGACTCGCTTTCCTGTTTATATAAAATCCTGGTGAATGTATTGTGTGTATAAGCCGGGAAGCACAACTGCTGTATACAATTAATGCCTGAAATTGTTGTCCTGTCGCCTCCATGCTCCCATCTGTTTATATTCATTGCAGGCCGCCACTTCCCGTCCTTTGATACCAGTGATTGTCTCTCGCCCACCCTTCCACTCACACATCTGATTTATGGAGGAAGAGGGGGGGGGGGGGCTGGGGCGAGACCGCGTTTTCTTACTTTATATGCCGGTCACTCGCATCACTTTCATCTCTGAGGCCAAAAGGTCAGATGGCCAGCAACTTGATGAACCAGAGTTTACCTAATTACTGGAAGTGGTTAAATTTAACAAGGAATGGGACAGCTTTAGTCGCCAAGTACTTCATAGACAAATAAGGAATTACATCACCTGACCAAAAAAAAGGTCACCACCTTAATTAAGCAAGTTATTTAACCCTAAATGATACAGTGAGTAGCTTCTGTAGCAGGGACAGTCCCTGGAGTTTGGATATGCTTAGGGTTGGTGGTGAATAGGCTCTCAGAGCAGGCCACGTTTGGAGAAGGAGCCTCCCTACAGTAAACAGACCATATATCCCACTTTCGGTGGGACAGTCCCACTTTGATGCCCTCTTTCCGTCTGAAAGCTCTGGGAAAACCTAAATGTTCCACTTTGCTGACATGGGGAAGACTGTCCCACCAAATGCACAATGCTGGATGTCTGGGTGGTTCACAACTGCTCTGACTCTTTGGTTGAATGGTGGCAGTGGAATGCATGGACTTCTGAGCATTGGCTCAGCAACATCTTTTATGGACCAAATATTCCTAGAGCATGTGACCCATAATTAAGCCACATGCTAAGCCACACCCCTACCAACTGTCCCACTTTGAGGACCCCAAGAAATGGTCAGTTTACCCTTGGGTGGGGTAGGTGAGGTACTCAGAAGTTCAACAAAAGGTCTTTATTCACTGGCAAAGACATTTACACAGCGAGTCACAACGGGCACTCCTGGCACTCAGGGTCTCTCCTTCTCCAGTTACTCCCAGCTTGGTTGGCACACACCTGGTTATGGCTCTCACTTCTCACTTCAAAGCAATAGAGGAACGCACATGACATCATTTCCAATTGCACAATGAGAAGTAAATTGGGAGTAAACAACTATGTAGCCTTAAAGTAGATGAAAACCCAGGATTATGAATATCCCGGGGGTTTTGGTTGTCGCACCTGGGTTCACTCCAATTTGGGATACTACGCTGTGTGACCCTCCAGGTCACCCATAAAAATTAATCTCCCACAGTCCTACAGTGCATAAGTGGGCAAGCAGCCAATTAGTGCACTCACTGCCCCCCTATTTGGCCCGGAATCAGCTAAGAGTCGATTGAAGCCGAATAGAGTCTTAAAAGCCTAGGGCACCAATGGCTGCTTCCTCGCTAGCCTCTAGCAGGGAGCACGTCACAAAATCCTGGTGCAGGCACATGCCTGGCTAAAGATATAGCATAAGGCAGCTGTGGGCGACGCATACACCACTGGATCAGGGATCAGTTTTTTGTTTTTTTTTGAGTCAGGGTTTTGCTGGGGACTCAGCGGTTCAATCTCAAATCGGGATGCACCAGAGAGAGGGAATCAGGCAGCCCTGAAATCTTATAGATTACAGGGTGGAGCAGGGTCAGCACCCAGCAAGGAGGGGCAGCTGCCAGGGGCCACTGGCCTACAGGGGGGCCCCCCTGACAGGACGGTGGCGGTGGACTGGGAGGACACCGCCACAGCTGGTGTCCATCTCCTCGTGGTGCGCCAGCAACTTTCTTTCCCCGCTGGGCGGGGACAACACTATGCAGCAATAAGGTTCCACTGCTGCCGGTGCTGTCCCCACCGGGGAGAGACAGGCTTGCCATGGTGGGCTACGGGCGAACAAGTGGCAGGCGGCAACAGGGAGCCGGGAATGTGTGCCGGGGGAGAAAGCACTGTAGAGGTAAGTTGTTTTTTTAAAGAAGGTTTATTTTTCTTTTATTTTCATTTGATCCTTAGGGGGCATCCAGATTTGGGACGTCCCTCAGTGATGGGACGGGACTCTCCACCACAAAGGGGCCCACTGAGACCATGCCGCCCAAGGGCCCACATAAACCTGGAGCTGGCCTTGGGACTGAGCAAGATGAGTTTGGGTCCACTTGTCAGTGAGGCAAGTGTGTCGGGTAGGTACAGCTTAAATCAGATTGGAACCCTGTCATTAGAGTAGGCCCTGATAGTGATAGTGACTTTATTAGGTAATAGATAAAAAGCATGACTTAGGTGTCATTGCATCATGAATCCACATGATGGCAGTGTTTCCTAAGGCATGAGACAAGTTAATATTATTTAGTCTAGTGAACCCTCTCAGTAAGGTAAATAGAGACTAAACCAGATGGCATTAGCAACATGACTTGCTCTGCCATTGGTTGGAGGTACATACATAGATGGAGTAGCAACATTTAGGAGGTTAGAAGGGAGGACCCAACCCTTACAGTAGGTTCTAGTTCCAGATGCTAAGAGGGGAAGATCTTTGAATGTAGCTGATGAGAAAGAGCAGCAGCAGCAGCAGTGAAGGGAGATCCCAGCTTATGCCAACCAGAATGAAGGGACTAGAAGTTGGTGGCAGTCCAAAGGCCCGAAAAGCTAACAAGGCCTGTGCACCTTATTCATGAAATTAAGATCAGTCTGACGAGAGTCTAAAGTGGAACTAGAGTGCTGAGGGAAGCTGCTGAACAAAGACTGGGGCCAAAAATCAGCCCGGGACTTTACTGGCCCGGACAGCCCATGATCAGCCCATGGCATCCCCACTGAGCCTGAGCGTCCTCCAAAGGTGAGAGGGGTGAGAATATAGCATTGCAGAGTGCAGGGTATGGCTAACTTTAAGGTACTCAAGCTTTTGAGCACAGAGGAGGCACAGAGGAGTAACTAAGCTTTCTGGCACCCGGGGCAAAGATTTGAAATGGCGCCCCTCCCACCTGTTCTCAGGCCGCCCTTTGGCGCCCCCTGACCTGCTGCACCTGGGGCAAGTGCCCCCCTGCTTCCCCCTAGCTATGCGCCTGTAGGGGCAGATAATGTAACAGGGGTGGGCAGGTAGGGTAAGGCTTAGGCATTGGAGATAGAACATGGGCTAGGGTTTCTTGGCTCAGAAAATAGAGTTGGGCCATGTGCTGGAGGTAATAGGGATGCAGGAATTGATTGAGGGTGTAATAATTAGCAGCTCAACTGGCCCCAAACAGTGCGGCCCATCGGGCATATGCCCTGGTCTCCCTATGGCCAGTCCGCCCTGCTGCTGAAGTGTACTGTAATGGATTGTGCTGCTATGCTGACCAAAATAAAGAGACTATTGTTTAATTCCAGAAGTGTCATGCTTGGAGACCTGTGACGACTAACGAGTAAGTGCACCTCACCCCACACGCCACACCAACCTTTATCCGGGCTATAGATGACTATAGATGTTAAACTAACTGGCCTGTAATTACTGGCTTCTTCTCTGCGCCACATCTTATGAACTGGAATGAAATTGGCCATTCTCCAATCTTCTGGAACCTCACCGGTAATCGATCCTGTAATCACAAATCTGAGTTCCCTTATGGTGGATTCCATCTGGACCTATTGCCTTACTCACCTTTAGATGTGCCAGCTCAGCTAAGATATCAGCCTCCAAATACTCCTTCCGCAGCAAGGATGTAGGGGGCCACCAGCCTGGAGAGGCATCCAGAATGCTGGAGCCCCCCTACACATAACCGCCCAGGACATCCAAAAATCGCACCTTAACCTCTAACCCCCATCGGGAATCCAGCTCCACGATTGTAGTAATCTGAACAGCATAGTCGAGGATGGGGTTTGAAAGGGAATCCTGTCCCATACACTCCTGCCTCGTGTTTTGGGCCTCTGCCTGGCCTGTGGCAGAGACTGTGAGGAGCGAGGGGGGTTCTTGGACCCAGGGTAGGGTGACTCAGGTTGGTGTGTGGGGTGCAACAATTTCAGGCATTAATTGTATACAGCAGTCACTTCCCGACTTATACACACAATACATTCACCAGGATTTTGTATAAACAGGAAAGAGGGTCACATCAAATACAGAGGAAGAAAAAAAAAGTTCAGCAATGTTGCACTGAAAGAAATAAAGCCAGACTCCAACCAATTTTCATGTAGACCTCTAGTCTGCTCATACCCCCCAACTTTCCCGCAGCGAGGGTGTTCGTGGCCACCTGCACTGCTGCTATATGACAAGTTGGGTGGGGTACCACCAAACAAAATATTATGAATGCACACCTAAACACAAAAGTGTAGTTGCAAAAAGAGGGAATACATTTATTTATATGCTTCAAACATCTGACATGGGGTTATTGGGGTTTCACATAAAGGTAACACTTTAGAATAATGGGCAGGTACACTCATTCATAATATTTTGTTTGGTGGTATCTTGAGGGACTGTTGTCCCATAATTTTGAATTGCACCCGCAAAACAAGTACTCAGGTTTTCTTTAGAACTTACTATATGAGTGTGCTTACCAACTTTTTCTAAAAGTTGGGTGGGGTATCCAGAATGCTTAAGCCCCCTCTCATATAACCGCCCAAAAATGCCAGTAAATCTCACCCCCCGCCGGGAGTCCAGCGCTGCGTTTGGCTGCCCGGTACTCACATTAGCAGTGACATTCCGGCCACCAAATGTCCTGCCCATGTGAGTGCCGGCCAAACAATTGTAAAAGTCGGTGGGCTGCCACACTCCTGTCTTTCTTAAGCAGAATAATAGGTGGGTGCAGATGCCGCAAATACAACAGCAACAAAGAAACAGCACTCCAAATTAATTCAAAACATCAGCAAATTATATTACGTTCATAATGGTGATCGGTGGATTCTAGACATTTCTTATTGGCTACTAATCATTTAAAGGAGACACTTGTACTTTCTTCCTGTTGATGTCACATGGTCCAGATGAAGGCGGTGTGCGTACCCCTAAAACATTGACCTATCACCATTATGAACGTAATATAATTTGCTTATCATTTGAATCAATTTGGAGTGCTGGTTCTTTGTTGCTGTTGTATTCCCTTTCAAAGCAATTCCATTACCCCCATCCTCGACTATGCTGTTCAGATTACTACCATAATTATCACCAAGCCTTTGCATTCTGCAGTAATGATAATGAAACCCTCAGTACTGTCCCCCTACACATGCCGATCCAGTGCTTGCCGGGGTGAGTAACCCAGACAGTGGGACTGGCGGCTAGAACAGTGCTTTGTTATCCCAAAAGGTGAGCTTGTCCCATAGGGACTAATATCCCTAATATCCCTTTATGAGTACAGGTCAGCTTTTAGTCTGTTATTTACTGTAGGACAAATGTTAGGTGCTGAAAACTGTTTTGCAAGGTTTACAGAGAACATAGTGACCTTTAGAATTAATTCAGTGACATTTACTGAGAGATCCTAGTAAGGTCTGATCATGTGTGAAATAGTATAACAAAATATTTGTGTCCTGGTCTGCTTTGTTCTGTCCTGGTAAACTGCTATACCCCCTTCTTGCTGTATCTGTGGTTTTAAAGAGTCAGGGTTATTGGACAGCTAGATAGCGAGCTCTCCCTCATATGTATCTTGCCATGTATCTCCTGTCATTACTTTGGATGCCCAATGGACCTCGTCCAGATCTGTACCATGATCTCAAGATCTTTTTGCGAAGCTCTGGTGGTGGACCAAAGACCTTTTACTGACGATCTAAAGAATTATTGCTATTTGCACAACCACTGTATAAGAAGGGCGCCAGCCTTTTAAGGTCGGCAGCCTGCGCTTCCTGCTGGAAGCTGACCAGCCTATGGGATTGGGGGAAGAGATCGGGGGAAGTGACCTCAGGGGAGGGGGGAGTATAAAGGGGCTGGTTGCCCCCTCCTCTTCCTCTTTGGCCCCCGATTTCTTAGCTGGAACATTCGGTCAGTACTGACGCCCGTCCAGACCCCAAGCATGGATGCCCTAATGTCGTTATTGCGCCGGGAGGTGGAGCGGCGGGGCGAGGGCTGGTTAAGGAGATTGCTGGCTCCATCCCCTGCCTCCCTGCCCCTTCCTCCCGGGTGGTCCCGCAGTTGCCCGCCTCAGCCCCTCTCCCCGTCGCCGCACTATGCGGCAGGGGAGCCCCGCTTTAGTTTCCAGGGGTTGTCGGCACGCGCGCGCCGGGTCCCAAGGCCTCCGCCATTTTTCCCGCCGTCCTCCCCGCAGGGTGAAGCTAGGCTGTGGGGAGAGGCTCCGCCCCATCCTATGCAGCGAGGGAGAGGCGGGGGCGGAGCTGCGGTTCAGAGATGCGAGCAGGCGGCCTCGCGCTGGCCGCCTGCTCTATTGCTGGAGCCCCGGGCGTCTCTTCTGACGCTGCTGGGGCTCCAAATACAGGGAAAAAGGGGGGACAAGGACGCTGGCTGGGCTCCCTCTGCTATAAGTATAGGAGCCCCAGGCGTCTTTTATGACGCCGGGGGGCTCCTATTTCAGCACCTGATGGGGGTCAAAGAGGGGGAGCCCCCAGCATCCTCATGGACGCTGGCCGGGCTCCCTTTACAGTAAGTACAGGACCCCCAGGTGTCTTTTTGATGCCAGCGCCTGGAGTGATGCGAGGGGGGCCCCTCAAGCGGCACACCCCGGCCCCCTCAGGTATCCTGGTTTGGGATGCCCTTCATACCAGGTTCGCCACTCCCCCCACCCCCCCTCACAGCGTCCCGCGCGCATCCACCCCACCCCTTTGGGGTTCGTTGAGCCCTCCCCCCAATCAGCTGCAAGCATGGTCGTTTGAGCTGGCGTCGCCGCTCCCGGGCCTAGCATGGCTGGCGTCCACCCCTTTTAGAGCGCCCCACGTCACGGATGATCCAGAGCTGCGTCCCAGCTCGCGGAGGTGGGTTGCATGGAACGGACAGGCTCCTCACCTCTTCTTTTTTCCCAGCAGGCGATCCGGAGCGGAATGGCGGTCGGGGCATCAGGGTGGTTGGACAGACAGGCCCGTGCTGAATAGGCCAGGCTTACGGCGACCGGCGTGGGAGGGTCGGGATCATCATTCGGAGCTCCAGCGGCGGCACCGGGGTCGGCGGGCACGTCAGGACATCTGGCAAGAAGCGGGAACCTGGGTCAGTCGGGCTCAGGATCTCTGGGTGACAGTCGGTGGGAGGGCATCCCGAGCGGCGCGGCCATTCATCAAGGTGAGCCTCTACAGATTGGCGTATCCAACAACGTGTCGCACTCGGGGTTTGAGGGGCTTGCCGGGGGGGGGCGTCCGGCGGGTTAGAGGGTCTTATAACGGGATTGCAAGAGTTATTGTATAGATGGGAGGCTACGGGGTCGGATTCAGCAGTGGACCCGAGGGGGATGTGGGACCCAGCGTCGGCAAGGGGGGGAGTGCCCAGGGAGATGGTTGGAGGTTGTAGATCGGCGGTGGTTCAGACAGGGGTAGCGCTGGCGAATCGGGACGTGGGGGTGGATAAGGGGCCTGGCCCAGAGGTGGAAAAAAGGGGGGGCATTGGTTTTGGACCAGGTTAAGGGGCACTCTTACATTTGCTTTGAGGGCCCTTTGGGGGGCTACCTGAACCCGGAAGTTAAGGAAAAGATTTGGAGGCGGGAGTACGTAGATATTTTTACACTGCTCCCTCTTGAACGTTTCGGAACTGATAGATGGGGGAGGGGAAGGGAGCACCTTAGGGAAGAGGACGAGGACAGAAGGGGTTTTAGGTTGATCCCGAGGATGTTCGGGAACTGGCTACAGGCTTTCACGATCTTGGCGAGTGTAGTGGGAGAAAAGAACCCGAAGAATTGCTCTCTGCTGTCTTGTTACCTAGATACCATCTGGAAGCACACCGAGTTTATGGGGGGTGGCTAGGCTGAGGTATGACGAGCAATTCCGGCAGCGGATGTCGGAGGTTGGGACCATAGGGACATCGGGCTGTGGCTGCGGGTTATGAACTCCCGGGGGGGGGGGGGTGTATTCTGCAGCGGCCAGCTCGTTGCCCTTTCAATGATTTTTTTTTGGCTTAAAATGATTGATTTTGTCTTCTTCAATTCATTTATTAGCAGCCTAATATATGAAATAAAGAGAAATCCTCTACATAGAGCTGCATAAGAATCATCAGAAGAAGGTATATAGTATAGAGGAGTATAGAGCAGAGCTGCCAGGGCACAAGAAGGCAGCCATAGGGGCAGCTGTGATTAGTGTATTCTTAACATTGTGTAATGCCCGGCCCTCCCTGGCAGGCAGCGCTCCCCTCACCCCCTCCACATCCAGCCACTGCCAAGTGCCATCATGCCATCAGTACTAATCTCGTTCCACCATCAACATACCGCGTCCTGTCACATGACTGGCTGGCAGACACGCTACTGTTCTCGTAGTTTATGTATTGTGCTGCTGCGAATGTCGCGGTGCAAACAACGTTGACACTCCACTGACACTATTATTTAAAGTGGAACAAAACAACTGTGGCTTGCCATGGAATCTAAAAGTATTAGTAGATCTATCTATCTATCTATCTATCTATCTATCTATCTATCTATCTATCTCATATCTATCTCTCTATCTATCATCTATCTATCTATCTATCTATCTATCTATCTATCTCCTATCTATCTATCTATCTATCTATCTATCTATCTATCTATCTCATATCTATCTCTCTATCTATCTCCTATCTATCTATCTATCTATCTATCTATCTATCTATCTCATATCTATCTATCTCCTATCTATCTATTATCTATCTATCTATCTATTTATCTATCTATCTATCTATCTATCTATCTATCTATCTATCTATCTCATATCTATCTATCTATCTATCTCACATCTATCTATCTCATATCTATCTATTATCTATCTATCTATCTATCTATCTATCTATCTATCTATCTATTTTTCTATGTATCTCATATCTATCTATCTGTCTATCTATCTCATATCTATCTATCTATCTATCTATCTATCTATCTATCTATCTATCTATCTCATATCTATCTCTCTATCTATCTATCTATCTATCTCATATCTATCTCTCTATCTATCATCTATCTATCTATCTATCTATCTATCTATCTATCTCATATCTATCTATCTCCTATCTATCTATCTATCTATCTATCTATCTATCTATCTATCTCACATCTATCTATCTCATATCTATCTATTATCTATCTATCTATCTATCTATCTATCTATCTATCTATCTATCTATCTCACATCTATCTATCTCATATCTATCTCTCTATCTATCATCTATCTATCTATCTATCTATCTATCTATCTATCTATCTATCTATCTATCTCATATCTATCTATCTATCTATCTATCTATCTATCTCATATCTATCTCTCTATCTATCTCCTATCTATCTATCTATCTATCTATCTATCTATCTATCTCATATCTATCTATCTCCTATCTATCTATTATCTATCTATCTATTTATCTATCTATCTATCTATCTATCTATCTATCTCATATCTATCTATCTATCTATCTATCTATCTATCTATCTATCTATCTATCTCACATCTATCTATCTCATATCTATCTATTATCTATCTATCTATCTATCTATCTATCTATCTATCTATCTATCTATCTCATATCTATCTATCTATCTATCTATCTATCTATCTATCTATCTATCTCACATCTATCTATCTCATATCTATCTATTATCTATCTATCTATCTATCTATCTATCTATCTATCTATCTATTTTTCTATGTATCTCATATCTATCTATCTGTCTATCTATCTATCTATCTATCTATCTATCTATCTATCTATCTCATATCTATCTATCTATCTATCTATCTATCTATCTATCTATCTATCTCATATCTATCTATCTATCTATCTATCTATCTATCTATCTATCTATCTCATATCTATCTCTCTATCTATCTCCTATCTATCTATCTATCTATCTATCTCATATCTATCTATCTCCTATCTATCTATCTATCTATCTATCTATCTCACATCTATCTATCTCATATCTATCTATTATCTATCTATCTATCTATCTATCTATCTATCTATCTATCTATCTATTTTTCTATGTATCTCATATCTATCTATCTATCTGTCTGTCTGTCTGTCTGTCTGTCTATCTATCTATCTATCTATCTATCTATCTATCTATCTATCTATCAATCTATCTATCTATCTGGCTGCTACTCTGTATGTGTGCTCAGAATGACAGCGCCCTCTTCTGCACCTGGAGCCATAGTGGAAGCCTGCCCAGCTCTGCCCGGCACGCCATGTTGGAGTTGCTGCGATGGACCTGGAGGAGGTACTTGCAGAACTCCAGATGAGTCCCATTTGGACTGGTCTGGGTAAGTGATTGGGCCCCAAACCTCACTGCAATAAAGCAGGATTGTGGCAATGACCCCATCAAGGATCTTCATCCAGACCCTCACTGGTGGTTCGAAGTGATACAGTCGCTTTCTGATGGCATAGAAAGCTCTGCAGGCTTTTCCTTTCAGGGCATCTATTGCTGGCTTAAAGCTCCCTGATTGGTTAAGCTCCAGTCCCAGGTAGGTGCAGACCCGTTTAATGTGAAGGAGGGAATGGAGGCTTTATTCTGACCCCTCTTCTGGAACACTATGACTTTGGTCTTCTTAGAGTTGATGTGTAGTGCCCATGTGGTGCTGAATTTCTCCAGTACTGCCAGGCTGTCTTGGAGGCCTGACTCTGTCGGGGACAGCAGCAGGAGGTCATCGGCGTACAGCAGGAACTTCACCTCGCGGTCATGCAGGATGAGGCCTGGTGCTGAGGAAGCCTCCAGAGCTGCAGTCAGTTCATTGATGTAGATGTTGAAGAGCGTTGGGCTCAGGCTTCAGCCCTGTCTGACTCCTCGGCCCTGGTGGAAGTATGTCGTCCTCTTACCATTCACCTTCACACTGCATTGGTTCCCAGTGTATGAGCTCTTGATGACATCATATGTTCTCCCCCCTATTCCACTCTGCAGGAGTTTCAGTAACAGGCCCGGGTGCCACACTGACTCATCTATCTATCTATCTATCTATCTATCTATCTATCTATCTATCTATCTATCTCATATCTATCTCTATTTCATATCTATCTATCTGACACTGACCATTTTTTGGGTGGTGGGACAGTTTAAAGCGGTCCTTCACCCTGAATAAGAGCCTATCTTATATGTTTCCCACACCCTGTACATACAGATTGCTCACATTAAAAATCATCCTACCTGCATCTACTGCATGTTATTAGCCTTTAAACATCCAAGATATCGGCTCATGGAGCATCAGACAGCCTGCAAACAGGAAGAAGCTTCTGACTGTGTCGCTCTGCATTCTGGGATTGCTGTCCTTTCCCTGACCCCAGCTCTGCTCTGTCTGTGCAAAGCACAGCTATAACCCGCCCCCCTGCACTTTATCCTGCTCTCCTCTTCTCAGTGTGTGTGATGTTTCTGATTAAAGATGGCGGCTCCCGTATTCTAGAGTCCTCTACAGAGTTGAAGCCCACTGGGGGAAAGAATAATAAGTGACTAAAAACGTAAAATATATTAATTTTAGATGCTGTGGAATAGTTTTTTAAGGGTTTGGGCTTTTCATTAAATCACGGTGAAGGTCCGGTTTAAACCAGTTCGTGGGTAATGAGCAGGGGCGGACTGGCCATCGGGCGCACCGGGAGAATGCCCGGTAGGCCGGGGCCTCCCTAGCACTGACCGGGACGGTGAGCGGCAGAAACAGGGTGGCTGTGGGTGAGTGGCCCATGTTCGGGAGGGTGGCGGAGGTAGCGGCCGGCGTGCCGCGAGGGAGTCAGGTGAGAGGCTGAAAGGCGGGAGCCACGAAGGCTCCCGACGCGCGGGAGGGCGGCGGGCGAGCATATGAGGTGAGAGATGCCGGCGGCCGAGCATGTGAGGTGCGGGAGGGCGGTGGCCGAGCATATGAGGTGCGGGAGGGCGGCGGGCGAGCATATGAGGTGCGGGAGGGCGGCGGGCGAGCATATGAGGTGAGAGATGGCGGCGGCCGAGCATATGAGGTTGCGGGAGGGCGGCGGCCGAGCATATGAGGTGCGGGAGGGCAGCGGCGGTACTGGCGGATGTGCAGGAGGGAGGGTGGTGGCAGTGGCCAATGACATGTGCGTTCCTTCAATTCAGAGAGCAAGCTAACTTCGCATCTCCAGGGTAAGATGCTGTTGCGTGGAGCTGGGCAGAGATGGTGGTGCAGCATGGAGCTGGGCAGAGATGGGGGTGCAGCATGGAGCTGGGCAGAGATGGGGTGCAGCATGGAGCAGGGCAGAGATGGGGGTGCAGCATGGAGCTGGGCAGAGATGGAGGGCAGCATGGAGCAGGGCAGATATGAGGGTGCAGCATGGAGCTGGGCAGAGATGGGGTGCAGCATGGAGCAGGGCAGATATGAGGGTGCAGCATGGAGCAGGGCAGAGATGAGGGTGCAGCATGGAACTGGGAAGAGATAGAGGGCAGCATGGAGCAGGGCAGAGATAAGGGTGCAGCATGGAGCTGGGCAGAGATGGGGGTGCAGCATGGAGCTGGGCAGAGATGGGGGTGCAGCATGGAGCTGGGCCGTGATGAGGGTGCAGCATGGAGCTGGGCAGAGATGAGGGTGCAGCATGGAGCAGGGCAGAGATGAGGGTGCAGCATGGAGCAGGGCAGAGATGGGAGTGCAGCATAGAAATGGGCAGAGATGGGGGTGCAGCATGGAGCAGGGCAGAGATGGGGGTGCAGCATAGAAATGGGCAGAGATGGGGGTGCAGCATGGAGCAGGGCAGAGATGGGGGTGCAGCATGGAGCAGGGCAGAGATGGGGGTGCAGCATGGAGCTGGGCAGAGATGAGGGTGCAGCATGGAGCTGGGCAGAGATGGGGGTGCAGCATGGAGCTGGGCAGAGATGGGGGTGCAGCATGGAGCTGGGCCGTGATGAGGGTGCAGCATGGAGCAGGGCAGAGATGAGGGTGCAGCATGGAGCAGGGCAGAGATGGGGGTGCAGCATAGAAATGGGCAGAGATGGGGGTGCAGCATGGAGCAGGGCAGAGATGGGGGTGCAGCATAGAAATGGGCAGAGATGGGGGTGCAGCATGGAGCAGGGCAGAGATGGGGGTGCAGCATAGAAATGGGCAGAGATGGGGGTGCAGCATGGAGCAGGGCAGAGATGGGGGTGCAGCATGGAGCAGGGCAGAGATGGGGGTGCAGCATGGAGCTGGGCAGAGATGAGGGTGCAGCATGGAGCTGGGCAGAGATGGGGGGGTGCAGCATGGAGCTGGGCCGAGATGAGGGTGCAGCATGGAGCTGGGCAGAGATGAGGGTGCAGCATGGAGCTGGGCAGAGATGGGGGTGCAGCATGGAGCTGGGCAGAGATGAGGGTGCAGCATGGAGCTGGGCAGAGATGAGGATGCAGCATGGAGCTGGGCAGAGATGAGGGTGCAGCATGGAGCTGGGCAGAGATGGGGGTGCAGCATGGAGCTGGGCAGAGATGGGGTGCAGCGTGGAGCTGGGCAATGATGGGGGGCAGCATGGAGCTGGGCAGAGATGAGGGTGCAGCATGGAGCTGGGCAATGATGGGGGACAGTGTGGAGCTGGGCAGAGATGGGGGGCAGCGTGAGGATGGGCAGCATGGGGATGGGCAGAGATGGGGGGCAGCGTGGGGATGGGCAGAGATGGGGTGCAGCATGGAGCTGGGCAGAGATGGTGGTGCAGCATGGAGCTGGGCAGAGATGAGGGTGCAGCATGGAGCTGGGCAGAGATGGTGGTGCAGCATGGAGCAGGGCAGAGATGAGGGTGCAGCATGGAGCAGGGCAATGATGGGGTGCAGCGTGGAGCTGGGCAGAGATGGGGGGCAGCGTGGAGCTGGGCAATGATGGGGGGCAGCATGGAGCTGGGCAGAGATGAGGGTGCAGCATGGAGCTGGGCAATGATGGGGGGCAGCGTGGAGCTGGGCAGAGATGGGGGGCAGTGTGGGGATGGGCAGAGATGGGGTTGCAAGTGGGGCTGGGCAGAGATGAGGGACAGCGTGGGGCTGGGCAGAGATGGGGTTGCAAGTGGGGCTGGGCAGAGATGAGGGACAGCGTGGGGCTGGGCAGAGATGGGGGCAGCGTGGGGCTGGGCAGAGATGAGGGACAGCGTGGGGCTGGGCAGAGATGGGGTGTAAATGTGGTTCTGGTGGGGTAAAGAGCAGAGATCACAGTGGCAGCACTGAAGACCAAAGGACCCAGCATAGGACAGCAGCAGCTCAGGAAACTGGCAGAGAAGAGGATTTAAAGTTAAGGTTAAGGATGTTAAGGATTTTAAGAGGAATAATCGCCAGGATTTTCACTATTCTGGTGATTGTACAGAGCTCCAGAAAAGCTCTGAAAACTGTCCATGGCCTGTCTGAATGGCTGGGTGGTGCAGTGCACCTCAGCCACTTGATGCAGGCTGTGAAAGCACCCATAGGTTACTATATAGAGCACCTTCCAATCATTTGCGGCACAATCGAAAGTGGATTGCCATCTCTCCACAAACGTATGAAAAAAGCATAAGACTGATCAGAAGCTGATGGTTTCATCATACAAAATAGATGTAATTTCTTCATAATTACAATATGATTGGTACCATTGTGTATAGTAATTTAGTAGTAATATAGTTACGTCCTAATACAATTCATATATATATATATATATATATATATATATATATATATATATATATCTGTATATGATGTGACATTAAAGATACCAAGGGCCAAGATCCCAACATACCAGGGTCGGTGAGACCATAAAAATCCCGGGCCGATTTTTTACCCCAGGCCGCCCCTGGTAATGGGTGTGGAAGGGGTGTGGTTTAGCATGTGGCTTAATTACGGGTCACATGCTCTAGGAATATTTGGTTCATAAAAGATGTTGGTGAGTCAGAGAAATTGTAAAGCACCCAGACATCCAGCATTGTGTATTTGATAGGACAGTCTTCTCCAGGTGAGCAAAGTGGGACATTTAGGTGTTTCAAGAGGTTCAGGGGGCTCAGTGTGTCTCAAAGTGAGACATCTAGTCAGTTTTATCTATTTATCTATCTCCTATCTATCATTCAAATTTGACTAAAATAAAAAAGGGTGGATGCAATTTTAAGTAGCACTATAAGGCTTTAACTGTCCTTGGTGTGTCCTGCTCCTCTAGATTGGGGGCAGTTAAGAGGTGGGGTGGAATATAGGGGCAGGATAGGGTGTTCATGGTGTTTTATCATCCTCAGTTTGTGGCAGGTGAAGACATATAGGGGCAGTAAAAAGTTAAGGTGGGGTTATGGGGGCTGACCAGAAGTGTAGTGGAGGCCCCTGGGCAAAAAAATCTGGTGGAGGCCCAAGATACAGATTTATTTTTCCTTTAAAATAATAGTCCAGGCAAGTAACTGATTGGTGGTTGTCTGGCACCCGCCTACTTACTGGAACGTCAGATCAAATCCCTTGTGCCCCCCTTGTGCGGGTGCGTGCTGCTCGGGAACTCCTGCTTTGCCATTCTGGGTGGGGGGTAGTGTAGTCGCCCGGCTGGTTCCCTGCATTGAGCTGCCAGCGGCTGTGCTTGGTGGCTTATGTGCAGTGACAGCTCTGCACCCATCACTGTAGCGTTGCTGGCGGCGGCTTTGCTGCTCTAGACTCTCCGTCCTGCCCTGTGGTGGCTTTGGCTGCCCAGGTGTTCCCCCACTGCCGCCGATAGCTTTGTTGCTGGCCCTGCGGCCCGTCAGACCAAAGACTGAAAAGCCTCCTGTATCAGACCATAACCAGGGGCGGACTGGCCATAGGGCATACCGGGCAAATGCCCGGTAGGCCGTCACCTCCTCTGCAATGGCCGCCTGCTGATCTGGTAGTTTATCGGTTCCAGCAATGCTTCTTGCAGCGGGCTGGGTGAATAGGAGTCGCTGCAGGCCGTCCTGCCAGCTCCCATTCACCCGGCCCACCACGAGAAGCTTTGCTGGAAAGTCTGCATTATAGTGCAGGGGAGAGCAGGCGGCCAGGGTGGAAGTGCAGGGCTGATGGCAGAAAATCGGAAAGTGCGCTGTGTGACCGGTAATGAGGGCCGGCCTGAGTCCTTGCCAGCTCGATATTGCAGAGCGCTGGGGAAGCGAGCGGTCTGTATGTTTATTTGTTTGCTGCGTCGGCTCCTGTGCGCCTGCTGTGAGGTAAGCCGTGCCCCCCCCCCCTTCTATTTCTCTCTGACAAGTGCCGATGAATGGCGTCACGACCTGGCCAGTTAAAGCGATGCGGTGCCTGCAGTCCGTGACCTCCCTCCTCTATGTGCCTCATTCTCCAGGCTCTGCTCCATATCATCATCAGCCTTGACAACAAGGCGCATGGCCGAATATGGATCCTGTCCTATCCCCTCTATACAGAGATCAGACATGCTGAGCTTCTGTGTACCTGCCTGCTGTCCCATTTGGTGACCAGACTCTATCTTTGTCTTTATTCCTCTCTCACCTTTTTCTTTTCTTCTCACTTCTTTCTTATTAGTTCTCTTTCCCTTAACTCTTTTATAGCTTCCTTCCCTCTTTCTTCTTTCACTCTCTATTACACTTTCTTTACCTTCCTTTTCACACCTTCCTTCTTCTCCCAGCTTTGAGAGAGAGGTTTTCTTGTGCCAACACAAAGTCGCAAGCCAGTATGTGGAGAGACCCCTGTTAGGCTTAATATACGGTAGGGGGGCTAAAGAGACCAAAAAAACCCTCTACTTAGGTAAAGGAAAATAGTGGCTTTCCTAAAACGGAAAGTATTTGCACAGTACCCAGTCCAAGAACAGATAGCATTACCCATCTACCCTTGTAGTGGGCGGAGCTATGCAAATCATCTCTTTATGTCTCTGTGCCATCCAAGGCCCTTAGAAATGCTAAGGGTGCAATGCCAACGATTAGCTTTAAAGTGGACCAACACCCAGGATTTTGACTATCCTGGGTCTTGGTCCACTTCGATGGGGCACCCCCGATCGGGGTGAAACCCCCCCGAACCCCCCGAAAAACTCACCTCTCCCCGCTCCCAGCGCCGACGGACAAGCCGCGGACAAGCGGCTCCTCCGCCGCCGCCTCCCGCGTGTCACTCTTGACGCGCGCGCGCCGGCCATTCACAGACGGCCGGCGCGGGCGCGCGCACGCCTAGAGGGGCGCGAGGGAGGCCGCGGCGGCCGGCCGCCGCCGACACTAAGGTTTGGGGGTTTTGGGGGGGTTTCACCCCGCGGGACATCCCGATCTCGGATGTCCCGCGGGGAGGGAGGTGATCGGCCCGGGAATCTTATAGATTCCCGGGCCGATCCCCCAAGGGTGATGGTCCACTTTAAATTTCATACAGCCAGACACATCCAACTAGTGCCCCCCTATATCAAGCCTAACATGGGTCTCTCCACATACTGGCTTGCGACTATGTTTTGGTACTCACCAAGTCTCACCCCTCCATATAGCAAGAGGCATCCACCCTAGTGCTGATGAGAGCCTAAAGCTCAAAACACGTGTCCACTAGTTGGATGTGTCTGGCTGTATGAAATTTAAAGCTAATCCTTGGCATTGCACCCTTAGCGGTTCTAAGGGCCTTGGATGGCACAGAGACATAAAGAAATGATTTGCATAGCTCTGCCCACTGCAAGGGTAGATGGGTAATGCTATCTGTCCTTGGACTGGGTACTGTGCAAATACTTTCCGTTCTAGGAAAGCCACTATTTTCCTTGTGCCAACAAAACCTCCCCATCAGCCCCACCCCCACCTTCCTAATGCTTTCTATGCCCTGGGGGAAGGCTAGTGGTTAGCTATGGTATCCGTTAGATTCCAGGGTTGGCCATGATGGGTTTCACACAGCATCCTGGGTTGGGATGCCCCGGGGAGGTGGACCACTATCCCAATAGTGAAAATTCCAGGATTTGGTCCACTTTTGGGCAAATGTTTTTTTTTTCATTGAAGACAAAAAAAAAATAATTTGTAAACTTGTATAGGATTAAAATGGGGGGAGCATAATAATGGGGTTATTTGGGGAGATGCTCTACTGAACTGTTTATGTGGTGATTTGGGGGGATTTTCTGCCGGATTGCTCTTTTAAGGGGTGATTGGGGGGATTCTGCACACCGCTTATTATCGGGGGGGGGGGGGGATTATATGGGTCCAGACACACTGCAGAAGGGCCGGTGTGACCAAAAAAGTCCCGGCCCGTATTAACCCCAGTCCACCCCTCACCATAACCCAAAGGTTGGTTGAGGCCCCCTGTGCAGGACAAGTCGTGGAGGCCCCGGGGCATGCGCCTCTTGCATCCCCTCATAATCCGGCCCTGGAGGGTAGTATAGGGGTATGACAATCCATGGAGTCTTATGGCCCTCTCAGTTGGTGGCAGGTGAAGACATATGATAAATGACTAATATTATAAATAAACTGGAGGAGCAACATGGGGGCCCCCTGACCTTCTGGGTCCTGATGTGGCCGCCCTCCTGCACCCTCTATAGTCACAGACCTGATACACTCACTATACTGCAATAAATGGATAAACGCTGCGTCAGCTTTGCAAAGGTGCAAAACTGAATCACCACACAGCTACCAAACTATTTAAATCCTCCCCATTGCCATGGCAACAGACGCCCAACCGACTAATACTTTTTCCACTGCCTTAAAGCCCCCGGCCCCACTTGAGCTCGGAAGCTCACTTTTGGATCCATTCCAAGAAAACATTCCAAACCACAAAACTATTCGTGATGATAAAGGCACCTGGCTGATTCAGCAGCAGCAGCAGCAGCAGCCTTGTGTAATAAAAGGAAGTAATTAATTAAAGAAACACCTCAAGGAAAAACAAACCTCGCTTACCTACCAGCATGCAGGCTTGATCCCACAAGGTTACTGCATGCTCTTA
The DNA here is from genome assembly GCA_027917425.1 of Gastrophryne carolinensis. Classification (NCBI taxonomy): domain Eukaryota; kingdom Metazoa; phylum Chordata; class Amphibia; order Anura; family Microhylidae; genus Gastrophryne; species Gastrophryne carolinensis. The sequence goes on along the minus strand of CM051234.1, from coordinate 629,715,581 downwards.
TGCAGCCCCAGCCTTGCATGTGCATAAAGAGAAGCCTCTGTTTGACCTTGAAGGTATAGACCAGGGGTGCTCAGCCTTTTGACGAGTGCAGGCCCTGGTTGTGGGCCACAATGAATAGGTGCCGAATTTTTTCATAATGAAGATTTTCTACAATTAGAATACTGCAGAAATTCCACTTGTAGGTCCTTCAACCACTCCCCCAGGGCCTCCACCACTTGCCCTGCGAAGGGGACCTCCACCAACCTTTGGGTTATGATCTGGTCCAGGAGAATTTTCAGTCTTTGGTGTGAAGGGCCGCGGGGTCGGCAACAAAGCTATCGGCAGAAGTGGGCAAGTCTTTTTTTGTTTTTGCAAACCTGCAGCCAAAGCCACCACGGGGCAGGACGGAGTCTAGAGCAGCAAAGCCGCCGCCAGCAACGCTACAGTGATGGGTGCAGAGCTGTCACTGCACATAAGCCACCAAGCACAGCCGCTGGCAGCTCAATGCAGGGAACCAGCCGGGCGACTACACTACCCCCCACCCAGAATGGCAAAGCAGGAGTTCCCGAGCAGCACGCACCCGCACAAGGGGGGCACAAGGGACTCCATTTGACGTTCCAGTAAGTAGGCGGGTGCCAGACAACCACCAATCAGTTACTTGGCTGGACTATTATTTGAAAAGAAAGAAAAATACTGTATCTGGACCCTCCACCATGTGGCCCCCAGGCTGCATGTTAAGCACCTGTGGTATAAACCATACCTTCCAACTTTTCAGTGTGAGAAAGAGGGTCACTTGGTAAATTAGGCCACACCTCCTCATTGATGGATGGCTAGAAGATAGGCTGTACCAGTTACAACAATATAAACACTTTGAATAGGCAAATGAATCATTTATTGCTGCAAATCTGAATGTTACACCTGAAAGAGGGACAAATGAGAACAACGAGGGACGTGGACTCAAAATAGGAAAAGAGAAGAACAACAAGGGACATGGAGACCTGAACTCAGAAGAAGGACAGTCCCTCCAAATCAGGGACAGTTGGGAGGTATGGTATAGACCATGTGTTTCTTCAGTGATTGAGGAACATTGGCACCATTAATTTGCCCACCAGTCCTTTCTGAACCCCTGGCTCTCAGGAGGGGGTTCGGGTAACTGACAAACCCCCCAGTCCCTATCTGCAGGTAGGCTATCAAGGTCCTTGCCAGTTCACTAGTAGTGAAATTGTTGCAAAAAACTTCCCACTCTTCCCCCAATTAAAATAAAAATAATAAAAATAATTCAATATGCAACATGTTCTATTTTAATCTTTCCAGTGATCCCAGTGTGTTAGCTGTTTGGTTTCTTCTGGCATTTCATCGGGTTTCTCTGGCATTTTGGGGCTTGACTGCAGCATGCAGCTCTCTGCTGCCTCCTCCCCTGGGTTCCTTGTGCTTCTTCTATGGCTTCCAGCCAGAGGAATTCTATGAGAAATATGTTTTTATACATTATAGGTGTGGCTTCTTAGTATTCCTTTAGTGTTTCAGTGAAACCATTCCCCTGGGGTATAAAAACCTGAATCAGCAATATAATTCCTCTGGCTAAAGAAGGGGGAGCTTGTGTTCCCCTGAGGAAAGCCTGGACCTATATATGCATACCTTCCAAATTTTCAGGGTCGGAAAGAGTGGTCATTTTTAAATTAAACAGCCTGGCACAGTTGGAAAAGAAAGGTAGCGGCCATTTTGGAGCTTCCTCTCCCAGCATCTCAGCCATGCTGCTGCCTGGATTCAACTGACATAACTGACAATGCACAGTAACAGGAAGCCCAGCAGTACTTCCTGATATGATAAAAAAGAAAAATACACAGCCTCACAAAAAATACATTTTTGAACAATCACCATAAAGAGGCAACCAGGATAACGATAACAAGGGAGGGATGAAACAGGCCATGCTGTACACAGTAAAAACAATTCTACAGGTGAGTACTCATAGAATTGTATTTTTCCAAGTGTACAGCACGGCCTGTTTCATTTCAATCATTACTTCTGGGACATCCAATAGCAGTGTCCGTAAAAGTAGAGTGGGATCCCCAATGAGTAACAGCAGGCAGTTCAAGCCACTACCGCCTGAAGCACCTTGCGACCAAAATCAGCGTCAGCTGAGGCCCTAACATCAACCTTGTAAAACTTAGAAAAAGTATGAACAGAAGACCAAGTAGCGGCCTTACAAACTTTTTCAACAGAAGCCTGGTGCTGAAAAGCCCAAGAGGCACCAATAGCTCTAGTATAGTGAGCAGTAACGCAGAAGGGAGGTTCCTTCCCTTTAGCTAATAGTGGATTTGACTGGAGGCAAACCCTTCCTAGGTCGAGCAGGAAGAACAAACAGAGCATCAGATTTCCTAAACGACTCAGTGGCGACCAAATAAAATTTGAGCGCCCTGACCACATCCAGAGAATAAAGGGTCCGTTTCTTAGAATTGGAAGGGGTAGGACACAAAGAAGCTAAGACAATGTCCTGATTGAGATGAAAGGCAGACACAATCTTGGGCAAGAAATCCGGCTTAAGCCGGAACACCACCTTATCCTGATGCCACTCAAAATAAGGAGGTTTCATGGAAAGCGCCGCCAGCTCAGAGACTCGACTCCCCGAAGTAATAGCGACCAAAAAGGCCACCTTAAGAGTCAGAATAGGCAAAGCAGCCTCATGCATAGGCTCGAAGGGAGGACCCTGTAGAGCAGACAACACCAAGTTTAAATCCCAAACCGTTAGCAGAGGTTTACGCGGAGGACGCACATGAGTAACTCCCTGGAAAAAGGTTTTGACAAGCCTATGATTGGCAAAAGATCTTTGGAAAAAAATTGCCAGAGCCGAAACCTGTCCTTTGAGAGTATTAAGTTGAAAGCCCGAATCCAGACCATGCTGTAAAAACTCCAGAATCCTGGGAATGGAAAAGTCACGACAAGATAGAGACTTGGACTCGCACCAGGCAATATAAGCATGCCAGACCCTGTAGTAGATGGAACACGAAGATTTCTGCCGAGTCTGAATCAAAGTATCGACAACAGAGGCCGGCAAACCCTTGCACGTCAAGATGGAGGTTTCAGCAGCCAAGCCGTTAAAGCCAGGGTTTGTAAATTGGGATGGCGCAGCCGTCCCTGAGTGAGAAACTCTGGATCGTCGGGCAAGACGATGCCCGCCATCTGGACGACAACCGCGAACCATACCCTCCTCGGCCAGCGGGGGGCCACTAGAATGGTTGGTACCCCCTCCTGGGCTATCTTGCGCAGCACCCGACCCAGCAGAGGAAAGGGAGGAAATACATAAAGAAGCCGAAACTCTGTCCAGGGAATTGCTAGTGTGCCCGTGGCGAGGGCCAGAGGGTCCTTTGGCAGGGAGACAAATGTTGGAAGCTTGTGATTGTGACGGGACGCGAACAGGTCCACATCCGGCAGACCCCAGCGGTGACACAGGGCGTGAAATACCTTGTGGCTGAGAGACCATTCCCCCAGACGAGACGTCCCCCTGCTCATGGAATCCGCCTCCTGGTTCTCCACCACCGAGATGCAGGGAACAGTCTCCTCTGCCCAAGACAAGATCAGGGACACCTCCTTGAGGGCTCGCTTGCTCAGAGTCCCTCCCTGATGATTGATGTAGGCAACCGCCGTCTGATTGTCCGAGCGGACCTGTACAGCACGACCCAGAAGGTGAAGAGTCAACTGGGAGAGAACCAACCGGATCGCCCTCAGCTCTAGGATGTTGATGGGCGCGTGGGCTTCCTGGGGACCCCACTGGCCCTGGAACTTCAGTGACTGCCAAACTCCCCCCCAGCCGGTCAGACTGGCGTCCGTGGTGACAATCTCCCAGCGCAGAGGCAGAAAGGACCTGCCCACTAGAAGATTCCTCGAGTCCAACCACCACGAGAGGGACTGTCTGACCAGAGGGGACAGAGCAAACTCCTGATCCAGGGACTCCTGAGTCCGATCCCAAGCCGACAAGAGATGTAACTGAAGAGGTCTCATGTGGAACTGAGCAAAGGGAACTGCCTCAAAGCAGGACACTATGAGGCCCACCAACTGCATCCCCAGATGGATGGAGGGGTGGGGACACGCCAGCAGGGCCCGCGCCTGCATCTGAAGACCCTCCACCTTCTGCTGAGGGAGAAAAACCTTGACCTGAGAAGTATCCAGCATCATGCCCAGGAAGGACCTCGCCAAAGACGGAGATAGTGAAGACTTGGGATAGTTGATCACCCAGCCGAAGGACTGGAGAGTGGACTTCACCACCTGAGTATCCATCTCAGCCAGATGAAGAGATTGAGCAGAAATCAGAATGTCGTGAAGGTAAGGGAGGATGTGGATGCCCTGGTTCCTCAGGAGAACCATGACACCGGCCAGCAACTTGGTGAAAACCCGAGGAGTCGAGGTGATACCGAACGGCAAGGCCACAAACTGGTAGTGTTGATCCCCCTCAGCGAACCTCAGGAACCTCTGGTGACCTGGGAAGATCGGAACGTGAAGGTAGGCATCCTTGATGTCCACCGTAGTCATGAAGCCGACCCGCCGAAGGGAAGGTCTCCATGCAAAAGTGCTTGAACCTGACGAATTTGTTGAGACCATTTAAGTCCAGGATGGGCCTCAGGGAGCCGTACCCCCAGACCCTGTTCCTGAAGAGGTACCTGACAAATTACTCCGAACGCCAGAAGACGTTTTATGGTCGAACGCAGTCACTGAGCCGACACAGGGTTTTGAGATATCCGGGACCGGAGGAATCTTGGGGGTGGCCAGGCTGCAAACTCTATCTTGTATCCGGAGGAAACCACCTCCTGAATCCACCGGTCCGAGACGTGCAGTCTTCAGATGTGAGCAAAAAGTCGAAGCCGTGCCCTCACCCGGTCGGGTGAGGGCGCCTCCTCATGCCTGAGGGGCCTTGGGAGAGGGTTTGGGCTTGGTTCCCCAGGAGAGACCGGGGCGACCGCTGGATCTGCCTCGACCCCAAGAGTCTCTGCGACTACCTGAGAAGGAGGATCCATGACCTCCCCTTGAAGGGCGAAAGGAAGAGGATCCCTGAAAGGGCCGAGCCTGCTTCCTACGCTGGGGAAGCCTACCATCCTTGGTCAGAACATCAATACCTTCTATCTAACCCCTTGGTCACTGAGGGTAACCTGTTAGGGCGTTCCCACTCCTTGAGGACCATATTAGAGAAATGGCCCTGTTCCGGGAACTCCAGACGCTGCTTGCCAGGGCAGAAGAGCTCGCCATGCTTCTTCTTCGCCACCTTTGGGGGGGCAATGTGTAATGTATCAAAAACAGCCGACATCAGCCGGTATCATCCGGGAGCCAGGTATCCTCATTCGAGGTAGACCGCAAGTCACTATCGTGCTTGCCCTGATGATCCCCAGAGGAATCCGAGTCACGGAACAACTCCCCCTCCTCCGGGGAGTCACGGCCGCTGTACATGTCAAGGCCCTCATCCTCATCGGCAAAGAGGGACAAATCGGCGTCTAGATGTCGCCTTTTGCTAGAGGCCTTGCCCGCCGCCAGCTGGCCCAGTTGTCGCTCAATGCTGGCCACTCGCATTGCCAGATCCGATTGAGACCCCCTGCTAGCTTCCCCCTCGCTGGGGGCTAAATGCAGGCGCGGGGGAGTAGGAGATGCTGTAGGGAGGACAGGACTGGAAAGAGAGGCGCTCAGCCCAACCTGTTCCGCAATAATACTTTGGGCGCACGGAACACAAACCGCGCCGCCACCACTCAAAGGGGATGCCCCGCACATTACACACATCCGAGCCTGCCCCAAGGGGCCCCCAAGCTCGCTATCCCCAGAAGCCTCCATATGGTGATTATCAAAAAAGGCACAATAAACCAACCCGGAGTAAAAGCTAAGAAATGCCCACCCAGGAGAGAAAAAATGAAGGGCAGAAAAAAAGGGGCCCAGGAACAATAGTACATGAAATAATCAACAACCCCCCACAACACAACTCACCCCAGTAAAAACAACCAGGGACACACAATGCTGCAGTGGTTTCTCCAATCCCCCTATAGGCTCACCATATGCCTATGGCCGGCTACCCTTCAGATACAGGGTCTGTGGCCTGGAGCAGAGCTCACCAAACACCCGACCCCAGGTGTTCCCCTACCGTCACCCGACCCGTCAGCCGAGGCTGGGAGGCGGGAGGGTCCAGAAACGGGTGGAAATAGGTTTACAGGGCCGCAGGCTTGGTTGCCCCGCTCGCCTGCGAATAACCGTAGAGAGCCATCTTCTGGTCTTCGCAGTCATGACTGCAGAGAAACACTGGGGGTCTATGGATGATTCCTGGCTTTTTATAGGGCCGGGAGGAGCCACAAATCTTCTGCAGTCAACTGCGCCACCTTGTGGCGGAATACCCAGAAGCAGGGGCGGACTGGGGTTAAAAAACTGCCCGGGATTTTTTTGGTCTCACCGGCCCTGGTATCTTGGGATCTTTGCCCTTGGTATCTTTAATGTCACATCGTATACAGATATATATATATATATATATATATATATATATATATATATATATATTTGTATTAGGACGTAACTATATTACTACTAAATTACTATACACAATGGTACCAATCATATAGTAATTATGAAGAAATTACATCTATTTTGTATGATGAAACCATCAGCTTCTTGACTGTGCTAGCGTTCCAATATGCCCTGCGTCATACCGCTGCTACCCAGAAATAACAGTCCGGACCACCATGTAGTTGGAATGATTAAATTTAATCGGCCACAGCCCAACATAAAATAAACAAATGTACAAGCAAAATAGAGTCCCCCCTATTGTTCCGGGTCTGAGAAGCCTAGATGAAGGAAAGGGGAGGGAGCAAAAATAACTTCCCAACCCCACCAAGTGGAAGCCAACATAAACTCGGCCGCAAAACCGCCTAGGCCAGGGAACTTAATCGGGCTAACCGCCAGTGACAAAAAACACCCCCTTACTTGAACCCCAAACCAACCAAAAACCTTTAAACCAAATCGTCCTGGCCCGTTTCAACAGAAACAGCCGCATACCCTTAACCATGAAAAAATGCTATCTCAGACCCGAAACCCGAGGGGAGACCCGCCAAAGCCAGGCAGCGCTGGCCCACCACAACTCCACCGCCATCTCGATCCGCTCCTTCTATGACATGTTAAACAGGTCGTTCCCCATGTCATTCAGGTGGACCCCATCGGACCTAAAAAACCCCCTCATCCCTTCCACCTCGATGTGTCTGAGAAGATCCAGATTTAAGAAACATAGTTCTGAAAGACTATGGTTTATTTTCTGTATGTTAGAGTAACGCTTTAACGTTGGACTTTTCTGTAATTGCTTTTTGCAAGGCTTCTCCTTATCCCTTATTCCTTATCTAAGGAATGTGCTGCTTCGCATGGGGGCCTCTGGGAACTGAGAAAACTATAAAATACTCCCTGAATTCAACCTTGTACATAGTCATAAATTTTCTGTTCTCATTATTTTTAACTTAGGTAATTGTCTGTTCTGCGCATGCTCTAACTATGAAAGTTTTCAATAAAAAGGGGTCATAAGCTCCCCCTGCTCAGTGTGTTTCTCTGAGGTTTTGCTACACACCTTGTCGCGTGTATTGATTTCTCTTAGAATATAGTAATTGGGAATCGGACAACAGAAGCCAGATCAAGTCTGGTTAGTGACTTGAACGTAACATTACGTGGCGCTCCGAACAGGAACTCTCGATAGTGGTCGCAAGAGGTATCGCACCCGCCGAACGGAACATCAACTGATGCCACCTCGGAACAGCAGACTTCAAAACCTGGCCAGGTAAGAGACAGCTTTTATGTACTCTTATACTCTGCTCTTCCCCTGTGAGGCATCAGCGGGTCCGTTCTAAGGTGAGATAGGCATAGCCAGCCTCTGCGAAAGAGGGTCATTTTAAGAATCCTAAGGCGCTTCTGTTGTCTGCATTTGTTTTGTCTGTTTGTATTTGTCTTGTCTGTCTGTTCCCTTAAGAATTTGTTATTTTTGAGAGTGTGGTAAAAAACTTTATGAGCCTGGCATTTAGTTAAAAACTTTGGAAGGTCATTAGACGCCCCATCCCACTGGCGAGGGTAAACCCGCTATAACCCAGTGACGGTGAACGCAAGTGGTGACCAGAAGAAGTTTTAGATAAAAATTTTACCCTGTATGGTTCCACAACTCATTTAGGCGTGAGCCAGTTTGTCAAGTTGACATCGGATTTGACGGCGCCTTTACGGTGCATGCCAGCCGATCTTGACTACGTTGAGTTATAAGAACCACAGTTCCCAGGCTTAGTTAGAAGACCAGGACTAGTCGATAGGTGATTTCAGAAAATTAAAGCCAATATTACTGGGATGGGAATAAGATACAATTAGTGTATCTAGGACTGTCACTTACCCATATGATAGGTGATGATGTGTTTGTGGTGATTTCAGAAAATTAAAGCCAATATTACTGGGATGGGAATAAGATACAATTAGTGTATCTAGGACTGTCACTTACCCATATGATAGGTGATGATGTGTTTGTGGTGATTTCAGAAAATTAAAGCCAATATTACTGGGATGGGAATAAGATACAATTAGTGTATCTAGGACTGTCACTTACCCATATGATAGGTGATGATGTGTTTGTGGTGATTTCAGAAAATTAAAGCCAATATTACTGGGATGGGAATAAGATACAATTAGTGTATCTAGGACTGTCACTTACCCATATGATAGGTGATGTGTTGTTTGTGATCCTAATTGTTTGTCTTGGATTATGTGTTGCTATTTAGTTAGCGTGTAGGATCACTAGACATTACCAGGAGAGACCCACAGAGAGGTACTCCAGTTCCTAGTTCCTTAGGAGGAAGCCAAAGAAGGCTAGCCCACAGAGAGGTTAGACCCCAATAAGGTACCTGAGGCAGGTTGCTAGGAAGATGGGAAAAGAACAGTCCAAAGAGATACCCCAGGAAGAGAAGTGGCAGACATTAGAAGAAATCACCAGGGAAAGGTGTGGCTTAGATGCCGCTAGGAATTTGAAAAAGATTTGGAAGGAATTTAAGCTAGTTCATAAATGGCAGTTAGATTTAGGGAAGTGGGAACAGATAGCTAAAGGGAAACATGGAATTATTTTTGACAAAGGATGGGATCATCAAGTAGAATGTGCTCTGAAACTTTCAAGTTTAGCAGAAAAGGAAGGCTGGACGTACAGTCCACATAGGAAACAATGGAACACTACACCATTGCTTCATCCCCAAGTAGACCCCGTACCTGATGTTCCAACAAACCCAGTACCGCCACCCCCATATGAAAAGACAGTAAAGAAGGAAACTAGTAAGTTGTATCCTAAGCTCCCATTAGCCAGTAACGGTACGTATGGTCCAGACCCCGGCATTGATGAGGAAGATAGTGGCTTATGGCAATGCTGGTGTGGAATGATTAACAAGGGTCGGGATAAAATGTGTACCCAATGTAAAGTCAGGGAGCAGGATGAGGTAGTCAATAGTAATGATAACTGGAAATGTAGAAACTGCGGTTGTAGAGGGATGGATATAACACAGACCGAATGTAATGTTTGTGGAGCAGACCAACAAGGTGGGGATCCAGGTGAGAGAATAAATGGAGTTAGTACAAGAAAGAAAAATGTCAATATAGTTACTGAAAAATCTTGGACTTGTGAACATTGTATGACTTATGGCATCCCAAATAATGTCACACATTGCCCAAGATGCAAAACTTATATGCTTGCAGGACCCCCTCCTAGAAGCAACACTTATAAATTAGTTGCGCCTGTGTTTACTCATACCAGGCAGATTCCAGATGCTCAAAATGCAGGTCAATTTATTAACCAAGAAACCCCTTATTATAAGCCATGGACTCCAGCTGAATGTATGGCTTTGTTGCAGAATGCACCTGATCCCCTCACTAGCCCCTCCAGATTTGGCAGATATGTTGTCCAAATGATGGAATCCCATAATGCCACTTGGTTAGATGGAGAGGATCTCTGTAGAATGAAAATGTCTCCTACCATGTTTCATCAATTTACTGATTATATGAGAACACATAGACCACAAAATATTAGGATAGGGGACAGTAGGAATGATTTTATACAACATTTTACAGCTTTTTGTACAGAAAAACAACAGCTGAGAGGCACAACTGCAGCAGGCGTACAAGGACCAACACAATCAGTCACTGATTTTTATTTAACACTTGAACAAACATACATTGACGAAGGTCTAGATGTCGCAACAATAGCGGTTCAAAGGTTATTTGTTAGAGCCTATATTGATGGTCTAAAACCGGCAATTAAGGAAAAGCTTAAAGCTTCCACCCCAGACTGGAGAACTAACCACACCATGGCACAATTATTGGCTAAAGCACAAGGCATAGAAATGGACTTGCAGGAAAAGCCCAAGGTGCGCATGGTGGCTCAGGTCACTACAGATACTAGACCTAAGCAGGGAACTTTTCAAGGAAAAATTTTAAAATGTTATTATTGTGACAAACCTGGTCATATTAAGAGGAATTGTAGAAAGTTTGCTGCCGATCAAGGAACAGCCCCCAATAAGTCAGAATCTAAAAGTAAAGAACAAGACTGACTATCGGCAGTAACATTCACAGTACCAGCCAAAACACCCATAATACCGATTGAAATTGATGGCAAAACAGTTGAATTTTTGATTGATACGGGCGCGACTAAATCTGTCATTAGTAATAAAGTTTTAAGTAAGAAACAGCAGTCAGAAGCCCAAACTATAGCTTCAGGTTTCGATGGGCTGCCTAAAGTTATGCCCATATCTAAACCACTAGAGGGCAGGCTTGGTCCACACATGTTTATCTCTAAATTTTTAGTCTGTGATTCAGCACCTTACAATTTATTGGGTGTAGATAACTTAACTAAACTTCAAGCAAAAATTGATTTTCAAGAAGATGGTCAAGTTGTTCTAACTTTGCCTGACCATCCTGATGATTTAGAATATTGTATGCAAATACAAGCTCTTGAAGATTTTGAACTCACTAATGTACTTACAGAGAATGATCAAGATTTACTAAGAACTGTACCTGACCATTTATGGTCTAAGTCAGGGTCTGATATAGGACTTCTCCCTGTCTCACCAGTAGAGGTCCATATCAAACCAGGATCTACCTTACCACAGCTTAAGCAGTACCCTTTGAGTGCTGCACAAGAACAAGCTATAGGAGAACAAATTGACGAGCTTTTGGCCAAGGGTGCTTTGATTCAGATGCAATCAGGGGCTAATACTCCTTTGTATCCAGTCAGGAAAAAGGTTTTGGAACCAGGACAACCTGTGAAATACAGGATGGTACAAGATCTTAGAGCCATTAATAACATTTTGGCTCCAATGACACCAGTGGTTCCAAATCCTCATACATTGCTTTCTCGAATACCGAGTACAAGCATGTATTTTTCTTGCGTGGATCTAACGGGAGCTTTCTTTTCGGTCCCTTTAGCACCTGAATGTTACCACCTTTTTGCCTTTAGATTTAAGTCTAAGACTTTTTGCTGGAGACGTTTACCCCAAGGAATGTCTCATTCGCCCACCTTGTATTCCTTGGCCCTAGAATCAGTCTTGGCAGGATGGAAACCACCAATAGATTGTGTGCTTCTCCAATATGTAGACGATTTGCTTCTTTGCTGCCCAGACAAAACCACATGTGAGGAGGGTACTTTGTCTCTTCTTACATTTCTGGCTGAGAATGGCTGCAAGGCTAGCAAAGAAAAGCTACAATTCTGCCAAACACAAGTTATCTTTCTAGGTCACTGCATTTCACAAGGCACTAGACACCTTACTAAAGACAGAGTGGAAATAGTCAGGAACATGTCACCTCCTAAGACACATAAACAATTAAGAGCCTTTCTAGGACTCATTTCTTATTGTAGACAGTGGATTATGCATGCCAGTTCACTTATGCAACCACTGTATGATTGTGTCAAAGTTACACCTTTTAGTCTGACCCCTGAAGCGCAGGATGCTTTTGAACAACTTAAACTTGCAGTCACACAAGCACCAGCTTTAGGTCTTCCTGATTATTCCAAGCCATTTACACTCATGGCTACTGAAATACAAGGACATGCTACTGGAGTTTTAATGCAGGCACATGGCACAAAACAAAGACCTATTGCTTATTATTCGGCTCGCTTAGACCCCGTAGCGAGAGGTTCCCCCTCTTGTGTTAAAGCTGTAGCAGCAGTTTCTCTATTGGTAGACAAAGCTTCTGAAATTGTACTTGATAATGAATTAGCTGTGTCTACCAATCACGACATTCATGGGATATTATCACAGGTAAATCCCAAACACCTGTCAATGGCTAGACAGCTTAGGCTGCAGTGTACCCTTTTACTACCCCCAACAATTAAGTTTCAAAGATGTACTTCTCTGAATCTGGCGACTTTGTTACCAATTTCTTCAGATTCTGAAGGGGGGAGTAATAGTGAAGATTTTGAGAATTTTTTAGAATTTGAACATACTGAAGACACATGACTGCATTGAACTTATGAAGCAAGAAACAATGGGTTTACCACATGTGCATGATACACCTTTAGAAAACCCAGAATTTGAATTTTTTGTAGATGGCAGCAGATATGCTGATGAAAAAGGACAGTTTCATACAGGTTATGCAATAGTAACTGAACATGAAGTAGTAGAAGCTGAGCCATTACCACCTCATATGTCTGCTCAGGAAGCAGAACTTACAGCCCTCTCTAGGGCATTAATGCTGCTAAAAGACACTACAGGCACGATCTGGACAGACTCCGCCTATTCTTGGGGTATTGCCCACGATTACGCCCACCTGTGGAAAGCAAGGGGCTTCTTAACAGCTGCAGGAACCCCCATTAGACATGCTGATTTAGTTAAAGAAATTCTGACCAACCTGAACAATGTCAAAAAGGTGGCTATAGTAAAAGTAGCAGCCCACACAAAACAAACAACCAAAGAGGCTAAAGGTAATGAAAAAGCTGACTTAGCAGCTAAACAAGCAGCTTTGAAGAAGATAGAGAGTGTAAGTGTAAATCTTACCCAGGAATCGGCGGTAAGTATGGAACTGATGAAAAATCTTCAGGACAAAGTGATGCCTGAGGAAAAGGAAAAATGGCTCAGAGCAGGAGCCCAGCAAAATGATGGATTATGGGTCAAAGGAAGCCGATTGTGCTTGCCTAGCTTCCTATACCCAGAACAGGCACAGGTATCACATCTGCCTACACATCAGAGTGCAAACTCTATGGTAAGGAGTACCAATCAGACTTGGTATGCTCCAGGCTTTAGTAGCATGGCACGACAATACTGTGCAGCATGCTCTATCTGTTTGACGGAGAACCCAGGACAGGTTGTTAAGACACCGGTAAGACATCAAACTAGGTCTCTCTATCCATTTCAAAGGCTTCAAATTGATTACATCCAACTCCCTAAGAGTGGACCCTTTGAGTATGTACTTGTGTGTATTGACTTGTTTTCGGGATGGCCAGAAGCTTACCCAGTAAAATCAGCAACAGCTAAGACCACGGCAAAGAAACTAATTACAGAATTGATACCACGTTTTGGTCTATGTGAGACCATAGAAAGTGACCGTGGCTCGCACTTTACAGGTGAAATAATGCAAAATGTAATGCAAATGTTAGGTGTCCAGCAGTCCTTCCATACACCCTATCACCCACAGAGTTCAGGGAGTGTGGAGAGACTGAATGGCACCATTAAACTGAAGTTACAGAAAACTATGAAGGAATTAGGTAAACCATGGATAGATTGTTTACCAATTGTGTTATTTTCAATAAGATGCACCCCTACAAAGAAAACAGGGTTGTCACCTTATGAAATTCTGTTTGGAAGTGCTCCCAGAACTGGGTTGTACTTTCCACAACATCTTGCCCTAAAATGTGATGAATTGACTGATTATGTGATACAGTTGCAGAAACATCTCACTAAACTGCACAAAAGTGTTTTTGATTCTCTTCCAGACCCCGACCAGATAACAGGAACTCATAATCTCCAACCAGGAGACTTTGTCTATGTAAAGAAACATTCTAGAAAATCTTTGGAATCAAGGTTTGAAGGACCCTTTCAAGTTCTTTTGACAACGCCTACTTCAGTGAAACTTGAAGGAAAATCCACTTGGATACACGCAAGTCATTGTAAAAAGGTTACAGGTCCAGAGGGAAAATGAAATATTTCCTCTTAACAATGATAATGGCTTTCTGCCTCAATATTTCATCCCCTGCACCTATAAGAAATAAAAGAGAAGCAGGCACTCACCATCAGAAATTTCTTTTGCTGAAATTCAAATATGCTTATGCCCGCAAATCAGGTTATGAAAAATGCTGGATTTGCAGCAAATTGCATCCTAGTTCAGCCAGGATACCTCTTGTTGCAGCTCCTATAAATTATACCCTTTTTTTGAACGGAACCCCTGGGATTAATTTTCAAAATATCACACGAACCAGTGATGAGAGCATAGAATTCCCTATAATAGCAAGAACACACTTTCCTGATTGGTGTTTCCAGATGGGAAGAGTGAATGCAAGTAGGGGCGAAGTGTGTAGATATAGTAAATTGAATATCTCCCACACTGATAATGTTATAAATCAATCTGCTATACAGACTAATAACGAAACTCTTAGAAATATGACCCGCAATGTTGTTTTTACACACACAGGTTCACAAACTGATATCTCCAAACTATTTGCTGTATTTACACTAGCCAACTACGACAGTGATAGCCAATATTCTTTTAGTCAGATGTCCATATTTTTAGGAAATGATATATATATTTGTTGTGGGATAACCTGTTATCCATGGATACCTCCAGAACCCGTGGGATGGTGCTATTTGGCCTCCCTGATTCCGGTAATGGGGGTAGTAGGAGAGAATAAAAGTCTAAAAATGAGCCCATACCCTAAGCATCCCTTGGAAAGTCTAAATAGAGTAAAGAAGAGTTTACAGCGTACAGATCCTCTAGACTATGACGTGTTTACAGAAGGGGATATGACGTGGGCGTGGTTTCCCAGTTGGACAGGGTGGAGCGTAGATATGATGAAGAGATTAAATAATTACACAGGATTAATGAATGAAGTACTTGACAGAAATTCTGAAGATATTGAGAAGTTAAATGTGGAACAAAAAGCAATAAGAGATAAAGTAGAGATGCATGAAATGGCTATAGAAAGTATGAGTGCAGCCTTGACGGGACTTTGTGAAATGACGGAGGATTACGAGTGCTGTACTTGGATACATAATACCTCATTAGAGATACCTGATTATTATGAAGTCATAAAAGGTCATAGAGAAGAAGTTCAAAAGATACAGAGTAAAATCAGGACATTTGCAAAAGACTGGTCTCCTTTTGGAGATTGGGGAAACTGGAGTGGTCCACTACAATGGATCAAGAATATCTTGATTAATATTTTGGCATTGTGTCTTCTGGGTATAATGATTTATGTTCTAGTAAAACTAGCTCTTTGCCTTGTAGCCAAGATCAAGACACCTAAAGTAACACATAAACGTATCTTGATTGCAGATAATGCGCTTTCTAAATGAGTAACTATGTTTCTTTCCTTTAGAATTGACATATCATCTGTCAAAATTCGAGACTCTTCTTTGGAAGGATGCTGTTCAAGTACTTGGGGGATGGAACCAGTTGGAGAAGACCTGTGTTCCCCTAGGCAACTCGCCGGCCTGGGATAGTACCTGAGTGACTGAACTGGCTATAAACCTTCCGAAGTGGACACAGTCAAAGGAAAGACAGATGTAGATGTCAAAGGGGGGAAATGAGAAGATCCAGATTTAAGAAACATAGTTCTGAAAGACTATGGTTTATTTTCTGTATGTTAGAGTAACGCTTTAACGTTGGACTTTTCTGTAATTGCTTTTTGCAAGGCTTCTCCTTATCCCTTATTCCTTATCTAAGGAATGTGCTGCTTCGCATGGGGGCCTCTGGGAACTGAGAAAACTATAAAATACTCCCTGAATTCAACCTTGTACATAGTCATAAATTTTCTGTTCTCATTATTTTTAACTTAGGTAATTGTCTGTTCTGCGCATGCTCTAACTATGAAAGTTTTCAATAAAAAGGGGTCATAAGCTCCCCCTGCTCAGTGTGTTTCTCTGAGGTTTTGCTACACACCTTGTCGCGTGTATTGATTTCTCTTAGAATATAGTAATTGGGAATCGGACAACAGAAGCCAGATCAAGTCTGGTTAGTGACTTGAACGTAACATGTCGCACGCTCAAGCCCCCATTCAGCCTGACGAACCTGGCTATCGCCTTATTGACCTTAACCCGAACCTTCTCGATGGCCAACAAGTCTCTAGCGTGTCGCCAGGCAAAACGGGGAACAATTTGGGACCAAACCAACACAACCCCTGGAAATACTCCCAAAAAATACAAGTCCCGCGTTATAGACTTGATCAGGTGCCGCATCGGCACAGCCCCTAAGTCATTCCCCCCTGCGTGCACGACCAATACCCCAGGCGGCCCACTCCTTGCCGCCACCCGCATTGTGTGCTCCCGCATGTCCTTCCACCGCAGGCCCCTCACACCGGCCCAGCTCAACCGGGCACGATCTTCCGGAATGCCCAGCTGCCTTCCATTCCTCCGAACCACCGCACGCCGAGCCGACCAGTGAATATAAGAATGCCCGATGATCAGGACCGAGCACGCCAACTCTAAAACAAAAATAAGGAAGGGAAGGGCGGAGGGAAGGGAAGGGGAGGGGGGTGGAAAAATGTTATAGACCAACCACACGTTCACCTGTATTGCCGATCAATCCTATCCGGCCGAATGTACCGGCGAAACCGCGCCGATTCCCACCTCCCCAACCTCTTTATTATTTCCTCCGGCAGCCCCAGCCTGGCAGCCTCCGTCGCGGCCCCTATCTGAAACGAATGGGTACCGTACTCGCTGCCTGCCAGCCCCAGTTCCCCAAGACATTTCCTAAAAACTGCCAAAAACTGGAACCGCGATAAAAAGGAACCATCCTCGTGCATGAGCAACGGACCATTCACCCCTGGCCTGACCTCCTGGAACTCCTCGATGGCGGCAGCTGGGCATAAATTACATTGCTGCAACCTTCCCAAAAAAATACTAACCCCCCGCCCCCTTTGATCCGTCTTTGACCTTGATCCGTAATACCACCCCTTCATCTGACGTCACGGTATCGTCGAAACCCAAGCCCCCGGGAACCCGTTTATTAGGGCTCACCAGCTCCCCAACCCTCAAAGCTCCGAAAAATGCTAGCGAGAAAGCTGCCTTAAACAAACGAACCTCAAAAACAGATGCGCAAACCTGGGGCAAAACGCTGATTAACCCACCCAACAAACCCCATGATACCGGTCGCCTATTATCGGCCGTCCTGTGCTCTTTCCGCCAACCCTTCAGAGCCTGGCGTACCCAAAACGCTTTCGTCATATCCGCCCAGCCCTCCAAGCGGCACAAAAAAGCCAAAGCCGCCATTTTTCTGTCAACAGAAGCAGGGGACACACCTCCCGCCACCAATTCCCCCAGGTACCAGATCAACAATGCCAGCCTGTCATCCTCAGTACTAGGCACCCCGAATTCCCCTACCAACGTCCACCATTGCCGCCACGTCTCCACGTACGACCCCCAAGTAGATGGTGCGACTGACTTTTGAATCAAGCCAAACAGACGTCCTACAGGATCTCCAGAAGCCAGCCGGGGCACGACTCGCCAACCTCCCTTGCCTCGGGTGCCAGTTTTCTGAAGCGCTCCCACTGTAAACGAGAGAGCGTCAGCTATCCCATTCTCCACCCCGGGCACATGTTCCGCCCTGAACCACACGTTGTAACGCAAACACCCCAACACCAGCTGTCTGAGCAACACCACCACCGGTAATGAAGATGAAGTCTGCGTGTTAACTGCCGCAACCACCGACATATTGTCCGACCGAAAACACACCGCCTTGTTCCTCAGCACCTCTCCCCAGAGGGTCACCGCCACAACCAGTGGGAACAACTCTAAAAAGGCCAAATTCCTCGCCAGGGCCGATTCCATCCACCGTACAGGCCAGGGCCCCGCACACCATCTCCCCCCCAAGTAGGCCCCAAACCCAACAGAGCCCGCCGCATCAGTGAAGAGCTCAAGCTCATCATTCGCCCTCACCGGATCCAACCAATACGCCAGCCCGTCAAAGGACTCCAGGAAAGTGAGCCACATCCTAATGTCCTCCTTCATTGCCGCCGTCAACCTGATAAAGTGATGCGGTTCCCGAACTCCGGCCGTCGCTAGTGATAGCCGCCTGGTAAACACCCGCCCCATAGGTAGCACCCGGCATGCGAAATTCAACTTCCCCAGCAATGACTGCAGCTGTACCAACGTGACCTTCTTAACCCCCAGGGCCCCTTCCAACCCCCCAACCAAATCCTCAATTTTGTCCCTCGGAAGCCTACATACCCTACCTACCGTGTCAATCTCAATCCCCAAGAATTTCATCACAGTTGCTGGACCCTCCGTCTTGTCGTGCACCACCGGCACCCCAAAAACCCCAAATACGTCCAGCATGGTTGACAATAACAAATGGCATATTCTGGTGCCCGCCGGCCCCACACACAAAAAATCGTCTAAGTAGTGGGTGACCGACCCCATGCCCGCTCTCTCTTTTACAACCCACTCCAAGAACGAGCTAAAGGCTTCAAAATAAGCGCACGAAATCGAACACCCCATTGGCAGACACTGATCCACATAATACCCCCCTTCGAAAAAACACCCCAAAAGATACAGGCTATCCGGGTGCACTGGTAGCAACCGAAATGCTGATTCGATATCGGTTTTCGCCATCAATGCCCCAGGGCCCGCCTCCCTCACCATAGACAGAGCGAAGTCAAACGACGTATAAGACACCGATGACAGCTCTTTGGCTATCCCATCATTCACCGACCCGCCCCTCAGGAAAGACAAGTGATGTATAAGACGGAATTTTCCCGGCTCCTTCTTGGGCACAACCCCCAATGGGGACACCACCAAATCCTCCAGAGGGGGGTCGCTAAATGGACCCGCCATCCTCCCCAAGGAAACTTCCTTACCCAACTTTTCTTTAATAACCTCCGGCCGCTCCCGTGCCGATTTCAGATTCTTAAGAGAGCGCAGCTGTGGCGGCGCTCCACATGGAATCCGAAAACCCAACTCGAAACCCTCCCCCAGTAATTGAGCCACCCCCTGATCAGGATACTTATTTAACCAGGGGCGCATCTCCCCCCCTCTCACCGGGGAAACCCCTTTTTCCAGGACCATCGGCCCCTCTGCGCCCCCCCCCCCCCGACCTTTCCTAAAACACCTCCCGGCCCCGTGGCTCCCGCCGCAGGCCGAACACTCGTGCCGAAATTTGCACGTGGGCCCCCATTTGCAGAAGGAGTCATTAAAGGCCCAGCACAAACCACGTCTGGCCAACTCCGCCCCTCCCGACCCCATTGAAGTGGCGGCCCCCTGAAAGGGGGAGGAACCCCCGGTAACTGGATAAACCCCCCCCCCTCGCATTCATCACTCTCAACCACAGCCCTATATCCCTATGATCCCACCCCAACCCCTCACTTACCGACATCCGTTGCCGAAACTGCTCGTCGTAACGAAGCCAGGCCAAGCCCCCATACACCCGATGGGCCTCCCAAATGGCGTCCAAGTAGCAAAAAAGGGACGAGCAGTGTTCCGGGTTCTTTTCCCCAATAACGCTTGCCAGTATAGCAAACGCTTGCAGCCAATTCCCGAAAGTCCTCGGGATCAACCGAAAGCGCCTCCTATCCTCGTCCTCCTCCTTCCGGTGCTCTTTCCCCTTTTCCCAACCTTCAATCCCAAATCGCTCCAAGGGCAGTAACGTGAATATGTCCACGTACTCCCTTCTCCATATTTTTTCACTCACCTCCTGCCTCAAGTGCCCCCCAAACGGACCCTCGAAACACACGTAGGTGTGCCCCTTGGCGGAGTCCGAAATCGGAAGGGATCTATTGCCCCCCCTAAATCACCCATACCCTGATCATCCGTATTCTCCACCTCCCTGCTGTCCCCCTGCACTGCCCCCTGCCGCAGCGCCCCCCCCTCGGCGCCACTAGTCGCCAACGGCACCCTAGACGCCCCCACGGCCACGGTACCCGGTGGCGCCCCCTTAGACCCCCCACTCGCCAATAATTCCCACCTGGTCAACAACTCCCTTACCCCTGCCATAAAACCTGCCTCCCCCGACCCGTCACCCCCAGACGCCCCACCCCCAGCTTGCGGTAATAACAAAGAATCAGCGATAATTTGTGGCTCACCCTGCCGAACGATCCCGCCGCCTGGTCCTTCCACGCGCCGTTCCAGACCCTGAGCCGCCGGGCCGGATTGGCCCAGCGACCCGCTTCCCGCCGGACATCCCGACGCCACCACTGTTCCTGGTGTCGCCGCCAAGCCGTCGGAGGATGATGGTGGCCCGCTGACGCCCGCCGTCACAGACCGGCCACTCGCCCGACCGCCGCTGTCTTCCAATCGCCATCCTGGTGCCTCGACACCGCCTCGCCTCCCGACACCGCACCCTGATCGACCACCGCCTGCGGGGAAAAAAGGAGGGGAGAGCAGATGGTACTGGCCGGGAAACCGAGTCCCCGGCCGCAAGCGCGAGGGTCCGCCGTGCCTGCTCGCACCAGCTCACCCGGCTGGGAGGCCGTCAAATCGAAGGGCCACGCGCTAAGGGACGCAGGGATGCGCCAGGCTGGGAGAGCGGTGGGTGGGAGGGGGGCATCCCGCGGAACCGGGGAGGGCTCCAGCGGTGCCGTATAGTGGCCGTGGGGGAGCGAGGATGACGCTCCCACAAAGGGGCATGCGCCATGGGAGAAAAGGGGGGTGGGGTGGGGGGGGAAGAATGTGTGTGGGTTGGGGGGGATGGTGCCGTGTGCTGTTTGGGGGCCCGAGCCAGCGTCGGAGCGGAGGCCTGGGGCCCCAGTGGCAGACCCGGAGGGCCCGCCTCCCTCACCATAGACAGAGCGAAGTCAAACGACGTATAAGACACCGATGACAGCTCTTTGGCTATCCCATCATTCACCGACCCGCCCCTCAGGAAAGACAAGTGATGTATAAGACGGAATTTTCCCGGCTCCTTCTTGGGCACAACCCCCAATGGGGACACCACCAAATCCTCCAGAGGGGGGTCGCTAAATGGACCCGCCATCCTCCCCAAGGAAACTTCCTTACCCAACTTTTCTTTAATAACCTCCGGCCGCTCCCGTGCCGATTTCAGATTCTTAAGAGAGCGCAGCTGTGGCGGCGCTCCACATGGAATCCGAAAACCCAACTCGAAACCCTCCCCCAGTAATTGAGCCACCCCCTGATCAGGATACTTATTTAACCAGGGGCGCATCTCCCCCCCTCTCACCGGGGAAACCCCTTTTTCCAGGACCATCGGCCCCTCTGCGCCCCCACCCCCCGACCTTTCCTAAAACACCTCCCGGCCCCGTGGCTCCCGCCGCAGGCCGAACACTCGTGCCGAAATTTGCACGTGGGCCCCCATTTGCAGAAGGAGTCATTAAAGGCCCAGCACAAACCACGTCTGGCCAACTCCGCCCCTCCCGACCCCATTGAAGTGGCGGCCCCCTGAAAGGGGGAGGAACCCCCGGTAACTGGATAAACCCCCCCCCTCGCATTCATCACTCTCAACCACAGCCCTATATCCCTATGATCCCACCCCAACCCCTCACTTACCGACATCCGTTGCCGAAACTGCTCGTCGTAACGAAGCCAGGCCAAGCCCCCATACACCCGATGGGCCTCCCAAATGGCGTCCAAGTAGCAAAAAAGGGACGAGCAGTGTTCCGGGTTCTTTTCCCCAATAACGCTTGCCAGTATAGCAAACGCTTGCAGCCAATTCCCGAAAGTCCTCGGGATCAACCGAAAGCGCCTCCTATCCTCGTCCTCCTCCTTCCGGTGCTCTTTCCCCTTTTCCCAACCTTCAATCCCAAATCGCTCCAAGGGCAGTAACGTGAATATGTCCACGTACTCCCTTCTCCATATTTTTTCACTCACCTCCTGCCTCAAGTGCCCCCCAAACGGACCCTCGAAACACACGTAGGTGTGCCCCTTGGCGGAGTCCGAAATCGGAAGGGATCTATTGCCCCCCCCTAAATCACCCATACCCTGATCATCCATATTCTCCACCTCCCTGCTGTCCCCCTGCACTGCCCCCTGCCGCAGCGCCCCCCCCCCCTCGGCGCCACTAGTCGCCAACGGCACCCTAGACGCCCCCACGGCCACGGTACCCGGTGGCGCCCCCTTAGACCCCCCACTCGCCAATAATTCCCACCTGGTCAACAACTCCCAGACGCCCCACCCCCAGCTTGCGGTAATAACAAAGAATCAGCGATAATTTGTGGCTCACCCTGCCGAACGATCCCGCCGCCTGGTCCTTCCACGCGCCGTTCCAGACCCTGAGCCGCCGGGCCGGATTGGCCCAGCGACCCGCTTCCCGCCGGACATCCCGACGCCACCACTGTTCCTGGTGTCGCCGCCAAGCCGTCGGAGGATGATGGTGGCCCGCTGACGCCCGCCGTCACAGACCGGCCACTCGCCCGACCGCCGCTGTCTTCCAATCGCCATCCTGGTGCCTCGACACCGCCTCGCCTCCCGACACCGCACCCTGATCGACCACCGCCTGCGGGGAAAAAAGGAGGGGAGAGCAGATGGTACTGGCCGGGAAACCGAGTCCCCGGCCGCAAGCGCGAGGGTCCGCCGTGCCTGCTCGCACCAGCTCACCCGGCTGGGAGGCCGTCAAATCGAAGGGCCACGCGCTAAGGGACGCAGGGATGCGCCAGGCTGGGAGAGCGGTGGGTGGGAGGGGGGTATCCCGCGGAGCCGGGGAGGGCTCCAGCGGTGCCGTATAGTGGCCGTGGGGGAGCGAGGATGACGCTCCCACAAAGGGGCATGCGCCATGGGAGAAAAGGGGGGTGGGGTGGGGGGGGAAGAATGTGTGTGGGTTGGGGGGGATGGTGCCGTGTGCTGTTTGGGGGCCCGAGCCAGCGTCCGAGCGGAGGCCTGGGGCCCCAGTGGCAGACCCGGAGGGGGGGTTGTCCCCCCCTCCAGGTCCGCACTCCGCTCCGCGTGGAGCGGAGCGCTGACCCGGTTGGAGGTCCCTGGTGGAGGAGGAGTGTGGGGGGGGGAGGGGCCCCCTCCTCCGGCTTGTACGCGGGGAGGGGGCAATGAGAGGGCTGGAGGGGCCGGCCGCACGTGGTGCGTGCGCCGGCCCTTTAACGCGCTCCCCCCGCTGCCGTGGGGGGGAGGATGCTGGAGCCGCCGCTCCCCTCACTCGAGGACGGCGGGGAGCGGAGGCGCACATGCGACCTGAGCTCCTGTACTCGGGCCGCGCCAATGCCCTACGTGTTGGTGGGGGCGGGGCCTCCGCCCCCACAGATTCAGCCTCTCACCGCGCGGTGCGGGAGAGGCAGGAGGAGGAAGCGCGCTTGCGGCCCGAGATCTGAGGCTCGGGCCGCGAAGAAGCCGAAGGGGGCGGAGCCAGCAGCCCCGGCCCGACATCCTCCCCCTGCCGAGCGCGGCGCCGCTCGGGCCGCCGGCCCGCGGGCGAGGCGACCGCCGGGGGATGCGGCGGGGGAGCAGACCGCGCGTCCACCCCGGCGCGGACAGGGGCCCCGGACCTCCTGCGGCCGGAGCCGCCAGGTAAGGGCCGCACCGCTGAAGGGGGGTGGGAGGTGGGGGGGCAGACAAACCCACGCCGCTCGGTGCAACGCAGCGGTGAGGGGCTGAGCCGGGCGACCGCCCGGCTGGCCCTCCTGGGTCTGGATGGGGGTGGCGGCGAGGAGGACTGGGAAGGGATTAGGCTCCTAACCCAGTCCTCACCTCGCCGTCCAGCCTCCCTGCGAAGCGCTGCGAATAGGGCCTCCATCACTTATCTTATTGGGTGGGCGAGCGTCAGTCCGACTGCTCGTCCATCCACGCCGGGTCAAAGAGGAAGGGGAAGGGGACGGACGTCCCCTTATATACTCCCCTTCCCCCCTGAGGTCACTTCCCCCAGTGACCACTTCCCCCCATGGCTGGTCTGCCTCCGGACAGGAACGCAGGCCAGTCATGTGGGCTGCCCTCCTTAAAGGGACGGCGCTTTCTGATCAGTCTTATGCTTTTTTGATACATTTGTGGAGAGATGGCAATCCACTTTCGATTGTGCCGCAGATGATTGGAAGGTGCTCCATATAGTAACCTATGGGTGCTTTCACAGCCTGCATCAATTGGCTGAGGTGCACTGCACCACCCAGCCATTCAGACAGGCCATGGACAGTTTTCAGAGCTTTTCTGGAGCTCTGTACAATCACTAGAATAGTGAAAATCCTGGCGATTATTCCTCTTAAAATCCTTAACATCCTTAACCGTAACTTTAAATCCTCTTCTCTGCCCTGCTCCATGCTGCACCCTCATCTCTGCCCAGCTCCATGCTGCACCCCATCTCTGCCCAGCTCCATGCTGCACCCCCATCTCTGCCCAGCTCCATGCTGCACCCTCATCTCTGCCCAGCTCCATGCTGCACCCTCATCTCTGCCCAGCTCCATGCTGCACCCCCATCTCTGCCCAGCTCCATGCTGCACCCTCATCTCTGCACAGCTCCATGCTGCACCCTCATCTCTGCCCAGCTCCATGCTACCCCCCATCTCTGCCCAGCTCCATGCTGCACCCTCATCTCTGCCCAGCTCCATGCTGCACCCTCATCTCTGCCCAGCTCCATGCTGCACCCTCATCTCTTCCCAGCTCCATGCTGCCCTCCATCTCTGCCCAGCTCCACGCACCAGCATCTTACCCTGGAGATGCGAAGTTAGCTTGCTCTCTGAATTGAAGGAACGCACATTGGCCACTGCCACCACCCGCCCTCCTGCACATCCGCCAGTACCGCCGCTGCCCTCTCGCACCTCATATGCTGGGCCACTGCCCTCCCGCACCTCACATGCTTGGCCGCCGGCATCTCTCACCTCATATGCTCGCCCGCCGCCCTCCCGCGCGTCGGCAGCTACGAGTCTGCTGCCTTCCCGGCTCCCACCTTTCAGCCTCTCACCTGACTCCCTCACGGCACGCCGGCCGCTACCTCCGCCAACCTCCCGAACATGGGCCACTCACCCACAGCCACCCTGTTTCTGCCGCTCACCGACCCGGCCAGTGCTAGGGAGGCCCCGGCCTACCGGGCATTCTCCCGGTGCGCCTGATGGCCTGTCCGCCCCTGCCCAGAAGTAATGATTGAAATGAAACAGGCCGTGCTGTACACTGGGAAAAAGGTAAATCAATATTTATGTGCAGCAATCTAAATTGGGAGTGAGACAAACACAAGCAGTGAGTGAACACGTGTCTGGAGCGGTGGGCTGCCCTAGCAACAACTGTCGGAGAAGCAGTTGGGGGTTAAAGTGATTTTATACCGCTATAGAAAGTTTATGTCATCACCTTTTATATTCCAGCCCAGTGCCCCAATACAGCCTGTGTTTATTTTTTAACTAAAGCCTTTGCCCAGGATTCATAAAAACACTTACTGGAATCAGTACAATATCCAAATGGCAGCAAATTAATTCTGTTCCAGGGTAAACTGTCACTTAATGGCAGTTATTACCAAGTCCGACCCCCCAATGCCGAGCAGTGTTTAACTGACTATATCGTCGCTGGAATGCACCAGGGCGATCATTCGAACAGGAAACTGTAACCATTTTTTTCAATATTGGGCAAAGGCTTTAGTAAAAAAAGAAAGCATGTCTGTTTCCTATATTCCTGTACCTCTGTGGGAGGGGTTTTCCTGGCCTTGAGTAAAAATCCTTCTACTGTAACATGTGAGCTATTCAGCAGCTTTGGCTAAGTCAAGCAGCAGTAATGAGCTTGCCAAGTGAGCACACTTCCAGTAACCCTTTAACTACTGGAACACAAGATTGGGATCCCCCCTCCCCCCCCATCTGAATAAGTTGAATTACAGCAGAAGGGGCTAAACCTGTCATCTCTGCCTTAGCCAATCAGATGATTAGCAAGCCGAGCGAGGAAGTCTCTGTACATCAAATACGCCAGTTGCTAAGGTAAAAACATTCTTGCTAGCGAAAACTGTTTTCTTTTATAACAATGAGTTGCAAACAAATGGAAAAGTAAAGAAAAGTTACAGATAAGCTCAGCACATTGAAGACATTGCTTTGGTACACAGGAATGGAAACTCTATAAAATCCCATCCAAAGTGGAATAACCTTTAAACGCTGAGTTGCAAACATATAGAAACGTAAAAGAAAATAACAGATAAGCTTAGCACATTGAAGACATCACTTTGGTACATGGACACTCATCCAAAGTGGAATTACCCTTTAAATGTGCAGGAAATTATTTTTTTTTAAATATTTTTATGATTTGCATACCTGCCTCTGTCATTGCTAAATACTTAATTATTCATTCTATTCACTTGGTGAGCGTCCATAAAAAGAAACAGAACACTCTGTTTACCTTCCTTATGAATAGTCCTCAATGGTTCTATTATTTGGCTCCGGCAGAATAAAGCACAAGAACAAACTAATAAGTGACATACTGTGCTGTATTGTGCCATAGATTGTCTGACATGATGCATGCACTCACTTGCCTTCTCTCCGATTATTGTGTATTTATAGCGTCGGGTGAACCCCTAGAGTTTCGGGTTCGGCTAGTTCGGCGGAATATTGAACAAATGTTCTGTACTGTAATGGGCTGTACTTGAGGTTATAGGGCAACCTCAGGTAAGCCTGCTCCCAATTTACCTATTGCATTGTATGTCCCAAATGGGGCTCTCAGAGATTAGGACTGCACCTCACAGGGGCACCTTGGCGCTGGTGGTGCAGCTTAAAGCGGACCTTCACTCTGAATTAGAGTCTATCTTATATGTTTCCCACACCCTGTACATACAGATTGCCCACATTAAAAATCATCCTACCTGCATCTACTGCATGTTATGAGCCTTTAAACATCCAAGATGGCGTCTTATGGAAGCCGCCATCTTATCAGGCAGCCTGCAAACAGGAAGTGCCTCCTGACTCTGCTGCTCTGCATTCTGGGATTGCTGACCTTTACCT
This sequence comes from Gastrophryne carolinensis, assembly GCA_027917425.1. Lineage (NCBI taxonomy): Eukaryota > Metazoa > Chordata > Amphibia > Anura > Microhylidae > Gastrophryne > Gastrophryne carolinensis. Next base: position 629,688,595 of record CM051234.1, on the reverse strand, counting down.
GACCCCAGCTCTGATCTGTCTGGGCAAAGCACATCTATAACCCGCTCCCCTGTACTTTATCCTGCTCTCCTCTCCTCAGTAAGTGTGATGCTTCTGAGTCAAGATGGCGGCGCCCGTATCCTAAATTCCTGAACAGAGTTGCAGCCCAGTGGGGGAAAGAATAATAAGTTAGTGACTAAAAACGTAAAATATATTAATTTTAGATGCTGGGGAACCGTTTTTTAAGAGTTTGGGCTTTTCATTAAATCACGCTGAAGGTCCGGTTTAAGCATACTTCTGCAGATGTGTGTGACCGAGCCCTCTGTTTTCTAGTTTAGAGACAGATTGTAGGTTGGTCTGCAAGCTAACAGGGTTAGTGGCTCCTTTAAGACTTTTGTATCCTAATTGCCCTGCTAACGTGCACCTCCCAGGTTAGTTATAAAATGGTCTGAGCGGCTGCAACCCCTCCTTTTTTCTTTTGAATTTGTGCAAGCACATGTGGTGTGGAGGAGAGGAGAGCAGGATAAAGTGCAGGGGGTGGGGTTATAGCTGTGCTTTGCCCAGACAGAGCAGAGCTGGGGTCAGGAAAAGGTCAGCAATCCCAGAATGCAGAGCGACACAGTCAGAAGTCACTTCCTGTTTGCAGGCTGCCTGTTGCTCCATGAGCCGCCATCTTGGATGTTTAAAGGCTCAGAAAATGCAGTAGGATGATTTTTAATGTGATGCAATCTGTATGTACAGGGTGTGGGAAACATATACGCTAAGCTCTTATTCAGGGTGAAGGTCCACTTTAAGCAGATGTGTGTGCCCGGTAATTCAGTCTCTGGGGGTCTCCACCTTTCAATGGGCCACGAGCGGCAGAATCAGGCTTTAGAAAACAAAAATTGTGGTGGTGGGTGTGTGCAGAGTGTGCAGCAGGAAGCGACTGTAACTTACCTGAGCCCCGCAATCCAGCTACGGCCGGGGCTGGAAAATGATGGCTGACTTTCCCATGAGTGAAGGCACTGGCAGCAGCTAGCAGCACTTCTAATGCCAGCCTCACCCATGGGAGCGGCGGCCAGCTTTCTGTAGCCCCAGCGAGGACCCCCTATGGGGACGGGTGGACCAGGAGCTGCTCCCCCAGCCCTGTAGGCTACCAGCCCGCATAGCCTACATGTGCCACAAGCTCTTCTGTACCTTCCCATTTGGAGATGCAGGTAATGTGGCAGGGGGTATGGCAAGTCTCCCGCTTTCTGGCAGGTGACTTTGCCCCTCCTGCCTTGTGGATTGGTATAGCTCCAGTGATGGCTGTGAGCTGTGCTGGGGGCAACCCTGCTGTGACAGAAAGTAGTCCTTCTCCCCCCCTCCAATTCCTCCAAAACTGTCCTTTGGATGGACATGGGAGCATTTCAAAGGCCAGCAATTTTGAAATGCTTGCATTAAGGGCCAGGGCTCGTGGGTGAGATGGGCCCAACTTCTGCCTACCCTCCAAAGTGGAAGGCTGAACATCTCCCTGTCAACTGGCTTGGTGGTGGTGGTGGTGGTGGTGCTGCTGTTGTAGTGCTGGAGGTGCTGGGTTCCTACATTCTCTCTTTGGGGGGAGACAGGTGAACTTGTTGTTGGGGAGGTCGAGTAGGAGGCTGAGACAGAGGGAGATGTAGGTGTTTGAAGGTTTTTCTGGTAGTTCTGCAGCTCATGTTTTGTTTGCAGGTGCCTAGTAATGCACGAGATGCAGAGATGATTAGCAGTTTTCCCTGGCTTCAGCGACTGTTGGCACAGCTTGCAAATGACCTCTGTCTTGTTCTCTGTGGACTGCTTAAAAAAATGCAAAGCTGGTAAGATCCTGTGAGCCTGCCTGAGCACGCTCAGTCCCTGTTGTAGGCAGTGGCAGCAACGCGCTGACCGCTGAGGGTTTGCACCCTTCTCCTTCTGGTGGCTGCCTGGGGCTGTGTGACCACCACCTCTTCCTTCCGAACTCTGATGGTCTTTAGTCCACGTTGGGGCTGGGACCTCATCATCACCCCTGGCATCCTCTTGCACCCACTCCTCCCTGCTAGCCTTACTCTCAGCCGCAACAATGCAGAAAGCTGCAGCAGTCAGCACTATGGTCTCATCATCATCCAGGGTGTCCTGTGATGGTACACTGGTCACGTCCTCATCCTCCCATTGAAGCTCTGGGGTATCCGTGAGCCTTAGGTTTGCAACTGGGGCAGGGGCAGACGGATGGCCCATGGTATCCCAGCCAGACGTGTCATAATAGAGTATTAGTGACTCTGTGACTTCTGGCTGGGACGGACTTGCCGATTTTATGGGGGTAAGGTGGAGTGGGTGGAAGAATATCCCACGGAACTGGTAGCACTGTGTGCCATATAATCTACAACTGCCTCAATTTGTTCTGGCCTCACCACTCTGCAGCAGTATTGGGGCCTACAAAGTGTGCTCCAAACCCTGGTGCCTCCATGCACCAGAGGAAGGTGTAGCAGATGCAACAGATGCTTTGAACTATAGGTATTGCAAAACACTAACAGGTGCTTTGGACTTTAGATATTGCAGATCACTAACAGATGCCCTGAACTCCTGATAACCACACAAACATTTATTTATTTTTGTTATTTTCCAAGAGGGTTTTAAGTGCCCTGAACAAGTGGATACTCCTCTAATAGCTGTTGAAGAGCACTAACACACAAATGCCATGAACAATTGGAACTAAAGTGCAGTTCACCCCAGTGCTTAGAGGATGTTGTGGGATAACAGTACACACACCCCAGTGCTTAAATGAAAAGGTGGGTAAGGGGCCACACACAAAACCCCACAGCTTAAAGAAAGATGCTTAAAGGAAGATGTGGGTAAAGAGGGATGGATGGGGCTGAGCTGAGGCAGCAGGACAGGATTGGATGGGGCAAAGAGACACAAAGTTTGTGTGTACCTTGCAATGCCCCTTCCCGTCCGAGATCTTGTGGGATAGCAGTACACACAAACCCCAGTGCTTAAATGAAAAGGTGGGTTAAGGCTGCACACAAAACCCAGTGCTTATAGCTTCTTGTATGACAATGGAATATACCCCAGTGCTTAGAGGATGTTGTGGGATCACAGTACACACAGACCTCAGTGCTTAAATGAAAAGGTGGGTTAAGGCCGCACACAAATCCCAGTGCTTATGTAAATAATGGGCCTTTATGGAAAATCAATATTGTTAATAATGGTATATATATATAATATATTTGAATATACAGCAGGGCATGACATGAAGTGGGAAGGCCTAAGGCACGTTTTCCAAGCTAGATAATATCTGCATTCCAAAACCAGAAAATAGAACAAAAGACATCGGAGAGGGCACTAGATAATATCAACATTCTGTGACCACACCATAAAATATACAAACGGCTTCTGGGAATTTCCGGGATGCACCCTCTTTTGCATAACCGGTGGGTCAAGCCCAAGGGGGGGTGGAGGTCAGCAGGACTGGAGATCAAAAGGGCAGGGAGGTATAATTGAGGGGAGGCAAGAAGGGAGAAGGAAGGTTGGACGGGAGACTGCTTGCACAGGAGAAGCTTGTGAGTGCCATATCAGGAGGGTAATGTGTCTTTCCCTGTATATATGTATGCCAGTCTCATAACTGGATTGTATTGTGTATGATTTGAGATTTGATTGCATTATTGTGTTGTTTTGTAAACAATATATCTCTTTATTTACTACGTGTCTCAGTGTCTCTTGCATTTACCAGAAGTCAAAAGAACCTAGTCTTATAGTCTTATGCGTGTATCCATTGCGTGATCATTGGCCAGATATTGATAATATTGGTATATGTGTTGCCTATTTTAGTCGAGCCGGGCAGGATAAATATATACACAATATTATTAATATCCAGTTATTAATATTAATATTCAATTGTTTACAGTTGGCCGAGCGGCAGGCAGGAGATTAATATTGTTTACAGTTTGGCTTGCGCCAGCCAGGAGATACTATTAATAATATTATTATAATTATTATTATTTATTTGTTTACACTTATAGCTTCTTGTAGAATAAGGGGATACACCCCAGCACTTAGTGGATGTTGTGGGATCACAGTACACACAAACCCCGGTGCTTAAATGAAAAGGCGAGTTAAGGCCACACACAAAACAGTGCTTAAATGAAGATGTGGGTGGGGGACACACACAAAACCCTTGCTTATAGCTTCTTGTAGGATAAGGTAATACACCCCAGTGCCTAGAGGATGTTGTGGGATCATAGTACACACAAATCCCAGTGCTTAAATGAAAAGTTGGGTTAAGGCTGCACACAAAACACAGTGCTTAAATGAAAAGGGGTGGTTAACGGGCCACACAAATCCCAGTGCTTATAGCTTCTTGTAGGATAAGGGGATACACCCCAGTGCTTAGAGGATGTTGTGGGATCACAGTACACACAAATCCCAGTGCTTAAATTAAGATCGGCAGCCCCATGACTGGCCTGCGCTTCCTGCTGGAAGCTGACCAGCCTATGGGATCGGGGGAGGGGACCTCAGGGGAGGGGGGAGTATAACGGGGCTGGTTCCCCCCTCCTCTTCCTCTTTGGCCCCCGATCTCTTCACTGGAACGTGCAGTCAGTACTGACGCCCGTCCATATCACAAGCATGGATGCCCTAATGTTGGTTCTGCGCCGGGAGGTGGAGCGGCGAGGCGAGAACTGGGTAAGGAGTTTGCTGGCTCCATCCCCTGCCTCTCCGCCCCCTCCTCCCGGGCGGTCCCGATGTGTGAGGCAGCCCGCCTCAGCCCCTCGCCCCCTCGCACTAGGCGGCGGGGAGCCCTCCTTTACTGACCGGCCAGCCCGCCGGTCTGGGGGTGACCCCCTCGCCGGAGGGCGTGCCCCCCTGCTCCCGCCGGGCTGCGGGAGCCCGTTGCCGCCCCCCTACCCCCACCTTCCAGGCCCGGGAGGCTTCACCACTTACCTGCTGCTGCGGCGCGCCCACGGTCCCGGAGTGGCCGTGCGCGTCAGGATGCTGGGCCGCATCCGTCCTCCTCGCCGTCCTCCCCGCCGGGTGCTGCGAGGCGGCGGGGAGAGGCCCCATCCCCTCCTGTACGGCGTCCCGCCCGCAACCACCACCCCCCTTTCGGGGTCGTTGACCCCTCCCCCCAATCATCTGCAGGCATGGCCGTTTGAGCTGGCGTTGCCGCTCGCGGGCCTAGCGCGGCTGGCGTCCACCTCGTTTACCGCGCCCCGCGTCACGGATGATCCAATGCCGCGTCCCAGCTCGCAGGGGGTGGGTTGCATGGAATGGACAGGCTCCTTGCAGATGGGCATCAGGGCGATGGGGCGGAGAGGCCCGCGCTGAGTCGGCCAGGCTTGCGGCGGGAGAGATGGGATCATCATACGGAGTTCCAACGGCGGCACCGGGGTCGTCGGGTGCGTCAGGACAACCGGCAAGAAGTGGGATCCTGGGTCAGTTGGGCTCAGGATCTCTGGGCGACGGTCGGTGGGAGGGCATCCCGAGCAGAGTGGCCTTTCATCTAGGTGAGCCTCTACAGATCGGCGTATCCAACAACGTGTCACACTTGGGGTTTGAGGGACTCGCCGGGGGAGGGGGTTGCTCCGGCGGGTTGGGGGGTTTTATAACGGGAATGCGGGAGTTATTGGATAGATGGGAGGCTACGGGGTTGGATTCGGCGGTGGACCCGAGAGGGGTGTGGGACCCGGCACTGGCAAGGGGAGGATTGCCCAGGGAGATGGTTGGAGGCTGTAGAACGGCGGTGGTGCAGACAGGGGTAGCGCCGGCAGATCGGGACGTGGGGGTGGATAAAGGACCTGGCCCAGAGGTGGAAAAAAGGGGGGCATCGGTTTCGGATCAGGCTAAGGGGCACTCTTACATTTGCTTTGAGGGCCCGTTGGGGGGCCACCTGAAGCCGGAAGTTAAGAAAAAGATTTGGAGGCGGGAGTACGTAGATATTTTTACACTGCTCCCTCTTGAACGTTTCGGAACTGATAGATGGGGGAGGGAAAGGGAGCACCTTAGGGAATTGGACGAGGACAGAAGGGGTTTTAGGTTGATCCCGAGGACGTTCGGGAACTGGCTACAGGCTTTTGCGATCTTGGCGAGTGTAGTGGGAGAAATGAACCCGGAGAATTGCTCTCCGCTGTTTTGTTACCTAGATACCATTTGGGAAGCACACCGGGTTTATGGAGGGGTGGCGTGGCTGAGGTATGACGAGCAATTCCGGAAGCGGATATCGGTGTGTGCCAAGCTAGGTTGGGACCATAGGGACATCGGGCTGTGGCTGTGGGTTATGAACTCCTGGGGGGGTGTATTCTGCTGTGGCCAGCTCGTCGCCCTTTCAGGGGGGCGCCACCTGTGCAGGCAGCCTCGTGCTGGCGTAATTACTGACGCTGTAGGGGCTTCCTCAACAGTATATACAGGAGCCCCGGGCGCCTTTTATGACGCCACTGGGGCTCCTAATACAGCACATAGGGGGTGGACAAAGGGGGAAGCCCCCGGAGTCCTCACGGACGCTGGTCGGGCCCCCTCAACGGAATGTACAGGGGCCCCCAGCGCCTGGAGTGACACGTGGGGGGCCCCTCAAGTGGCACAGCCCCCGGCCCCCTCGGGTATCCCGGCTTGGGATGCCCTTCATACCAGGGTCGCTCGTTCGCCAAGACCCACAGCGTCCCGCGCGCAACCACCCCCCCCCTTTCGGGGTCGTTGACCCCTCCCCCAAATCGGCTGCAGGCATGGCCGTTTGAGCTGGTGTTGCCGCTCGCGGGCCTAGCGCGGCTGGCGTCCACCCTGTTTACCGCACCCCGCGTCACGGATGATCCAACGCCACGTCCCAGCTCGCGGGGGATGGGTTGCATGGAACGGACAGGCTCCTTGCGGACGGGCATCAGGGCGATGGGGCGGAGAGGTCCGCGCTGAGTCAGCCAGGCTTGCGGCGGGAGAGATGGGATCATCATTCGGAACTCCAGCGGCGGCACCGGGGTCGTCGGGTGCGTCAGGACAACCGGCAAGAAGCGGGATCCTGGGTCAGTCGGGCTCAGGATCTCTGGGCGACGGTCGGTGGGAGGGTATCCCGAGCAGCATGGCCTTTCATCCAGGTGAGCCTCTACAGATCGGCGTATCCAGCAACGTGTCGCACTCGGGGTTTGAGGGGCTCGTCGGGCATACACGGAGATTCAGAAGGAGAAGGCCGGGGTGGCGTCCATAACGCATTACTTGGATGATTTTCTTTGTGTGGGGTCTGCGGAATTGAGGGAGTGAGAGCTCATCCTGGCAAGCATGCTGGAGGTGTTTCGGGGGTTCGGAGTGCCGGGGGCACACAAAAAAACTGAGGGCGTCCATCAAGTTTCTCAGGATCGAGATCGACACAGTGGAAGGGGTCTGCAGGTTGTCGGCGGACAAGGTGCAGGATCTGGAAGCGGGGCTGGAAGGGATCCTTGGGCTTTGGATTGCTTCAGCCGAATCTTCCTGTCAGTACTGGGCAAGCTGAATTTCACATGCAGGGTTTTGCCGATGGGACGGGTTTTTATGCGGCGGTTGTCGTTGGCGATGGTTGAGATCAGGGAGCCGCATCACTTTATTCGGCTCATGGCGTAGCTGAAGGAGGATGTGGGTTTCCTTCCTGAAGTCGTTCAACAGGCTGGGGTACTGGTTGGATCCCATGAGATCGAATGAGGAGGTGGAGCTATTTACGGATGCGGCAGGTTCGGCGGGCTTCGGGGCCTATTTGAAGGGGAGGTGGTGTGCTGGATCATGGCCGAGGAGGTGGGCAGAGTCGGAGCTGATCAGGAACATGGCCTTTTTGGAGTTGTTCCCGTTGGTGGTGGCGATGGTCTTGTGGGGGGAGGCTTTAAGGAACAAGGCAGTGTGTTTCCGCTCAGACAACATGGCGGCAGTAGTGGCGGTTAATTCACAAACGTCGTCCCCCCCCACCCCCCCGGTCGTCGTACTGTTGCGCTAGTTGGTACTGGCATGTTTGAAGTGTAACATATGGTTCAGGGCGGTTCACGTGTCGGGGTTGAGAACAGGGTGTCTGATGCTCTCTCTCGTTTGCAGTGGGATTGGTTTCGGAGCTTGGCGCCCGGAGTGGTTGAGGGAGATCATTTGAGTCGTTGGTTCGAGCTGATTCAGAGGTCGGTCGCGCCTTCTACGTGGGGGGGCTACTCGAAGGTGTGGAGGCACTGGTTCGAGCTGGAAAGAGAATTTGGTGTTCCGCTCGCGGAGGGAGAGAGGCAGGACCTGTTCGTTTGGTATGTGAGGGAGCTATTAGCAGGGGGGGGGGGAGTCCCCGGCTGTAATAGACAAAAAGCTGGCAGCTCTTGCCTTTTTGTGTAAGTTGGCGGGGTGTAAAGATTTCACGAAAATGTTTTGGGTAAGGCAAGTGCTGAAGGGGTGGCGCAGGGAGCATAAGACGGTGGATAGGAGGCGTCTGGTCTCCTGGGAGATTTTACAAGGGGTCATGGGTCGGCTTCCTCAGGTTTGTTCGTTGGAATTTGAGGTAAGGCTTTTCCAAGCGGGATTTTCGGTGGCTTTTTTCGGGGCGTTACGGGTGGGGGAGTTGGTTAGCCGGAATAAGCGGGAGCCGGGTGGCCTTCAGGTGGATGATTTTTTGCAGGGAAAGGGGTTTGGATTCGGATTTGCGTGTCAAAGACTGACCAGGAAGGTAGAGGGGGTGAGTATTTTTTGGGGGTCAGCTGGGTCCGAATGTTTCATGTCCGGGGTTTTTTTGGGCGTTAGGCCACTTTCAGGGGGGGCATTGTTTATACACGAGGACGGGGCCTTTTTGTTGCGCTTCCAGTTTTTGGCCGTGTATAGGAAATGCTTAGCGGTGATGGGGCCGTCTATCAAGGAGTATAGGACTCACTCGTTTCGCATAGGAGCGGCAACGGAGGCGGCGAGATTGGGTTTGCCGGTGGACCTGGTAAAAAAGCTGGGAAGATGGGAATCAAAAAGGTTTTTGTCATATATTCGTCCAGGGAGAATTGAGCAGGTGTAACAGCATGGGGGGGGGGAGTGTCGGTACCATTATTAATGCTATTTTCTTTTAGACTTGGTGTGCTCGGTGCTGGTGGTCGGCCATTCGTTTGTTTTTTGGGCGGCGCAGAGAGTGGCATTGAGAAGGAGCAGTGAACAGCTCGGCATTTCAGGGGGATCAAGCGAAGCTGGTGTGGGCCGGCGTCAGGGGATTGACGTGGAGGGATATGAGAAAGCGCGTCTTGAAGGTGGCGATGAAGTGGGGTCCTCCAGGGGTGTTGGTGTGTTGTGCGGGGGAACGATTTGGGCCAGGTGCCGATGAGGCAGCTGATCAAATCGATCACCAGGGACTTACTGTTTTTTCTAGGGGAATTTCCTGGGGTGGTTTTGATTTGGTCCGAAATAGTTCCACGGTACGAGTGGAGGCACACGAGGGATCCAAGGGCTGTCGAACGGGTACGTATTAAGGTGAATAAGGCGATTACCCGGTTTGTTAGACTAAATGGAAGGCTGAGTGCGCGCCACGTGGAGGTGGAAGGAGTTAGGGGTTTCTACAGGGCCGATGGGGTACATCTGAACGGGTTGGGGATTGATCTGTTTAATCTCCTTCTCAAGGAGCGGATTGAATTGGCAGTGGAGAGGTGGCGGGCTGGACGGCGCTAAGGCCTCAGGCTTGTCCAGCTTTGGCTGTCTCCTCTGCTCAGTTCAGGTCTAAGATGGCAAATAAAGTGGGAGTAGGTTACAAGGAAGCAGCTGTTTCGGCTGAAGCGTGCCAGGAGGATAGGTGACTGATTTTAAGGGGAGGGACAAAGGAAAGGGGGTAAGGTGGATCTTGGCAGTTAGCCTCGTTGAGCTACCAGGCCTAGGAGGGATGCGGCCGGTCTGAAGAATCGACTTCTGTTTCAGATACGGGAGGTAGTTGAGCCTTCGGGCCGCCTCCCCTCCCCTTCTATTGGTAGTTATGGTATGGTGGAATCTCAGACCTGGATCGGGGAGAACGGTAGTGCACTGTTATTTGTTATTGTTTTTATGTTGAGGCTGTGGCCGACTAAAATTCCATCAATTCCGAAGAAGTGGTTGTTGGCTCCATTATTTGGGAGTGTGGGTGGGTTGGTGTCAGCTGAAGGCGTATGGAACGCTAGCACAGTCAAGTCCACACACAAAAAACTCAGTGCTTAAAGTGGACCAACACCCACGGGTGATCGGCCCGGGAATCTATAAGATTCCCGGGCCGATCACCCCCCACCCCGCGGGACATCCGAGATCGGGATGTCCCGCGGGGTGAAACCCCCCCCAAACACCCCAACTCACCTACCTTATCTTCGGCGGCGGCCGGCCGCCGCCTCCCTCGCGCCCCTGTAGCCGTGCGCGCCTCCGCGCCGGCCGTCTGCGAATGGCCGGCGCGGGCGCGCGCGCGCGTCAAAAGTGACGCGAGGGAGGCGGCGGCCGCCGCCGCCGCTTAGACGTTCCAGATCTTCCCGCTGGGAGCGGGGAGAGGTGAGTTTTTCAGGGGGTTAGGGGGGGTTTCACACAGCGTGGCACCCCGATCGGGGGTGCCCCACCGAAGTGGACCAAGACCCAGGATAGTCAAAATCCTGGGTGTTGGTCCACTTTAAAGTGGACCAACACCCAGGATTTTCACTATCCTGGGTGTTGGTCCACTTCGCGGGGCACCCCGATCGGGGGCGCCCCGCTGTGTGAAACCCCCCAGAAAGCCCCAAAAACTCACCTGACCCTGCTCCCACGTGACTCGCTCCACCAATCCCCACCGACGGGCAAGCGAGGTCCGTCGACGGACAAGGTGAGAGCGCCCACCACCACCTCTCGCGCGTCCCTCTTACAGGGAGCGCGCCCGCGCCGGCCATTCACAAACGGCCGGCGCGGGTGCGCGTCCTGCTAGTGGGATGCCCGAGAGGCGGCGGCCTGCGCATGCACCATTGGAACGAGGAACAGGTAGGATTTGCGGGCGTCCTGGGGGGTTTCACACAGCGGGGCACCAGCGGTGGGTGTTGGTCCACTTTAAATGAAAGGTGGGTTAAGGCCGCACACAAACCCACTGCTGTAGGATAAGGGGATACACCCCAGTGCTTAGAGGATGTTGTAGAATCACAGTACACACAAACACGCCAGTGCTTAAATGAAAAGGTGGATTAAGGGAGCTAACAAAACAGTGCTTAAAGGGAAATGTAGGATAAGGGGGCACCCAGGCCCCAGTAGTGACAAACCAGTGGTATTAATGCAGTAGTCGTGAGTCCAACCCTACTCTAGCTCTCATTCCAGCTGCTATCCCTGACTATAGTTTGCCCTGAATGGGGCAATTTTTTAACAATAGAGTTTATATGTCCCTAAAACGCTGGCCGCAGGAACCTTTCACTATCTAATTCAGTGCTGCAATGGTGCTGGGAGATGCAGACCCCTCCTTTTTATACAGCGAGATCATGTGCCCCGCCGGGCCAATGGAGGGGGAGTAAAGGAAGAAGACTGATTGGCTGCTGTGCATCCTTCTTCGGGGGCAAGCCCGAACGCCAAATGCACGCACAGATTTCAACACGCGCACGGATCCGAACTTTACGGGTTGGATCCGCTTATCACTAGTCCAAATCCTAATGCGTAGTCCACTTTAACTGTCCATAAACTGGTAAGGGGTTCAGGAGACTCCTATAGCAGTTGACAGCTTAGAGATGGCCTGGATCTGACCCTGATCATGCCCTTGTACAGGATGTGGTAAACTGGACTGAATCGGCAAGAGCTGCGTTGAACCTAGCTTTGGCCTGGATCCGAAACCCATCACCAACTAGGGAGGCACCAATTGGATGGAGGTGTTGGAAGCATCATCTTGGCTAACCACAAAGCCATGTGGCCCCCCAGACTTTCTTCAGCGTCTCCCTATGACCAGTCCACCCCCGGTGAGGGTCAGTTTTGTTTCGTCCTACAATTAGCATTGTCAGTGTCCCTGGAGGTAAAAAAATAAAGCTCTTTTTTCAATTAAGCTCACCTCCTGAGATACGTTAAGGTAAACTATGAATGCTGAGTTTAGAGCCAGCAAATAAATCACACCGATGGAACAGGTCAGCCTATGCCTGAAGGCATATAAGCCCAAGATGAAAGATGCTTCCTTTCCCCGGGCACAGTGTGTCGCAATTGGATGTGCACACGTTTCTTCTGAATAGATTGAATAAGGTAGAAAATAACAGTTCTGGTCATGGTAACTACTGGCGCTGTACAGAGTTGGCCCATAAGAGGAAAGACTTTGGATACGATAAAGGCCATTATTTTCACACGGAACAATTCATCCATTGCTGTGCACTTCTTGTTGTTCATGGCTTGCTCTGTCATCATAATGTGTTGCATGTGGTCCATACAATAACACCATTCAGGCTTAGATTTAATGAGCATAAAAGAAATACTATTCTTTAAAAGGACATGTTGTTCTCTGTCGCATCATAAATGCTCTCCTAGCCAATTAAAGAAATAATACATTATTCTGCAATACCTAAGATGACAGATATTTCATTTGTATAAATAGGAAGAAGGCAATAATCTAGCCCAACCTACCCGTAGTGATGAGCCAAGCACGTTTTTGTTCATTTCGGCTGGTGTCCCAGTATTCAGATGCTTGAGACCTGACAGCCTATACTCACCTCCGGTGTTTGAATGGCACACCAAAGCACTAGAGCAGGGGGTCCATATACAAGCATCCGCAGAGAGGCAAAGGTCCAGGCAGGGGGCTGTGGTATAAGGGGGCACCCAGACCCCAGTAGTGACAAGCCAGTGGTATTAGTGCAGTAGTAGTGAGTTCATCCCTACTCTAGACCTCACTCCATTCTCTATCCCTGACTATAGTTCGCCCTGAAAGGGGCGTTTTTTTTAACAATGGAGCCTATCTACCAGAACCTCTCCCTATCTAAATCAGTGCTGCAATGGTGCTAGGAGATGCAGAACCCTCCTTTTATACGGCGGGCCAGTGGAGGGGGGGGGGGAAGAAGGATGATTGGCTGCTGTGCAATCATCCTTCTTCAGGGCCAAGCCCAAACGCCGACCTTTACTGGTTGGATCTGCTCATCACTAGTTCAAATCCTAATGATTAGTCCATTTTAACTGTCCATGAACTGGTAAGGGGTTCAGGAGACCCCTACAGAAATTGACGAGTTAGTGATGGCCTGGATCTGACCCTAATCTTGCCTGTGTCCGGAATGGGGTAAACTGGACTGAATTGGCAAGAGCCAAGTTGAACCTAGCTTCAGCCTGTATCCGAAGCCCATCACCAGCTAGGGAGGCACCAATTGGATGGGGGTGTTGGAAGCAGCATCTCAGGTAACCACAAAGCCGTGTGGCCCATCAGATTCTCTCCAGTGTCTCCCTATGGTTAGTCCACCCCCCAGGTCAGGGGGGTGGATAGTTGGAAATCCACACACTGGGAGGGGGGCTATTCCACAGACAAAACTAAAAAAGGCTGGGGTGGATGGGGCAGAGCTGGGGAGGAGCAGGAATGGATGGGGATGGGATTGATGGTGCAAAGCTGGGGGGACAGGAATGGATGGGACTGAGCTGGGGGGATGGAGATGGATGGGGCAGAGATGGCGGGACGAGATGGTGGGACAGGGATGGATGGGGCTGTGCTGGGGCAGTGGGACAGGATTGGATGAGTCAAAGAGCCCGAGAAGCAAAGTTTGTGTGTACCCTGCAATGCCACTTCCCGCCCCTGCAGTACTTCATACTGCAATGCTAGGTGCCAGGGAGTCGTGACGCTGGCAGGGAGACTTAGCACTACATCGCCGATCAAGTAAAGGGGGCAGCTCTGAGTGACACAGAAGCAACTGATTGCAGGGGTCCAGAAATCTGGAGCCAAGGTCCGCAGTAGGACCCCAGTCCGCAAGTTGAGTACCACTGCACTAGAGGATCCTCCACCAAAGCCACCATCAGGGCAATACAAAGGTTCTAGAAGTAACTATGCCTATATTTTTTTTTTTATGTTATAAAAATTAAATATTATTCAGTAATAGAATTTAAGCTTTAGTGTTTTAGCTCTGGTGGGCCACAAGAACGGTTTCCTTTGATGGTCCCAAGAATGATTTAATCTGGTGAGCCCAAAGAATGATTCCCTGTGGTGGGCCCAAAGAATGGATTCCTCTAGTGGGCCCAAAGAATGGATTCCTCTAGTGGGCCTCTAAAAAGATTTCCCTCTGGTGGGCCTAAAGAAAGATTTACTCTTATGGAGCAAATGTTGGGGCTGACAAAGAAAAAGTCCCCTTACCTTATAACCTTACCCACACCACTGACCGTGCTCCTGCAGTTCTGGTTCTGGCTGGTGGGCATGGCCTGTGTAGGTCCTGAAAACAAATGGCAGCAGTACACAAGCCATGACCACATGCCGGGACCAGGGCTGGAGGAGCATGATCAGCAGCATGGGGCTGCATGGGCCGGTAAGGCAAAAGTGACCCGCATATCCTCTTGTGCAGCGCTCCCTTCACACATATGCAAAGGGGGGATGATTTGGCACACTACTACTTATAGGGTGATTGGAGGTGGGATTCCGCACACTGCATGTTATGGGGTGATTGTGGGGGTTACTGCATGTTGCCTGTTATAGGGTGAATTGGGGGGGGGTGAGATTCTGCATACTGCCTGTTATAGGGTGATTGCAGGGGGGGGCAGATTCTGCACACCGCCTGTTATGGGGTGATTGGGGGTGGGATTCTGCATACTGCCTGTTATGGGGTGATTGGGGGTGGGATTCTGCATACTGCCAGTTATGGGGTGATTGGGTGGTGGGATTCTGCGCACTGCCTGTTATGGGGTGATTGGGGGGGTGGTATTCTGCACACTGCCAGTTATGGGGTGATTGTAGAGGGGGATTCTGCATACTGCCTGTTATGGGGTGATTGTAGAGGGGGATTCTGCATACTGCATGTTATGGGGGGATTGTAGAGGGGGATTCTGCATACTGCCTGTTATGGGGTGATTGTAGAGGGGGATTCTGCATACTGCCTGTTATGGGGTGATTGTAGAGGGGGATTCTGCATACTGCCTGTTATGGGGTGATTGTTAAGGGGGATTCTGCATACTGCCTTTTATGGGGTGATTGTAGAGGGGGATTCTGCATACCGCCTGTTATGGGGTGATTGTAAAGGGGGATTCTGCATACTGCCTTTTATGGGGTGATTGTAAAGGGGGATTCTGCATACTGCCTGTTATGGGGTGATTGTAAAGGGGGATTCTGCATACTGCCTTTTATGGGGTGATTGTAGAGGGGGATTCTGCATACTGCCTGTTAAGGGATGATTGTAGAGGGGGATTCTGCACACTGCCTGTTATGGGGTGATTGGGGGTGGGATTCTGCATACTGCCTGTTATGGGGTGATTGTAAAGGGGGATTCTGCATACTGCCTTTTATGGGGTGATTGTAGAGGGGGATTCTGCATACTGCCTGTTATGGGGTGATTGTAGAGGGGGATCCTGCATACTGCCTGTTATGGGGTGATTGTAGAGGGGGATTCTGCATACTGCCTGTTATGGGGTGATTGTAGAGGGGGATTCTGCATACTGCCTGTTATGGGGTGATTGTAGAGGGGGATTCTGCATACTGCCTGTTATGGGGTGATTGTAAAGGGGGATTCTGCATACTGCCTGTTATGGGGTGATTGTAAAGGGGGATTCTGCATACTGCCTTTTATGGGGTGAATGTAGAGGGGGATTCTGCATACTGCCTGTTATGGGGTGATTGTAAAGGGGGATTCTGCATATTGCCTGTTATGGGGTGATTGTAGAGGGGGATTCTGCATATTGCCTGTTATGGGGTGATTGTAGAGGGGGATTCTGCATACTGCCTGTTATGGGGTGATTGTAAAGGGGGATTCTGCATATTGCCTGTTATGGGGTGATTGTAGAGGGGGATTCTGCATACTGCCTGTTATGGGGTGATTGTAGAGGGGGATTCTGCATACTGCCTGTTATGGGGTGATTGTAGAGGGGGATTCTGCATACCGCCTGTTATGGGGTGATTGTAAAGGGGGATTCTGCATACTGCCTGTTATGGGGTGATTGTAAAGGGGGATTCTGCATACTGCCTTTTATGGGGTGAATGTAGAGGGGGATTCTGCATACTGCCTGTTATGGGGTGATTGTAAAGGGGGATTCTGCATATTGCCTGTTATGGGGTGATTGTAGAGGGGGATTCTGCATATTGCCTGTTATGGGGTGATTGTAGAGGGGGATTCTGCATACTGCCTGTTATGGGGTGATTGTAAAGGGGGATTCTGCATTCTGCCTGTTATGGGGTGATTGTAAAGGGGGATTCTGCATACTGCCTGTTATGGGGTGATTGTAGAGGGGGATTCTGCATACTGCCTGTTATGTGGTGATTGTAGAGGGGGATTCTGCACACTGCCTGTTATGTGGTGATTGTAGAGGGGGATTCTGCATACTGCCTGTTATAGGGTTCTGGGGGGGATTTTGCACACTGCCTGTATTAGGAATGCCTGATGTGCCAACATCCCAGGGAATCAAATACTTGAAAACTGTGCGTGACCACACCAATCACATGGAACCAGAGAGCACAAAAAATGGTGCTCACACTGATTTGTATTTATTATCTAATACAAAGCAACAATAGTACACAACCAAGAGAAAACACAATACACACATTTGGGTTGATTCAAAGAAACATGTAACAGCTTGGATTTGGTTCACGATCATCCTATTTTTCCCGAACGCTCGTGCGTTCGTATGAACTTGCGAGTGATTCAATAAGCAAATACGTTTCTATCCTAAAATATACGTCCGTTCGTATGGCAGTTCAGGAATCAGACCTATGTCAGTTTCCATCCTGAATTTTCCGTTTCATTTCTCAGGTTGCAACATTGGTTTTGCCCTTTTTCCTTTTTTGTCTGGACGTAAATCCTTCTGATCTTGCGGCTCCGCACTACAAACTTACCTCATTAAAGTGCATTCTAAATATTTGGGCTTTTATTTTTCTTTATTTCATTCATTTGGTAGTAACCAACCATTAATGAATGCATTTGCATAAGTAAATCTTACTTTGTTTAATTTTTAGTTAACTTGCATTTTTTACTTGTGGATTTAATTTTAATATTTATGCTTCTAATGGTACAACTTTAAATTTTTAGTGTGGTTACCCACACCCTCTAAATACAGATTGCTCACAAATATTAAAAAACACCCAGCAACTTCTGCATGTTATGAGCCTAGAAACAGCCAAGATGGCGGCTCAGGTATTATCGGGCAGCCTGCAAACAGAAAGGGCCTTGTGACTGTGTTGCTCTGGATTCTTTGATTTCTGACCTTTCCATGCCCCCAGCTCTGCTGTGTCTGTGCAAAATACAGCAGTAACCCACATCCTGCACTTTATCCCGCTCTCCTCTCCTCAGTAAGTGTGATGCATCTGACCAAAGATGTGCTTAAATAATTAAACAAAGCAAAGGTAAACAACTACACCAATAAATGCAATCTAAAAATATTATTCTAGTACCTCAATTTTAAAATAAATAACAAAGGACATAAGTTTCTTTAATTAACGCAAATATATTGCAAAATAAAGGTTTACATGCAAAGGACTAATTAAGGTCCACATTAAAATGCTTTTATAAGGCATACATGAATCAGGTATGCATTGCCATACAATTTATGGCCTCGGCCATGCTGATTGGAGCACAAGACGCGCAGACTCCTCCACATAGCCAAAAAACCTGTTCACGAACAGCAATCCGGCTGCTAAAAGGTGTCGGCTGTGGCTTTCTTTTAAAACGCGTTTAGAGGTTTCTCTGAATCACACCTAAACACATCCAATTAACCTAAGTTTTACGTTTTGATCGTAAGTTTTAGGATTTGATCCTAAGTTTTACGTTTTGATCCTAAAATTTAGGAACGAACTTCCGCTGATCGTAAGAGCATATACGCATTCGTACGTAGGCTCGTGCGAGTCGTAAATGGCCAAAAAAACAGGAAAAAATGACTAACACCCACCCAAACTTACGATTCTCGATACGAAATCAATTAACTTTTGCTCTTTGAATCGAGGGGAATGTATAATCACCTTCTCAGGGTGTTCATTATTTTTCGGCGCATGCAGGGTCACTCGTCCAATCAGCACGCTTGGAGCCACTGATGTCACGTCATATAAGCCTTTGTCTAAGGCCAGCGGCTCCGAGCGTGCTGACGGCCACATCCTCTGCTACCCTTGAACAAGGAGCATGCCCGAATAGAGGGATAGCGGGGATGCGGCTGCGGTTTGCCCATGCATCGTTGGACCGGTAAACAAGGTAAGTGTATTGGGCGACCTGGGGGGGTTTCACACAGCAGGGCATCCCAATTTTGGATGTCCCAGGGAGAGGGAATCAATTGACCTGGGAATCTATCGCCGATCGCCGTGGGTTTTGGTCCACTTTAAAGCACCTCCCAAAAGCGGGGGGGGGGGGGGGGGGATTCAGAGAGTGATTCAGAGGGGGCTGGAGGCCAGTGCAGGGTTAACACTGGTAGATGCTGGAGTTTCACACCAGAGACTGCTGAACGTGCTCTCTGTGGTCCTGGGGTAAGAACCATGGAGTGATGGACTCCTGGAGGAAAGATACCTACAGGTAGCAGAATAAATACTCCTCCTAATCTGCTCCCAGACCTAGAAAGATCCCCTCTTCCAAAGTGGCCCTACTCAGGGGTCATCCTTTACCAAACTCCTCAAGCACACCTGCCTTACACAACTTGCCCCTTTCTATGTGTTTTGCTTTACTCTCTTAAAGTGGACCAAAACCGAGGATTTTGACTATCCTGGGTTTTGGTCCTTTCCCCTGGGGCACCCGCTGTGTGAAACCCCCCCCCCTCACCTTTTCCCGGACCTACGATGCATGTGTTGCAGCTCGTCCAATCAGTGCGCTCGGAGCCGCTGACGTCACGTCGTCTAAGCCTTCGTCTAAGGCCAGCAGCTCTGAGCGCACTGGCAGCCGCATCCCCCGCTACCCTTTCACAAATGCCTGGCGCCGGCACACAGCCTGCTAGAGGGATAGCGTGATGCGGCCGTGGCTCGCGCATGCACCGTTGGACTGGGAGGCAAGGTAACTGTATGGGGCGACCTGGGGGGTTTCACACAGCGGGCCATCCTGACTTTGGTCAACTTTAAGAGACCATAACACACACAAACACTTCCCCCCCATAAACTTGGGAATGGGACTGAAAGGTGAAAGTCGAATCAATTATTTGAATTGAGGCGACCTGACTTTAATTGAGGCTGAGGGTTTCTCAGGTGCTGGGTTTTGGTCCACTTTAAAGGCACAGTCCAGGCAATGACAATAATAAGACAGCAAGCAGCCCACCTGAAGTCTCTCCCATGTGTCTAGCCCGCATTTTGTGCAGGTGTTCCAATCCTTCATGGTCTCTTTTTGCCACTGTATTAAGCCTAACATAGACCAGTATCTAAACTGACTTGCTTCTCCCAGCTAGCAGGCAAGCCCATCAAACATCTGATATACCTCGTGCTAGCAAAAAAAAACAGGTACCCCATAGCCAAAAGACATTAAAAGAAGAATCCTCATTTAACCTATTTAGGGGGTAATTTCCGAAACTGTTCATCGGCATCCATTTCTGCATTTACCTAGTGAAATGTGGCATGTTGGGCCGGCGATGTCCATGTTTTCCGGATTTATGTCAACAGCAGCTTGGCTTGGTGAATGCTGGGGAATACTTAAAAAAATAGGTTGGCCACCTGTAGCCCTCCACACATTAAACCTTATTCAAAAATTATTATAAAATTGCTCAAAAATGTATTTCTTTCAATTAGGGCCGGCGTCGGCATCCGGGAAGACCGGTCAGCTGTCGAGAGCCCCCACCCCCCAGGGGGCCCATTGACAACTGGTACAATGTGGTTAAAGAACTTAAACTCTTTCTCACGCCCCTCCACTTCTGCTCCATTCATTCCTGTCCTCTCCGCTCTGCCCCACAACCCTGTCCCTTCAGTTCTGACCCATCTACCCCTTTACCCTCAGCTCTGCCCCATCCCCCCAGCTCCTCGCCTCTCCATCCCTGTCTTCCCAGCTTTTCCAATTTACCCCTCTTCCTTCCAGCTCTGCTAGTCTATCCATCTTTCTTCCAGCTCTGCCCTTCCTGTTTTGTCCATCCCTCTTCCTCAATACTCGGCCCATTCATGTGAGGCCAAATTAAAAATAAAAGCTCCAATAGGGGGTTGGAGTGCAAGTAGCCCTTCTTAGTTTTGCCCATGGATTTATAGACCCCTGACCCGCGACTCTACTTTCACAATCACCACAATGCATTGTATTATGAAATAGAAACATACTATAATTTGTTCACCTTATTTGAATGGAATTAATTTCATCATCAGACAGCATGAACATGTTTCGCTTAAATACTTTGTCAACACCTCAACACCATGTGTTGACAAAGCATATAAGCAAAAGATGTTCACCTTATCTGAATGGATCGCCTTATTTGACACTCCTGAGAAATAATTGAAAGTACCTATACTATTTTAAGGAAGCTTACTGTAATTTATATAGCCATTGCGTCCACACAGTTCGCCACCTTCCGCTAGACCATTTTTTGATGTAAATTCTACAATTCAAGCAGTGAAACTGGCAGCTAAAACCCATCAAACAATCAATTGTATTTACTGTGCTAATTAGATCTGCAACCCATTTGTGGGACTTGCTGCGAAACAGAGGAAGGCAAAATTCGTGCAAACTCACGACTTTCATAAATTACCCCCTTTATACACATATATATATATATATATATATATATATATATATATGTGTTTGCCCTTATTTAATCCCTGCACTTTCTGCAAAATGGAGAGAAGTGGCTTCTTTGATGCTTTTCTTGCCACCAGACCAGCCTCCAAACTCGAATACCTTATTATGCCTGCCTGTTGCCAGTCCTGAGCAAGCTCTGCATGGTGACAAAGCAATTCTTAAATCCTCTTTAAGGCACAATCCTGGCTGTTGCTGGAATTCCTTTGACACCCTAAAGATTTCTTCACAGCAGCCGAACCTCTCTGCTTGAAGTTGTCGCTGATCTGACATGGCAAGTTAGAGGCAAACTGCAATTAGCTTGCCTGTACGTATGTACTAATGCCAAGAAATTATAACTGCACATGTTTCCTTGGAGGTAAACATGGTTAACAGAAGAAGACAATTATTTCAAGAAAAAACCCTCCCTTTAAATACATCAGTCTGTGTGGTTATGTCAATAGTAATATCAGCTGAAATTAAGACCTGGATTTTCCCAACCTTTTTTAATCACCTGGCACTTTCCATTTTCTTCTTTCTCCCTAGTATTGATTCTGACTCCCCCCCCCCCCGATACAGTGAAAGAAAAGAAAAAAAACACTCAACTGACCCCTCATTCGATACAGCCAGCTCTCCTCTTCACCTGGGGGGCTTCCGATACCCCCTCCCCCGGGGCTTTTCAGTCTTCAGGAGAGAGCCTGACCGGCCCTCTCCCCCTGTCTTCCCTATGTCAGCTGAGATCCTCTAATCTCCTGCCTCCCCCCTCCAGCGATCACGGCATCTTTCATAGGGTCGGCGAGGGACACAGGAGCTGACAATCGGAGATAAGTAAAGAATTTTTTTTAATAAAGACATTTGTGTGTGGTGTCTTTATTTACTGTTAACCCTTTGTGAACTGGTAAGAGTTCTATGAGACCCCTATACCAGTTCACAAGGCTCTGTGTCTGGCAAGTCATCTGAGGCTAGCAGATGACTTGCCATTAACCCCGAGCCCCCCCCCCCCATAACCTGCCTCCCCAAAGCCCAGGGGGGCAGAAGAGCCCGTAGCCATAGGCTATGCCAGATTGTAACTAAAGCCACTAAAGCTGGCCCCTGCACCCTGTTCTACAAGCCCCCATAGCCGGTTCCCGAGTTGGTTATGCTCGGTAAGGGGGACCTCACGCCATTTTGGGGGGAATTTTAAGGGTTTTTAACCCTTAAATTCCCCCCAAAAACTGATGCCCCCCGGGAAGTGGGACCCTATGTCATTTTTTAAAATTAAAAATGAAATTTAATTTAAAAAAATTGCAATATATCGTCTTTGAGACAGAATCGAGATATATCGTATCGTCATGTGTGTATCTCGATACGTATCATATCACCAGATTCTTGCCAATTCACATCCCTAGGGGCCAGGGAGCTAAGTCACCTCATGCTTCATTTGTGAGATCCTCAGGATCAAGAATTGTTTTTTATTACCTGTTCAAAAGATGTATATGTGTTTCAAATAAGTCCTGGGTAATAGAAAACAGATGATAGGTTTAGTTCTTCTTTGGAATGCAGGTTAGTAAATCAGATCATTCCATATAGGCATTTACATTTCCCTTGAACATAACGCCAGCATTGCAGAGACAAATGTATAATGTCATTTTGACTTAACCCGTATAATCCTGTTCTACCTCTGCGCTAAAAAGAAACAGTGTAGTGAAATTACATTATAGGGGTAGGTTTAGTGATTGCAACATCTACTGTAGTCACGCTAAGTCATTTAAAGTTTAAAGGTGACCAACGGCCTCTGTGGCATGGGTGTTGGTTGCCGTAGGTGCCGCCATTTTAGACAGTATGAGTGGGCATCCAAAATGCTGGAGCCCCCTCCTTGCACATAATCTCCAGAACGCCCATAATTCTTACCTTTACCTCGGCCCATCAACAAGAACCCAGCACTGGGATTGGCTACTCAGCCGTCACATGGGCAGGACATTCGGTAACCGGAACATCACTGCCCACTTGAGCGACAGGTGACCAATCACGGCCCTTGAATCCGTCGCTGGGCTGAGGATAAGATGAGATTTACTGGTGGTCTGGGGGGTTGGTGGTTGTGCGGGGGGTCACCAGCATTCTAGATCCCAACCCATATTGTCTTATAGTGGTGGTGCTGGTGGCAACCAACCCCCGTGCCGTGGAGGGTGCTGGTACGCTAGAAAGCGAAAAGATTCCAGAGGCGACTGCTGGCTCTTCTTCACTATGTGAACCCCCCCAACTGACCTTCTCCTCCAGTCCAACGGCGCACGTGCAAGCAGCGACTGCATCCTCGCTATCCCTGTAGCAGGGTGCAATTGCATTTGTGAATGGCCGGCGCTGGCACGTTTGGAATTTCTAGAGCAGGCTCATTTCCATGCCCTTGCGCTCAAGGAATGGGAATACCCCAGTAAACTTCCAGGGGTTCCAGGGGACTGGGATAGGAAATACCCTTTTCCCCCTGAGGTGGTTAATTGTTGGTCATCACCCCCCGTGGTGAATGCGCCGATCATAGGGGTCCCTAATCCCCCCCTTTATTACTACCCCTGCTTATAGTACCCTTTGGGATGCTGAGGACCGGCGCATTGATCTGCTGGCCTCCCATGCCTTTTCTTGTGCTGGGACGGTGCTGCGCCCGGTCTGTGCCGCGGCTATTACTGCAGTGGCCGCTAGAACCCTCATCAGAAAGTTGCTTGATCATCTCCCCGAGGATCTCCCCTGGGAGGTGTTTAATGCACTCTCCAATTGTGATGCATTTGTAGAATTTATTCTATTAGCGCTGGATGACGATATTAGAATTTGAAGAACTTCTGCTATACGTCGCTTGGTCTGGCTGCGACAGTGGGGTGCTGACGATGCTACTAAAAAGACTCTTACTGGGCTTCCCTTTAGAGGGCAACGCCTATTTGGGGCCCGTCTAGACCTGTTCGGTAAAAAGGGCAAATCACCCCTACGCAGAAAGCCGTCTCGGCCGCCTCGGGGCAGGGGCACCCCTCCTCCCCCCTACCTTAGTGTTAAACAGGAACCAGGGGTGTCCTTCCGGGTTTTTCGTGGAGACTCCTGCCCCTCGAGCAGTAGACAACGCCCTGGGCCCTCCGGCGGGGCTAAGCCCAAATCTTCCACCAAACCCCCTCATCAGCACCTTGCGCCCAGTGGGCTTCTTGCCATCTGGGGAACTCTAAAATGCTTATGTTTACATCCCTGTGCCCTCAGGTCTCTGAGGCTCTTCAGGTTGTGTTGGTAGTCCAACACTGTTAATTGTGGCCTTGTTATCTGGCCTCTCTTCACCTCCCAGAGTGTTCACTCAGGTGCTGACGATGGTGATGTCTCTGAGACCAAGGGGCATCCGCGCGATGACTACCTGGATGTCCTTTCTCACTTCCCAGTCTCTGCGTCAGGCTAAGTTGGATACCCGGCTGGTGGGTCCATTGGGAGTCATTTGGAGTCCTCGCTGTTCCCTTTAAGTGTTAACTTCATTAATAGGAATGATTCTGGATTAGGTTCAAACCAGTTTTTCCCCTTCTCAGCAAATAGGTGGGCAATCTGGTCTCATGGGCTCAGTCCCTCATTGCTGTCCCGGTCTCTTCACCAGGCAGGGTTGCAGCTGGTGGGCCCGTGGGTAACTTGCTCGGAACAGGTCCCTTAAGCTCAGTTCCCCTTGGGCCCTTCTGCAACTTCTATCGGTAATACAGGACAGGGATCCAGCGGCCCTGGAGCAGGGTCTGTGGGCCTTCCCACCTGTAAGGAGGTTTTCTCTTGGAAGTGGATGAACTCAAGGGACCTGTCTGGGGGCAGTTCCCTTCTTGCCCCTTCCTGGAACGGTCACCATGGATGCCAACCTATCAGGTTGAAGGGGGAGGTTTTCTTCTGAAACTCCCTGCGATTCTGGGGGTGGTGGGGCCCTTAGAAGGTCCTTACGCCTATTGATGTTCTAAACAGTGAGCGTTTTTCAGTTGGTTCTATCTCGCTTCACCACTTCTGGGCTTGCCAGTTTGGGGGCGCTCGGTCTGTCTGATGACAGATGTCCTACATTAATCATTGGAAGGGGCCTGGAGCTGGCGGACCCTCCAGGAAGTGTCTATGTTCCTTTTCTGGGTGGAGACAATGCTCCCTGCTTATCAGTGATATTAGCTCCAGTGGAGCCCCTCTGCGACAGGATGTGCTAATCCCGTGTCACTATGGAGTCCAACCAGTCGTGGATCTGTTGTGTTCCGTCACCTTCACAGGCTATCGGCCTTTTGTTTCCCTGTCCCAGGATCCTCTGTCAGTGGTTCGGATGCCTTTAGTAACGTCATGACAGGACGTTCGGTGCTGTATGTCCTTTCTCCATTCCCCCTGCTAGGCAGGGTTCTGCGCAAGATTACTCTGGTAAGGGGACCAGTGATTTTGGTGGCCCCCAGGTGCCCTAGTAGAGTGTGGGTTGCAGACATGGTACCGTGGACAGTAGTTTTCTGTACCTTTGCCAGGAGTGGCAGCTCTGATCACTCAGGGCCCCCTTTATGTTACTCCAATCTACAGTCCCTGGCCTAGTCAGCCTGACTGCTGAAACATACATCTTGATGGAGACAGGCTTATCTGTCTCTGTGTTTGAGACCATGGGAAGGCTAGGAGTAAGCTTCTTCCTCGTCTTCTTCTATCTGTTATAGGGTATGGCATACCCATATTGATTGGGGTGAGTCTAGCTCTCTTACCTGTTGGGCGTTCTCGGTTCCCAGGGTTCTAGTGTTGTTTTCAGCATGATTTGGAGTTGGTTCTCCAACTCAGTACTCAGTACTGGGTCAGGTTCTGCCCTGTCCATCTTGCCTTAGTAGTCTCTGGTTCAGTCTTCCTTGGGTAAGACTTCCTTCAGGGGGTACTCATGTGCATCCCCCATGTAGTCCTATGGTCCCTGTTGGGATTGATATTGAATTTCATTCTGTCTACTTGCAGGATTTTGTCCCTTGGTCCTATTCAGGATGCTGTCTGGCTGTTCTTACCCTCAAGGTTGTCCTTCTGGTGACTGTTACCTTGGTCAGGCGTGTGTTAGCGGGCGGCTCTGTCTACCTAGCCCCCATTCCTTTAGATACACCAGGATAAGGTGGAGTTCCGCCTGAAGCCAGACTCTCTGCATCAGGAGGTGTCTTATGTTCATTGATTCAAGATATTGTTATCCATGGCTGTGCCTTTTTTCTAGCAACACTGAGGAAAGGGTTCTGCATTCCTTATACAGGTGTTGGAAGTTTTTCCTTGGTAGTTACTGTGTCCTTTAGGGGAACTGATGTTCCTTGGGGCCTGTGGTCTTTACATCCTGAATGTGCCCGATCTCATCTGCTCTCGGGAGTTGGGCGGCTTTGGCCCCGGTTATTACCTTAATGGATGTTCCTTCTGGTACTTGGTTGGGTCTTTGGCTTCTGCCAAGTCTACTGTAGCGATTGGATTCGTCAGGCTGTTACTCAGCCCTATCCTAGCAAGGGGAAGGATCTTCCTTGTCTTCCTTTTTCTACTCGTGCTTGATGCCTCTTGGGCTTTTCAGCACCGGGCTTCTGTTGAACTGGTTGGCTAGGCCACTACCTTGGCCTTCTGCTCATACCTTTGCCAGTTTTTACAAGGTTGATGTTAGGGCCTCAGCTCATGCTGTCTTGGCCGTATGGTTATGCAGGTGACAGTGGTTTTAAACTGTCTGCTGTTGTCGTTTTTGTTGGGGATCCCACCCTACTTTATGGACACTGCTTTTGGATGTCCCAAGTGTAAGTATTATATCTGGAGCAGGACATACTGTATACTAAGAATAATACAATTCTGTGAAATGCTCACCTGTAGAATTGATATTATTTGTATACAGTACATCCTGCTCCACCCCACCCTGTTTTTTTTGCATTATTCTGGATCCCCTGTATGGTGATTGTTACCATTGTTATAGTTACCAGTTGGTGGTTAATTCTCCCGGTTTCCTGTTCACTGCTTTTCAATGCTGGGGATTTGTGGGCGGTCCCTGGGTATTTGAGGGCCGGGAGGAGCCTGTTTTTGCATGTCTCTGCAGTGCAGCGCCATCTGGCGGAGGATAACCCAAGTGTAAGTATTATATCTGGAGCAGGACGTACTGTATACAAATAATATGAATTACTACAAGTGAGTATTTCACAGAATTGTATTTTTTAATTACTTAAATATTTATATCTCAATGAAAGTCAGCACTCCTCATTACCTAAAAAAAATATATACATGCAGTAATCAAATTCCATCCACTAGTTTGCACCAATACGAATCTATACATCCAACGTTTCAGGGTGTTGATACCCCCAAAGATAATTAACACACACTAGTCCAGCACACCTTTAATGAAACAATATCCCTTTACCTCACAAGGTGCTGCAACCTTAAAAGGGCGGTCCACCTAGATACGCCCTATACATGAACATTTAAACACTAAATATAAGGTGCGCACTCAATACATATAGAATAAATGTAAACTCGAGTCAATAAAAAATACTCAGACCTCCATACCCATCAGCATCAACCGCACACTCAGCAAACCGCGTCCATATCTCACACCTGGTGTGTGTGATGCTGATGGGTATGGAGGTCTGAGTATCTTGTTGTTTTGTTAACTTTGATATGTTATTATGCTACTATGCTTTGCACTTATGATAACATTGTATATGAAGGGCTGCGCTGTTATTATGAAATAAGGATACTAAGAGGCCATTGAGGTGTGTGCAATAATCATGCTTTTGACATATAACTATGTACTTATGAATTTATAGCTGCATTTTGCTATTAAGTTTTTCTAAGCACTTAGCACTTTAATATTGGCCTTGTTATATTTTTTCTGCACTGAGCGTCATTTATTGTTACTATTTGATAATTGCATTCAGCGCTGCCCTGAAGATACATTGTGGCAATAGAGATGATTTTATGTGTGTATTGTTGATTGTTACATATGTGTTATTTTGTGATTTTTTCTATATATAAAATAAATGAAGTAATTTTTTATTGACTCGAGTTTACATTTATTCTATATGTATTGAGTGCGCACCTTATATTTAGTGTTTAAAGGGTGTTGATACCCCTTCATCAGGGACACACAAGAACAAGAAGAAGTCAAACAGATTAACACATTCCACTACTACTTGACCTGTAAAGGTCTCTAGAATCCCGCTTGACATCATCAGTGACGTCAGCAGGTCAGTGTCCAATCACAAACATTTTTTTTTCCTTCTTTTCTTTTCTTTCCTTTTCCCTTTTCCCTGTATTTATGATTACTCAAAAGTGTCTATATTGCTTTGCACAATATTTGTTACTTATGGTTTATTCTATATATTTCACTGGAAATACTGAAAGTGCTAGATGGGATATTAACCCCAGACAGCACAGATCATAGAGAGGATCAAGAAACCAATAACCTCTATCAGTAAGTCATTGGTGGAAGGTCTTTTTTCTCGCACAAACAACACAGCGCACCTGACATTTAAATGGGACATTTAACCCTTACTCAGAACCACTTATCTGACCTCGCCACAACCACTTGGGCCCTTATTTATGAAGGAATAGCGACAGGTAGCGACTGGTGAGCGGCCGGTAATGACGGGCCCCGCCACGAGAACGCCGGCTCCCCACCACAATCACACATTTATCAAGCCAATCCTGCTTAGCAACTGAGATAGCGCCATATAGCGACTCATTCATCATTATTCCAGCCTCAGCCCACAGCGCCAGCGTCTGACCTTGAACAGCGGCAGGTATGACCTCTCGCTATCTGGCGCGCTCCAATGCATTTCAATGGAACAATCTTTAAATATTAATAATTAATTATTAATAATTTTTTTTTTATTTTTTTTTTTTAAATGTGAAAAATTCTGTGACCACTTCTGCCATTTTAGATAATTTTTTTAAGGGAAAAAAACTAAAAAAGAAATTGTACAGAATTGATATTACAGGTCTGATATTAATGTATTCATATTACTAAATTATTTAAAAAACTTGTTTTTTTTTGGTTTCCAAAAATATGGTGGTTTGGGGGTTAAAAAACTACTTTTAACCCATCGCCGCCAGCGCTCTGGGGTTTAAACATGCCTTTTACAGCGCGAGAATTTTTTGAGTGTGATTTTTTTAATGAATATGGTGGGAGCCGGTCGCTGGGGCCAGTCGCTATCATGCGCTCCCATACAGCGCGGAACCTGTCAAATAGCGACTCCTCACCCAATATTCAACATTACGGCAAACCGACTGAGTCGCTATCAACTACCGAACAACGGCCAAGCACAGCGACTACTAGCGGGCGCTCTGAAAATGCCACTACAGTCGCTCAACTGTCGCTACCTGCCGCTATTAATGAATCGGCCTCTTGGTGAGTTTGGCCACTCACTACAGGTGCAGCTCAAACATTTTCTAGCACTGATCTTAACATACTTTGCTATATATATATATATAATTATCATAATGCTTGTTCTATATGTACAATATATAGGTCTAAGTGTCAAGGAAAATCCCATACATTGTAAATAGGTGGCATAAATAAACTGATTACAAAACTACTTGAGCTTCTGTACAGTGAAAAGTTCTAAATAGACTCTGATAAGAATTATCTTATCTTCTGTTTTTTTAAGTCAGAGTTATTTCTATAATCTGCCAACGTGTCATTGTGATATCATCACAACTGGATTTATGATTAATGTGCATTGTGACTTTCAAGAGCCAGAACCGGTTCTCAGCAGGGGGTGTCTCTGGTTACGTAGCCTGAGTCCCAATGCCTACTAAGGTGTCACTCTTGTCACCACATGGGCCAGGCTTCCTGGTGCGGGGGCACGGGTATTGTTTACTGACCAGAAAAAGCCATCTATGAAATTATCACCAGTTCATAAGCAGATGGCATTTTTATATGAGGCCAGAGATGTGATATAATATTTCCAGTATTCCTCGCACCGGGTGGACAGGCATCCCAAATCACAATGAATGGTTCCAGCTCACTGAAGAGGTAATCCAATATAAAACTTAAACCAGACCTTCATCTTCGTTTCCCCCACCCTGTACATACAGATTGCTCACATTAAAAATCAGCTCTGTATTCTGGGATTGTTGCCCTTTTCCTGACCCCAGCTCTGCTCTCTGTGCAAAGCACAGCTATAACCCCGCCCCCCTGCACTTTTCACACCTCTCCTCAATATGTGATGCTTCTGAGGCAAGATGGCGGCGCCCATATCCTTGCAGGTCAGTGGGGGAAAGAATAATAAGCAAGCGACTAAAAACATAACATCTATTAAAGTGGACCAACACCCAGGATTTTGACTATCCTGGGTTTTGGTCCACTTCGGTGGGGCACCCCGATCATGCCCCGCTGTGTGAAACCCCCCAGAAAGCACCGAAAACTCACCTCTCCCCACTCCCACGTGACCGCTGCAGCCAATCCCCGCCGACGGACAAGCGAGAGGCAGCGCCGGACAAGCAGAGCGTGTCCGCCGCCGCCTCCCGCGCGTCCCTCTTACAGGGAGCGCTCCCGTGCCGGCCATTCACAAACAACCGGCGCGGGAACGCGCCCTGCTAGAGGGACGCGCGGGAGGCGGCGCCGGACGCGCATGCGCCGCTGGAACGTGGAAAAGGTAGGATTGTGGGCTTCCTGGGGGCTTTCACCCCGCGGGACATCCCGATTTCGGATGCCCCGCGAGGAGGGATCTGATCGGCCCGGGAATCTTATAGATTCCCGGCCGATCCCCCCTGGGTGTTGGTCCGCTTTAATTTTAGATGCTGGGGAATAGTTATTTGAGGGTTTGGGCTTCTCATTAAATGATGCTGAAGGGCCGGTTAAATGATTAATAGATCATTTAAAAGAAGAAGCCAAATCACAATGGAGGCAGATACAACAGACATACAGTATGAGCCATATTGACTTGGAAAAAAGAAACTACACAAGCTGCACACCCCAGGCTGGCCATGTTGTACAGGCTCGTACAGGCTGCGACTAGCAGGTGACTTGCCATTAACCTCCGGCACCCCCAATTACCTGCCTCCCCAAAGCCCAGGGGGGGGGCAGAAGAGCCTGTCCCACCGAGCTTGTAGCCGGCAGGGCGGGGGGCCCCCAAAACTGGCCCCTGTGCCCTGTTCCCACAAGCCCCCATAGCTGGTCCCAGGCTGGTTATGATGGGTAAGGGGGGACCCTATGTCATTTTTTTAAATGAATCCCTTATGTTTATAGTGTGGATAGTAGTTGTATTTTATTTGTAAATGTTATAAAGTGCTCTTTTCAGTTTGGGGGGTCTCCTGGGCAAGAATGGGGGGGGCTACCGATACATATGTGGTACCGTTGTAATCGGGAGAAATGGGGCTTTCACATGCAATATGATTTTCATTAATAAAATAAATGTTTTATTTAAAATAAAGGAGAAAATTGTCTAAAAAATATTATTTTATTTCTTTTTTTGTTTTTTTTACGCAAAAATATTTTAAAAAACTGTAGAAAAATTACAAACAAGACATTTCACGTTAAAGCCTAAACTCTGCTGCAAAAAAAAAAAAAAATATATATATATATATATATATATATATAATTTTCCTGGAAATTCTGGCAAAAATCACGGTTAAACATGGCGCAAAATGGGGAAAAATGACCTATCAACAGAGTGTGACAAAACTTCATGTAGCCTGGCAATTAAAAGGGTTAAAAGTAGCTATGCATGTTGGGTATTGTTCTGCTCGGGGGACCTTGCACTTTCAGATTTAGCTTGTTTTCTTGTTTGCATATTGATATTTTAGGAAAACATGTTTTTTATTCAGCTTTTTTATACATTTTTTTTAGGAAAACCCTGTGCAACTTAAGTATTCTTCAAGAGATTACTTCCAGAAAGATGAGCCCACTACAACAAGCTGGATATGCTTAGAAAGCTTAACATGTGTGCATTCAGGGAATATATGGTTTATGGGGGATATTCCAAATCTAAAGGGTTGTTTTGGTTTAAAAATTGCAAGGTGCGCACTTTGTCTGCAGAGCTAAAATTTTCAAGTAAAATTACTGTTACGCACATGCTTTACATTGGGGTGTTTGGCAACTCTTCCCTTGACAGTAGCTATGCATGCTGGGTATTGTTCTGTTCGGGGGATGTTGCTTTTTCAGATTTTACTTGTTTTTTATTGTTTGCATATAGTTTTTTCTAGGAAAATGGGGCTTTGATTCTTCTTTTTTATTCTTTTTTAGGGAAACTCTATGCAACCAAAGAATTGATTAAGCGATTACTTCCAGAAAACTACGCCCACATAAACAAGCCTGGTACGCCTAGAAAGCTTGAGGTATGTACTTCAAGAGAATATATAGTTTGTGGGGCGTATTTCAAATGTAAAGGGTTGTTTTTTTTTTTTTTTTTTTTTTTTAATCTGCAAGGTGCGCATAGCTCGTAGCATAGTTTTTTATTATCTGAAAATCTCCTAAAGCGCTGTTTCAGTTTGGGGGAGTCTCCTGGGCTGCAAAGGGTGTCTACCTATACATATGTGGTAACACTGTCACCGGGAGAAATTGGGATTTCATACGCAATAAGATTTTATTGACAAACTTACATTTTGTATTACAAAAAAACACTACAAATTGCAAAAAATTGTTTATTTTTATTTATTTATTTTTTGCACATATTTCACCCAAAAGTATTGAGAATACACTTAAAAAAAGGCCATTTCATGTTAAAGCTCAGACTCAGCTGAAAAAACAATATCTAATTTTCCTAGAAAATCCCTGGAAATCCCTTCAAAAATCAAGGTTGAACATATGTAGCGCAAAATAGTGAAACGTGGTCTGGCAACAAAGGGTGACAAAAATTCTAGGAAGGCTCTTAAAGGATTAAATAACCCCCTGAGTGTACCTATGCATCTAATTGCGGGGTGAGTCCCAGACTGACACTGATGTTATAGAACCCTAAACTGCTTCCCTTAATATCCATCATTTACATATGTTCCAGTTGTAAGTCCGTATTTATGTAGATGGTAAAATACAATGACATTGATCCTTTATGAATTAAACATATTTGAACCACAACACTCACACTTAATTTTTCCACTGCTTGTGTGTTTTTTTGATAAAGTGAATTTTCTTTTGAGCGGTACCAAAAATTTGTATGGAATCTTTTGACCGCTATCGTTTGTTCTGATCAGCGAGAAGCAATGTGACAGTTATTTCTACAATTGAATGGCATGTGGGTGAGATGTCATCTTCACACACTTATTGTTGCTTCTCTCGATTTTGTATCCGGGTGCTATGACCTCGCAGACCTAGTGAAAATTTCCACTACCAGGCATTTACTAAAATGACGGGCAGGCTGATTCATTGCTAACGCCAGGTAGCGACAGATGAGCGCCTGTAGAGCGGATTTCAGAGCGACCGCTAGCAGTCGCTGTGCTCGGACATGGTTCGTTGTTTCAGAGCGCCTCAGTCGCAGGCCGGCATTGATGAATACGTTATGTGAGTACTACGCTGTATTGGAGCGAATGGTAGCGCCAGCTCAGTGCGACTGACTCACAACACATTCATCAAAAAATCAGTCTCAAACAGTTCCGGCGCTCAAAATCGGGTCGATGTAGCTCATAGCGACCAGACGCTGTGTAATTAAAGTCTGTTTATGAACATGTATCCACTAGTAACAAAGTGAAAACATATGGAATGACATTGTTATTACATTGTAAAATGAACACTTTAATACCAGACATGTAAGGACAATTCTGCATAAAAATATTATTAATCAAAAAAGTTTTCAAAAATGTCATTTTCTTGGCCAGGATACATGTCAGAAGGTTTGACAAAAAATTGGGATCAGGAAAGGGATTTAAGGATCTTCCATTGAAATGTATGGGAGAGCGCCAGGTAGCGAGAGGTAATACGTGGCGCTCTGCAAGGCTGAATGTCGGCGCTGTATGCTGAGGCTGAGATAATGATGAATTGGACGCTACATGGCGTTGTTCTAGTCGCTCACCAGATTGGGCTTCATAAATGTGTAATTGCTGCCGTCTCCGGTGTTCACCTGCTGTACAGGCACTACCTGGCGCTATCCCTTCATGAATAAGGCCCTGAGCTAAGACCTTTGTAGCTTAGTGCCAATGTGGTGAGGAGAGGGGATCTTCTGGACCCAGGGAACCCAATGCAGGGTTTTGGGTGGGGGTATTGTATCAAGTTTCCATTTAATTGACATAACAACCTCTCTACATATTATATAATATATGTAATATAATATGTAATATGTGATGATGTTTTTTTTATTGCTCCTCTGGAGGTAATTACAGCTGCAGACACTACAAACACAATCACTGACAGTTTCTTAAACTTATACTGGTAACAAGTGGACTCCTTACTATCGGTTTGTGACTATGGGGGTTATTCAAGAAGGCATAGCGCCAGGTAGCGCCTCGTTGCGGCAGGTAGCGTCTGGTGAACACCGGGCACTGTACACAAAGCCACATTTCCGAAAGCGAATCTGGTGAGCGCCTCTAACAGCGCCATGTAGCATCACATGTATTATTACAGGCAGCTCAGCGTATAGCGCCAGCGTTCTAGCTTCCAGAGCCAGGTATTACCTTTCGCTCAGTGTCGCTCTCCCATACATTTCAATGGCCGTTCATTTGCTTGTGTTTAAACAGCGTGTTTGACAATTTTTATTTATTTATTTGTTTTGCTCCAATCATTGTGTGACATCTGGCTGCAAACAAACACTTTTAGAAACTTTTTTGACTTTTTATATTTTTATTCAGAATTGTCATTACAGGTCTGGCACTAAAGTGTTATTTTCCCAGTGTTACAGCAATGTTATTCCATGTGTTTTCACTTTGGTACTGGTGGATATGTGTTCAAAAACAGACTTTAATCACCCAGCGTCTGGTGCTCTATGCTATAGTGCCCAGCTTTAGAGCGCCGACGCTGTGTGTGTCCTTTATTCTAAGTATACAGCACGTCCTGTTCCACAGATAATTCCTTACGTTTGGGTAATACATCCACAGGATGTAGAGACAGCAAAAAAGTGGCTCCTCCCGGCCCCTTATATTCCAGGGACCTCCCACATAATCAGTTCTTCTCTGCAGTCGGAGCTGCGAAGGCAAGAAGATGGCTCTCTCTACTCGCAGGTGAGCGGGGCTATTAGCCTGCGGCCCTGTAGGACTATTCCCACCCGTTCCTCTTTTTTTCTGCCTCCCAGCTTTGGCTGCACTGGTCGGGTGATGGTAGGCAGCACCGCTGTTAGGTGCTAAGGAGCGCTGCTCCAACCGCAGTCCCCCACCAAAGGGTAGGCGGTATAGGCCCATGGTGAGCCTTATGGGATGCCCCTCCCGCGCTATCGCCCCTCGCCCCCTGTCCATCGGTGGGCTCCTGTTAGGTTGGGCGCTGCCCTCCCTCGCTCTCCCTGGTATTTCTTGGAGGGGGGTGTATGTGTATTCTTCACTCCTTGGGATTGTATTCCGTGGTATGCTTTGGCTTTGTGTCGCCGCATGTGTTGCATTGGTTGCTTTTTTAAAAATGCTGCCGCTGCCACGTGCGCTTGTACGGCATTCCGCAGTCGGCGGCGACTTTACCTCAGGCACTGCTGCGCCATCATTGGCTTGGCATGGTCACGTGGGTGCCTTTGCGCCCTTCGAGGTATCTGCGGGCGCCATTTTGCTCTCCTCGTGCTGCGTGGCTGGCGTCTACCTACTGCGGTCCATAAGTGCCCCTGCGGGCTGGCTTATTTTTTATATTTTATGTATGCATACCGCTTACGGGACCTTTCTGTTTATGTCTTGCAGGTGGGTCAAACTAAATTGTGGTTTCTCCCGGCCTATCCCCTCTATTTAGTTTGCTATTAGAGGCCTATTCTGCCTTTACCTCCCACTTCCCTAGCGGGCAATTGGGGCATCCCGGGTGGCTTTATAGTGTAAATCCCTATTGGCCGGTTGGGCCGCGATAATCACCATATGGAGGCTTCTCAGGATAATGTGCTCGGGGTTCCTTCGGGACAAGCCTGGCTGTGTGTGGCGTGTGGGGTGTCCCCTACAAGTGATGACAATGTACGGGTTTGTGTACCTTGTGCCCAGCAGGCACTTGCGCTGCAATCTTGGTTAACGGTGGCTGGGCCTGCGCCCCGTGTGGCTTTCCCCACTCCCCCACGCTTACATCTGACTCCCAGTGAGGTGCATACCAGTGGGGAGTCTCAGCCTGATTTGTCTACCAAGGTGGCTAGCATTGAGAAGCTGATTGCTGGCTCTACGGCACGTAAGGCCTCGGCTAAGTGGCGGCATCTGGCGCCTGGCGTTATCCTTTTTCCTATGGAGGCTGAGGAATTTTTTTACTGGGCCGGCTATACCCCCCTGGAAGTGGGGGAATTGTTTTCTGACTCAGAATCATCTGATGAGCAGCCTAAGGGTTATGCTGATTCTGGCTCTGACCCATGGGCTCCAGATGATACTGACAGGCTTTTGACTCACATATTTGAAGTACTTTCTATCTCTCCTCCTGCCGCGGCTCCTCGGCAGCAAGGGGAGTTGTTTCACACTGCTAAGCCACGTTTGGAGTTTCCTGAGCAAACTCACTTTAATAATCTCGTGCTCAAAAAGTGGGAGCGACCTAGCAGGCTCCCTGGGGTGCCTATGAGTTGGGATAAGAGGTATCCCTTTCCTGCTGAAGTGGTTAAGCGTTGGTCGTCCCCTCCCGAAGTAGATGCACCAATTCTGGGTTTGTCTAACACTTCTGTTATGCATTCCTCTGACTCTACTACCCTGAAGGATGGTGAGGACCGGCACATTGATCAGCTGGCTTCCCATGCCTTTGCCTGTGTGAGGACGGCGCTGCGTCCGGTTTGTGCCTCTGCCATTATAGCTGTGGCTATTAGGACTCTGCTCAAAAGTATTTTAGATGGGGCTCCTGATGATGATGCTAGTGAAGAGTATAGAGCCCTTCTGCATTGTGAGGAATTTGTTGCATATGTCCTCTCTGCCTTGGATGATACCATTAGAATGTGTGGCAGGGCTTCTGCCTTGGTGGTGGCTATACGCTGCTCAGTTTGGCTGCGCCGGTGGGCAGCTGACAACGCTGACAAGAAGGCTCTCACTGGGTTCACCTTTAAAGGACTGCGTCTATTTGGGGATCGCCTGGACCTGTTTGCTAAGGGAGGCAAGTTACCCCAGCGCAAGAGTCTCGGCCCTTTCGGGGTTCAGGTTCCTTTCTTCCCTCCTACTGTGGGTCCACAATGGGAGCTATATTTGCAGGTGCCCGGGGAGATTTCTGGGGCAGGGGCAGAGGGCGTGACCGCCCTGGCCTCTCCTGGGGTTCCAAGTCTATGTCTTCCCCAAGCCCCCTCAGGCATTATGGGGAACCCTCACCCATCCGGGTGGGGGGACGGCTTCGGCTATTTACTCATGTCTGGAGGCGTCATGTCTCAGACCGGTGGATTCAGGAGGTAGTGTCCTCCGGTTACAAGATAGAGTTGGCAGCCTGGCTGCTCCCAAGATTCATCAGATCCCGGATGCCTCAAGACCCCCTGTCAGCCCAGGGCCTGTTGCTTGCTGTGCAGAATCTACTGGAGCTGGGGGTCATCTGCCAGATGCCCTTAAGGGAAAGGGGAAAGGGCTATTATTCCAACCTTTTCACCGTTCATAAAAGAGATGGGTCTTTCAGACCCATCCTGGACTTAAAGCTTCTCAACAAGTTTGTCAGATCCAGGCGTTTTCGCATGGAGACTCTGCGCTCAGCTGTAAGTTCACTGCGCCAAGGGGATTTCATGACCTCTGTGGACATCAAGGATGCTTACCTCCATATTCCAGTCTTTCCAAGTCATCAGAGATTCCTCAGGTTCGCTCTGGAGGATCAGCATTACCAGTTCGTGGCATTGCCCTTCGGTCTCACTTCGGCTTCCAGGGTATTCACCAAGGTGCTGGCGGGCATTATGGCTCTGCTGAGAGCTCAGAGCATTTGCATTCTTCCCTATTTGGATGACATTCTTATCACTTCTCCGTCCTTCCAACAAGCAGAGCTGGATACTCAGCGGGTAGTGGCCACACTGGAGTCATTCGGCTGGGTGATAAACCATTCCAAATCTTCCCTGTCTCCCTCTTTGGTGAAGCCATTTCTGGGCATGAATCTGGATACAGCTCGGGCCAAGATCTTTCTTCCTCAGCAGAAGGTGGACAGTCTGCAAGCGCAAGCTCAGCTCCTTCTGTCCTGCCCTCATCCTTCCATCAGGCAGGGAATGCAGCTGGTGGGCCTGGTGGTGTCCTGCTTCGAGGCGGTTCCTTATGCTCAGTTTCACATGAGGCCTCTTCAACTCCACCTCTTGTCTGTATGGGACAGGGACCCTGGGTCCCTGGATCAGGGTTTGGTTCTGTCCCCCCTAGCCAGGCGGTCCCTCTCGTGGTGGCTGGACTCAAGGAACCTGTTGGTGGGCAGATCCTTTCTGGCCCCTTGCAGGGAGACAGTCACCACGGATGCCAGTCTGACAGGTTGGGGGGGCTTCTGGAGAACCCTAACATTCCAGGGGCAGTGGGGCCTTCAGGAGGCCCACACCCCTATCAACATTCTGCAACTGAGGGCGATCAGGTTGGTTCTAGCCCTCTTGACCCTGCACCTTCGGGGTCGGGCTGTTCAGGTACGCTCGGACAACCAGACGGGGGTTGCCTACATCAATCATCAGGGAGGGACCCGGAGCAAGGGGGCCCTCAAGGAAGTGTCCCTGATACTGTCCTGGGCAGAGGACAATGTTCTCTGCATCTCAGCTGTGTACATTCCGGGGGTGGAGAATATGGAGGCAGACTCTCTGAGCAGGGGGACTTCTCGCCTGGGGGAATGGTCCCTCTGCAACAGGGTGTTTCGCTCTCTGTCGCCATTGGGGTCAGCCAGATGTGGATCTGTTTGCGTCCCGTCACAATCACAAGCTTCCAGTCTTTGTGTCTCTGTCCCAGGACCCTCTGGCCTTAGCCATGGATGCTCTGACAATGACCTGGCAGGGTTTTCAGCTTCTGTATGTCTTTCCCCCGTTTCTCCTGTTGGGCAGGGTTCTGTGAAAGATAGCTCAGGAAGGGGTGCCCGCAATCCTGGTGGCCATCTGTTGGCCAAGAAGAGTGTGGTTCGCAGACATTGTGCAGCTGGCGGTAGATCAGTACTCTCTGCCCAAGGATCCAGACCTGCTTACTCAGGGGGCGGCTACGCCATCCCAATTTACAAACGCTGGCTTTAACGGCCTGGCTGCTGAAACCTCCATCTTAATGGGAAAGGGGCTGCCTGCCTTGGTTGTTAACACCATGATCAGGGCTAGGAAAAAGTCCTCTTCTTCCATCTACTATAGGGTCTGGCGTGCCTACATTGACTGGTGTGAGGCTCTCTACACCATACCCTCCCCAAGCCCCCCACAAGTCAAGAGCTCAGCACTGGCTGCTAGAAAGCTTTGTGCAAAATACAGATAGCTAGGAAACAAACTGCTCTTAAAGAGGAGAAACCACCTGCCTAGGGTCACCATTTGGGACTCCCCAGTGTTTGAAACCCCTGGTGATTGTCCAGAATCGAGATGCCCCGCTGTGTGAACCCCCCACCCTGGGGCACCACAGAACTCACCTGCTTCCTGGTGCTCTCGGTGATATAAACATCTGGCGGACCCATCTTCAATTGGATGAGAGCCTGTGCATGTGCCATAGTACATGAGAAAGGTTAGCTTGCATGGGCTTTCTGGGGGGGTTTCCCCCAGCGGGGTATCCCAAATCGGACACGAAATAAAACTTGGTATAGTCAAAATCCCGGGTTTTGTTCTGCTTTAAGTCAGACTAAAAAACAGTTCACCCAGCTCTAAAGTTTTTTACAATACAGTTGAAAGCTTGCACTAAGGGTCTCCTAATTGATTGGGTAACCCGGGGAGTTTTCCAAAACTAGGCATTCCAAATAGGGCTGCGGAGAAGGGGAAAAATATGATTTAATAAATAATTGCTGCACATCAAACTCCAATATTTCTATTAGAGATTAATAATTATCGCAAATACTAATAATCATAAATATTCTTTAACAGGATGCCACTGTAGAGCGGATCAAAACTTGGGGGGGGGGGGGGGGGCTCTTAGGGGAGAAGGATGGTATAATTAAACCGGACCTTTATCATAATTTAAGCAAAAGCCCAAACCTTTAAAAAACTATTCCCCAGCATATTTTACATTTTTAGGCACATACTAATTGTTCTTTCCCCCACTGTGCTGCAACTCTGTTCAGGACTCTAGGATAAGGGCACCGCCATCTTGACTCAGAAGCATCACAGATACTGAGGAGAGGAGAGTGGGATAAAGTGCAGGGGGCGTGGTTATAGCTGTGCTTTGCACAGACAGAGCAGAGCTGGGGTCAGGGAAAGGACATCAATCCCAGAATGCAGAGCGACACAGTCAAAAGACACTTCCCTATGCTCCATGAGCCACCATCTTGGATGTTTAAACGCTCATAACATGCAGTAGATGCAGGTAGGATGATTCTTAATGTGGGCAATCTGTATGTACAGGGTGTGGGAAACATACAAGATAGGCTCTTATTCAGGGTGAAGGTCCGCTTTGATGGGGCAAAGCTAATAGAAATATACTTACCTCTCTTCATCAGCTGCTTCAGCAATATCTGGTTGAATATTCCCTGTTACCACTCACTCCATTCATTGCAGTGGATGGGGGTGTGTATGAATGGTGGGGAAGCCAATCTTGGGATAGGGTGAGTTTTAAGACTCTGGGGTGTCGCACAGCAGGAAATAACAAATCGGGATTCCCCAGGTATGAGGACATCAGCCAGGGAGGTCAGCTGTTGGATTGCCCGGGGATGTTGCGGGATACCCGTGCATCCGTAGTGAGAGCGAAGAATGACATAATAACTGTGATGATTCTGGAGGGTTTCAAACAGCAGGGCAGATTAGGAATACCCCTGTAAAGGGGTTTCACCCTGAATTCTTTCAGACCCTGGAACCAGGTAGACAGGGTTTTGGTCTGCTTTAAAGAGGAACATTGGAGGCCAAGGAGTCTAAAATACTCCAGGGACATCTGTGATCCACTCCTGGAGTTAGAGGGAAGTGGCCGCCTGTGCGCTCAGAGCCGCTGTGCTAAGACGTCGGTTTAGAAGTCCATAGTTCAGCGGCTCTGAGTGCACAGATTGGACGAGTGGCCGTAGAACCGGGGTGAGGTGAGTTGATGTGGGAGATCTGGGGGGTTCACATAGCGAGGGGGGTGCCCCAGGGGGGGGGGGAGGACCAAAACCCAGGATAGTCAAAATAATAGTCCAGCCAAGTAACTGATTGGTGGTTGTCTGGCACCCGCCTACTTACTGGAACCTCAGATTGAGTCGCTTGTGCCCCCCTTGTGCGGGTGCGTGCTGCTCGGGAACTCCTGCTTTGCCATTCTGGGTGGGGGGTAGTGTAGTCGCCCGGCTGGTTCCCTGCATTGAGCTGCCAGCGGCTGTGCTTGGTGGCTTATGTGCAGTGACAGCTCTGCACCCATCACTGTAGAGTTGCTGGTGGCAACCAAAGACTGAAAAGCCTCCTAGACCAGACCATAACCCAAAGGTTGGTGGAAGCCCCCTTTGCAGAGCAAGTGGTGCAGGCCCTAGGGCAAGCTCCCCTTGCACCCCCCTCATAAACCGTCCCTGAGCAGAGATAACACCAGGAGGCCCATACAAAGTAAGGATAGATGTTGGAGCTTTAAAATCCCCTTAGGGCATCACAATTACAAAGATAATAATAATAATATGGAAAAGTAAGGATAGATGTTGGAGCTTTAATATCCCCTTAGGGCATCACAATTACAAAGATAATAATAATATGGATTACGCAGTAAACAGTGACAAGTCCCACCTGTCGTTGTAACCCGCAGGAGAGCAGGTCGATAACCTAAAATCCATTTTGCTTAAGCCGTCAACAATTTCCTCAGCGCCTCAAGGGTCAGAATTAATTTTATGAATAATTGATACCGTTAGAGAGGAAGCGTCTCCTCCATGGACCCTGAGGCAGTGTCAGGCCACATTAGATTTTACATTACCATCATTTGTGTTATAGATGTAATCCATAAAATGACTTGGATTTACGCATAGTGCGCCCAACGTATTGTGCTCCACAATAGACACAAGTTACTAGATAGATAGATGCCAGCCTGAGGAAGTGGGAGGCGTGCCCACGGAATGTGTGGCTCCTGGTGTGGTAGGCGGTGGGGAGACTGGCCATATGCTTTATTTGCTATATTCAAGTTTTATTCTTTTGATTTATATGGTGATTGACATTGTGATCTACACTATAGGATATTGTTGGGTTTCATTCTATGTGGTGATTCATATTGTGATTTATATTATAGGATATTACTAGTGATCAATATGGGTTGCTTATGTGATGTTGTTATATTTTCTTGCTTTGAGATGGATTAGTTGTTAAATTGAGATGATAAGGAATCGTGTTAGATTAAGTTTTGGATTAGATATGCTTTTGGGTATAGACTTTAGATATCACTTTGATTGCTTGGCACTTGCACTTTATTCAGTATATTTTTAGGATCCGGATCACAGGCAGGATTTGTACAGGGTAAATGGCACTGTTATATTTATTATTTTTTCTTTTCTAACAATGTAGTGCAGATATATACTAGCATGAATGTATGTGTTATAATTGTGATGGTACTCTCCCCAATGCCTACACACCTATCTATGTTGGTCTGTCTTGTATGTTATTGTCTGATCTATGTTTTTTAAGTGGTTTTAATATGTTTAGGTTTAGAGTATATGTAGTAATCTATTACAAGTTAATATCAAATAAAAACAATTTCTGTTCATCTTGAGTTGAGAGTGTCTCCCTATTGTGTGTACAAGTTCCTAGATACACAACACCGTTTAAGTTGCATTTAAGAAAATTATGAATAAGGTTTTTCCTACCGGTTAGGGATTCTTTCTGTTAATTTAAGCAACTAGCATCTAACCTCACCACAAGGGGCGCATCACTAACACATGAGCCATGTGGAGTTCCCAGATGGTGAACAACATAAAACAGAGGGAGACGGGCTGTTGGACAGAGAAGGTGCATGGTTAGCTACCACCTTCGCACCATCTGTTAGTATGTGGGCCCTGTTGTATTTCCTATACATTCAGGTCTTATCCACCATGTAAGGTGACACTCTCAAACTGCACACAGGTTCCAGTAAAGCCAGTTCCTGTTATACCACTAATGTCTTATCTGGATTTGTCTTCCAGCACTTACACTCGCAACACGCAACAATTCAATATCACATTCTTGATCTTGTTGAACTCCTTACAATATATGGGAACCATAGTAGGTGGGTCAGATACTAGGGATTTATTTTTTATCTTACAAAATTAGGCTCCCTTTTTTTATCCGTGCCTTACATTCTGCTTTATCCAGAAGCGCTGCATTATAACCTTTCATAAGGAGGCACTAACAGATGGCCCTAAACCCTTGTTCTGCATTTTGATCAGTATTGGAGTTTCTTCTAGCCTGATGGGATTCACCATATGCTACACCTTTAATGGTGAGGCTGAGGTTGCAGGTGGTAGTAAAAGGTGTAAAGTTGCCAGCTGTGGGATTACACTAGGTGTCAGGAAACTGTGGGTCACTTGATCTAACTAACGATCAGGGACCTCCAATCACGCAGCTCACTTTCCCTAAACACCGTCCGTTCACCCATCTAGCAGGACTATATGGCCCAGCAGGGCCACGGACACCCAGATTCTTGATTCAAGTTAAATATAGTTTTAATACAATAAGCGCACTATGCCATGATAACAAACATTTGACTATGGTGCAATGAATACAAATGAAAAGTGGGTTACAGGTTACAGTGAGTTACACGCAGATATAAAAAATATTAAAATGCAGATGTAGAATAGTGATGATGAAGAGCTCCCACAAGGGGGTATGTCAAGAGCTTATAGATGATACGGGCACCTCCAGCACGCTGCCGCGTGACCTCCATCCAGAGAATGACAAAAAACATTTTTTGAAGCCCCATATGCTATCA
The DNA here is from genome assembly GCA_027917425.1 of Gastrophryne carolinensis. Taxonomy (NCBI): domain Eukaryota; kingdom Metazoa; phylum Chordata; class Amphibia; order Anura; family Microhylidae; genus Gastrophryne; species Gastrophryne carolinensis. The sequence continues at coordinate 629,645,015 of CM051234.1, read as the reverse complement.
CACCTCCCCAGCAAAGGAGGATGCTGGCCCCTCACTGTCTGACCAAGGTGTTTGATGTGACGGAACTATCTCCAGGGGGTCACCTCTGCTTCAGACTCAGCTGGGCTTTCTCAGCCCAGAGGTGGGAGAGAATCAGCGGGGAGTCTGTGACCTGAGCCAGGCTGATGCTAATTCTCCTTCCTGCTGAATTTAGGGTCTGGTGCGTGTTTATGGCTAGTAGGTCTTAATGCTACAAGGGAAAATAAATGGGGGTACTCCGGACTTGGGTTTTTTCACATTTAAACTGGCCACACTAGGTTTTAGTTTCTATGGTGGAACCATTGGAGGACACAGTGAGAACCAGGTCTTGAAAGTAATTGAATCCAGTTGGGAATTACTGTTAAATTTCCGGTTGAAAATATTTAGATTAATGTAACATCATAGATGGACCCCGGGGACCTTTTCCATATCCCCAAAAGAAATTGTTGGTGGCTAAAGCTAAATGGATTTTTAGGTTTTTCACCCGGGCCCCTGTGGGTTTGAATGACAGGTGGGACCTGTCACTGTTTACTGCATGATCCTTATTATTATTTACATCTTTGTATTCATGCTGCCCTACCCTACAGGTGTATCTATAGGGGCTATTAGAGCTTTTGTATGGGCCTCCTGGTGTTATGCTCATCATTTTCTTTGTCCTTTATTCTGTTATTTGATCATGTAAAAACATATTCTGCAATATGGGGCCCAATATTAGCAATATCATCATTACATATTGTGCCCTTATGATGCACCATATCCATCCATTTCTTCAAATCTGTACTTTATGGGCCACAGCACTTGGCTAATGGCATTATGTTCTTAGATTTAATGTTTTGACTGTTTGTTTAGAACCTTTATCACGCGACCTCATAGGACATGACCTGTGTTATTGCTCTATATTTAAATTCTTTACTAAGAGAATTCTATGCTATATTTATTATATTATAATATGCTCTGTGTGAGGAATAGGGCAAATATTACATTTCATTTCATCGCTGATGCCCAGCACCCCCTTTATGATTCTCTGTACGTAGCAAATGTCACCCTTACAAGGCTAGCAGGAAAAGGAAGTCCATATATGGGCATTAGGATCTGACACTCAGAAAAGGCAGTTTGAGGATGAAAGGCCCCCTGTGGTTCCCCTAACACCTTGGTTAGACAGCGAGGAGCTATGATCGATCCTTCCTTTGCTGGGGAGGTGTAATAGCACATGGGGGGTTCAAAAGAACTACACAGGACCTGTGTCTGGAAGGAGAGGGGGTGGATGGGCAGAGACCGCGGATAAAGGTAGGCCAAGGAGACGAGAACAGAATCACTTTCTGGAGGGGTCGCGCGCCAGTGTGATGGAGGTGACCAATCCATCTATAAGATCTTGACATACCCCTTGTGGGAGCTCTTCATCACCACTCTACAACTGCTTCTTAAGGTAACTGATATTATATATCTCTGTGTGTATCTCCCTGTAACCTGTAACCTACTACTCAGAACAGCATTTGTATTCATTCATATTCCATTATAGCCAAATGTTTGCTATCACTGTTCATTGCATTAAAACCGTTATTTTACTTGATCTTTTTGCCTTAGCCAAGAATCTGTGTGTCTGCAGGCTTTGGGCCTGGTAGTCGCGCTAGCCGGGCTCGGACGGGGGTCTGTGTGTCCGGAGGTCCCTGGTTGATAGTTGGATCACGTGACCCCCGGTTCCCTGACACTCTGTATAACTTCATTCCAGCTTTATAGATCAGGTGCGGGGACGGGCTGTCACGATCCTTGTGTCTCTGCTCCTCCCAGCCTCTCCAGCTGAATAGATGTATCTGATTGGCTGGGGTGCTTTCACCTCTTTTACTCCATGCTGTTGATTGATAAGAATGTAGGCTTGGCTTACAATTCGGTTCCGATGCCTTTTGACCCCTGTTTACTCTCAATTTCCAGGTTCAGGTAGCGGTGTATCATAGAACCAGGACTATTCCCCAGCAAAGAGTGGCAAGGTTCCCAGTGTGCCCAAAGTTGTGCACTAACAATGGAGCTGTCAGTAAATGTGTGCACATGTGCTCACGGCTATAGGAGCACATCTTGTTGTTGAGAAAGTTTATGTGTGCACATAGATGTGCACGGTAGTGCGCACGCATGCACATTTCAAGCGCTCGGAACTGCGGTTGGTTGTGCGCATGGGCCTTTAAATACTGGCGAGCACTTACCAGCTTGGCTAGTTGGTCTTCTCCCCCGCTTGTTCCTGCGTTCCAGTTCTCCATTCCTGTGTAGCTACCCGGTTTAATTCTGACTAAGAGATTCTGATGACCTGGATCCAGTTCTGCCTGCCCACAACCTCGGCTTGTTCCTATGTCTCCAGTCCAACTCTGGACTGTCTTCTATCCAGGGCGTGGCAATATCCACTCCTAGGTTGCCTTCCTGCAGCCCAGTCTGTGACGATTGCACGGGTTGATAAGAGCTACTGATCGTTCATCTATTCAAACCGACCAATCGTACCCCACGTGTGTCACCGCAATTGTTCAATTGGCAACATGCGTGGCTATAAACTGCTGCCACCATAACGCAAACAGTGTTCACCTCTATATAAGCCACACAACACAATCAGATGGAACAAATTGATCAACCCACAACCACTTCGAGGCGGGGGGACGATCCTAGGCAAGTAAGGTAGCCAGGCTCTTCAGAAATAGTGTGAGCTTTTTAGATTCTTAATTCAGAGCATCAGTGACCCTCTGCTGTATTTTTAGAATGTATTTAAACAAACAGAAAACCACAAAAACAACAAGAAACACGATGCAAGGTGATAAAAACAGAATTTCCTATAAAACACTGTAAATAAGATAAATAGCAAGATATATAAAAAAATGGCAAAATACTTAGGTGTCCGTCTGGGCTGCAGTTCGATCAAATAAATTGTCTCTCAGTCCACACACGCTGTCTGGTCTTCTGCTTAGATGTTAAAAAAGGGAGCGTGTGTCACTCTTGATGGTTTGATTAGAGTCCCTGGCCATTCTTGCCAGCCATGCTTATAGGCCCCAGAACAGTGGTCTCCCTACCCCTCCCACCAGGGGGCTAGTGTTGGTATCACAGCCTGTCTCAATATATTCCAATCTCATTTCTGCTATATGATACCAACGGACCACATTCCAAGGGAGGGGGTGACAAGCATGAGAGGGACCTCGCTGTCTCAATTGGGGATCTATTTGTGATTTGTTTATTTTGCTTTTCCGAGTGGTTTTATTACTAGGTTGGAGGGGGGAGGAAGTTAGTAGGAGAGCACACATTTGAGGGGTTATCACCATTGACCCCGCATGTGTATCTGTGAGGGTTAGATAAAGGTGGAGGGGGGACAAGAAATGAGTGGTTTACATCAAGCAGCCAAGGTCCATATACATACATACCTACACGGTCCTTAGCCTCCGCAATCAGGGTTCATACCCGGTAGTCTGACACGGTGGTATGCGGAGCGCATGTTTACAGCTTATTCTTTCTGTATTTAATCATCATTTCTGAAGTTAAACGTTAGTACGATTAAGGGCAGTTGTTGCCTGAAACGTGCCACTATGGTCCTCCCACACACCTGCAACTGACATGATCTTTATCTTATCTTTTGCAGTACTCCTTGGTAATTACTGACTATTTAAACCAATTTATAGTAAAGATTAAGTTTTATTAGGATCAAGCTGGATTTCTCTCCTTTGAAAATTAAAGGCACGTGTAATAACTGTGTGTAGCATTTGTAGAAGTCTTCTGCTGAATAAGAGGTCAAGGTCTTCAACACCTTCCCAGATGACTTCCCATCTTGAATTGGTTTATGGAGTATAAGGTCCAGGAGTTGGGCACAACGTACACCTGGAACGGTCACTGGCTTTTAAGACACTGGGAGATCATAATATCATTGCTGTTGAAATGGTAATCATTTATCTAAATAGAACTTTAATGAGTTCTACAGTATTTTATTGCTAGTAGCATAATTATTGATGGTGATAAGGAGGTCATAGACCACATATCAGGGGTTTATCAGAAATCACTTACTTATGTCAACTGCTTCATCAGCAAAGATCCTCCTAACACCTTCAGAAGTCAGATAATGGTTTTGTTATTCTTGTTTCTATGTTCAAAAACATTAGTCCATAAATCATGCTCTACGAGCAAAACAAGCGATCATCAATGAAGAACCTTGGGCTCTCTGTCATACGTCTCCCATCCCTTACCTGTAGGAAGCCAATCAATAATCCTACGAAGGAACTGAAGCTCTGAATGTATTTTTCAAAAGTAATTGTCTAGCTAAAACATTGTTAAAAACTACTGGCTCCCTGTTTTGTATTTGGAATACAGTATAAAGGCCCTGTTCTGACTCATCAGATGGCAGTAATGTGAATCCTATAGACAGCTTCAGCTTTATTTCAGTACTGAATCTTGCAATAAACACCACTTACAGCAGAAATCTTGAAATGTATGTTAGATACAGCAGGAAACTTATGATGTAACCATAACAGCAGGTAAAAAGACTGTAGACTGCAGGAGGGAGCAGCAGGTGTGCACTGCTACTAGAAAATGGCTGGAGGAGAGGGAAAGAAGGGAGGAGCTGCTTGTATCACAGCTAGACTAAGGGAGCCAGGAAGGGACAAAGGCAGTTAAAGGCACACTGCTCAGCCTATGTAAATAAACACTATATCAAGCATTTACCCCGGATAAAATGAAAAACAGGCCACTTTGGCAACTTCCTGCTTTCATTGTAATGGGGTAAGAATATAACTACACAACAATTTAAGAGGCTTCCCTGTCTCCAACAGACTCTACATTCCATTCTAAAAGAAGTGTGTTGTGCATAGTGTACATTCAATTTTAAAGTCTATTTCCTGGCAGCAGTAAGGAGCCTTGGATTGGTGCAGCAGATTATTCTATGGCTAAACAAGAGGTTTCCCTTGACCATTGGAGTAGGGGAGTTTTCTAGAAACAGCTAGATGGTGAAGAAGTAACACAAGCATGACAGATAAGGAAGACGATCAGCCAGCACTCCAAAAGATATTGTATTCAAATCCAACAGGTCAATATCACAGCAAAGACCAAAAAGATCCAACAAAATCCAACGTTTCAGGGCGTCTAGCGCCGTTATGTATATGGTTTGTACCATTATGTATATGGTTTGTAATTGCATTTGTTTGGCTGGTGTTGTTCTGATTGGCTGCATCAGCTCTGATGTCACGTGGGACACACCCACTGACATCAGGTGGTAATCCCGGGCTCTCTGAGGACATTTAATCCTCAGTGGAGGGGAATCTCTGCTTGCTTGTTTTTGCTCCCTGATGAAGGGGCGCTAGACGCCCCGAAACGTTGGATTTTGTTGGATCTTTTTGGTCTTTGCTGTGATATTGACCTGTTGGATTTGAATACAATATCTTTTGGAGTGCTGGCTGATCGTCTTTCTTGTGTGTTTGCGGCGCCACCGCCGGCCACAGCACCCACCACAACGCTAGGTAAGAGTGCTTCTGTGGAATCTGACATTGAAGCATGACAGATAGAGCAGAATAATGTGTTTACAAGATCAGAGCCTGCACTGAAGTAACGTATTTTCATTATCACATCTCTACAATATTTCATCACTTCCTCTTGTGTCAACATGACTCACAATGGTCTTATCATCCTGTGCCAGAAAAGAGGCTCTGCAATACTCACCTACCACAGCTACGGCTCCTTCTTCCATGACAAGGATATGGCCTGATCAGCTGCATCAAAGACTTGGGTTAACTAGACAGGAATGTATTGTGGCCCTGAGTTACAGAGGCGACAAAGCATAGAGAGCCATATATTGTGATGGGATGCGAAAACCCTTTGGATGAGTTATCGCTCGCTCCTGTTGGACTATAACAAAAAGAGTCCGCTCCCCGAATTATCTCTAATGCCTCTGCATTTTAGCTAATAAGGCTCATGTAAAGCATATTTGGCAGCAGATCATACTGGGTTACAGGTGTATACCTCCCAAGTGTCCCTGATATGGAGGGACTGTCCCTCTTTTGGGTTCATGTTCCCCTGCCCCTCTTTGTTCTCATTTGTCCCTCTTTGACAGAAACGGATTAAGTGTGGTGGAGGCCCCTGGGCACAGAATCTGGTGGAGGCCCAAGATACAGTATTTTTCTCCTTTAAAATAATAGACCAGCCAAGTAACTGATTGGTGGTTGTCTGGCACCCGCCTACTTACTGGAACATCAGATGGAGTCCCTTGTGCCCCCCTTGTGCGGGTGCGTGCTGCTCGGGAACTCCTGCTTTGCCATTCTGGGTGGGGGGTAGTGTAGTCGCCCGGCTGGTTCCCTGCATTGAGCTGCCAGCGGCTGTGCTTGGTGGCTTATGTGCAGTGACAGCTCTGCACCCATCACTGTAGCGTTACTGATGGCGGCGGCTTTGCTGCTCTAGACTCTCCGTCCTGCCCTGTGGTGGCTTTGGATGCAGATTTGAAAACTCAAAAACGGCTCCACTGCTGCCGATAGCTTTGTTGAAGGCTCCTGTGGCACGTCAGACCAAAGACTGAAAATCCTCCTGGACCAGACCATAACACAAAGGTTGGTGGAGACCCCCTTTGCAGGACAAGTGGTGGAGGCCCCGGGTCGTGCACCCCCTCATAATCCGGCCCTGCTCTTTGAAGTGTAACATGCAGATCTGCATCAATAAATTATTAATTTGCCTATTTCAAATGTTTTTATTGTTTTAACTGTCACAACCTCCTATCCATTCCTTAATGAGGGGGCGTGGCCTAATTTAACAATTGTCCCTCTTTCCCACCCTGAAACGTTGGTAGGTATGCATGTGTAGGAGGGTGGTGGATTAGCCATCACTCCTGTTAAAATAGTTAGATTAGACCTTTAAGCACCATCAAGGGACCTTTAGGACAATAAAAGAGGCTGTGAATAAAGAGGCTTTAGTTTGAAAGTTTTTGAACTGTGTCTGCCTTTTACTTTCAAGGAGATCTGCAATTACCAAGGACACTAAAGGAAGATACCTTCTTGGAACTGAGTGTACACTTCTACCACCCTGCTCCCAGACCCAGGAAGAGTCCCTTTTGCCAAAGTGGCACTACCCATGGCTCATCCTTTAACACACCCCTCAACCACACCTTTACTACACTGGGTGCACCATTTCCATGGTTTGCTTCACAGGTCAGTCTGCAGTCTTAGCTAGCACCACGTGATTACAATCTTGAATGCCACAAATACTGTATGGGTGCCAATGGTTGGGAACGCCTGAACTAGAGCATTGTAGAAGGTAGTCAGCATTGGTCATACCTTTCTCACTACAGGTCCTCTTTATTATAAGGCTTATAGCACCCTGGAGCCACTGCTGGGTGACCTTCCTATAGATGTGACTCAGCTGGAAAAACTCAGTAACTGGCCTGTAAATAGCAGCCGCAGAGTCTCCTCCACTTCCCATTTTTTCCCATAGTTATTTCAGTGCAGACATTGCGTGCGGAGTCCGGAGAGATGGGGATCATGTCACTTCTATACTTGTGGACCATCATTATTTTTGCTGATCAATGGTAAGTTCCAGATCTTTACACCATTCAGGGAAAATAATTGCAAGCAGTAATGACAACCCTTGTACAACCTTTTCCCTGGCTGGAGGCAGGACCAGACTATAATTGAGGCAATGGAGCACAGCTGGGAGGGGGGCATCATTTTTACTGGCACATAATCATGGCTGATTAATAGGGAGGACACCCAGGATGCACGGCTTATGCACTTCTTGATATATTCCAAGTAAACCCTTGAGACAAGACAGACAATGTGGTCTGGAATGGTTTGGTGTGCTGTGGTCTGGTGGGGAGCTTAGCGAGTATGTGCTGAAGGATGTAATATTGGTTGGACCCAAAAAATATCTGTTGTGGCCCTCAACAGAGAACTTTAGGGTTATGGCCTCTTTCGCTTGGAGGGGTTGTAGAGAGTAAATGCAAGACCATGGTGGAGCAGCAGAAAACCCAGGTCAAGTCCAAGAGGGGCTTCAAAGGGCTGAAGAAGGAGCTGGATAGAGGCTGCAAAGAAGCGCAGGGCATGAAAAGGGATGAAGAGAGCCAGGTAACGGGACAAAAAGGGGCTCCAGATAGAGTTCATGCTAGTCTCCTGCCTGTATTGAGGCAGGAGAAGGGGGTTAAACTACAACTCTTGGCAACTTTGCATTGGACAATATGGCCTATGACCAAGGGCCAGTTGCTTATGTTTGCCCCCTGGGCCAAATGCTGTCTAGCCTCTGCTTAATGGCCCCATATTTGGCTGTAAACCAGTAAAGGATTCCAAGCAGTCACTGCAGGAACCTATTCTAGAGCAGGCGGTCGCGGAGGGTGGATAGTTATAAATCAGCACACTGGGGGAGGGGCTATAGATTCCCCAGGTTAAACTAAAAAAGGCTGTTTGTACCTTGCAATGTCACATCCCGCCAGTGCAGTACTTCATATTGCAATGCTAATGTGCCAGGGAGTCATGACACCTTGGCAGGGAGACTAAGCACTTCATCACCAATCAAGGGGGCAGCACTGAGCACTGCAACACAGAAGCAACTGAGTGCAGAGCTGCCAGGGCAGGGGTCTGGAAATCTGGCCCTAAGTCCGCATTCGGACCCCGGTCCGCCAGTTGAGTATCGCTGTTCTAGAGCAATTATGTCATGTTGATAGGTTGGGGGATCTATCTAGAGTTTGTGAGAACAACAAAGACCACGGAGCAATGGAAATGGAGTATGTTCTCTGAGCATGGGTTCCATAAGGGAATTGGTTAAGGGTCTAAAAAAATGTTTCCTAAAATACCAAACAGACAGAAGGGATCTTGTGTTGTGCCAATCTCTTCCTAAACAGCAGACAGGGAAACTTGCAGAGGTGGCAAGTAAGCCTCCATTAAGCTGGCCCTTGACTCCAAAATAATGTCCCACCAGAGATAGGTGACCTATCAATAGTAAGATGGCCCCACTGAAACCTGCAGAGTAGAGTGCTGGCTCACCTGTCACTGCAGATTCAAGCACAGCACTTCATGTTGGAAGGTGCCAAGACACCTAAGCCAGCATGCCTTCTCTTTGTTACCCCCTTGTATAATGGTGACAATGGCCAAGACCTGGACAATATGTACTATGCCACTGCTCCAGCTACTCCTGCAAGTGTTCTGGTCTAGTAGAGAGTTCATAAGCCGCACAAGTGGCTCCATGGCTGCAGCTTGCAGACCGCTGCTTAAAGTAATATTAAATACTGACCTGAAGGAGGTCATCTACTTACAATCTATCCTTCCCATGCGACCAAACATTTATATACAGGTGCAGCATCCTTCATTGTAAACTCCAAATCACAGAAAGATATTCAGACTGATAATCAGCTGTGACCTGTTTACATTTTAATAGTGGAGTCCTAATGCATCACTGCATATGTAGCTCTTGCTACAGTTGTAACAATCTGTGTTAGCCTGCCTGTTTCAATGTGTTACACAAGGAGCTGGTGGGAGATTTTACAGTGTAAGAGCAAGACTCGTATCTGCTTGAAGTGGACCAAAACCCAGTATTTTGACTATTCTGGGTTTTGGTTCTTACCCCTGGGGCACTCCGATTGGGGGTGTCCTGCTGTGTGAAACCCCCCAGATCTCTGGATCACACTCACCAGTCCCCGGTTCTACGGCGCATGCACAGCCTCTCGTCCAGTTAGCGCCCTTGAATCCGCGTTCGCCCCTTCATCCTAGAGCTCGTCTAAGGCGAATGGATCCAAGTGCGCTGGCGACCGCATCCCCTGCTACCCTTTAACAGGGAGCGTGCCCATGCAGGCCATTCACAAATGCCTGGTGCGGGCAAGCTCCCTGCTAAAGGAATAGTTCGCACATGCACCGTTGGACCGGGAGAGAAGGTGAGTTCTGGCCGACCTTGGGGGTTTATGAATCTGGTTTTATGAATCTGGATGCCCCGGGGGGAGCGAGTATGTCTGCCCTGGAGTCTCATATACTCCCGGTTGGGTTTTGGTCCACTTAAATACAGGCGTGCTGCAGCTCGGGGTAAAAACCTTCCAGCATGATAATCAGCAAGTAGTAATGCTGTCTCTGTATGGAGGGGGGGGTCCTGCCCCTTTGCTTAGCCTCATATCATTAACTATTCCTCTTTTTCTTCTGCGTCTTCCGGTTACCAATCTTCTGGTTGTCGTATAGCTGGAATAGCTAAAGGATCTTGTGTCTTTTGACCTGAATGTAACCCCAGGATGTATGTTTCTCTGCCTGGCAGGACAGGAGCTCTGGGCAACTCTTGGTCTCTCAAAGTGTCCCTAAACGTCACCGGTGAGGTAGGTAGAGCTGCCTTCCTGCCGTGCTGCTTCTCTCATCCCCATAAAAACTACCATGGAGGGTTAATGGTCATCTGGCGGGTCAAGCAACCTTACAACGGCACGGTGGTCTTTAAGTGCGCAAGTGACCATGTTGGTGAACAATGCCGAGCCTCGGTGAACTACATGAACAAGTTCCGACTTGTGGGAAACCCCCGAAACAACAATATCTCCATCAGCATCGGGAACCTGACCTGGGAGGACAGCAACAGATACTACTGCAGGGTGGAGCTGTCCAGCGGCCGGCATGATAAGTACGAGACCAAAACCGGGACCTGGCTGCACGTGTCTGGTGAGATTGCTGTTTAACCCCTTCTAGGAATTTGTGGAGGCCATTTACTTACAATCTATTGTTCCCATGTGACCAAACATGTATATACATGTGTAGCATCCTTCATTGTTAACTTAAAATCACAGAAAAATATTTAGACTGATAGTGTAAAGTTTACATTTTAATAGTGGACTCCTAATGCATCACAGCATATGTATCTCTTGCTACAGTTGTAACAATCTGCCTTAGTCTGTCTGTTTCAATGTGTTACACAACAATTGTAAGAGCAAGACTCGCCTCTGCTTAAAGTGAACCAAAACCCAGGATTTTGACTATTCTGGGTTTTGGTCCTTGCCCCCGGGGCACCCTGATCGGGCTGTGTGAAATCCCCCAGATTGCTGGATCACACTTCTCCCAGGTCAGGTTCATTTGGGATGAACCTGACCTGGGAGGACAACAACAGATACTACTGCAGGGTGGAGCTGCCCAGTGGCCGGCATGATAAAACCGGGACCTGGCTGCACGTGTCTGGTGAGATCGCTGTTTAATCCTTCTAGGAATTTGTGGAGGCCATTTACAATCTATCCTTCCCATGTGACCAAACATTTATATACAGGTGCAGCATCCTTCATTGTTAACTTAAAATCACAGAAAGTTATTTAAACTGTGAAATTGTTTACATTTTAATAGTGGACTCACTAATGCATCACAGCATATGTAGCTCTTGCTACAGTTGTAACAATCTGCCTTAGCCTGTCTGTTTCAATGTTACACAACAGGGAGCTGGTGGGAGATTTTACAATGTAAGAGCAAGACTCGTCTCTGCTTAAAGTGAACCAAAACCCAGGATTTTGACTATTCTGGGTTTTGGTCCTTGCTCCCGTGAAACCCCCCAGACCGCTGGATCACACTCCATCAAGGCCAGGTTCATTTGGGATGACCTTGGAGGACAGCAACAGATATTACTTGTGCGGTGAGATCGCTGTTTAACCCTTCTAGGAATTTGTGTTTGTAACATAAGTGGTCAGGGTCGGCATCAGCATTGGGTCCAATGCACCTTGTTAGGGCCCATCTCACATAGTGGTCATGTGACACACCTCTTCCCAGTGCTGGGCAGTGTCATTCCCTCCTCCCTGTGCAGGACACAGGGACGTGCATTAACCAGGAGCGGGCGCCATCGTGGATTGGCCATTGGGAGATTGTTCAACTTATTTCTTTCTGCTTCTCTATTCTTTCATTCGGTCAATCATTCTATTTTTTTTTTCTTTCAGTAATTCCCTCTATTTTTCTTTATGTCTTGGCTATTGTGACTATCCTCGGTTTTGGTCCTTGCCCCTGGGGCACCCCAATTCACTGTGTGAAACCCCCCAGGTCACTTGAACTAACTCACCTTTCCCAGGTCTGTAATTACCTTTCGTCCAATCAGCACACTTGTTTGTCTAAGGCGAACTGATCTAAGCACGCTGGTGGCCACATCCCCCGCTACCCTTTAATAGGTAGCGTGCCCGCGCTGGCCATTCACAAATGTCTGGTGTGGGCACTCGTCCTGCCAAAGGGATAGCGGGAATGTGGCCGCTGCTCCGTTTCAGGAAAGAAGGTGAGTTTCTGAGCAACCTGGGAGGTTTCACACAGTGGGGCACCCCAATCCTGGATGCCCCGGGGCAGGGAATCTAGCAGCCCTGGAATCTTATCGATTCTAGGGCCATTGAGGTGTGGGTTTTGGTCTTCTTTAATTCTTTTTTGCTTCCTTCTTTTCTTACTTTCTATCTTTGTATTCCTTCTTTCTTACATACTTTCTTTTTTTCATACCCTCTACTCTTTTTCTTTTTTTACATTCCTTTTGTCTGACTTATTTTCTTTCTTTTATTCTATTCTTCCTTTTTTTCTTACTGTCATGCTTTGTTTTCTTTCTGCAGTAGCTTCTATTCTTTTTTTAATCATTCTTATATTTCATTTATTACATGCATTCTTTAGTTTACCTGCAATGCCAGAATGGGAGACTAAAACCTTAAACCGGACCAACAGTCTGGCACAGTTCTAATTATACAATATGATTTTATATTAATAATCATAGTTTGTATCATATAATAGTAATAATACAATTTAACTTTATAAATAAAGTAATACACATACAGATACACAACCCATACATGCACATAAAACACACCCACATGCTTATAGCGCACATAAAATAAACCCACATACACAATGCATACCTACATCACATATGGAGAGTGCATATGTACACATAAAACAAACACACATACAGTAGCACTGAATACACGATGCATAGCTATAACATAATGGAGACACAACTATATACATATGTATATACATAACTTCCACAAAAATAACATATAAACCAACTTACTTATGTAAACCAACATACGTACTGTATCCAAACACAGAAATAACACATGTAGACCTACACACACATTGCATACTGTATGCACATACACATACATAAAACATATGTACACACACATACTTTATGCAGACAGGCAGAACACATATATATATATATATATATATATAGCCACACACAATGTATATTCAGTATACATACACTGCATTTATTAAGGCTACATTCACACCTGTCCGGTTGTGTTTGCGGCAGGAAATTCTGTTTTACGTTCGCATTTTTTTTATGCGTGGTTTCATTTGCGTTCACACTTGTGTGTTGTAATATCCCTGCGGCCAGGACGTAGCAGGCAGGAGTTTTCGCGGCTGCGTTTTTTCCACTCTCTGTCACATCGGACAGAGGTGCCATTGATGGATATATTTTTGCTGTAGCAGACAAGTGTGAACAAGGGCTTAGTGTTTATGCACGAATTCACTCACATGCACAATGTATACACTCAAAGCTACTGTGAAACCCAAAACTAAACACACACACATATACAGCACATATAGTTTACATGCAATATCAAACAGTCATGTGAACACGCATACAAAAGTAACACAAATGTAGGCTCAACCACATACATGAAGTGTACAGACTGTACACACAAATACACGCACGCATACACAATGCATACACTCACAAATACTGTATCACAGACCTACATATATACAAATAGCGTATATACACTACACAGCACTCATGTAGACCTATATACAGAATGTAGAAACTCACAGAAATAACACACTTGTAGACACAGCCACATACTGTACATACGCATATACAATACATACACATACCTTCTAACTTTTCAAGGTAGGAAAGAAAGGACAATTGTTAAATTAGGCCACGCCCTCTCATTGATGGATAGGATATACAATGTAACAGTTAAAACAATAGAAACACTTTGAATAGGCAAATGAATCATTTATTGATGCAGATCTGCATGTTACAGCTCAAAGAGGGACAAATGAGAACAACAAGGGACAGGGGGACATGGAATCAAAAAAGGGACAGTCCTTCCAAATCAGGGACACTTGGGAGGTATGTTTGTGTGGAGTTACATGAGGGTTATATATCATATACAAGATATGTGGGTGTGGCTACATCTCTGCATGAGACTAAGTGTGTACATTGTGTATGTGTTACTATGTACTAAACATATGCAATGTGGCTTCATCCATCCATCAATGAGGAGGCGTGGCTTCATCCATCCATCAATGAGGGGGTGTGGCTTCATCCATCCATCAATGAGGGGGTGTGGCCTCATCCAACCATCAATGAGGGTGTGTGGCCTCATCCAACCATCAATGAGGGTGTGTGGCTTCATCCATCCTTTAATGAGGAGGTGTGGCTTCATCCATCCTTTAATGAGGAGGTGTGGCTTCATCCATTCCTCAATGAGGAGGTGTGGCTTCATCCATCCATCAATGAGGAGGTGTGGCTTTGTCTCATCCATCAATGAGGGGGTGTGGCTTCATCCATTCCTCAATGAGGAGGTGTGGCTTTGTCTCATCCATCAATGAGGGGTATGGCTTCATCCATTCCTCAATGAGGGGGTGTGGCTTCATTCATCCATCAATGACGGGGTGTGGCTTCATCCATCCCTCAATGACGGGGTGTGGCTTCATCCATCCCTCAATGAGGGGGTGTGGCTTCATCCATCCCTCAATGAGGGGGTGTGGCTTCATCCATCCCTCGATGAGGGGGTGTGGCTTTATCCATCCCTCAATGAGGAGGTGTGGCCTAATTTAACAAATGCCCCTTTCTCCCGTCCTGAAAATTTGGTAGGTATACAAATACACACACGTAGACACACCCACATATACTGTATATAATGTACATACACACAAATCCACACATGTAGACACAGCCATTTGTATATACACAGACCCCCCCCACCCCCAGTCACGGCCGTTGTGTTGTCCCCTCAGCTCCCCCCAGGATGGTGAACCTCTCGGTGAGCTTTGACCAGCGTCGGGGATACCATGCGGTGTGCATTGCAGAAGGAGAACCTCCCCCATCCTTGGTCTGGAGGGACCCCGAGGATCAGCAGCAGGACACGCTCCTCACAGGCGGGGCCATGAAGCACCAGAAGGCTGCCGAGCTGCACTACATGCACCAGGATGGCCGCTACACCTGTGTGGCCACCAACAGCCACGGCAGAGCCGAGGGCTCCATCTACTTCTTCAGGTTCAAGCCGGGAAGCAACAGCAGCTTTGTGTACGGGGCCCTGTGGGCGGCTCTGGGGGCCAAAACGCTGATTCTGCTCCTTATGGTGGCTGTGGCCACCTACCACGGCAAAGGTGAGTACTGCTTTCTGTCACTAGCCCCACCCCCACTTGCCCAACAATAGGAATAGTAGGCAAAATAATTAACCCTCAGTTCCAGGGGTGGACTGACCATAGGGAGACCCGGGACAATGCCCGATGGGCCGCACTGCTTTGGGGGCAGTTGGGCTGCTGCTTTTAACACCCACATTCAATCCCTGGCCACATAGGGCTTTATTCATGAAGGGATAGCGCCAGGTATTGCCTTGTAAGCGCCAGGTGAACGCCGGAGACGGCAGCAATTACACATTTATGAAGCCGAATCTGATGAGTGACTGGAACAACGCCATGTAGCGTCCTATTCATCATTATCCCAGGCTCAGCGTACAGCGCCGGCGTTCAGCCTTGCAGAGCGCCACGTATTACCTCTCGCTACCTGACGCTCTCCCATACATTTCTATGGACGATCCTTAAATCCCTTTCCAATTTTTTTTTTAATAAAATCTCAAAACCTTCTGACATGTATCCTGGGCAAGAAAATGACATTTTTGAAAACTTTTTTGATTTTTTATATTTTTATGCAGAATTGTCCTTACATGTCTGGTATTAAAGTGTTCATGTTACAATGTGATAACAATGTCATTCCTTATGTTTTCGCTTTGTTACTAGTGGATATGTGTTCAAAAACAGCCTCTAATCACACAGCCTCTGGCGCTCTGGGATACAACGACCCGATTTTGAGCGCCGGCAGTTTGAGGCCGTTTTTTTGATGAGTATAGTGTGAGTTAGTCGCATTGAGCTGGCGCTACCGTTCGATCCCATACAGCTTAGTACTGCGACCCACACATCATATTCATCAAGGCCGGCCAGCGACTGAGGTGCTCTGAGGATCCATGGCCGAGCACAGCGACTACTAGCGGTCGCTCTGAAATCCGCGCTACAGACGCTCATCTGTCGCTACCTGACACTAGTAATAAATCAGCCTGTTAGCCTTCAGCCCCTGCACCCACAAGCCAAGAAACCCCAGGCCCCCAATGCTATTGCCCCGGCATCATGGTTGGGGGCCTCAGTAGAGATGTCCAGGGTTGGTAAAATCCAGGGCTGATTTCGGTCCCCAGGCCGCCATTGCTCGGTTCTAATAAATCCTTTAAACTTTCCAGTCTGAGCTTGTAAGACAATGTCATTGGGTTTCCTCAGCTTTGCTTTTCTTTCTAATCTTAGCTTGTACTCCGCCTAGTGGCCAAAATCAAGCTACAGCTTAAAGTGGAACCAAACCCAGGAATTTAACTTTCCCAGGTTTTGTTGTGTGCCCCGAATCGGGATGCTCTACTCTGTGAAACCCACCCCCAGCCAGCCCTGGAGTCATCAGTCTCGGGTCACCCGAACAGTGTTTGTTTGTATTTGCCTTAAAGCAGAAGTAAAACCCACCAGCGACCAACCTGGAATATAAAAGATCTGAATTTGAATCGGGATGCCCCGCTGTGTGAAACCCCCCAAGAAGCTCGAAAAAACTCACCTTGCCACGCTCCAGCAGCACCTGCATGGGCTCTCATCCAATGGGAGGGGCCTGCTGTGTCCAGGTCATTCAGCAGACGGCTTTCATTCAAATCAACAGAGAGCTTGAGCTGCGGCATCCCCTCCCTCCCTCCGCAGCCGTGTACACCATGCCGGGGATGCTGCGGCGTGCTCTCCATTTGGACGAATGAGGTTGTCACAGCAGGTGACTCTCATTGGACGAGAGCTTGTGCATATGCCATTGGAACATGGAGAGGTGAGTTTTTTCTAGTTTCCTGGGGAGTTTCACACACCCGAATCTGGATGCTCCGGAGAAAATATTTTAATTCCAGGCTGGTCACTGGTGGGTTGTGTTCTGCTTTAAAGTGACTATCCTGGGTTTTGGTCTTTTCCATCGCAGTGTGAAGCCCCCCAGACCACCGATGCCAACTCACCTCTTCCCGGTCCTGCTGGCGCTAATACCAATCAGCATGCTCGGAGCGGCTGACGTCGAAGCCTTCGTCTAAGGCCAGCGGCCGAACTCCCCGCTTCCCTCTAACAGGGAGCGTGCCCGCGCCAGCCAATTACAAATAGCGGGATAGCGGGAATGCGGCTGTGGCTTCCACATAGGCCATTGGACCGGGATACAAGGTAAGTGCATGGGGTGACCTGGGGGGTTTCACACAGTGGGGCATCCCGATTTTGGAGGGAATCAATCTTATAGATTCCCGGGCTGATCGGCGTAGGTTTTGGTCCACTTTAAGGCAAATCGGCCGATTGGGACTTATGACTCCAGGGCTGGCTGGGGGTGGGTTTGGTGCACCGAGGGGACAGGGGGAAAAACGAGTTCCTAAAAGTCTCCCGGGCTGAGTGATTCCCTTTTTGCAATGCATGTCAATTTGAAATGGCCTGCCCTGTGATATCACCCATTCTCCTGGTATACTTACCAATCCGGAACTCCCATGGTGCATGTGTGGGTCACGCCGGCATCACTGTTCCTAATAGCTATTTCTGATTGGCCAGTGCGCATCACCTGGAAGCACCCAGTGGGAGGCGCTCAGCATTCAATGTATTCAGAATAGACCTCCAGCTGACGCAATCAATCCAGCTTGGAGAGTCCGTGCATTCTCCGTGGGATCACAGGACCTGGACCACATAAGAAAAGAACAATCACCAGGAATGTCCCTAACCTGGTCCATGTTGCTTGCCAGTGTCCTCACTCATGGGGGGCAGCCATCTTTTTGATGCCCTGGCCGTAGACATGTTGAGCGAGGAACAGGATCCTGGGGCCTGCCGCTTCCTATTGCTGCACACTCTGCATTAGGGGACCCCATCACCCGTCCGCTGGGGCTCCTCACCTGCCTGTAATTTTATATGAATAACATTCTGGCGTGGGGGGAGCCTCATCCTGCGTCTAAGGAATGGGGGGCATCCGCCATCCAGGTTGGGAACCATACTTTTATATTCACCCCTGGCTTCTGCATTCTACTCCCCATATCAAGCAGGTGACATAGGCGTCACATGATGTCACTAATCTGGACTGCAGAGGACGGGAAGCAGAATGCAGGAGCCAGGGTAAGTATGGCGGCAAACACCCCGGCCACAGTGTCTGTGCCGCGCCCCCATATGCACATACACCATGCCTCCCAACTGTCCCGATTTTCCCGGGATTGTCCCGATTATTGCACAAAATCCTGCGGTCCCGGACCGTTAATAAATGTCCCGGGACACCCTATGCCGTGGCGGTGTGCCCAGGGCCGCAACGACGCCGGCGCCTTTTGAACACTGTCCGGCGCGAAGATACTAACTTCCTGGCGTGCGGGTGAGTGTGCGGTGGAGCAGGCGCGTGGGGGAAGGAGGGCGGCTGTCTGGGTTGCGGATAAAAAAAAAAAAAAACTTACGCAGGCTGGCATGCAGGGGTGAAGGCAGCCGAAGGATGGAGCTGGAGGGCGTGACAGGGGGTGTGGCCGTGGGCATGGCAGGGGGTGTGGTCGGGGGCGTGGCTTGTCCCACTTTCATATTTTCAGAAGTTGGGAGGTATGCATACACTGTTCCAGGGCATGCTCCATGAGATCACAGGAGAGGTAATAATACCTGAGTTTTGGTCCACATCAGAAAGGAACAATCACCAGGAATTTCCCTCCCCTGGTCCATGTTGTTTGCCATCGGGGCACTTCTAGTGACAGCTGCCAGTGTCCTCACTCATGGGGGGCAGCCATATTTTTGATGCCCTGGCCGTAGACATGTTGAGCGAAGAACAGGATCCCGGGTCCTGCCGCTTCCTATTTCTGCAAACTCTGCATTAGGGGACCCCATCACCCACCCATAGTTTTATATGAATAAAATTCTGGCGGGGGCGGGTGAGGAATGGGGGGCATCCACCATTTTTGGCACTGTCCTGTGCAGGTTGGGAACCATACTTTTATATTCACCCCCCCTTGCTTCTGCATTCTACTCCCCATATCAAGCGGGTGACATAGGTGTCACATGATGTCACTAATCTGGACTGCAGAGGACAGGAAGCAGAATGCAGGAGCCAGGGTAAGTATGACGGTGCACATCCCAGCCACACTCTTCTCCAGTGTCTGTGCCGCGCCACCATTTGCACATACACCACGTTGTTCGAGGACGTGGCAGGGGAAATTAAAAGTAACCGGGGGGCTACAGTACAATGCAGGAGGTTCCATACTCAGCAGACTGCATGACTGCACTCAGGGCCGGCTCCAGGTTTATGTGGGCCCTTGGGCGGCATGGTCTCAGTGGGCCCCTATGTGGTGCAGAGTCGTGTAACATCACTGAGGGACGTCCCAAATCTGGATGCCCCCTATGAATCATGCTATTTGGACCAAAACTCTAGTTTTGATATACTTTGAAGCGCACCAACCTGTCTAAACGAATCTAGATCCTCCTGATTCTGGATGCCCCGGTGTGTGTGCTCTCCCCCTTTTGTTCATTACTTTCCTGGAACTGGTGAATGCATTGTGGGATCGCCAGTTTGAGTTAGCGGCCAAAACAGGGGGGTTTCTTTCACAGACAGGGGCATCCCAAATTGAGATGCCCCTGTAAAGCGGACCAAAACCCAGGGGTGAAAGTGCTTGCTTAGTCGTTATGCCAGTGATTCCAGAGGGTTTCACACATTGGGATGCTCCAGGAATAGGAAATCAGCTGGGGTGGGCAACATAAAATCAGAACAAAACCCAGCACTTCCTCCCCTGGAATCTAAATCGAGATGCCCCATTGTGTGGAACCCCGCCATTCCAGGAGATGTGGGCACCAGCTGCAGCGGTGCCCTCCCAGTCCGCCTTCGTACACCCCAAAAGTCGGTCCTGTCAGTGGTGCCCCCGGCAGCTGCCCCGCCTTGCAGGGTGCCGACGTCAGCCCTGACTGCATGGTTCGCCCTGGTTAGACCTATGAACTGCGACTTCCTAGCAGAAACGCGATTGTCTCTTGTGCAACAGGCTCTGGGAAGATGGCCGCCACTCTAACCTTTGTTTTCTTCTCTTTCCAGACAAAACCAAATTGATCGCTGACATTCATCGGTAAGCAGCAGATAGGATATATAATTGAAAATAATTGGAGCAGTCAGAAAGATTGGATGCAGAGGGGAAGGGTTAGAGCCATGTTTAGTGCGGTCTGTATCACCAACATAGGCAGTAGCGCTTCAGAATACAAGTCACCATTCCCTGGCTATAAAAAGGAGATTACGGCTAGTGATGATCCGGATAGAGGACTATACAGTCTGGAGACCTCCGGCCGCATTATCCGGCATTCCATACATACAATGAAAGTTTACGGGAAGGGAAATCCAACCAATAGCCGTATACTTTCATTGTATTTATGGAATGCCAGATACTGGGGACTATGCGGCAGGAGGTCTAATTAAAAAAATGCGCTCCTCTTCCCATGGGCTACTAGCCCCGTGCACCAGGTATAGGGGAGAGTAGCCCAGGACTGGGAGGCCGAGCAACCCTGTAAGTCTACAAGCCCCTACGCCCTGCAGCACAAGTCTAATGCCCTTCCAAGGTGCCCGGCCCTTGCTGGCTGTGGGGTAACCGGGAAGGCCAATGGCCGTATTTCCCTTCCTGTATAATTTCATTGTATTTATGGAATGCCGGATACTGGACTATGCGGCCGGAGGTCCAATAAAAAAAAATGCGCTCCTCTTCCCCATGGGCTACTGGCCCCGTGCATCAGATATAAAGGAGAGTAGCCTAGGACCGAGAGACGGTGCAGCCGTGTAAGTCTACTAGACCCTATGCCCTTCAGCACATTCTGAAGGGCATGTGGGTAATTGGGAAGGGGGTATTGGCATGTAGCCGCCAGTGCTCCCTTATCCTTTAAACTGGTATAGGGATCGCTTGGACCACTTCCCAGTTCACTAATAAAAAAAAAAACACACACCCTACATCTTCCTGCTCCTGTCCCCTCTGGGCAGCAACCTCTGCATATTGTCCACTGGGTCAGGGGCGCACTTCTGGTCTGGTCGGGTTGTTCTTCTATTGCCGCTGGCATCTGCTGTTGAGGGGGAAAAAGTTCCCATTTCCTTCTACCTTGGCATCCAAGGGTAACAAGGGGCCATCAGATGAGGTGGAAAATGAAATATTATAATTAGTATTAATTATCTGAGTTCTAGCCACTTGTATGTCTCTACCACATTCCTGAGTGTGTGGAAGGGTTTTTCTTCCCTCCCTCTTCATTGGTATGACTATCGCTAAAGAATGTTATGTCTGAGCTATACCTTCCATATACGTGCTGTATATGTTTGAAATGTCCAATAGAAGTATGACATGTGTGCAGGCATCCAATCAGGATGGTCATTTAGGGACTCACTAAGAAATCCCCCTCCATGGCCCTCCCATCCGATGACATACAGAGACAATCTGTAGAATCTTTTCCATCTCACAGTGTGATGTACACATCATGTTGCACTGTTAGCTATCTGAATTCCAACAAAAGGCTCATGACTGATTTAGAAAGTATCACAGTTGATTACAATAGAAACAATTCAAGAATACAATAAACAAGGAATTGCTATTTGGCTTAAATAATATAACACAATGAAACTCTCAGCAGGGAGCTGGCAGGCTTTTCAGAATGACTCATCTTGTTTGTTACAGTCACAGCAGGAGGGAAAGATATCCCATCCCAATATATGGCTCCCTGAGCTTTGTCTCCTCTGTATATAGTCACATGGGGGTTTCCACAGGGCCTACCGCCAACGTACTATAAAAGGCTCTTTCCCCTTGCAGGATGCCAGGGTAGAAGCATGGGAGGCCTTTGTCTGTCTGAACAGTGGATGCTGGCAAGGTGACTACTAAAGCCAACGCCATCGGAAGAGATGCTGCCGACTTGGCGAACCTGGAGAGAGGGGAGACAGGGGAAAAGCCAGTGGCTTGTCCTGGAATCTGTATTCCAGGCCGACCGCTGGTGGATTTTGCTCCTCTTTAACCACCTTGCTACCCAATTCAAACGTTCCCAGTTCTTAAACCGATGTCTGTCCTTGTTGCACAGAGTGACATTTTTTTTCTTTCAGGAGAGCCCAGGAGTCGCCTTATGAGAATGACACCCCAAGGTCAGCCTGAGGGTCACCTGCAGCATTGGGGTGGCATGTTCCTGCTATGTGTCTGTGGTTGGCAGCAGCTGTTTAGCTTTAGGGACGCTCTTGACTTTATTTAGTGAGCGTCATCGGCTTATAAATTTAGCATTTGTTTTAAATGATTCATTGAAGCAGACCTACACTGTATGAAATACCAAGGGGGAGCCCCTACCTGTTCCTACCATGTACCAGAGTGGGGTTCCCCTCTAACATGTACATGCATCAATATGTTTATTTAATCAGCTGTTTAATTTTTTTATCTTGGATAATTTTTTGGTTGTAATTTTATGGTAAATATTTAGTGGAGACGGTTAGAATTTGATAAATTGGTCAGTGACGCAGGAGGATCTTTACTTAATTTCTATTTCTTCAATAAACAAATTGAACTAAAGAGGAACTCTTCATTGCTGTACCTAACCGTTCAGACAGCTTAACCATAACAGTTATTTTATCTACGGTAGGTTATTCAGCAAGGTCACAACTGCTCCAGTGCCATGGTTTGGGCAGCCAACACCCCGTTGCCGATTACATTGCGACAGTGCTGCACCCGGCTGCTGTTACAATGTAACGGTGGCAGTTTCTCTAGCTGTTAGATTGTGAAGAAAGGCACCTGCCCCGCTGTCACAATGTAATCAGTCCACAGCCAATTGTGGCCTGGGGGTTTCTTCTAAAAACTGCTCCATACTTATCCGCAACATTTGGGGGCATTCTAGTATAAACTGGTCCTACTTATAGACGGGTTAGTACTTTGCTACAGGAAGAATGGGCTCATGTCAAGTACATTTAACACATTACACCTACTACTGCCTCTCCTAATCCACGGATTTCTCAACAGGTTTGGAGAATCTCTAAGGTCAGCTTAGGGTCTCCAGTGACTATATCCTCCCCCAAACTTCCTACATGACAAGGGTGTGTGGTGGCCCCCAGAGATGAAAAAAATATATTTTTTAAAGTCTGTAAAAAGCCAAACCTAATTGCTAAAGCACTACACTGTAACAGCAGGGTTTTTTTTTTTTTTTACAATATAACAGTGGCAGTGCTTTGTAATGTTTCATTGTAAAAGCAGCCACACTCCCTGGGGTTACAATGGAATCAGTTCACCTATGAAAAGCTGCAGCTATAACGTTTTTTTTCTCGCAAGGAGCATTGGGACCCCTGTAGAGTCAGGTTAGGTTCGCCAATGGCCAGAATCTCTTCAAAGATACACAACAGGGTGAGTGATGGCTCCTATTTACAATATATTTACTCCTGTTTACAATAGAACAGTGGCCACGCTTTGTAACTTTTCACTGTAAAAGACACCATGCGCCCTGCTGTTACAATGTAATCAGCTCACTAATGTACAACTGCACTTGTAACTTTTTTTCTCAGCGGGTTTTCAGCACTGAGACCTCTGTAGGGTCAGGTAAGGTTCTATAATGACCAGCGCCTCTTAAAAGATACATGAGAAGTGTGTTTTCTGGCTGTTCAAGGTAAAAATATTTATAAAGCCTGTAAAAAGCCAACCCAAGTGTTGTAGTTTTACATTGTAACTTTGGAAGTATTGCAGCTTTTACAATGTAACAGTGGACATGCTTCATATTGTTTCATTTTAAAAGCAGCCATGTGCCCTGTGTTACAATGTAATCAGTTTACCAATGTACAGCAGCACCTGTAACTTTTTTTCTCACCAGCAGTTGGAGCATTGGGACCTCTGCAGGATCAGGTTGTGTTCTTGTATGACCAGAACCTCTTCAAAGATACATGACAAGGGTGTGTGATGGTCTCAAGACATGTAGAATAAAGTATTTTCAATACATTTTACAATAAAATAGCGGCCATGCTTCATGACTTTTCATTGTAAAAGCACCCATGCTGTTACAATGAAATCCGCTCACCAATGTAGAGCTGCAGCTCTAATTTGATTCTCACAAGTTGAGCATTGGGACCTCTGTAAGGTCAGGTTGAGTTCCTCAATGTCCAGGGGGAGTGACCGCACCTAGAGATGTAAATAAAACTATTCTAAAGCCTGTAAAAAGCCAACCCAAGTGCTGCGGTGGTCAGTCTGGGTTCTTCAATGACCAGCACCTCTTCAAAGATACATGATGAGGATGTTAGGTGGCTCTTAGAGCAGTTAGAAATCTAAAACCTGCGTTTTTAATATAGCAGTGGCCATGCTCCATAAAGTTTTACTGTAAAAGCAGCTGCTTTTACAATGTAATCAGCTCACCAATGTACAGCTGTACCTGTAACTTTTTTCTCAGCAGGTGTTGAGAACTAAGACAGGGTCAGTCTTGGTTCTTCAACCAGCACCTCTAAAACCTGCCTAAAGCCAACCCAAGAGTTGCTGATTTACACTGTAACACAGTGGACATGCTTCATATTATTTTATTGTAAAAGCAGCCACGTGCTCTGCTGTTGCAATGTAATCAGTTCACCAATGGTCAGCTGCACCTCTTTTTTTCTCACCAGGTATTAAGCACTGGGACCACTGTCAGGCTGGGTTCTTCAATGACCAGAACCTCTTCAAAGATACATCACAAGTGTGCGGTGGCGCCAAGATATGTAAAAAAAAATTATAAGGCCCAATAAAGTAAACTCAATTTTATTTCCTCTAAAGAATTGTCAACTTTAGAGACCCCCCCCCCCCCCCAAACCTCCACTGAGCACACTTGAGCTTTAATGATTCAATATTGCACACAGCCACGAAGAGAAGTGTATAGTACACAACAGGGTATAACACTTATCGCTTTATACATTAAATACACAATCACCACATCCTAACACTGCACAATGCTATGAGATGGAGCATGTAGAAAATTAAGATACATCATAAATTACATATATTACACCAGTTAAGGATTATTAGACATCCGGCATGCCACACAAAATTAAAAAGTACACAACAGTAATACCATAAAAGGGGGCTCCTCCAACAACTGTCGAGGAGTTTTAAAGGGCTTGTTCTTATTCATTTGCAATAAAGCTAGTTGAAAGGCTCTTACCCAAGGTTACTGAAGAGCTCCAACTGCTTTCCATTTGATTAGGCTGCGCTGTAACTGTTTTTAAGAAGCGTCATAGTCCATTGGTAGCAAGAACTGGCTCAAACTACCTGTTAGGCTTGCAACCTCTAGGCAAGCTCCTTAACAATCGATAATTTAAAAGAACTTCTGTTGACCAGGGCAGCAAGCTGGAAACATGTTTGAGGGTTACCCATTTTTTTATGAACTTTGGCACAAAACTTTTTATGGGTATCTACGGCTTTGAAGCTTTTCGCCGTAGAAACACGTTGCGGGGAAAGGGAAATTCCAGAGGAAACAAAGGAGTCTACCTAAGCACAAATGACTGGCTTCCGTGAGAGAAATTCCCATATAAAACTTCGGGAACCTTCTTGTTAGGGATGTCCCTGTAGGGACCTATAAAATGTTCAACAGCTTTAGAACCTGTTGGTTGCATCCATCAGGGAAACTGCAAACAAATCCATGAGTTTGCACATCTACTACATCTATGAGCAGCTTCCATTATGGACTACCCAATAAAGCTATGGTCTTGACTACTCCCACACCCATGAGCAGTTTCAATCATATATTACCCAATAAAGCTTCAGGCCTCAACTACCTTCACATCCATGAGTAGCTTCCATCACAAATTATTCCAAAGATGCTATGGGCCTGACTAAACCCACACTTATCAGCTTCCATTACAGATTACAAGAAACTACAAGAAACTTTGGGCCTGACTACCCCTACACCTTTGAGCAGTTTTCATCATCAAGATCTGCCATTACAGATCTTCCAAGCTATAGGCCCCAACTACTTCCACACCAATGAGCAGCTTTTAGCACATACTACTCAAAAAAGCTATTAATCCTGACTACTTCCAAACCCATGAACAACTTCTGCTACATAGTACTTAAGAAGCTATAAGCCATCAGACTGATGAGCAGCTTCCTTCACTTCCTTCGCAGATTACCCAAAGAAACTATAGGTCCTCAATTCTTCCACAGCCATGTGCAGCTTCCATCACAGATTACCCAAGTAAGCTATAAACTCTAACTGCCTCCACGCTTAGGAGCAGCTCCCATCACAGATTACCCAAGGAAGCTACAATATATGCCCTGCCTACTACCAAACACATGAGTAGCTTCGATCACAGACTACCCAGGGAAGCTATCCCGACTATTTCCACACCCATGATCTTCCATCGCAGAAGCTATGGCTCTGTCTACTTCCACACCAAACTTCCATCAGATTACACAAAAAAGCAATGGTCCTGACTACTTTCACACCCATGAGGAACTTCCATTACAGACTACCCAAGGAAGCTACTGGCTACATCCATACCCATGTGGAATATCAGTTACAGATTATCCAAGAAAGCTATAGGCCCTGACTTTCTCCACACCCATGAGCAACTTCCATCACAGATAACCCTAAGATATTATAGGCCCCGACAACATCCACACCCATGAGCAATTTTCATCACAGATTAAGGCCCCGATAATTTCCATACACATGAGCAGCTATATCACAGATTACCCAAGAAATACATAGGCCACCGATGACTTCCACACCCATGAACTTCAATAACAGATTACCCAAAGAAGCTATGGGCGCTTTCTACTTCCACACTAATGAGGAACTTCCATCACAGATTACACAAAAAAGCAATGGGCCTTGTCTACTTCCACAGCCACGAGGAACTTCCATCACAGATTACCCAAGGAAGCTATTGGCTCAGTCTACATCCACATCCATGAGGAAATCCCAAGGAAGCTATGAACCTTGACCTTCGTACTATTAAATCCATGAGAGAGTTTCATCACAGATTACAAGAGAAAGGTATGGGCCCTGGCTACGCCGATGAGCAGCTT
The DNA here is from genome assembly GCA_027917425.1 of Gastrophryne carolinensis. Taxonomy (NCBI): domain Eukaryota; kingdom Metazoa; phylum Chordata; class Amphibia; order Anura; family Microhylidae; genus Gastrophryne; species Gastrophryne carolinensis. Next base: position 629,617,798 of record CM051234.1, on the reverse strand, counting down.
CCATCACAGTTGACTCAAGAAATCTATATGCCATATTACTTCCAAACCCATGTTCAACCTCTATCATAGATTACTCAGGAAAAATATAGACCCAGACTCCTTCCACACCCATGTGCATGTGCAACTTCCATCACAGGTTACCCAAGGAAGCTATAAAAGCTGGGTATCTCAACACCTAGTAGCAACATATGTTATAGATTACCAAAGGATCCAATCACCCAAAATACCTTTTATCTCCCTTACCCATTCCTGATTTGAAGGGACTGTCCCTCTTTTGAGTACATGTGCCTTGTTTTTCTGCATAAATAAATGATTAATTTGCCTATTTAAAGTGTTTATATTGTTTTAACTGTTACAATCTATCTCCTATCTATCCCTCAACGAGCAGGTGTGGCTAATTTAACAAATGTCCCCCTTTCCCACCCTGAAAAGTTGGTAGTTATGTCTTACCTCCAGTAAGCAAACAAAAACTAAAGCCTGTTTTTTTTTGTACTTCTCGGCTGGAGGTGGTGGTCAAATAATCAGCCCCAGCTGTTTTTTTGGTTCAGGCTTGCCATCTAGTGGACACTTAACAATATCTATTTATAATCAGGTTTTTTTTCAGGCATAGTAAGCTCAAATTTGCAAGGGAAAAGCAAGGAAAATGTGCACTTGTCTGTCAGCATGTAGAATAGGGAAGGGGTAAAATTAGTCATTTGGAGCACATCCTCTAGTTGTGACATCTATATCCTAATATAGCAGCTGTCCCTGAGAGCTACCCCAAGCATCTAGAGCCTAGGAGCACTACGTGTAGCTGGGGGCCCCCTTTCACTTTTGGGTGCCCTGGATTTGTTGGGACCCCAACAAAAGGCACAAGGTGGGGCCACGCAGTAAACCTCTCCATTTAATTCTTTATAGTAGATCATCTTCCATAGAACTTTACAATCAAATTCTCTATTATTCTACACACTATAGAATATTTATAGCACTAATATATATATATATATATATTTATATCTATGTATAGATTTCCTCAAAGGCCTTGTATGCTGCATTCATTTCAACTCCATTTTTTTTGTAATAGGGAAAGAATTATGGTATTTTTCATTTTAGTTTTTCTAGCCAGGCACATAGCTACTACCGACTCTAATGCTGCTATAGGGCCCAGACACATATGCCAATTTTATATATATATATATATATATATATATATATATATATATATATAATATTTATATATATAATTTAAATCTTCAGGTTTTACATCCTTCCCTTCACTTGTCTAAACACCCCTACAGACTGCAGGTCCGCACCCTCCCACACCCCTGAGGCCTCCAGATGCGGGATGCCTGGTGCCTAAGCTGCCGCAATGGTACTATGGCCGATGCTCTTCCACTGTGAGAGCCGGGCATAAGTAAAATTTACCCAGTTTTGGGATTCCTCTTTATGCATGGCAGGGCATCGTGAACCTTCAGTAGTTTTTGACTGATGGTCCACTTTAAGCATACTCCCTACATCCAGTGTGGGGTCCTCACTGGGTGACCAGAAGCTGCAGGGCACATAGCCAGCAGTTGATACTCTAACACTTAGCAGCAGCTGGTGGCTGGCAATGTGTGCTGTGGATTCCAGTCCATAAGAACACAAATACACACATTGGATCTGGCAGGTAAGCCAAGCATAACAAGGAGGGGGCTAGTAATATGTGGAAGGAAGCCTATAGAATAGATTGATAGAGACACTAGAAGAGGCAGCAACAGCAAAGAACCCCAGCATAGTGGTTATAACCCTTCCCCACTCACAACCTAAAATAAAAAGGTTAGTTGGAGTCTACTTACTGGTCAGTATTTACAGGGACAACGCCAAGAAAAAAATCTACAAAGCTTCAGTGGGGACATAAACACAAAATACATGACTTATTTCTTTTTGGCACAGGTGCAGAGATACAAAGGTTCTTCAAGTACTGTACTCCTCCAAAGGTCCCTCCTTCATTCATTCTTTCTTTTAAAGGCAATATAAGCACAAAGCTAAGCAGGGGGCAGTGGTGTCACCCCTTAGTTTCAGGCATCAGAAGCATTATGATTCATTTTTAATGTATCCAAGAAACTGAGCAACTTTGACCAGATGACCCACACTTTGTTTTTGTGTATATGGAGAATTTTATAAGCCGATGAGTGTTTACCAAATGACCAGACGAACGCTAAAATCCCAACATTGGCCTCAGAGGGACAGACAAATCTCCCCTACTTTTTGTGTTTTTGAGAACTTTTCTTAATCTTACAGTGCGGTGGGACTTTGGCAATTTGAATACTCCCCCCAAACTCCCTGTTGCAAGGAATAACACCCATTTTATTATTAGTGCCCTGTCTGGGCAAAAACAAACCGCATATACTGACCTATAGTCCTACATAGATGATCAATGAAGTTTGAAACTTACCAGCATCATCTGTCTCGCCTCCATCATCTTGGAGCCGAGCGGCTGTCCTCTTGCAGCCGCAATAACCTGCCCATCCACTCCATTCACTACAGTGGATCGGGCATGTCTGCCCTCAACATTGAAATCAATGGAACAGGTTTGGTCAGTTGCCAGGACTGATGCAAAGGGGACAGTGAGGAAGCATCCAGCGATAATGGGCGTTTTCGTGAGCGGGGATGGCGCAGTTTCCGCTAGAGGCGAGTTTCAAACTACTCGAAAATGGCAGATCAGCTGCACAAGACTATAGGTTAGTATCTGTTTGTTGCTTTTACAGAGCTTCCACATTCTAAGCCAGGGGTGCTCAACCTCGTGATGAGCATGGGCACCTTAAATGATTTGGAACCTGGACGCGGTCCACAATGAATAAGTTCAGACTTTTTACATTTGAAGATTTTCTACAACAATTAAGATACCTGCTGTCTCCATAAACTTAACTTGTATGTCCTTCCACCAAACCCCAACATTCATATGTAACAATCCCTGCATGCTAGCAATACACATGCCCATTGGCTTACCCTAAAGGAGCCACAGCACTAAACCCACACATCTGCAGAAGTAGCTGAAGCTGCACCACTAAGTGCCAAGGTGCCTCTGTGAGGTGCAGTCCTAACTCTAATCTCTGAAAGCCCCCTTTGGGACATGCAATAGATAAATTGGGAGCAGGCTTATCTGCGTGCAAGCACATCGGTTGTGGGGTCTAGGCTGTACTGCGAGGTCTTCGACCCTTCCACCCCATGGGCTGCACTTGAGGTTATTGGGCAACCTCAGGTAAGCCTGCTCCCTATGTATGTATTGAATTGTATGTCCCAAATGGGGCTCTCAGAGATTAGTTAGGACTGCATCTCAGGGGCACCTTGGCGCTTGGTGGTGCAGCTTCAGCTACTTCTGCAGATGTGTGTGGACTGAGTCCTCTGTTTATAACCAGATTTAGAGACAGATTGTAGGTTGGTCAGCAAGCTAACTGGGCTGAGTGCTGTGTCTCCTTTAAGACTTGTGTATCCTAATTGCCCTGCTCACGTGCACCTCCCAGGTTAGTTAAAAATTGGTCTAAGCTGAATTTAAACATGCCTGGGATAAGCCGCCATCTATCCTAAGATAAAGAGAACATACAGTATACACATATGGGCAGACTAGATGGACCGTATGGTCTCCTTCTGCCGTCAACCTTCTATGTTTCTAAGCTGCTGCCACCCCTCCTTTGTTCCTATTGGCTTACCTCTCTGAATATATGGGTCCCTTATTTTTAGACCTCCCCCATCAGTTCCCAGTACTCCACCCATCTAAGCTCCCACCAATGCTAAGAATAAAATTATTATAGAAAAACTATTTTACCAAATTATTTTGTCAAAGATTTCACCCAGGTGTGTTGTGCATTCAACGTCACTGTGTTCCTCCAAGCTATTGATGTCGCCTCTATTTGTCCATTGTCATTCTATGTGCAATGCCCATCCTTACTGTGCCCCTACTTAACTAACACCCCAGTTATATTTACTCCTCCCACTTTCCCCACAGCAGGTCAGGGGCCACATCATATCCGAGGGCAACATGTGGTCCCTGGGCGGCAGGGTGAGCATGTGTGTTCTAAGTGGTCTGTCTGACTTCAGGCAATTGGTTCCACATCAGCACAGCTGCTACCAGGGAAAGGCTGTGCTGCTGCTGCTGTCCAGACTTTTTACGAAAAGAGACAGTTTGTAGAAAGCAGTATACGGGCAAATGTGCTCAGTTTCTGAGGATATACACATCAGATAAGCTTACACTATATGTCCTGAAACAATGTCTCCCATATATCTTGGCATTTATTCACACATAGCAGCTGAGCTGTGGTTCTGGGATTTTTGTGCTTTTTTTGCAGTGTCTTGTCGTCCAGGTCATTTGGCCACAGGCTGAACAATTGTACACACCGTGCTTTGCATGCACTTTCATAGACTTCATTGAGCCTTATGCCCTATTGAGCTACCATAGACTTCATTGAGCCTTATGCCCTATTGAGCTACCATAGACTTCATTGAGCCTTATGCCCTATTGAGCTACCATAGACTTCATTGAGCCTTATGCCCCATTGAGCTACCATAGACTTCATTGAGCCTTATGCCCTATTGAGCTACCATAGACTTCATTGAGCCTTATGCCCCATTGAGCTACCATAGACTTCATTGAGCCTTATGCCCTATTGAGCTACCATAGACTTCATTGAGCCTTATGCCCCATTGAGCTACCATAGACTTCATTGAGCCTTATGCCCCATTGAGCTACCATAGACTTCATTGAGCCTTATGCCCTATTGAGCTACCATAGACTTCATTGAGCATTATGCCCTATTGAGCTACCATAGACTTCATTGAGCCTTATGGTGCTTGCGTTGTGAGCACAATGCTGCATGCAGCATGCAGATATTGACAGGCCTATAGGATATAATAGGCAGGATTGTTTTAGCATTAACAGTGAAGGCCAACACAATTCTGAATGGGAAAAAAACAGCAGCTAGGTGTAACACGGGGCCTTAGGCTACATTCACACACGGCTCTTAGAGCTGGGTTAACCCACAATGTCAATGCAAAATTTTCTCAGACTTCAGTGAGCCTTAGTGTTGTGTTGTGATCATAATGGGGGGGGGTCGTGCCAAAGATTTAGTGAATCTAGATCAGCTTTGGGTGCACATTTGTATGTGAATTGCCGTCTGATCTTGGTGAGTGTGTTACATGTGGATTAACCCAAATAGTCAAAGAATCTTGACAGTTCTAGTCAATGCGTCATTTTACATAGATTCGATGAACCTACGATGATATTGACAGACCTATAGAAAGTATTAGGATTCTTCTTGGTAGTGAAGGCCACAACACAACGCTGCATGACAAAACTAGTGTGACATGAGATCTTAGGATATATTCACACAAGGCTCTGCTGATTATTGTCAATACATCATTTTGCATCAACTTCAATGAGTCTTACTGCGGTTGCGTTGTGATGACAATGCTGCATGCTGTATTTTTCTACAGTGGAGCACAGCGCAAATATATCGACACACCTATAGAAAGTAATAGGCTGGATCATTTTTTGCTTTGACAGTGAAGGCCAACACAGCTCTGTATGGAATAACCAATGACTGGGTGTGACACAGAGCCTTAGGCCAGGGGTTGCCCATGTTTTTTCAAAGAAGTACTTTTCATTTTTCTATTTATATCAAGTACTGCCTGGGTGGTAGGAATGCGTTGTCAGTTAACTAAAACCACCATTTAAACTGGACCAACACCAGTTTTTACTTTAACGGGTGTGGGTCCCACTGTCTGCTGATAAGAAGAAGCTTGGGGGAGGCATCCAGAACCCTGGAGCCCCCCCGCACCTAACCGCACACAATGCTCATAATACTCACCTTCATTAGGGAAAGGAGTCCCCGCGATTGGCTGCCGGGCGGTCACGTGAGCAGCAGTTGCATCCTCTGCGCCGCCCACTGTCAGGACCCGCTCACATGACAGCCCGGCAGCCAATCGCGGCACTCCTTTCCCGGAGCTGGTTCGTAATGAAGGTATTACAAGAATTTTGTGCTGTTAGGTGCGAGGGGGCTCCAGCGTTCTGGATGCTTCCTCTTATCAGCAGAAAGCAGGACCAACACCTGTTAAAGTAAAAACAGGTGTTGGTCCGGTTTAAAGTCCACGAACCGCCGGTCACATGAATAGTTTTTATCAACTTGGAGGAGTTTTGTATTTATGGAGCAAATAAGGTGTGGGGAAAAATATAGATGACAGGGGATCAATTTGGGGTACAGGTCAGTCTGCAACCTGATAGGATCTCGAGTACCACCAGTGGTACTGGTTGGGAACCTGTCTTAGGTTACATTTACACACGGCTCTAAGTGCCTTATTATTCTCAATAAAAATCCTGCCGATTATTGTCAATGTGCCATTTAGCACCCTGTGTGCAGGGTCTGTATAGTGACTGCAATGCAACTGCAGCACAGCCAATAAAAGTGTATGTCAGTGCAAACAAAGGGTGGTGGGTGCTACACTGTGTTAAATGTAGACAAATCTTCAGAAAAAGGTCGAACCACAGAAAAGGTTATTTAAGCTCTACCACTAGGTTGGGGTGCTCGATCGTGGTTGGTCCCGAACCCTCAAAGAGTCACTGGAAAAATTAGGAGATCCACACTCCTCTGGATAAAACTTCAATTTTTAATAAGATCCAATTAAAAACATCTTCAATAATAAACCAAACTAAAATCAGTGAATATAAAAAGTCCTAGTAAAGGTGACCAGGTTTACCAGGACTTTTTCACTGACCGATTTTAAGGTTTGGATTATTATTGGAGATGTTTTAAATTGGATCTTATTAAAAGTGAAGCTTTATTCAGAGGAGTGCGGATCACCTCAGTTCTTCAGAAAAAGGTAATTGATTCTGAAACACGAGAGAGACGAAATGTAGTACAATGCAGAACAAAAATCCCAACAACGCAGCAGCTATGTGTGAGCACCACTTAGGCTTCAGTTCCTGATCTGCAGAATCTCCCTCCATGGCCCTGGAGTGAACAGAATTATGGCCCAGTGACTGTGATAAGTAGGTCTGTAAATGAGTAAAGGTGGGTGTCGGCACACCAAATAGAACGAAACAAGAAATCAGTGGGTGCAAACAGTCCGGGGTGCCGCCCCACTACGCACCTCCATATACCAAACCAAGATTGCGAAGCGTGGATTGATGCACACCACACACAGAACTTAATTATACAAGTCGAAATACATATTTAAAAACAATGTGGCATATACAGGTAATATACACTTTGTACACAAAAAGGATATAGAATGCAGATTTCTCAATGTAACCTATATCGTCATCAGGATCGTCTTGCACCTCAGAAAAAAAGAGATATGTATATAGTAATGTAGCATTATATAGTAGTCCCAAAGTAAGGTAAAAAGTTACTATAGAAGTCTATGAGGTGAATAGATTGATACCCATCCTGACGAGTGTGGTTCCCTTGGAGATGACCAGTATATAATGTGTTAAGGCAGTAACAATATATTTCTCATTCAATACAGTATATATGCAAAAAGATGTTTTTCAGTAATCAGTATAGAGGGTTTACATTACACCAGAACATAACAGGAAACATACACAGCATTATATGACAATGGTAATCATGACGTGATTAATCATATTAGTATACAAAGTAGAAACAAGGTTATCAATAGGAAAGGCAAGTGGTGATCGCTATGCTCAGCCGACGTTGCTGAGCTCACGGCTCCTTTGTCAAGGCAGTGATCACGGACCAAAAAAACGCCTTTTTACATATATACTGTATTGGATGAGAAATATATTGTTACTGCCTTAACCCATTATATACTGGTCAGATCCAAGGGAACCACTCGTCAGAATGGTTATCTATTCACCTCATAGACTTCTATGGTAACTTTTTACCTTACTTGAGGACTACTATAAAGTGCTAGAGTTACATGACTGTATACATATCTCTTTGTTCTGAGGTGTAAGTCGATCCTGACGATGATAGATGTTATCATTGAGAAATCTGCATTCTATATCCTTTTTGTGTACAAAGTGTATACCGTATATACTCGAGTATAGGCCGATCCGTGTATAAGCCGAGGCACCTAATTTTACCCCAAAAAAGTGGAACAAGCTATTGACTCGAGTATAAGCCGAGGCGGCTTTTTTTCAATTGGAATTGGAGTTGACACACAGAAGAGACACACACAGAAAAAGACACACACACATACCTGTTCCATGCTGCCCCCCCATGTATGCCCTGCTGCACTCTTTACCCCCATCTCTGCCCTGCTCCATGCTGCACCCCAATCTCCACCCTGCTACACATTTCACTTCCATCTCTGGCATGCTGAATCTCTGTCTCTGTCCTGATCCCCCTCGCCCCTATCTTTGCCCTGCTTTTTGCTGTGCCCCCTGGGACAGCAGACATTAAACATTCTTGTGGGGAAAGCAGGGACAGGCAGGGTTAATGCTGCTGTGGACAGGAAAGGCATCTTGCACCATGCCACATTTTTTGGCCCTGCCCCTGCTCTAAAGGACTGGGCATAGAGATGAGAGGGAGGTCAGCATGAACCAGCACACACACGCGCGCGCACACACACACACACACACACACACACACACACACACACACACGGTACCTGCTGCTGCTGCCGCCACCAACCTCCTCCTCCTGCCGGTCGCTCTCTCCATTCAGCGCCGCCGCCGTCATCCGCCGCCAGCCGCTCCCGCCGTCCCCAGCACTTCCTGGCTGTTGCGCGCTGGTCGTCGGTGGGCGTGCCCCATATGGCCGGCGTCCAATGTTTTCATTGGACGCCGGCCATATGGGGCACGCCCACCGACGACCTGCACGCAGCAGCCTGGAAGTGCAGCTCAATTACCGTATTGACTCGAGTATAAGCCGAGGTGGCTTTTTTCAGCCCAAAAAGTGGGCTGAAAAACTCGGCTTATACTCGAGTATATACGGTAATACCTGCATATGCCATATTCGCCTTGATTCACAAGAGTTTAAAAAAAATCTCATGGTAGTAAAAAATTCTATTCATGAGAAAAAAGCCTGAGAATGTCACTGTTTGTGAATCGAGGCTATTGTCTTCCTATCTGGTGATTCACTAAGAGTTGAAAAAACTCTCATGGTAGTAAAAAAAATTCAATTCATGAGAATATCACTGTTAGTGAATCATCAGATAGGAAGAGAATGAAAGTCAATGGCAAGTTTTACTACAGGTAAAAATTTCAATATTTCTTTCAGGAGTAAAAAAGCGCCATTGACTTTCATGGTCTTCCTATCTGGTAAGTCACTAACAGTGACATTCTCAGGCTTTTTTCTCATGAACTGAATTTTTTACTACCATGAGAGTTTTTTTCAACTCTTTGTGAATCAAGGCCAATGAAAGCCAATGGCACATTTTAGTACAGGTAAAAAGTTAAATACTTTTCTCAGGAGTAAAAAAGTTAAATTGACTTTCATTGTCTTCCTATCTGGTAATTCACTAACGGTGACATTCTCAGGCTGTTTTCTCATGAATAGAATTTTTTACTACCATGAGATTTTTTTTCAACTCTTAGTGAATCAAGGCCATTGTGTTTAAATATATATTTTTACTTGCATAATTAAGTTCTGTGCGCGGTGTGCATCAATCCACGTTTCGCAATCTTAATAAGGGGTCTGTACCCACTGATAGCAGAGACTGTACAATAATAACACCCAGCCCGCTATTGAACAGGGTTGTACAATAATTACCCTCAGATGGCTACTGAACAGGGTTGTACAATAATTACCCTCAGATGGCTACTGAACAGGGTTGTACAATAATTACCCTCAGATGGCTACTGAACAGGTTTGTACAATAATTACCCTCAGATGGCTACTGAACAGGGTTGTACAATAAAAACCACCAGATGGCCTTTTGCTTGTACAGCCCCTTTGCGATTCACCCATTGCCCCCGCCCCCCCTGGATGAATGAGCACAGCTATACCTGATGAAGTAGAAAACATGAAATGCTCAATAATAGAAACAGCTACAAAACCAAAAAGCGTAAAAAAAATGCCCCGTGCCAGGGTCATCAGTAGTTTATCGTATAATATTGAGATAATGCACTTCCGGGTACAGAGAGTTGACGAGCAGGGCCAGCAGCGTGATGCCATCCTGAAGGCAGTGTCCTGGGTATTGAATAAACTGGACAGCCTGGGAGATCTGCTCTGGGTACTCCGCGTACTGCTTGCTGGAGGTCAGCGACTCCACGGCACTTAAGGCCTGCGTACAAAGAAGATACAATCAGCATGGGGACGCAAGGATCTGTTTAGGAAACACGCAAGAAGATAAGAGGCAGACATGACACTCCCCGTCCAAAAAATAATCACTGTGACAATCTTACTCCTATGACGTGTTCCGAGCAAAGATGTATTATGTACATCACAACTGTACCTGTTCCTAGTTAAACCGGACCTTCAGCATGATTTACTGAAAAGCCCAAACCCTCAAAAACTATTCCACAGCATCTAAAATTAATATATTTTAGGTTTTTAGTCACTTACTTATTTTTCCAAGTCATCCTTCAGCTTGACCGCTTACTCTCCATGTGGTCGGTCATGCTGAAGGATTCCCGAAAAAAACGTTACTGTTGAGTCCGGTGGTTATCCTTTACCCCACCAGGCTGCAACTCTGTTCAGGACTGTAGGATACGGGCGCCGCCATTTTGCCTCAGAAGCATCACACATACCGAAGAGAGGAGAGCGGGGTTATAGCTGTGCTTTGCACAAAGAGAGCAGAGCTGGGGTCAGGGAAAGGACAGCAATCGCAGAATGCAGAGTGACACAGTCAGAAGACAATTCCTGTTTGCAGGCTGCATGATGCTCTATGAGCCGCCATCTTGGATGTTAACATGCAGTAGATGCAGGTAGGATGATTTTTAATGTGGGCAATCTGTATGTACAGGTCGTGGAAAACATATGATAGGCTCTTATTCAGGGTGAAGGTCCACTTAAGCAAGGATGCATTCCACACAGCATTATATGTCATCACAAACTAGCCATCAGTGTGTTAGACAAGAGGGGAGCCCAACCCTCTCCTACAAGACCCACCAACGCTCATGATTTGTGATTCTCCATATAGCTGACTCTATAGCTCTGCTGCTGCATCTGTAATTCCTGGTGGAGATCTACAAAACATGGCCTGTTAGGTTAGTGGGCCTTGAGAAGGAGGGTTGGGGACCCCTGTTTTATACAACATTTTAATACATTTTTTTCACCTAGCCAAACATTTAATCTGCATATCACCCCACCCTTAATGCTTCCTCATTGAGGATGTGTTCCAAATACCTATAGGTATACCTCATAACTACCTGTTTCTAGCTAGGCAATTATACATTCCACCCGTCCATCCCTAGCTAGCCATCCCCATAGGTGTCACAACATTATGGTATATTTTCTCAACTAGCTAAGGATGTATATGCTTCGTTTCCCCCAACTCTCTGTGCTGTAAAGTCTGGGAGTCCCCCACAACCTGGGAACCCACAGTTTCCTTGGTTCATCTACTGGTGGCTCTGCCTCTCTTGCATTCCCCTGTGGTATGCTGCTCCACCAGCAGTTGGCTGCAAGAAAGGTGCTGGTAATTAGCCAGCACTTGTGATTAAACCGCACCCTTACCCTAAATAAGAGCCTATCTTATATGTTTCCTACACCCTGTACATACAGATTGCCCACATTAGAAATCATCCTACCTGCATCTACTGCATTTTCTGAGCCTTTAAACATCCAAAATGGTCCCATGGGGTCTCAGGCTGCCCTTCGCCCCCTGTCCCCTCAGTTAGGCTCCTCTTAGGCCGGCCACTGCTTCCCCTTCGCTCCACCTGGGTAGATTATTTTAATCGCTGCCACGCGCTTGTACTTTGCTCTGCGGACGGCGGCGGCATCACCTCAGGCGCTGCTGCACCGTCATTGGCTGGCCTTGTCACGGGGGCGCTTTTGCGCTCTTCCGGGGGGGGGCGTGCCTTGCGGATGACGTTTTCCGCATCACTTCTCCGCGGCCCGCCCCTCGAAGTATATGCGGGCGCCATTTTGGAGCTCCTGTGCTGCGTGTCTGGCGTCTCCCTATCGCGGTCCGTAAGTGCCCCTGCGGGCTGGCATTTGTATTTCATTGTACTATGCTTACGGGTTCTTTGCTTTATGTCTTACAGGCGGGTCAAACTTTTTTGTGGTTTCTCTCTAGATGGTTAAACGTTGGTCATGTCCTCCCGAGGTGGATGCACCAGTTCTGGGGTTGTCCAATACATCCGTCATGTATTCCCCTGACTCTACTACACTGAGGGATGGGGAGGACAGGCGCATAGATCAGCTGGCTTGCCATGCCTTTGCCTGTGTGGGGACCGCGCTGCGTCCGGTCTGTGCCTCTGCCATTACGGCTGTTGCTATTAAAAGCCTGCTCAGGGGTCTCTTTGATGGGGCCCCTGATGATGCTGGTAGTGAAGAGTATAGAGCTCTTTTGCGTTGGGAGGAATTTGTTGCATATGTTCTCTCTGCCTTGGATGATACCATTAGAATGTGTGGCAGGGCATCTGCCTTGTTGGTGGCGATACGCCGCTCAGTCTGGCTGCGCCAGTGGGCAGCTGACAACGCTGCTAAGAAGGCTCTCACTGGTTTTCCCTTCAAGGGGCTGCTCCTCTTTGGTGAACGTCTGGACTTGTTTGCTAAGGGAGGCAAGTTACCTCAGCCTATAAGGTAGCCCCGGTCCTTTCGGGGTTTCAGGTGCCTTTCTTCCTTCCTTCCGGGGTTCCAGAATTAGACGGGGAGCTTCCTTTGCTGGAGCCCGCGGAGATTTTTAGGGCAGGGGCAGAGGACGTGGCCGCCCTGGTCCCTCCTGGGGTCCCAAGCCTAAGTCCTCCCCCAAGCCCCCTCAGGCATGAAGGGGCTCCCTCACCCATCCGGGTGGGGGGAAGGCTTCGGCTATTTGCTCACGTCTGGAGGCTTCATGTCTCAGACCGGTGGATTCAGGAGGTAGTGTCCTCCGGTTACAAGATAGAGTTTGCTGCCTGGCCGCCGCCAAGATTCATCAGATCCCGGTTAGCTCAAAAGCTCAGCTCAGGGTCTGTCCCTTACTATCCAAAGCCTTTTGGAATTGGGAGTCATCTGCCGGGTGCCCTTAAGAGAAAGGAGCAAAGGCTACTATTCCAATCTTTTCACTGTGCCCAAAAGGGACGGGTCCATCAGACCCATCCTGGATTTAAAGCTTCTCAACAAATTTGTCAGATTCAGACACTTTCGCATGGAGACTCTGTGCTCCGCTGTGAATTCTCTACGCCCAGGGGACTTCATGACTTCTGTAGACATCAATGATGCGTACCTTCACATACCAATCTTTCCAGGTCATTAGAGATTCCTCAGGTTCGCTATGGAGGATCAGCACTACCAATTTATGGCCTTGCCCTTCGGTCTCACCTCGGCTCCCAGGGTTGCTGAGATCTCAAGGCATTCACATTCTTCCCTACTTGGACGACATGCTTATCGCTTCTCAGTCCTTCCGACAGGCAGAGCTGGATACCCAGCTGGTGGTGTCCACACTGGAGTAATTCGGCTGGGTGATCAACCACCCCAAATCTTCCCCGTCTCCTTTCATGGTGAAGTCCTTTCTGGCCATGATTCTGGATTCATCTCAGGTCAAGATCTTTCTTCCTTAGCAGAAGGTGGAGAGTCTTCAAGAGCAAGCACAGCTCCTTCTGTCTTGTCCTCATCCGTCCATCAGGCAGGGAATGCAGCTGGTGGGCCTGATGGTGTCCTGCTTCGAGGAGGTTCCATATGCTCAATTTCACATGAGGCCTCTTCAGCTTCACCTCCTGTCAGTATGGGATCGGGACCCGTGTCCTTGGATCAGGTGTTTGTTCTGTCCCCTCTGGCCAGGCGGTCTGTATCGTGGTGGCTGGACTCAAGGAACCTGCTGGGGGGGCAGATCCTTTCTGGCCCCTTGCTGGGAGACTGTCACCACGGATGCCAGTCTGACAGGTGGGGGGGGGGGCTTTTGGAAATCCCTGAAATTCCAGGGTCAGTGGGGCCCTTAGGAGGCCCACACCCCTATCAACATTCTGGAGTTGAGAGCGATCAGGTTGGTTCTTGCCCACTTAACCCCACACCTTCAGGGTCGGGCTGTTCAGGTCTGCTCGGACAACCAGACGGCGGTTGCCTACATCAATCATCAGGGAGGGACCCGGAGCAGTAGGGCCCTCAGGGAAGTGTCTATGAGTCTGTCCTGGGCGGAGGACAATGTTCCCTGCATCTCGGCTGTTTACATTCCAGGGGTGGAGAATCTGGAGGCAGACTCTCTGAGCAGGGGGACTTCTCCTCTGGGAGAATGGTCCCTCAGCAGCAGGGTGTTTCGCCCCCTGTGCCACCGCTGGGGTCAGCCGGATGTGGATCTGTTTGCGTCCCGTCACAATCACAAACTTCCAGTCTTTGTCTCTCTGTCCCAGGACCCTCTGGCCTTAGCCATGGATGCCTTAGCAATGTCTTGGATGAGTTTTCAGCTCCTGTATGTGTTTCCCCTGCTGGGCAGGGTGCTACGCAAGATACCTCAGGAAGGGGTGCCAGCCATACTGGTGGCCCCCTGTTGGCCAAGAAGAGTGTGCTTCGCAGACATCGTGCAGCGGGCAGTAGATCAGTACGCCCTGCCCCGGGTTCCAGATCTTCTCACTCAGGGGCACCTACGCCACCCCAATTTACAAACGCTGGCTTTGACGGCCTGGCTGCTGAAACCTCCATCTTGATGCAAAAGGGGCTGCCTGCCTCGGTTGTTAATACCATGATCAGGGCCATCTACTATAGGGTTTGGCATACTTACATTGACTGGTGCGAGTCTAAGTCGCTTCCCTGTCAGCAGAGAGAGGGACCAACACCTGTTATTACTTTAACAGGTGTTGGTCCCTCTCTCTGCTGATAGCAAGACCCTGGAAAAAACGCTGGAGCCCCTTTGCACCTAACTGCACAGGACACGCAGAATACTCACCTTCATTACAAGCCAGCGCCCGGAGTCCCGCGATTGGCCGTGGTCACGTGGGCAGGTCCTGCCGACGGCAAGCACAGAAGACGTGACTACTGCCCACATGACTCCTTTCCTGGCGCTGGCTCGTAATGAAGGTATTACGAGCATTGTGTGCGGTTAGGTGTGAGGGGGCTCCAGCGTTCCGGATGCCCCCCTGAGCTTCTTGCTATCTGCAGAGAGAGGGGCCAACACCCATTAAAGTAATATCGGCTGTTGGTCCGGTTTAAAGTGGACCAACACCCAGGATTTTGACTAGCCTGGGTTTTGGTCCACTTCGGTGGGGCACCCCGATCGGGGGTGCCCCCCTGTGTGAAACCCCCCAGAAAGGCCCGAAAACTCACCTGACCCCGCTCCCACGTGATCGCTCCAGCGAGGTCCATCGACGGAGAAGCGAGCGCGCCCGCCGCCACCTCCCGCCCAGCACTCTTACAGGGGGCGCGCGCGTGCCGGCCATTCACAAACGGCCTTATCTTATAGATTCCCGGGCCGATCCCCCCTGGGTGTTGGTCCACTTTATGGGTTTGGGCTTTTCATTAAATGATGCTAAACGTCTGCTTTAACAGGGGCTGGCTTTTATTAGCTGGTCAGCCCTGGAGCCTGTGCACCAGCATTGGCCCAGGAGCCTGTGCACCAGCATTAGCCCAGGAGCCTGTGCACCAGCATTAGCCCAGGAGCCTGTACAACAGCATTAGCCCAGGAGCCTGTGCACCAGCATTAGCCCAGGAGCCTGTACAACAGCATTAGCCCAGGAGCCTGTACAACAGCATTAGCCCAGGAGCCTGTGCACCAGCATTAGCCCAGGAGCCTGTACAACAGCATTAGCCCAGGAGCCTGTACAACAGCATTAGCCCAGGAGCCTGTGCACCAGCATTAGCCCAGGAGCCTGTGCACCGGCAGCTAGACCCAGGACTCCTGATACAGCTTTATTTCCAGACTTTGGTCTTTGCTTTTGCTCCAGATCTATTTTTTGACTTTGGATTCCAGCACTCCTCAATGCGATTTGCTTGTAAACACTTCTGACTTATCTGAATCCTTAGGTACCTAACCATTCCCTGCCTGGCCTCTCACCTCCGCAACTGTTAGCACCCATCCACCTGTAGTTTTTGCCTTTTATGTTTCTGCTTGCTGTCACCCCTGTATATAGTTTTTTTTTCCATTAGTAAACCTGTGTTTTCTTACATCTCTGGGTCCAGTCTCTCAGTTGTATGGTTCTAGTACTGGTCATTTACAATGTGTGGGATCCCACCAGAGAATCCCTGACCTGCATTCTCAGGGACAGCCTAGGATGTATTCTACAGGTCATAACTCTAAAACAAGGAGGCATCAGCGTCAGAGATGTGCCAGGTATCTCTTGAGACAGGGACTGGGCTAGTTAGCACACAACAGATAGTGGCGTAGGGGCTCATTCAGCTCTATGCACCAGATCCATGCCTGCTTCTCTAAGTTCTACTCAGTCCCTGTCAATACTTATGATATATTTTGCCTTCTGTAGCCACTTGCGTGGTGTCACAAGACATCCTTTACCCAGCACTGGTGGCTGCAGCAGGACTTACAGGGTAGTAAACGTGTCAGAGAGCTGCCTGCATCTGGGCTGCCTCCTGCTGCTCCTAAGGCTGAGCTAGACCAACCAGAAAGAGCTGGGCAAGGAAATGTGGGGCAGTTTCTTGTTGACAGGTAAATGAAGTGCCCTTTTCTATATACAGATAAGACATAGAAGGAATCTTTTGCTTCATAATTTGCCTCTGCCATGGCTTGCAAAGTCCATGGCTTTGCGAAGGCATTACCATCCTGCATTGCAGTGCATTGACTGACCGCTAAAGGGCAGTCAAGTGAAAGAATCAGTTATGTCCAGCGTTGGTGATTGCTTCCCTATCCAGAGATTCCCCCCCCCCCCCATTTATGGGATTCTGTCAATGAGTTGCCTTGACCCCACTCCTGTTTTTAAAAAAAAGCTGTAGATGCTGCTATTCGTCCGCAAAATTCTGATGAATGAGATCCTTCTTACCTGCCACATAACGCTCCTCCTAATTCCTGAAGTGTCACTGTTCAAGGTTGGGTTTAAAGTGTTGCCTTGACGCCACTATTTTCTATATGTTTTCAAAAAAAACTTTGGCTGCTGTTGTGCGGACACACTGTACATTTTCCTTAGCAGGTCAATTTACGGGCCTAGCATAAAAGTAGTGGTTGCCGTTATTTATAGCAACAAACCAGCAAGATGCGGTCATGCACAATGCAGAACAAAATTATCCAAACTATAGTAGCTTGCTTGGGTAACAGTGGCCCATTCCCCATTTCTTCTATTACTATAATGCTGACCATACATGTGACGATCAGCCTAGTTGAGTGTTTGCTCTGCAGCCCACAAGACTCGCACCACTTATCAGTGGCCTCCCTGTATAATGCATAATGCTTACCCAACTTTTAGTTTATTACTCCTAACTCCATTTGAAAATAAAGCTCCAAAACCTGCCTCTACAGTTCTTCCCTATGGCCCTCAGACACTCAAGCACGTACCACTTAGCTGCGCTTTCGTGGACACGATTGCAAATATTAATTTCACTGACTTTCTTTTTGGTATGTTACAAATTTTCTTTCATTTGGATAATTTACCTGCTGAGCTTTTGGCGACAGGTGAGGGCCCGATCCTGCCTTAAGGCGCACTTGGTTTTCTGATGGTATCTGGGCCAAGATGAAGACAGACAGGCTACGAGCGATGATCCGAAATCTAAAATAAACATAAATTATCAGTGCGCCAATTACCAATGCGTGAGGAACATACTGTACATCAGTATCAGTACAATCAGAAGGACAAGAAACATATTACATGGGACAACCCCCCCCCCCCACACCTCACCTTTATATTGTTAGAAATAGCCTATATTGTAGCTATTCTATTGCTCCTCTTCTATGGCTCTCTTTAATTTCTTAGTAGCAGAATATAGCATATACCATATATGTTATATATTACATATTGTAGCAACCCTGTGACGTGTGCTTATGCTATGGGAAAGGACAGGATTGTGGTGGCGGCAATCAGCGAATTTACTGCACAATAAAAAAAAAATTAGTTTAATGGAATGCTTCCTTAAAGTGGACCAAAACCCAGCTCGAAAATTGCCCTAGGTCGCACCATTCACTTACCTCGTTTCCCGGTCCCACGTTGTGTCTAAGAGCACCGGGCGTATCCGGCTATCCCTCTAGCAGTGCGCATGCCTATGCCAGGCATTGGTGAATGGCCGGCGCACTCCCTGTTAGAGGGAAGCGGAGGATGAGGCCGTCAGAGACGCTGCTCTTAAACGCGCCATGGGACCGGGAAGAGGTGAGCTGGTCTCTGCGTCCTGGGGGGGGGGGGTTCAGACAGCGGGCACCCCCAGGGAAAGGATCAAAATCCAGGATAGTCAAAATCCTGGGTTTTGTTCCACTTTAAATGTTGTCACTAAAAGGAAGCTTGTGAATTAACATTATGCCCATGCCAAAAAAAATTATACAGAGCTGTATCCCTGCGCTAGCGGTATCATTAGGGGATCACAGAGTTGATTTTTTAGAGGCATATCTGCAAGGAAAGTGTAAAGAAATGATTAGTTGGGGCTTAACTTTGGGAGCTTGGAAAAAACTGTAATAATCACAGAGGAGCATTGGAATAATTATTCTCTTTTATTGCCATCTGCTGGACAATAAATATACTACAACGATGCAAAAAAAAAAAGGCAGTGCATGCAAAAAAAAAAAGGCTGGCATGTAGGATATTGCTGGCATTGGTTACTGGCACATTATTAGGGCACATCAATTCTGCTGCATTAGTACATACTTTACATACATATAAAGGTTTGCCAGCATGAGCCCTGTGGAGGTTATATAAGTTACTATAAAGTTCCTGTCTAGACTAACTTTTTCCCACCTCATCTCTTAGAAAAAGTAAAAATTGAGCCATTTCAAAGCATCTGAAAATCTCTGATTGGACAGTTAGGTTAAGAAATATAGTTTTTTTACCCATTTACTGAAACATATTCAAGTTACAGTTATATAATGGGCATACCGTCCAAACTTTAAGCTTTTATTTGAGGGTATTCACATTAATTATTGGATGACTGGTTTAGGAGTTTCAGCTCCTTAGCCTGTGCCACCCTGTTTTGAAAGGGACCAAAAGTAATTGGACAACTGACTCGAAGGCTGTTTGATGGTCAGGTGTGGGCAGGTTAGGTTATGTAATTTTCAATTAAGCAAATAAAAGTCCTGGAGTTGAATTTGAGGTGTGGTGCTTGCATTTGAAAGATTTCTCCATGCAGGTGAAACAAACCATCCTTAAAGCGGACCAAAAATACAATTCTGTGAAACTCACCTGTAGAATTGTTTTTGTATACATCCAGTCCAGGCCGTCCCAATATCTTCACGATTGGGTGTTCGCCTCTAGAGGGCGCTTGACTGCAAGATCAAAGATGTAGCTCCTCCCAGCCTCCTATAAAGGCAGCTGCCCCTCTATCATTCCCCAGTGGTTTAAAAGCAGTACACAACAAAAGAGGGCAGGCCGGGAGGCCTAAGAAACCATGTTACTTCACATAGCTTCAGCTTGTACTCTCTCTAAGCAAAAACTAGAAAAAGCTGTGTCCTATGAACAAAAAATGGTTGATCACCATAACAGGCATACAGGACATAATGAACACAAGGGCGGGGTGGGACGGTCTGGACTGGATGTATAGAAAAACAATTCTACAGGTGAGTTTCACAGAATTGTATTTTTCCCTACATCCAGTCCAGGCCGTCCCAATATCTTCACGATTGGGACATCCAAAAGCAGTGTCCATATGGGCGGGATCCCCAGTGCGGAACAGCATGTAGTTCATTTCACTACCGCCTGAAGCACCTTTCGGGCAAAAACAGCGTCAGCTGAGGCCCTGACATCCACCTTGTAAAACTTTGTAAAAGTATGAACAGTAGACCAAGTTGCGGCCTTACCAACTTGTTCCACCGATGCCTGGTGCTGAAAAGCCCAAGAGGCACTGATAGCTCTGGTAGAATGAGCTGTGATCCGAAAAGGGGGTTCCTTCCCCCTGGCAGAGTAAGCTTGTACCACCGCCTGTCTGATCCACTTACTGAGAGTGGACTTGGCTGGTGGCAATCCTTTCCTAGAACCCTCTGTTAGGATAAAGAGCAAATCAGATTTCCTGAAGGATTCAGTCGCAGCCAGGTAATACTTTATGGCTCTGACCACATCCAAAGCATGGAGGGTCCGTTCTTTGGAATTAGCCGGTGCTGGACACAAAGAAGGTAAGACAACTTCCTCATTAAGGTGAAAGGGAGAAACAACCTCAGGCAAAAAATCAGGTTTAAAGCGAAAAACCACCTTATCCCTGTGCAGCTCAAAGTAGGGTGGTTTCATACAAAGCGCGGCCAGCTCTGATACACGACGCACCAAGGTAATCACTACCAGAAAGTCCACTTTGAGAGTCAACATAGACAATGCAGCATCACTCAATGGCTCGAAGGGAGGACCCTGAAGAGCAGATAGTATTACCGGTGTGGGACTTGAATTTAGTACTGACTTACGCGGTGGCCGGACATGGGTAACTCCCTGGAAAAAAGTCTTGATCAACCTATGGTTGCCAATGGATCTCTGGAAAAAGATGGCTAAAGCTGAGATCTAACCCTTGAGGGTGCTCAGCTGGAGATCCAAGTCTAAGCCGTGTTGTAAAAACTCTAGAATCCAAGGAAGGCTCTTGGCCTCGCACCAAGCGATATAGGCCCGCCAAACTCTGTAGTATATCATGGAAGAAGATTTCTTCCGTGCCTGAATTATTGTCTGCACAACCGTGGCCGATAACCCTTTCTCCGTCAGGATTGAGGTTTCAATAGCCAGGCGTCAAAGCCAGCGTCCGTAAATTTGGTTGCCGCAGCGACCCCTGTGTGAGAAGCCCTGGGTCGTCACGCATGATGTACTGATCTATTGACATCTGGACTATGTCTGCCAACAAACTCCTTCCCGGCCAGCGAGGAACCACCAGGATGGTTGGTACCCTTTCCTGGGCTATCTTGCGCAGCACTCTGCCCAGGAGCGGAAACAGAGGGAATGCATACAGAAATTTGAACTCCGTCCAAGGAATTGCCAGAGCGTCTGTTGCAATGGCCATAGGATCTCTTGAGAGGGAGACGAACCTTGGAAGCTTGTGATTGTGTCTGGACGCAAACAGATACACGTCCGGCTGACCCCAGCAGAGACACAGAGCCTGAAAGGTCTCGCTGCTGAGGGACTATTCCCCCAGGCGCAAGGAACTCCTGCTCAGGGAGTCTGCCTCCTGGTTTTCCACCCCGGGGATGTAGACCACCGAGATGCAGGAAACATTCTCCTCTGCCCAAGACAGAATCTGGGTCACCTCCTTGAAGGCTCTCTTGCTCCGAGTCCCGCCCTGGTGATTGATGTAGGCGACAGCCGTCTGATTGTCCGAGTGAACCTTGATCGCACAACCCCTTAAATGGGGAGTCAAGCATAGAAGAACCAACCGGATTGCCCTCAGCTCCAAGATATTTATGGGTAAATGGTTCTCCTGCGGACCCCACTGACCCTGGATCTGCTAGGTGTGCCAAACACCTCCCCAGCCTGTCAGACTGGCATCCGTGTTAACTATCTCCCAATGGGGAGTCAGAAAAGACTTGCCCACCAGCAGGTTCCGGGAGTCCAACCACCACAAGCGGGACTGCCTGGCCAGAGGGGACAGCGAAAAGCCTTGTTCCAGAGATTCCTGCATCCCATTCCAGCCAGTCAGCAGGTTCAATTGTAGAAGTCTCATGTGAAATTGGGCGAAGGGTACTGCCTCGAAGCATGACACCATTAGGCCCACCAATCTCATCCCCCCGTACCGACGGCTGCTGACAAGACAGCAAGGCCTGCACTTGCGTCTGGAGATCCAAAACCTGCTGTGGCAGAAAAACCCTGACCTGAGCAGTGTCTATCGTCATTCCCAGGAAGGATCTCACTGTTGTGGGAGTGATAAACGACTTGGGGTAATTGATTACCCAACCTAAGGCTTCCAGAGTTGACAACACCGTCCGAGTATCGCTCTCGGCCTGCTGAAGGGGCCGGGCCGAAATCAGCAAGTCGTCCAAATAGGGTAACACATGAATACCCTGACCCCGAATAGCCATGATGCCTGCCAGACCCTCGGTGAACACACGGGGGGCTGAAGATATCCCGAATGGAAATGTTGATCCTCCAGAGCAAACTTTAGGAACTTCTGATGTCCCTGGAAAATCTGGATGTGCAGATATGATGTCCCTGATGTCCACCGCCGTGTGAACGGAGGAATTTTGTGGGTGGCCAGCTCTATCTTGTAACCGGAGGGCACTACCTCCTGAATGGAAGGAACCGCAGCATCCGCCGCAAGGAAGGCCTGAGCCTGGCTCCCAGCACAGCAGCAGTAGCAGCAGCAGCAACAGCAGCGCGTCTGTCCCAGTCGAGCTTTCTGGAAGGATCCAACGATGTCATTGCCACACCAATGTAATGGCTGATCGCCTGCTATCTCCCCCCGAGGGACAGCAAAAAAAACGATTCAAAAAGTGGAAATACAATTCTGTGGGTACTCACCTGTAGAATTGATTTTATAGTATACAGCACGTCCTGTTCCAATAATTCCTTACACTTGGGTTATTCCGCCACAAGGTGGCGCAGTGGACTGCAGAAAGACTTGTGGCCACTCCCGGCCCCATAAATAGCCAAGTACCTCCCACCAATTTCCAGTGGTGACAAGCAGTTATACAAGAACCGGGAGAATAAAAAAAATGGATAAGAACCCAAAATAAACGTTGAACAATCACCTTACAGAGGTAACCAGGAAAATGATAAATGATAACAAGGGAGGGGTGGAACAGGACGTGCTGTATACTATAAAATCAATTCTACAGGTGAGTACTCACAGAATTGTATTTTTCCAAGTATACAGCACGTCCTGTTCCAATAATTCCTTACACTTGGGACATCCAAAAGCAGTGTCCGTAAGGTAGGGTGGGATCCCCAAAGAGCAAGAGAGTGCAGTTTAAACCACTGCCGCCTGCAGAACTTTGCAGCCAAAAGCAGCGTCAGCTGAGGCCCTAACATCAACCTTGTAAAACTTTGAACAGTATGAACAGAAGATCAAGTTGCGGCCTTACAAACTTGTTCAACAGAAGCCTGGTGCTGAAAGGCCCAAGAGGCACCAATAGCACGAGTGGAATGAGCAGTAATGCGGAAGGGAGGTTCCTTCCCCTTAGCAGAACCACTGCCTGATGAATCCACTTGCTGATAGTGGACTTAGCCGGAGGCAAACCCTTCCTAGGACCAGAAGGAAGAACAAAAAGAGCATCAGTCTTCCTGAAAGATTCAGTAGCTACCAAGTAAAACTTCAGAACCCTGATCACATCCAAAGAATGCAGAGTCCTCTCCTTGGAATTAGCAGGATTAGGACACAAGGAAGGCAAGACAATGTCCTGATTGAGATGAAAAGCAGACACAACCTTAGGCAAGAAATTTGGCTTTAACCGAAACACCACCTTGTCCTGGTGTCGCTCAAAATAAGGAGGTTTGGTGGAAAGCGCCGCCAACTCAGAAACACGCCTGACAGAAGTGATAGCCACCAAAAAGGCTACCTTAAGAGTCAAAATAGGCAAAGCGGCCTCATGGAGAGGCTCAAAGGGACGACCCTGCAAAGCAGATAATACCAGATTCAGATCCCAAACTGGTAACATAGGCTTACGTGGCGGATGCACATGAGAAACCCCCTGGAAAAAAGTCTTAACCAAACGGTGACTGGCAAAAGATCTTTGGAAAAAAAAAAATGCCAGAGCTGAAACATGACCTTTGAGGGTACTTAGTTGAAGGCCCAAATCCAAACCATGTTGCAAAAATTCCAGAATCCTGGGAATAGAAAACACCAGACAGGGTAGAGATTTGGACTCACACCAGGCAATGCAAGCATGCCAGACCCTGTAGTAGATAAAGGACGAGGATTTCTTCCTAGCCATAATCATGGTATCAACAACAGAGGCAGGCAAACCCTTTTCCCTCAAGATGGAGGTTTTAACAGCCAAGCCGTCAAAGCCAGCCTTTGTAAATTGGGATGGTGCAGCTGTCCCTGAGTGAGCAGGTCTGGATCCTTGGGTAGGACGTACTGATCTACTGCCAACTGCACGATGTCTGCGAACCACACCCTTCTTGGCCAACAGGGGGCCACCAGAATGGCTGGCACCCCTTCCTGGGCTATCTTGCGCAGCATCCTGCCCAACAGAGGAAACGGAGGGAACACATAGAGGAGCCGAAACCCCTTCCAAGGCATTGCTAGCGCATCCGTGGCGAAGGCCAGAGGGTCCTGTGACAGAGAGACAAAGAATGGAAGCTTGTGATTGTGACGGAACGCAAACAGGTCCACGAACTGCCGATATACAGGGGACATTCTCTTCTGCCCAGGACAGTATCAGGGACACTTCCTTGAGGGCTCCCTTGCTCCGAGTCCCTCCCTGATGATTGATGTAGGCAACCGCCGTCTGGTTGTCCGAGCGGATCTGAACAGCCCGACCCTGAAGGTGTGGGGTCAATTGGGCGAGAACCAACCTTACCGCCCTCAGTTCCAGAATGTTGATAGGAGTATGGGCCTCCTGGGGGCCCCACTGACCCTGGAATTTCAAGAACTTCCAGAAGCCCCCCCAACCTGTCAGACTGGCATCTGTGGTGACAGTCTCCCAGCAAGGGGACAGAAAGGTCCTGCCCACCAAGAGGTTCCTTGAGTCCAGCCATCACGAAAGGGACCGTCTGGCCAGGGGGGACAGAACAAATACCTGATCCAGGGACACAGGGTCCCGATGCCACACTGATAAGAGGTGTAGCTGAAGAGGTCTCATGTGAAACTGAGCATAAAGTACCGCCTCGAAGCAAGACACCATCAAGCCCACCAGTTGCATCCCCTGCCGGATGGAGGGATGAGGACAAGAAAGAAAAAACTGGGCCTGCGCTCTAAGACTCTCCACCTTCTGTTGAGGGAGAAAAACCTTGACCTGAGATGTATCCAGAGTCATGCCCAGAAAGGACCTCACCAGTGACAGGGACAGAAAAGACCCTGTCGAAGGACTCTAGTATGGACACCACCATCTGGGTATCCTGTTCTGCCTGATGGAAGGACTGAGACGGGATCAGAATGTTGTCCAAATAAGGAAGAATGCGATTGCCCTGAGATCTCAACAGAGCCATCACACCCGCCAACACCTTGGTGAATACCCTGGGAGCTAAGGTGATACCGAAAGGTAAGGCCACAAATTGGTAGTGCTGAGCAAAGCTGAGAAATTTCTGATGACCTGGGAAGATTGGTACATGAAGGTAAGCGTCCTTGATGTCTACGGATGTCATGAAGTCGCCCGGGCGCAGAGTAGCAACTGCTGAGCGTAGGGTCTCCATGCGAAAATGCTTGAATCTGACAAACTTGTTGAGGTGCTTTAAATCCAAGATGGGCCTGAGGGGCCCATCCTTTTTGGGAACAGTGAAAAGATTGGAGTAGAAGCCTCTGTCCCTTTCCCTGAGAGGCACAGGGCAGATGACACCCAACTCCAAAAGGTTTCGGACCGCAAGCTGCAAGCCCTGAGCTGACAGGGGGTTTTAAACCGTCTGGGATCTGATAAATCTTGGGGGGGCGGCCAGGCTGCAAACTCTATCTTGTATCCAGAGGACACCACCTCCTGAATCCATCTGTCTGCTACACGTAGCCTACAGACGTGAGCAAAGAGCCGAAGCCGTCCCCCCACCCGGATGGGTGAGGGCGCCTCCTCATGTCTGAGGGGGCTTGGGGGAGGATTGGGGCTTGGGGGAGGATTTGGGCTTGGGACCCTATGAGAGCCTGGGACGGCCTCGTCCTCTACCCCTGCCCTGCCCCAATAGTCTCCGCGTTCCCCTAGCAAAGGAAACTCCTCGACCAGCCCTGGAAGCACGGAAGGAAGGGAGAGAAGCACCGGTCCCCCGAAAGGGCAGAGATGGCCTCCTACGTTGAGGCAGCCTACCACCCCTGGCAAATAGGTCCAAGCGTTCACCAAAGAGCCGCAGCCCCTCAAAGGGAAAACCAGTGATGGCTTTTTAGCAGCATTATCAGCCACCCACTGACGTAGCCAGACAGAGTGTCGTATAGCCACCAACAGGGCAGAAGTCCTACCACACATTCTAATAGCATCATCCACGGCAGAAAGGATATATGCAATAAATTTATAGCAAAGTAGGAGAGATCTATAGTCCTCACCTCCCACGTCATCAGAGGCCCCATCTATGAGACACTTAAGCAACCCTTTAATAGCAATAGCCGTTATATCAGAGGCACAAACCAGGCGCAGTGCAGTCCCCACACAGGCAAAAGCATGACAGGACAGCTGGTCCAAGCGCCGGTCCTCACCATCCCGCAGGGTAGAAGTGTCAGGTGAATGCATGACTGATGTGTTAGACAACCCTAGGACAGGCGTGTCCACCTCGGGAGGACATGACCAACGCTTAATCACATCAGCGGGAAAAGGATACCTCCTGTCCCAACTCTTGGGCAACCCAGGTAGCTTAATAGGGCGTTCCCACTCTTTGAGCACCAGATTATTAAAGTGATTCTGCTCAGGGAACTCCAAGCGTGGTTTAACAGAATGGAAAAGCTCACCCTGCTGCCGCGGAGCCACGGCAGGAGGGGAAATACAAAGCACTTCAAAAATGTGAGTCAATTACCTGTCAGTGTCATCTGAGGACCATGGGTCTTCTCCAAAGGGAGACCCGGTACCACCATATAACTTAGACTGTTCCTCAGAGGATTCTGAATCAGAGAATAATTCCCCCACCTCGAGGGGGTAAAAGCCAGAAAGTGACTAAAGTCCCTCATCCTTCACAGGAAAGAGGGAAGCAGCGGGAGATAAATGCCGCTTCTTAACAGAAGCCTTACGCGGGGCTGACCCAGCAATATGCTTTTCAATGCTGGCCACCTGTGAAGCCAAGTCATATTGAGACTCCCCGCTAGTGTGCCCCTCACTGGGGGTCAGATGCAACCATGGGGGGGTAGGCGAAGCAGAAAGGGCGCAGCACCGGGACCCATAGCAGAGGACCCAGGCTGCAGCGCAAGTACATGTTGGGCACAGGTCAAACACACCCTGACACCGTCACTAACAGGGGATACCCCACACGTAACACACAGCTGGGCTTGTCCCGAAGGAACCCCAAGCACATTGTCCCCAGAAGCCTCCATATGGTGATTTAGATACAGGCGTAACGGCCAGTACAGGGACACAGCTAGCAATGGCCACCCTTTTTGGGATGCCCCCCCAAACCCCGCTAGGGAAGGTGGGAGAATGTTAAGGGTCAGGACCGGGAGAACCACAGTCAGAGGTGACCCGCCTGCAAGACACAATAAGTACACAATAAACATCCCCAGCGTATACATAGTAAAGCAATAAAAAACCCGTAAGGGACTCACGGACCAATCGCTCAGAGACCAGACCGCGTCGCAGCACTGCAAGGACGAGGCCACAAGATGGCGCCGCCAGCAGTACCTAGAGGGGCGGACCGCAAGAGTATGACGTCATACGAAGAGCGCGAAACTGTGATCATGTGAGACGCCGGCGCCATGATAGCAACCTAAAAAATACATATCGCCAACCACCGCGGAGCGCCGTACAACGGTCCGCACAACACCAAAAAAGAACACAAAACACACAAATCACAGACCCCCGGGTGCCCCCTGCCAACCAAGCAGGCCACAACAAAGGGGTCGCGCCCAAACTTCTAGAGGTGAAAGGAGGAGGGTGAAGGGAACAAGGACCCAAGGTTTGAGGCTGGGGCATCCCAATGAGGCTCACCATAGAAGGCCTGTCGCTGGCTACCCTTTGGTACAATGTCTTGCGGCCCGGCCCGGAGCAGAGCTCCTTCAGCACCTGACCCTAGTGCTGTCATACCTTCACCCGAACCGTCAGCCTAGGCTGGAAGGCAGTGGGTCCAGAACGGGTGGAAATAAGCCTGCAGGGCCCTAGGCTTGAAAAGCCCCACTCCCTGCGCAATAGAGAGCCATCTTCTATCTTCGCAGTCCAGACTGCAGAGAAACACTGGAAATTGGTGGGAGGTACTTGGCTATTTATGGGGCCAGGAGTGGCCACAAGTCTTCCTGCAGTCCACTGCACCACCTTGTGGCGGAATAACCCAAGTGTAAGGAATTATTGGAACAGGACGTGCTGTATACTTGGAAAAATATCCATTTCTAGTTCTACCCCCTTAGAGAGCAGTATCGGCAGGGGCTTTGGCCAAATATATTTCACAGGTTCAGTAGGTTTTGGTCCGCTTTAAGCTGTGAAAACAGAAAAAACCCATCCGAGAAATTGCTACAATATTAGGAGTGGCAAGATCTACAGTTTGTTTTTCTGGGAAAAAAAATAAAGCAGTGGTGAATTTATAAATGCAAAAAGACCTGGACGCCCTTGGAAGACAACAGTGGTGGATGATCGTAGAACAATTTGCATGTTAAAGAGAAGCCCCTTCACGACAACCAACCAAGTGACCAACACTCTCAAGGATGTAGGAAATGTACCAATATCCAAATCTGTGCAGTGGCCCCCCTGTATTTACTTTCATGCATCTTCTCTTTATAGTAAAGTATAAAAAAAAAGTGACCAGGATGGAGGACAAGAGAAAGTCAGAGGCAGAGCAGAGGTTGTATCTCGGTTGATATTTACTCCCTGTATCAAGCAAATAAAAAAACTGAAGGCAAAACTGCCCTCAGCAGAAATCTACCTGAGCCAGAGGGACCCTAATATAATTGTCCTCTCTGGTGCCTCCAGGCTTGAGCCGGTGGGAGGGCAGGTTAGAGGTCGTCTGTTGAGTCGCTCCCTCCCACCCTTCCTTCCATGGTTGCCGGCTTTATTTTTATGGATTTTAACATATCGCGTGTTGATGTGTTTCATTGCACCTATGGTTGGTTTGCTCTAATTGTTATTTATTGATTACAATTGGTTTGTACTTGCACTTTATGCTTGATATTGTTTGATATAACTTGACTTTATGAATCAGGCTTGTAGATTGAACATATATTCTTTGTGTCTTGATACATACTATTGACTATTGCACTTTTTAGATTATTATATAGTGATATTGGATAATTAGTTTGAATTTTGGCATGCACTGTTAAACTTTAGGGCAGGACATGGTGATTAATTATTATATCTATATAGTTTTTGCCCAAGGGGTACAAATAATTAATTAGGAATTACATTTATTTTAATTTCTTTTTTTTTTGGTTTGTGCCAGCACAAATCATTAAATAACCTTGGTTCTGTATATACTATAATGTCTATATATATATATTTTTGCATCTACAAAAAAAGGGCCTTTGTTCATATTTAATTGATTTAGGAAGGTTATGGGCACCAGTACATAGAAAGGACGGTCTGACTATGGGAAGGGTGCAGAGGAGAGCTACCAAACTAATAAGAGGAATGAAGGATCTTAGTTATGAGGAAAGATTAAGAGAATTAAATCTGTTTAGTCTTGAGAGTAGACTGGGGGGGGGGGCATGATTAACTTGTATAAATTATAAATAGCCAATACAAAAAATATGGGGAAACACTATTTCAGGTAAAATCCTCTCTAAAGACAAGCGGGCGCGCTCCCTTCGACTGGGAAAAAAGAAATTCAGTCTCCGGAGGCGACAATCGTTCTTTACCATAAGAACAATAAATCTGTGGAATAGCCTCCCACAGAAGCTTGTTACAGCATCAACCGCTAACAGATTAGATGCTTATTTAGAGGAAAATAACTATACTAAACTAAACTAACTATACTAAAAACTATTAGCTGTTATTAGTAAAAAAAAAATTGAATAAAACATAACTTCCCCTACCCCAATACCCTTGGTTGAACTTGATGGACATATGTCTTATTTCAGGTGTATTAACTATGTAACTATCATGGTGGTGCTCCTCTTCACCACCCCTTCATTTGTTTAGTTACAGAGAGGTAGATGTATGCTTTAACCCCATTGCTACTCATTTAGATGTGTCAATTAAACAGGAATGAGATTTCTGGAATTACACTGGTTTGCAAAGGCGCCGAAATTAAATTTAACGCGACACATACAGTACCTGGCTGAAAGCGGAGACTTCCTTCCAAGACCAATGGCCCCCAGTATCCCAGACGTCACCCTCTCCTCTCCCAGCAAGGACAGTCTGGCCTGGAAGGACAGCAGTATCCTCACAATGGTCTCGGTCACCGTGCTGTCATTTTGCTCCACTTGAATCAGAGACAGCTGGAGAACCTTGTGGAACCACAGGAAGAGTTTGGGCTCCTCGTTCACAGAGCTACAGAAACAGCAGTAACTAGATTAGTTAACACAAGACATATACCAGGACCAATAATGACATGCATTTAAACATATCCCATAAAGCCTGGACAGCAGATACAGCACAAATAAATAATTCAAAGAGTTTTTAGAACTGGAAAGCTAGATTATCCAAAACCCATTTCTGCTGCACCCCCCCCCCCCGGGTCTTGGTCTGCTTAACCTGCGTATAAAAATCCCTGCCAGGACTTTTCTCACACTATCTTGGCACATGCGCGGATTTAAAGTAGACCAAAACCCAACATAGGCTGCCCTCATATCTATTAGACTCTACGGCTTCTAAATTCCTTGCTCCGTGGCACCACGTTTCAGGATGCCCCAGGTGTGAAACTCTCCCCCCACTTCGGCCTCATCCAACAGCACACGCACAGGAAACACTACGCTATACCTGTAGCTGTATTTGTGAATGGCCCGCATGGGCATGCACCCTGTTAGATTGGGCCCTTGGGCTGATTCTTAGCTGATTGGACGAGAGCCTGTGCCGTATGACCTTGAAAAGGTGAGTTTAACCGGGGAACCTGGTGTTTCACACAGTGGTGCATCCTGAATTAGGGTGCACCAGGGGCAATGACCAAAAATGACCAAAAACCAGAATAGTGAAAATCCGGGGCTTTGGTCGACTTTGAACTACATTCAACAAACCCATAGGCTGCATTGCACACCTGCAGCTACTCCTTCGTCATCTGCTGATTGGCATCCCTCCCCTCCAAATTAATATCATGCATTTTTGGCTTCATCCTTAGAGGAAGTGTGCAGTGGAGTACAAGGTAAGTCTGAGGCACCCTAGAGAATAGCCCTTCTGAAGTTGAAAGCTGGAGTAGCAAGAACAGACAACGGCTGAAGCTAGAAGGACAGATGGTACATGGGAGACAGCAGGTGAGCAAGCGAGCTTTGGGTCCACCATAATGACATTTTTCAGTTAAAGAGGGTCTCCACTTTCCCGTGTGTTGTTCCTCTCCGTTTACCCAGTACACTCACCTTCTTGGCCTTCCATGGCGCAGGCTCGGCCGAAACAAAGAGCGGCCCGCTCAGCCAATCAACGCAGTCGATTTCACTTACTTCCCTTCAGCTCTGCTAGCGGCTAAGCCGCCTGAACTATTAAGCGGATGAGCAGAGCTGAGTGCGCCACCGGCCGCATCCCCAGCTCGGCTTTTAGCTGCGATGTGCCCATGCATAACATTTAGAAAGGCCTAGTGCAGATAAGCAGGCAGCTAGAGGGGAGCAGGAAAGAGACGCAGAAAGGGAGTAGGAGTAGGTGAGTAAAACTGGTTTCACTATGTGGGGCATCCCAATGTGGGATGCCCCAGGGAGTGGAACTTGGTCAGCCTTGGAGTCTCTTAGAAGTTGCTCTTTAAAGAGGAACAAATCCCAAGAGAGCTGGTGTGAACCCCCAGGTACCAGCAAAACTTACCTCCTTTACCGATGTAAATATTGGCGGTAAATATTGGCGGCCGCATCCCAAGCACAAACTCTCGCTCGCAGCTATTCAGATAGGTTGGGGACGGGAGCACTCCCCAATTGTCGTAAACAGAGCCATTTGGCGTGCCTATTTAAAGTGGACCAAAACCCAGGATTTTGACTATCCTGGGTTTTGGTACTTTCCCCCGGGGCACCCTGATCACGTGAAACCCCCCCAGATCTCCGATGCCAACTCACCTCTTCCCGGGCCTATGGCGTTCGTCCAATCAGTGCGCTCAGGACCGCTTTCCTCTAACATTTCACAAATTCAAAATGCCTGCCGCGGGCCAGCACCCCATGCTAGAGGTATAGCGGGGATGCGGCCGTGGTTCGCGCATGCGCTGTTGGACCAGGAAACAAGGTAAGTGTATGGGGCTACCTGGGAGGTTTCATGGGAGGGAATTGATCAACCCGGGAATCTCATAGATCCCTGGGCCGATCGGCGTGGGTTTTGGTCCACTTTAATGCTTGGCAAATGGCTCAGATTGGACAAGAGCCCAATCACATGCCGTAGGACCGGGTTGTGTTACACACAGTAGGGTTGTGTTACACACAGTGGGGGGTATCCCAAATTTTGATTCTCCGGGCAAGTAACAAAACCCAGGATAGTCAAAATCCTGGGTTTTGTTCCGCTTTAAAGAATAACTTATATTCCAGGCTAAAACATCAAACATATATGTTCAAGCTCATTGAGTACAGGAAAGAACTG
This sequence comes from Gastrophryne carolinensis, assembly GCA_027917425.1. NCBI lineage: Eukaryota > Metazoa > Chordata > Amphibia > Anura > Microhylidae > Gastrophryne > Gastrophryne carolinensis. The sequence goes on along the minus strand of CM051234.1, from coordinate 629,585,302 downwards.
CTGCACTTTTAGGGAGTCTTAAAGCAGCCTGATATAATTTTGATATCGTTGTTGGATTAATTGTTGTTTCAGATTAAGGTGGTCAGGTAATAATGTTTGATTTTGATTAGATTGTTCTGGATTTAGATATAGAACAGATATATATATATATATATATATATATATATATATATATATATACAGTATATTTCACTATTAGTATCCGGATCATAGGCAGGATTTGCACATTGTACATTATATTTTGCACTGTTGTCTTTTTATGGCAGAGGACTATATATATTTATATATATTGGATTAATTTATTTATCTTTATTGTTTGATGCTTATGATGGTTCTCTCCCCATCACCTACACACCCATCTATGTTGGTTTGTCCTGTATGTTATTGTCTTGTATATATGTTTTTTAATTGGTTTAATATGTTTTGACATATGTGATGTGGTTATTTGAATCTAATAAAAATTATGTACTGATTTGGAGATGAGTGTGCCTCCCACTCTTTTGGTTTTGGTCCCCATGTGCTGATATGGCTTTGGGAGTGGCACCCATACATTTTGTTATTTATATGAGGGGTATGGTGCAAGCCTATTTTCTTGTGAGCTAGGGGCACAACCGATGCCCACAGATGCCCAAACCAAGCAGCCTTTTTAGTTCTACGTGTTGCAGCTTTTCCAGCTGGCATAGGTAGGTCCTACCTTGGCTGCGCCTGTTCCAACCACTTGGAGATGATCACCAACATCCTCAGCTCGTTGGTCAGGGTCTGCTCTCGGTTCAGACACTGCAGGACGTAGACGTGGAGCGTCAGAAAGCTGCCCAGGCTCAGACACTCCTGCAGGAAGTCCTCCGTGGTGAGCTCTGGAACCTGGAGAGATGCCAAGATGGGACCCCAGCCGGGATTCTGTGTGTGGAGAGTCTCTGGAAAATGAAAAAAAAAATAGGATCCTTAACCCTAAGTGCCAGCCTATCTGGAGATTTTGTCACCCTCTGTTGCCAGACCATTTTGCACTATTTTGCGCTCCACATGTTCAACTGTGATTTTTGAAGGGATTTCCTGGGATTTCCCAGGGAAATTATATATTGTATTTTTACAGCAGAGTCTGGGCTTTAAGATGAAATGTCTTGTTTGTCATTTTTTAGGTGTATTCTCAATATTTTTGGGTGAAATATGTGCAAAAAAATGTAAAAAATCAATTTTTTACAATTTGTTTTGTTTGTCAATAAAATCTTATTGCGTGTGATAAAATACAACTATGCTATGCGCACCTTGCAGCTTTACAAGAAAAAATTCTGTGAAACTCACCTGTAGAATTGTTTTTGAATATGTCCAGTCCAGGTCGTCCCAGAAATGATGACAGTTGGGTAGTCCGCCACCTGGACTGGATATAGTGAAAACAACCCTTTACATTTGAAATACCCCCAACAAACTATATATTCTCTGGAAGTACACACCTCAAGCTTTCTAGGCGTACCAGGCTTGTTTACATCGGTGCAGTTTTCTGGAAGTAATCCCTCAATAAATTCTTTGGTTGCGAAGGGTTTCCCTAAAAAAAGAATAAAAAAGCAGAATTAAGGCCACGTTTTCCTAAAAAAAAAAACTAAATACGAACAAGAAAAAACCTGAAAATCTTAAAAAGCAACATCCCCCGAAGAGTTGCCAAACACCCCAAAGTAAAGCATGCACATAACGGTAATTTCACTTGAAAATTTCAGCTCTGCTGCCAAAATGTGCGCATTGTGCTTTCTCTACCAAAACAACTCTTTACATTTGGAATATCCCCCACAAACCATATATTCACCGAAAATACACATGTTAAGCTTTCTAAGTGTACCCAGCTTGTTGTACTGGGCTCATCTTTCTGGAAGTAATCCCTCAAAGAATTCTTAGGTTGCACAGGGTTTCCCTAAAAATGTATTAAAAAAGCTAAATTAAAAAACACCTTTTCCTAAAATATCAATATGCAAACAAGAAAAAGCTAAAATCTGAAAGCGCAAGGTCCCCCGCACAGAACAATACCCAACATGCATAGGTACTTTTAACGGCCAGCCTACTTGAGATTTTATCACCCCCATGACATTTTTCACAATTTTGAACTGTGATTTTTGCAGGAATTTCCAAGAAAATTGCATATATTTTTTTGCGCAGAGAGCTTTAACATGAAATGTCGTTTGTATTTTTCCTACTGATTTTAAAATATTAAGTAAAAAAATACAAAAAATAAAAATATATATATATATTTTTAAATTGTCTCCTTTATTTTAAATAAAACATTTCTTTTATTAAAAAAAAACAATATTGCACATGAAAGCCACATTTCTCCCGATTACAACAATACCACATATGTATTAGTAGCCCACCGTTCCTGCCCAGGAGATCCCCTAAACTGAAAAGAGCAATTTATAACATTTACAAATAAAATACAACTACTATCCGTACTATAAGGGGTTAAATAAAAAAAAATTGGCATGGGGTCCCTCTCCCCGATCCGATGACAGATGCCGTGATCACCAGCCAGAGAAGGGGGGGGGGAGGCAGGAGATCAGAGGATCTCCTGGCCCATCTTTTTCTGCCCAGCATGCACCGGCATCGGACAGCGGAGCCGCAGCGAGCCAGGGGTGGGGGCAGGGCTACTCATGACGATGGAGGTGCCCGTCGGGAAGGCAGGGGGAGAGAGCCTGTCGGGCTCTCCTGAAGACTGAAGAGCCCCGGGGAGGGGGGATCGGAGGACCCCCAGGTGAAGAGGAGAGCCGGCTGGATCGATTCTTTTACTGGGGGGGAGGTCAGAATCGATTCTAGAAAGAAAAAAATTATTCTAGTGTCGCTGAAAGAAATATCGCAATATATGTCGCAGACACCCCTAATAAGCATGTAATTTTAGAGGGGAAAAAACTGGCTTACCATCTTTGAAGTAGGCCAGAATACAGGCTTCAGTGGCCTCTGCCATGTGTTTGATGGAGGCCAGACTCTGGCACGCCGCAGTGAGGAGAGGCAGCACCATGAGGCCTTGGACTTTATTGTCGATCCATTTAATCAGGGCCCCGCGTAGTGACTCGGCTGTGGTCACGCTGGCGTTATTAATCACCATCAGGAGCTCCATGAACAGGCTGCTCAGTGCCATGTGACGCTTCAGCATCTCCAAATCTGCAAAAGAAAAAAAAAAAAGATGGGATCATAGCCTCTAAACTTTTAAAGTGGACCAAAAGAGGGCAAGGACAAAAACCCTGGATAGTTAAAATCCTGTTTCTGCCTCCCACAATAGCCAGGATAATTTCCAAAAGCAAATTTGGGTCATAACTTTTGATCAGACGGTCGTAGGGCCCTGGTCTACATCCAAACTGCGGGACTAAAGGCAGTGAATACAAATGATCCCTGGTCACCATTCATCAGAAGGAAAATAAAGTGAGCCCAACCGCTAAATGTCACTCCCACCCGCTGCAGCACCTTTGCTAATACCACTGCACTGCTTTATCCCAAAAGTAAGTTGAAAAAGACGACACAAAATAAATAAATAAGGATGGGAGGCCAACTCACCCGGTGGGCTGAATATGGTGATATCATCCAGCAATTTGGACAGCTCTTGTTCCAGGGCTGGAATAGTGATTTTGTTCTCTTGTTCCAAAGAGCCCAGAAACTGGACCATCTGCTGAATGTAAATCCGGCACTTGGGGGTGACGTCCTGCGGAAAAGTGACAAAAGCTAGAAATCCATGCAATCACAAGTCTTCCCTACAGTATACTTCCCTATAGGTACAGCCGTACTGTGTCATCTGTTCCCCTTTAAATCAAGCCAGCAGCATTGCTCCTGTTACTTTGGTGGAGGGGGGTTTTGGTCCAGTTTAAAACACATTTATTATTGTCAGTGTTCAAATTATGGTGGTTTCTTCAGACCCCCCTCTTTCCCTCTCCAATTTTGCAAGTAATAACAGTAGATGTCAGCACATGGTTTATAGATGGGTTTGTTATTTTATTAGCTTTTTTTATAATACATCTGTAATTCTCCTACCTGATTAAAAACTTAAAGTGGACAAAAACCCACGTTGATCTGCCCGGGAATTTATGAGATTCCCGGGGCGATCCATTTCCTCCCTCGGGGCATCCAAAATTCGGATACCCAGCTGTGTGAAACCCCCCAGGTCGGCCATACAACTACCTTCTTTTCCAGTCCAACGGAGCATTCCCGCTATCCCTCTAGCAGGGCACGCTCCCTGTTAAGAGGGTAGCGAGGGATGTGGCTGCCAGCGTGCTTGGAGCCGCTCGCCTTAGACACGCTGACGTGAGCAGATCCAAGAACGCAGATTGGACGTGCGGCCGCACATGTACCGTAGGACCGGAAAGATGTGAGTTTGTATAAGCTTGTCTCTACTCACTGAATAGATATTGCATTCTGGGAATGAGGTGAGCCCAGCAGAGACACGCAGCAGCTTGAGGAGAAGTTCATCCGCCAGATGGCTGCTCAGGATCACAGTAGGTGGGTAATGGCTGCTGAAGTACCCGATGATGTTTTGGTAGGACACGGCATCCACCAGATGCCAAGATAAAGTGCCAGCTTGTCCTAAGAGATTGATCAGGGGAGAACCCTATGCAAAATAGAAATAAAAGTCAACACATAACACACATCATATAGAAAAAGTCAAAAATCTGTAGCAGTTCTAAACACAAACCACAAAGTTTCTCATTTTATTTAGGTAAGAAATCATTGGCAATGCACAAGGATGAGTGAATGTTTTTGGTGTGTAAAAAAGACTGTCACATCTTTTCCTTCCCCCTCCCCCACTCAAACACCCGCTCTGCACTGCGCCCCTTTATGGTGAACTTCAGAAAGGTGCTGCACAGTGATAGGGGGTGCAGCAGGAAACAGGGCAAAGATGTGGGTGCAGCATGGAGCAGGGTGTAGATGGTGACGCATGGAGAAGGTTGGAGATGGAGGTGGGGCATGGAGGATGTTGGAGATGGAGGTGGGGTATGGAGAAGGAGGTGGGGCATGGAGAAGGTTGGAGATGGAGGTGGGGCATGGAGGATGTTGGAGATGGGGCATGGAGATGGAGGTGGGGCATGGAGGAGGTTGGAGAAGGAGGTGAGGCATGGAGGAGGTTGGAGATGGTGAGGCATGGAGCAAAGTGGAGATAGGGGTGCAGCATGGAGCAGGGTGGAGACGGCGGTGCAGCATGGAGCGAGTTGGAGATGGCGGTGCAGCATGGAGGGGGTTGGAGATGGCGGTGCAGCATGGAGGGGGTTGGAGATGGCGGTGCAGCATGGAGGGGGTTGGAGATGGGGGTGGGGCAAAGAGCAGGTTGGAGATGGGGGTGGGGCAAAGAGCAGGTTGGAGATGGGGGTGAGGCATGGAGCAGGGTGAAGATGGGTATGCAGCATGGAGCAGGGTGGAAATAGTGGTGCAGCATGGAGTATGTTAGAGAAGGGGTTGAGGCATGGAGCTGGGTGGAGATCAGGGCTGCAGCAAACAGCAGGTTGGAGATGGGGGTGAGTTATGGAGCAGGTTGGAGATGGGGGTGAGGCATGGAGCAGGATGGAGATGGGGGTGAGGCATGGAGCAGGGTGAAGATAGTGGTGCAACATGGAGCAGGGTGGAGATGGGGGTGAGGCATGGAGCAGGGTGGAGATGGGGGTGAGGCATGGAGCAAGTTGGAGATGGAGGTGAAGCATGGAGCGGGTTGGAGAAGGGGGTGCAGCATAGAACGGGTTGGAAATGAGGATGAGGCATGGAGCCGGTTGGAAATGAGGGTGAGGAATGGAGCCGGTTGGAAATAAGGTGGAGACGTGGAGCAGGTTGGAAATGGGGGTGAGGCATAAAGCAGGTTGGAGATGGAGGTGCGGCATGGAGCAGTTTGGGGATGGATGTGAAGCATGGAGCAGGCTGGGGATGGACGTGAGGCATGGAGCAAGCTGCGGATGGAGGTGAGGCATGGAGCAGGTTGGAGATGGGGGTGAGGCATGAAGCAGTTTGGGGGTGGATGTGAGGCATGGAGCAGGCTGGGGATGGACGTGAGGCATGGAGCAAGCTGCGGATGGAGGTGAGGCATGGAGCAGGTTGGAGATGGGGGTGAGGCATGAAGCAGTTTGGGGGTGGATGTGAGGCATGGAGCAGGCTGGGGATGGACGTGAGGCATGGAGCAGGTTGGTTGGAGATGGGGGTGAGGCATGAAGCAGGGTAAAGATCGGGGCTGCAGCAAAGAGCAGGGCCCCATATACAAGTCTTGGCTATCCTGTCCTGACTATAGCAAATGCTAAACAACAACTTACCGGCTCATTGATGAGCTTCTCTTCCTTGGTGAGAAAGACCATCATGTACAGGAGGCAAACCAGCATGCGGTGGGTTTCAGGGCGAGGAACTGGACCCCAAGCATCAGCCAGGACGCTGACCCAGTTGACTTCACACAATACAGCACCCAGGAAGAGGAAACAGCTCTTAGGGCTACCTCGCTCTACCTATAAAGGCATAAGAGAGGTAAAGAAGAAAAGCGGACTGAAAACAAGAGGCAACTAGAAGGTGGTGGCCATACAAGAGGATACCACCAACACAGAGGAGGGAAAGGATCCACACCACTAGCACGGCAACTTACCTTGAAGAACTCCTCCATCAGCGTCTGGTCGGGGTACATATCCTTCCAGGGCAGCTTTATGTACTCCGTGTGATAGGCGTACAGGATGAACTCTGGGGTCATGGGGGCGGTACAGGACTCACAGTAATGCATTAGATGCAGCCATAATGCTCCACGCTGGCCCGGCAGCAAGTGATCTACAAGGAAGGTTTGAAGTAGATTAACCAATTGATGCGGCTCCCAACCTTCATTATAGAAGAGGGGAAGTCAACTGATAGATATTTATAACTTCACTAGGCTTTCAATACCACTTCTATGCGGATGACACCCAGATATATCTCTCAGGCCCCAATCTCTCCTGTCTCTATTTCTGTCAACAATTACACAATAACCGCAACTCCCCAAGCTCGATGCCTGGGAGTCATTCTGGACTCTGGACTCGCTTTCAAACCACATATTCACTCCCTGGCCACCTCCTGTCACCTCCAACTTAAAAACATCTCCCGCATCCGTCCCTTCCTCTCACCTGACACCACTAAAATGCTAGTACACGCCCTGGTCATATCCCAGCTGGATTACTGCAACATCTTTCTTTGTGGCTTACCAACTAACTGGCTCCCCTCCAATCTATCCTGAACTCTGCTGCTCACTTCATCCATCTCTCTTCCCGCTCATCCAGTTCTGCTCCCCTCTGCCAATCCCTACACTGGCTGCCAGTCCCACAGCGAAGCCTGTTCAAAACTCTAACTCTCGCCTACAAAGCTCTCTCCAGCCAGGCCCCTCCCTACATCTCATCTCTAATCCAACAATATCAACCTAGACGCAGCCTCCGCTGTGCTGTCGACCTTCTCCTGTCTTGCACCTTGGTCACCTCCTCTCATGCCCGCCTCCAGGACTTCTCAAGTGCAAATCCGATCTTCTGGAACGCCCTCCTGCACCCAATCCTCCACTCCACAACTCTCAAAACCTTCAAAGGTGCCCTTAAAACTCACTTATTCAGAAAAACATATAATCTGGCTTAACCAATTTTCTAAAGGGCACATGCCACAAAGCTCAGTACTGACTGTGTGTGATCCTTCCCCCTCGTCTCCACTCCTCATCCTTTAGACTGTAAGCTCCTAGGGCCAGGCTCTCTCCTATTGTATCTTGTATTCAGAATATCCATTGTAAACTCTGTAACACTGCATCTGTAACAGTCTATGTATTGTATGTTTCCACCCCATCTGTAATTACTACTTTGTAAAGAGCTAAGGAAGATGATGGCGCTATATAAATAAACAATAATAATAATAATAATAGATGGAGCCAAAATTCTCACAAGCCATAATTCCCTAAAAGCCAAACAGTCCCTTATCTGTAAAAGGCTATGCTCCTCCCAGAACCATCAGAAAGTGGTCGTCTGTGCTACCTTGTGTGCAACTGGCAGCAGGCAGAGCATTCGCTGTTTTTTTACAGTGAAAAAGAAATCAACCGATTACAGCAAACACAGATAGAGAAGCAGAGAATACAGAAATGTATAAGCCAAAGAGGTGGACGTGGAAGTGTGGAAAAGAGGGAGAACAAGGGAGACAGGGGCAGGAAAATGTAGAATATAAAAGAAGAAGGAGAGAATGTGGAAAACATAAACATGCAAGTACAACAAGAGGGAAAAAATGGGATGGTGACAAGTGAGAGATGGAAGAGGAATGCAACAAAGGAGGAAGGTATAAAAGAAGGTAATATGAATAATGGAGGAAGAAAAATACAATTCTATGATTACTCACCTGTAGAATTGTTTTTGTCTGTGTCCTGTTCAGGTCGCTCCACTTCTCACATGTGGGTAATCTGCCACAAGGTGGCGCAGTGACTGCAAGATAAAAAAACCGTAGCTCCTCCCGGCTCCATATAAGGCAGCTGTCTTCCAAAAATCCCCAGTGGTTCAAAATCAGTAAAACAGAGCCATGCCGGGAGGCCAAAAAACCATGTTACTTCACATAGCTTCAGCATGTACTCTCTCAACAAGAAACCCAAGGACAAGGTCCAAATAAGAAAACTGTAATCACCATAACAGGCAAACAGGAGATAACAAGAACAAGGGTGGGGTGGAGCGACCTGAACAGGACATGGACAAAAACAATTCTACAGGTGAGTAATCACAGAATTGTATTTTTCTCCGTGTCCTGTTCAGGTCGCTCCACTTCTTACATGTGGGGCATCCAAAAGCAGTGTCCAAAAAAGAAGGGTGGGATCCTCATAGAGCAACAGCAAGCAGTTCATGACACTATCGCCTGAAGAACCTTATGGCCAAAGACAGCATCAGCTGAGGCCCTAACGTCAACCTTGTAAAACTTAGTAAATTACTAACAGAAGACCAAGTAGCGGCTTTACAAACTTGTTCAACAGAAGCCTGGTGCTGAAAAGCCCAGGAGGCAACAATAGCTCTAGTAGAATGAGCAGTAACACGAAAGGGGGGTTCCTTCCCCTTGGCAGAGTACGCCTGCACCACCGCCTGTCTAATCCACTTGCTGAGAGTGGATTTGGCTGGAGACAGACCCTTCCTAGGGCCGTCGGTGAGAACAAATAGGGAATACGTTTTCCTGAAAGACTCCGTAGCAACCAGGTAGTACTTGATAGCCCTGACCACATCCAAGGAATGGAGGGTCCTTTCCTTAGAATTAGAAGGTGCGGGACACAAGGAAGGCAACACAATGTCCTCATTAAGGTGAAAGGAAACAAGTGAAACAAAACACACATCACCAAAAATAATAAAGCTAGTGGGTACATCGAAATGAAAGGGCCTAGGTGGTTCCTCCCCCCCCCCATATAGGCTCAACATAGCCTATGGCCGACTACCCTTTGTAAGAGGGTTTGCGGTCCAGAGCCTAGCTCTGTGAACGCTTGACCCTCGGCGCTCCCCTACCTTCACCCGTTCCGTAGCCGAGGCTGGGAGGCAGGATGGGTCCACAGTAAAGGGTGGGAATAGGGATGCAGTGGCTTAGGATGCCCCGCTCGCCTGCGATATCCAGAGAGAGTAGACAAAAAACGATCTTCGTAGTGAGACTGCAAGAAGAATTCTGGGGATTTTGGAAGACAGCTGCCTTATATCAAGCCGGGAGCAGCTACGATTTTTTTATCTTGCAGTCACTGCGCCACCTTGTGGCGGATTACCCACATGTAAGAAGTGGAGCGACCTGAACAGGACACGGCGAAAAAACGAGGCAGACGTAAAGGAGGTGAAGAAAAGAGGGAGATGAAAAGGTAAGGAAACAAAAGAGCGATGGAGGAAATACAGAAAAGGGAGATAGAGGGAAGGTATAAAAGAAAAGGTAATGTGAATATTGGAGTAAGAAAAAATGAGGAAGAAGGTGAAAAAAGAGGGAGATAAAACATAGGGAGAGAAAAGAGGGATGGAGGAACGTGAGATAGAGGGAAGCTATAAAAGAGTAGTAAAAGAGGAAGTGTGGAAAATAGAGGAGAAAACATGAAAAGAAAGGAAGTCGTAGGGGAGAGATGGAGGCAATGCAGAAAACTGTGAAGGCGGAAAAAAACATATAAAAGAAGGACATTGAGGGAATGTGGAAAAGAGAAGGAAAAATGTAGAAAACAGACATGCAAGAGGGAAACAATAGGACAGTGACATGTGAGAGATGGAAGAGGAATGCAAAAAAAGGAGGAAGGTATAAAAGAAAAGGAGAATGTAATGTGAATAATGGAGGAAGAAAAAAAAACGAGGAAGACATAAAGGAGGTGAAGAAAAGAAGGAGATGAAAGGTAAGGAGACAAAAGAGGGATGGAGGAAAGTGAGATAGAGGGAAGGTATAAAAGAGTACTCAAAGAGGAAAGGTGGAAAATGGAGGGGGAAACATGAAAAGAAAGACGTAGGAGAGAGATGGAGGTAACGCAGAAAATAGTGAAGGAGGAAACATACATATAAAAGAAGGACAATGAGGGAATGTGGAAAAAGAGAAAGAAAAAATGTAGAAAAGAAGAAGATGAGAATGTGAAAAAGAAAGTGGCTCTCTTAGGGGCTATGGGCAGCAGGCTGAGCATTCACTGTTTTTAAAGCGCCTACTCGGGCATTAACAAAAATAAAGTTATCCTAGTTTATGTGGTCACCTTCTACCCCAGCCAAATGCCCCAAAACAGCCTGTGTTTCTTTATTTTTTACTAAAGCCTTTGCCCAGTATTCATAAAAACATAAACTGGATGCAATCTGTTGTTCGAATGGTGGCTGTATGGCTCCCTGACCGTGCAGCAATGCCCCCTGGTGATCTCCAGCAACGACGACATAAACTTCCCATTTGGGTATAGGATTAGTTTAAAGTGGACCAACACCGAGAGGTGATCGGCCCGGAAATCTATAAGAACACCCCAAATCACCTACCTTATCTTCCACCGCCTCCCTCGCGCCCCTCTAGGCGTGCGCGCCCCCGCGCCGGCCGTCTGTGAATGGCCGGCACGGGCGCGCGCGCGTCGAAAGTGACGCGAGGGAGGCGGCGGCGGCGGAAGCCGCTTGGACGTTCCTGTTCCCCGCCTGGACCGGGCAGTCACGTGGGAGCGGGGAGAGGTGAGTTTATTGGGGTTTGGTCCACCCGATCGGGGTGCCCCGCCGAAGTGGACCAAAACCCAGGATAGTCAAAATCCTGGGTGTTGGTCCACTTTAAATATAATCCTGTGTAAGATCTCAAAATGGTGCCCCCGAACACACGGGTGGCGATCTCTGGCGCACCCAAAAAAGATTGTGACTTTTAATGACTATATTGATATAGTCATAGACATGGAGAAACGGAGACAGATAGAACACAAAAAAAAAAGAGAGAGAAAAGGCAGACGAAAACAGGGAACACAGAACGGTGAATCACAAAGAGATGTGAAAGTGTAGAAAAATAAAATTCTGTGAGTACTCACCTGTAGAATTGATTTTGTAGTATACAGCACGTCCTGTTTCACTAAAATAATAACCAAACGGTAAGAGGCAAAAGATCTTTTAAAAAAAATTGCCAGAGCTGAAACATGACCCCTGAGGGCACTAAGTTGAAGGCCCAAATCCAAACCATGTTGCAAGAATTCCGGAATCCTGAGAATAGAAAACACCCGACAGGGAAGAGATTTAGACTCACACCAGGCAATGTAAGCATGCCAGACCCTGTAGCAGATAAAGGACGAGGACTTCTTTCTAGCCCTAATCATGGTATCAACAACAGAAGCTGGCAACCCCTTATCCATCAAGATGGAGGTTTCAGCATCCAAGCCGTTAAAGCCACCGTTTGTAAATTGGGATGGCGCAGCTGCCCCTGAGTGAACAGATCTGGATCCTTGGGCAAGATGTACCGGTCTACTGCCAACTGCACGATGTCTGCGAACCAGACCCTTCTTGGCCAGCAGGGGGCAGACCCCGAAGGTGTGGGCTCAACTGGGAAAGGACCAACCTTATCGCCCGCAGTTTCAGAATGTTGATGGGGGCATGGGCCTCCTGAGGGCCCCACTGACCCCAGAACTTCAGAGACTTCCAAAAGCCCCCCCAACCTGTCAGACTGACATCTGTGGTGACAATCTCCCAGCACGGGGGCAGAAAGGTCCTGCCCACTAGGAGATTCCTTGAGTCCAGCCACCACGAGAGGGACTGACTGACCCGAGGGGACAGAGCAAATTCCTGATCCAGGGACACAGGGTCCCAATCCCAAACCGACAAGAGGTGCAACTGAAGAGGTCTCATGTGAAACTGAGCATAGGGGACCGCCTCGAAGCATGACACCATCAGGCCCACCAACTGCATCCCCTGCCGAATAGAGGGATGAGGGCAAGAAAGTAGAGCCCGTGCTTGCGTCTGCAGGCTCTCCACCTTCTGCTGAGGCAGAAAAACCTTGACCTGAGATGCATCCAGAGTCATGCCCAGAAAGGACGTCACCAAGGACGGAGACAGTGAAGACTTGGGGTAGTTGATCACCCAACCAAAGGACTTGAGTGTGGTGACCACCATCTGGGTATCCAGTTCGGCTTGATGGAAGGACCGAGACGTGATCAGAATGTCGTCCAGATAAGGAAGGATGCGAATGCCCTGAGATCTCAACAGAGCCATCACCCCCGCCAGCACTTTGGTGAAGACCCGAGGGGCTGAGGTAAGATCGAACGGTAAGGCCACAAATTGGTAGTGCTGATCCTCCAGAGCGAACCTTAGAAATCTCTGATGTCCTGGAAAGATTGGAACATGAAGGTAAGCAGGAAGTCGCCCGGGCGCAAGGTACTGACCGCCAAGCTCAAAGTCTCCATGCGAAAATGCTTGAATCTGACAAATTTGTTGAGGCGCTTCAAATCCAGGATGGGCCTCAGGGACCCATCCTTTTTGGGAACAGTGAACAGATTGGAATAGAGGCCTCTGACCCTTTCCTGGAAGGACACCAGACAGATGACACCAAAATCCAAAAGGCTTTGGACTGCAAGCCCTGAGCTGACAAGGGGTTTTGAACCATCCGGGATCTGATGAAACTTGGGGGGGGGGGGGGGGGGCAGGCTGCAAACCCTATCTTTTAACCGGAGGACACCACCTTCTGAATCCACCGGTCTGAGACACGCAGTCTCCAGACGTGAGCAAAGAGCCGCAACCGTCCCCCCACCCGGATGGGTGAGGGCGCCTCCTCATGCCTGAGGGCGCTTGGGGACACATTTGGACTTGGGACCCCATGAGAGACCGGGGCGTCCACGGCCTCTATCCTGGCCCCAAAGGTCCCTTCATGTCCCCGCAAATGGTGCACCCCGGCAAGACCTGGGAGCATGGAAGGAGGGGAGGGAAGAAAGGGCCGCGGCTGCCTCCTGCATTGAGGCAGCCTACCATCCTTGGCAAACAGATCCAGACGCTCACCAAAGAGCCGTAGCCCAGTAAAGGGGAAGCCAGTGAGAGCCTTCTTAGCAGCATTATCAGCCGCCCACTGACGCAGCCAAACAGAGCGGCGTATAGCCACCAAAAGGGCAGATGCCCTACCACACATCCTGACCGCATCATTCATAGCAGAAAGAATGAATGCCACAAACTCATAGCAAAGCAGGAGGGATCTATACTCCTCCCCCCTATTGGCATCCGAGGCATTATCCAGAAGGCACTTGAGTAGCCCTTTAATAGCAAGAGCCGTGATGGCAGAAGCGCACACAGGGCGCAGCGCATTCCCTGCACAAGCAAATGCATGACAGGCCAGCTGATCCACACGCCGGTCCTCACCATCCCTCAGAGTAGAAGTGTCAGGGGAATGCATGAGTGAGGTATTGGAAAACCCAAGCACGGGAGCATCAACCTCGGGGGGGGGGGGACACGATCAGCGCTTAACCATCTGCAGGAAAGGGATACCTCCTGTACCAACTCTTGGGCACCGCGGGCAATTTGCTAAGGCGTTCCCACTCCTTGAGCACCAAATTATTAAAGGGAACTCCAAGTGTTGTTTAACAGTGTGAAAAAGTTCACCTGCTGCTATTTAGCCGGGACAGGAGGGGTAATACACAATACTTCAAAAATGTGAGCCAACAGCCTTTTAGCATCATCAGGAGACCATGGATCTTCCCCAAATGGAGACCCAGTACCACCAAAAATCTCCTGCTGTTCCTCAGAGGACTCTGAATCAGAGAAGAGTTCCCCCTCTTCTTAGGGGTAATGACCAGACAGAGTGTAATGTCCCTCATCCTCAACAGGAAAAAGGGAAACAGCAGGGGTTAGGTGTCGCTTCTTGCCAGAAGCCTTGCGGGGGACAAGTCCCGTAATGTGCCTTTCCAGCCTGGCCACCCGCATAGCCAAATCATAATGGTATTTCCCGCTAGCATGTCCCTCACTGGGGGTCAGAGGCAGGCGCAGGGGTTAGGAGATGCAGAAGTGGGTGCAGAGCTGGGAAGCGAGGCAGGCAACCCAGACTGCAGCGCAAGTGCCTTCCGAGGGCAGGGCACACATACCCTGACATTGTCACACACAGGGGACACCCCACACACAGCTGGGCTTGTCCCGAAGGAACCCCAAGCATATTATCCCCGGAAACCCCCGAAGGGGACTCACGGACCAAGAAGATGATCACACAATCCAGGCAAAAACTAATGTAAAAATAAATTTAGGTGGAAAGCAGACACCACCTTAGGAAGGAAATCTGGTTTAAAACGGAAAACAACCTTATCTTGATGCCTCTCAAAATAAGGGGCTAGAATAGACAAAGCCGCCAGTTCAGAAACTCGGCGGACAGAAGTAATAGCAACCAAAAAGGCAACCTTCTGAGTAAGAATAGGAAGAGGAATATCCTGCAAGGGCTCAAAGGGAGCGGCCTGCATAGCTGAAAGCACTAGGTTAAGGTCCCAAACAGGAAGTATAGGCTTTCTGGGAGGACGCACATGCGCGACTCCTTGGAAAAAAGTCTTAACCAAAGGATGAAGAGCAAACGACCTTTGAAAGAAAATAGCCAAGGCAGAGACTTGCCCTTTCAAAGTACTAATCTGGAATACCATATCCAGACCTCGTTGCAGATATTCAAGAATTCTAGGAATAGAAAATACTCTACAGGGCAAAGCCCTGGATTCACACCAATCCATATAGGACCTGCAAAAGCTGGAGCTTGTGATTGTGGCGAGAAGCAAACAGGTCCAACTGTGGAGTCCCCCACTTGTGACAGAGGAACTGAAAGACCCTTGGACTGAGAGACCATTCTCCCTGGCGAGAACATCCCCTGCTCAGGGAGTCTGCCTCCACATTCTCTATCCCCGGAATGTAAACTGCTGATATGCAGGGAACATTGATCTCTGCCCACTGAAGGATCAGAGACACTTCCCGGAGGGCTCCCCAACTGCGAGTCCCTCCCTGGTGATTGATGTATGCAACAGCTGCTCGGTTGTCTGACCGAATCTGAACTGGCAGACCCTGTAAGAAATGGGTCAGAAGTCGAAGTAGAACAAGACGTATAAGCCCGAAGCTCTAATACATTGATTGGAGAATGAGCCTCCTGAGGCCCCCACAATCCTCGGAACTGATGCTTCTTCCAGAAGCCCCCCCCAGCCCACCAGGCTGGCATCCGTGGTAACCAGTTCCCAACACGGAGTCAGAAATGACTTGCCCTTCTGGAGGTTGAGCGATATGATCTAGGGATGAGCGAATCGATCCGGACGAACCCGGATTCGATCCGAATTTCAGGAAAAATTCGATTCGGATCGAATCCGAATTTCCCCGCGATTCGATCGCTCGAAGTTTTCCTTTAACATCCATTCATTTACATTTACAGGCATTCTAAGATGGCGGACGGGACATGTCTGGACATCTATCCCGCGCCAGTGCAAGCTGGGGCAGTCACATGCAGCCTATCAGCAGCCAGCAAGCCCGGTGACGTCACAGCGCTATTTAAGTCGGCCATCTTGCTTTTCCTTCCTCATTTCTCTATTGCATTCGTGAGAGACAGAACGTTGTAGTGAGGGAGAGAGGCAGTTAGACAGGCAGGGACAGACAGGGACAGGCTGGAGACAGGCAGGAGACAGACAGGAGACAGACAGAAAGTCAGCGAAAAACAGGAAAAGGTAGGAAAAATCGGAGGCTGTCACAGGGAGATTTTTTTTTTTTTTCCATCCAGCCTGAGTGTTACTAGCTGGCTGACTGGCTTTTTCAGGCTGCTTATACTAACTAACCGTGCATATATACTGAACTGATCTTAAGTCTGCTGTGAGGCATCCCATTCTGTGACTACAGCAGCCTCTGTTTAACACCATATAACCATTTGCACTTATTCTAATTGAAATTAGGCCTGATAAAGACACTTTTGCTGTTCATAGCACTACTGGATCCTGCCAGGTGTACTTACTGCTGATTTTTAGGGCATCCCATTCTGTGACTACAGCAGCCTCTGTTTAAGACCATATAACCATTTGCACTTATTATAATTGAAATTAGGCCTGATAAAGACACTTTTGCTGTGCATAGCACTACTTGTCCCAGGTTCACTGCTGGGTTTTTAGGGCATCCCATTCTGTGACTACAGCAGCCTCTGTTTAAGACCATATAACCATTTGCACTTATTATAATTGAAATTAGGCCTGATAAAGACACTTTTGCTGTTCATAGCACTACTTGTCCCAGGTTCACTGCTGGGTTTTTAGGGCATCCCATTCTGTGACTACAGCAGCCTCTGTTTAACACCATATAACCATTTGCACTTATTATAATTGAAATTAGGCCTGATAAAGACACTTTTGCTGTGCATAGCACTACTTGTCCCAGGTTCACTGCTGGGTTTTTAGGGCATCCCATTCTGTGACTACAGCAGCCTCTGTTTAACACCATATAACCATTTGCACTTATTATAATTGAAATTAGGCCTGATAAAGACACTTTTGCTGTTCATAGCACTACTGGACCCTGCCAGGTGTACTTACTGCTGGTTTTTAGGGCATCCCATTCTGTGACTACAGCAGCCTCTGTTTAAGACCATATAACCATTTGCACTTATTATAATTGAAATTAGGCCTGATAAAGGCACTTTTGCTGTGCATAGCACTACTTGTCCCAGGTTCACTGCTGGGTTTTTAGGGCATCCCATTCTGTGACTACAGCAGCCTCTGTTTAAGACCATATAACCATTTGCACTTATTATAATTGAAATTAGGCCTGATAAAGACACTTTTGCTGTGCATAGCACTACTTGTCCCAGGTTCACAGCTGGGTTTTTAGGGCATCCCATTCTGTGACTACAGCAGCCTCTGTTTAACACCATATAACCATTTGCACTTATTATAATTGAAATTAGGCCTGATAAAGACACTTTTGCTGTTCATAGCACTACTGGACCCTGCCAGGTGTACTTACTGCTGGTTTTTAGGGCATCCCATTCTGTGACTACAGCAGCCTCTGTTTAAGACCATATAACCATTTGCACTTATTCTAATTGAAATTAGGCCTGATAAAGACACTTTTGCTGTTCATAGCACTACTGGACCCTGCCAGGTGTACTTACTGCTGGTTTTTAGGGCATCCCATTCTGTGACTACAGCAGCCTCTGTTTAAGACCATATAACCATTTGCACTTATTATAATTGAAATTAGGCCTGATAAAGACACTTTTGCTGTTCATAGCACTACTGGACCCTGCCAGGTGTACTTACTGCTGGTTTTTAGGGCATCCCATTCTGTGACTACAGCAGCCTCTGTTTAAGACCATATAACCATTTGCACTTATTCTAATTGAAATTAGGCCTGATAAAGACACTTTTGCTGTGCATAGCACTACTTGTCCCAGGTTCACTGCTGGGTTTTTAGGGCATCCCATTCTGTGACTACAGCAGCCTCTGTTTAAGACCATATAACCATTTGCACTT
Source organism: Gastrophryne carolinensis (assembly GCA_027917425.1). Classification (NCBI taxonomy): domain Eukaryota; kingdom Metazoa; phylum Chordata; class Amphibia; order Anura; family Microhylidae; genus Gastrophryne; species Gastrophryne carolinensis. Next base: position 629,567,451 of record CM051234.1, on the reverse strand, counting down.
ATTATAATTGAAATTAGGCCTGATAAAGACACTTTTGCTGTTCATAGCACTACTGGACCCTGCCAGGTGTACTTACTGCTGGTTTTTAGGGCATCACATTCTGTGACTACAGCAGCCTCTGTTTAACACCATATAACCATTTGCACTTATTATAATTGAAATTAGGCCTGATAAAGACACTTTTGCTGTGCATAGCACTACTTGTCCCAGGTTCACTGCTGGGTTTTTAGGGCATCCCATTCTGTGACTACAGCAGCCTCTGTTTAACACCATATAACCATTTGCACTTATTATAATTGAAATTAGGCCTGATAAAGACACTTTTGCTGTGCATAGCACTACTTGTCCCAGGTTCACTGCTGGGTTTTTAGGGCATCCCATTCTGTGACTACAGCAGCCTCTGTTTAACACCATATAACCATTTGCACTTATTCTAATTGAAATTAGGCCTGATAAAGACACTTTTGCTGTGCATAGCACTAATTGTCCCAGGTTCACTGCTGGGTTTTTAGGGCATCCCATTCTGTGACTACAGCAGCCTCTGTTTAACACCATATAACCATTTGCACTTATTCTAATTGAAATTAGACCTGATAAAGACACTTTTGCTGTGCATAGCACTACTTGTCCCAGGTTCACTGCTGGGTTTTTAGGGCATCCCATTCTGTGACTACAGCAGCCTCTGTTTAAGACCATATAACCATTTGCACTTATTATAATTGAAATTAGGCCTGATAAAGACACTTTTGCTGTTCATAGCACTACTGGACCCTGCCAGGTGTACTTACTGCTGGGTTTTTAGGGCATCCCATTCTGTGACTACAGCAGCCTCTGTTTAACACCATATAACCATTTGCACCTATTCTAATTGAAATTAGGCATGATAAAGGCACTTTTGCTGTGCATAGTCTTACTGCTGCCTGCCAGGTGCTCTCTGGTTTTTGGGGCATCCCATTCTGTAACATACCATTAGCCTTTGTATTTACTGTAAGCTGCACAGTTATTTAAAGAAATTTGGCCTGTATGAGCCTGCTAACACACTGCTGCTGTGTGCATATATACTGATCTCAAGTCTGCTTGGGGCATCCCATTCTGTAACATACCATTAACCTCTGCGTTTACTGTAAGCTGCACAGTTATTTAAAGAAATTTGGCCTGTATGAGCCTGCTAACACACTGCTGCTGTGTGCATATATACTGATCTCAAGTCAGCTTTGGGGCATCCCATTCTGTAACATACCATTAGCCTCTGCATTTACTGTAAGCTGCACAGTTATTTAAAGAAATTTGGCCTGTATGAGCCTGCTAACACACTGCTGCTGTGTGCATATATACTGATCTCAAGTCAGCTTTGGGGCATCCTATTCTGTAACATACCATTAGCCTCTGCATTTACTGTAAGCTGCACAGTTATTTAAAGAAATTTGGCCTGTATGAGCCTGCTAACACACTGCTGCTGTGTGCATATATACTGATCTCAAGTCTGCTTGGGGCATCCCATTCTGTAACATAACATAACCTACCTACCATACTAAGCAGCTCTCTTATTTAAACTAAGCAGGCCTCTTGGAGGCTGATTGTCCACTTTTGGGTGTGCATTTATATTCGGTTTCATATACAGTGGGGTATCCCAATTTGTAAGATAACCTACCCCAACCATGTAAACTAAATAGGCCTGTTGCAGCCTGAGTTTTTCTGCTTGCGTATGGCCTGCATTACAATCTGTCTCTTTCAATGACACTGCTACCTGGGGTATCCCAATTTGTAAGATAACCTACCCCAACCATGTAAACTAAATAGGCCTGTTGCAGCCTGAGTTTCTCTGCTTGCGTATGGCCTGCATTACAATCTGTCTCTTTCAATGACACTGCTGCCTGGGGTATCCCAATTTGTAAGATAACCTACCCCAACCATGTAAACTAAAGGTTACGTCCTTCCAGAAGGAAAACTTATGCCGAACACTATTTTTGTTAGGGGCATTGACCTTTGGATTGATCGGCATGAAATTAAGGTTTTTTTTTCAAAGTATGGCGCTGTAAAGAAGGTCAAAATTATGTCTCATACTTGGATTATTGTTACTTTTTGTTCAGCTTGAAATATAACAGGCCACACGGGCATCCCAAGGCACATGCTATTTTAACCCTATCTGTTATACAACACAAGCGTTGATCAGCATCAGCTGCTTTATTAAGCTACTTCAGTTTGCACTTGTTTTTGACTGCTTTTAATAAACCAGGCCGCAGGGCACCCCAAAGCTGCACCTTGCACCCTATCTGGTATACAACATAAGTGTTGATCAGCATCAGCTTCATTAAGCTACTTCAGTTTGCACTTCCTTTTTGACTGCTTTCATTTAACCAGGCCGCAGGGCACCCCAAAGCTGCACCTTGCACCCTACCTGTTTATACTAAATAAGCATCTACAGCCTCAGCTTTATTAAGTTATTGCATTTTGAATTGGTTTTGGTCTGCTTTAAATACACCAGGCCGCAGGGCATCCCAAACCTGCATGTTGCACCCCATCTGTTATACTAAATAAGCGTTGATCAGCATCAGCTTTATTAAGCTATTGCATTTTGCATTGGTTTTTGTACTGCTGCCAAAACACTAGCCCATATGGGCATCCCAAACCAGCACATGTCACCCTATCTGTTATACTAAATAAGCTTCTACAGGCCCTTTTTTTATTTATTTATTTTTATTTATATAGAGCTGCAATAGCTTATATTGTGAGGTTAATTTGCCATATTGCAGCATAATATAGAGCAGCCCCTGTGTAAATCTGAGGGGCAATAGCTTATATAGTGAGGTAAATTTGCCATTTTGCTTCGTTATATAGAGCAGGCCCTGTGTAAATCTGAGGGGCAATAGCTTATATTGTGAGGTTAATTTGCCCTTTTGCAGCATAATATAGAGCAGCCCCTGTGTAAATCTGAGGGGCAATAGCTTATATAGTGAGGTAAATTTGCCATTTTGCTTCGTTATATATAGAGCAGGCCCTGTGTAAATCTGAGGGGCAATAGTTTATATTATGAGGTAAATTTATGGTTTTGCACCATTATATGGAGCAGCCCCTGTGTAAATCTGAGGGGCAATAGCTTATATTGTGAGGTAAATTTGCCATTTTGCAGCATAATATAGAGCAGCCCCTGTGTAAATCTGAGGGGCAATAGCTTATATAGTGAGGTAAATTTGCCATTTTGCTTCGTTATATAGAGCAGCCCAGTTGCCATCTAAATCAACTACTGTCCGGCCAGTACAGCTTTTCCAGGGCAAACTCTGCTAGTTGCGGGCACAAGTCAAGTTTGGCTTCCCAGCAAATCCAGTGGATCCTGAAGGTGTGTTGGCATGGTCATGTCAAGGTATGACATGACCTGCTGTTTGAGGTCTAGCTCCAGGTCTTCCTGCTGCTCATGAGTAGACTCACTATGCGGGTGTAGAAAGCTACTCACTAGCGACTGAAGACTGAGGCTGCTGCTGATGGAGCTGCTGCTCCTTCCACCCCCCCAGCAGCCATGGCAGTGGAAGGTGATCGCAGAGGTCCCCCCGAGTCAGACCTGCGGGAGTATGGGCCATGGTGCAGATAGACATCGCCCTACTGACTACGTGGGATGTCTCTGTAGTAGGTCAGTTTGTCCTCCCTCTCAGTGGGCGTAAAAAATGCCCCCATTTTGTGCCGGAAGCGAGGGTCCAATAAGTTGGAGAGCCAGAAGTCTTCCCGCTGACAAATGGAGACAATTCTGCGCTCACTAGTACGCAAGCATGTGAGCATGCATCGTGCCATTTGTGCAAGTGACTCGGAGGGACTACCTGTCTCCATCTCCACTGTAAACTGCCACGGTGTGTCTGGGTCCTCTGTCTCGCCTTCCTCACAACCCTCTAGCTCCTGTGGCTGCTCCTGCTCCTCCTCTCCTGTCAGATGACTAGATAAAATGGTCATTTTGTGAAACCTAAACTGTGGTTTGCTGTGCCCCACCCCCTCCTCCTCCTCCACTTCAGCCCCCACAGGCTTCATGTGGCTGTGAAATGTATGTGCCATGTCTCCAGTGCCCTGACCAGCCATGGTTTCCAACATGTGTTGTAGTACATGAAGCAGTGGAATCTCATCGTTCATCTCATAGTCCTGGCAACTGACTAATAACGTAGCTTCCTCAAAGGGCCTGAGCAAACAGTCGGTGTCACGTATGAGCTGCCAATGGTTTACATTGAATTTACACAGGGGTGTCCCCCTATCCGTTTGGATCATCCAGAAATCCGTGATGGCTTTTCTCTGTTCCTATAGTGCAGTGGTCCTCAACCCTGTCCTCAAGGCCCACCAACATGTCATGTTTTTTGGATCTCCAAATAGCCAGCTCTATTGCTCTGCAGCTGCACTAATTACTCCACCTGTGCATCTTTGTGGAGATCTGCAAAACCTGGCCTGTTGGTGGGCCTTGAGGACAGGGTTGGGGACCACTGCTATAGTGGATCCTGCATATGGAGGGTGGAATTCCAACGGGTGGAAACATCGCAAATCAGACTATGGTGGGGTACACCGTTGTGACGCTGAGGCTCAATAAGGTTGTGCTTGGTGGTGTAGGAGTGCCAGAAGTGCATGCTAACTTTCTTTCCTGTTGTTCTTTCAGATGGGGGCAAGACTTCAAAACTAGACTGAACACGTGTGCCATGTCAGGACGCATGACTCTGGCTTCCTTGTCACAGCGCAAACAAGATGTTCTTCCAAGTGTAATGCAGCAGGCTGGACTTATGGTGACGCTGTCTGACAGGAGAAATCCCTCAGACATCAAGATTAAAAATTCCAAGAATTTTTGAGGGCTAATTATTCAGAGGCAAATGATAGCTAGTTGTTTCTGATTTAATTACAAGGTGGAAACACACCCTCAAACAAAACTTCACTTTGGCAATACTATTGCATTTGTCTATTCATAATTTTATGTATATACACTAACTAACCTACTTTTTCTCCACAGGATGCTGCATGAAACACTGCCACATCGCTGAGTAGCTGATTTTTCCGAGCAACAGTCCGCAATAATCTGCTGCTGCTGCCGCCGCCACTGCCGCAGACTCCAGGGACCCTCTTCCACTACCTCGGCTTGCAACACCTCCTCCCACGACACTCTCCTCATCACTAATTGCCGGCTAGTGGAAGAAGAGGCGAGTGTCTCCTCCACTTCTTGGCTGGGCAGTAGCTGCTGAATTTTATAATTATCAGATCTTCATCAATGGATAGTGGAGCTGAACCCAAAGCATAACAGACAGACAGTTGACTGGGGGTGTCAGATGCCACTTGTGATGCAGTGGACTGCTTTTGCAGCACTTCGAGACAAAGTTGCTTCATTGGCTGACACAATGACTGGTAAAGCTGTGGAACATATGGTTGAAAAGCAAGAATAACCATTTGTTTTTATATGAAAAAGACCCTGGTTTATACAGACTTTTTTTTTCCAGAGACTGCCCTGCGTGGAAATGAATGGCGCATGGATCATCCAAGCTTTCCTCCCAACAATGCCTGATGTATTCCAGTAGATTGATGACGGGGCCAGACCTACACTAAAGAAAGATGGATCGTGCAAAACAGATTTAAGGCGCTGCTCTCCAGTTACAGACATTCCTCCGCATCGGACCACAAGTAAGTATTGATAAAAAATCCTTTACGTTACTCTTACTTTTTATTAATATTCTTCGGATAAGACGGATCAGACATGATTCCAGATTAAAAATTTCAAGAATTTTTGAGGGCTAATTAGTCAGAGGCAATGATACCTTCTTGTTTCTGATTTAATTAAAAGGTGGAAACACACCCTCAAACAAAACTTCACTTTGGCAATACATTTGCATTTGTTTATTCATAATTTTATGTAGATATTACTAACTAAGCTACTTTTTCTCCACATGACTCTCCACAGGGTGTGATTCATCCAATTTTTGCGCTCCTGAAGCCAACCCCAGGGTCTCTTTAAAGTAATGTTTGGGCTCCTGCTGCTGCTGCTGCTGCTGTCAACTCCTGCCAACTCCAGGGTGTGATTCATCCAATTTTTGGGCTCCTGAAGCCAACTCCAGTGTATATTTGGGCTCCTGCTGCTGCTGCTGCCAACTCCAGGGTGTGAATCATCCAATTTTTGGGCTCCTGAAGCCAACTCCAGTGTATACTTGGGCTCCTGCTGCTGCTGCTGCCAACTCCAGGGTGTGAACCATCCAATTTTTGGGCTCCTGAAGCCAACCCCAGTGTCTCTTTAAAGTAATGTTTGGGCTCCTGCTGCTGCCAACTTCTGCCAACTCCAGGGTGTGATTCATCCAATTTTTGGGCTCCTGAAGCCAACCCCAGTGTCTCTTTAAAGTAATGTTTGGGCTCCTGCTGCTGCCAACTTCTGCCAACTCCAGGGTGTGATTCATCCAATTTTTGGGCTCCTGAAGCCAACCCCAGTGTCTCTTTAAAGTAATGTTTGGGCTCCTGTTGCTGCTGTCAACTTCTGCCAACTCCAAGGTGTGATTCATCCAATTTTTGGGCTCCTGAAGCCAACTCCAGTGTATATTTGGGCTCCTGCTGCTGCCAACTCCAGGGTGTGATTCATCCAATTTTTGGGCTCCTGAAGCCAACCCCAGGGTCTCTTTAAAGTAATGTTTGGGCTCCTGCCAACTCCAGGGTGTGATTCATCCAATTTTTGGGCTCCTGAAGCCAACCCCAGGGTCTCTTTAAAGTAATGTTCGGGCTCCTGCTGCTGCCAACTTCTGCCAACTCCAGGGTGTGATTCATCCAATTTTTGGGCTCCTGAAGCAAACTCCAGTGTATATTTGGGCTCCTGCTGCTGCTGCTGCCAACTCCAGGGTGTGAATCATCCAATTTTTGGGCTCCTGAAGCCAACCCCAGTGTCTCTTTAAAGTAATGTTTGAGCTCCTGCTGCTGCCAACTTCTGCCAACTCCAGGGTGTGATTCATCCAATTTTTGGGCTCCTGAAGCCAACCCCAGTGTCTCTTTAAAGTAATGTTTGGGCTCCTGCTGCTGCCAACTTCTGCCAACTCCACAGGGTGTGATTCATCCAATTTTTGGGCTCCTGAAGCCAACTCCAGTGTATATTTGGGCTCCTGCTGCTGCCAACTCCAGGGTGTGAATCATCCAATTTTTGGGCTCCTGAAGCCAACCCCAGTGTCTCTTTAAAGTAATATTTGGGCTCTTGCTGCTGCCAACTCCAGGGTGTGATTCATCCAATTTTGGGCTCCTGAAGCCAACCCCAGTGTCTCTTTAAAGTAATATTTGGGCTCCTGCTGCTGCCAACTCCAGGGTGTGATTCATCCAATTTTTGGGCTCCTGAAGCCAACCCCAGTGTCTCTTTAAAGTAATGTTTGGGCTCCTGCTGCTGCTGCTGCCAACTTCTGCCAACTCCAGGGTGTGATTCATCCAATTTTTGGGCTCCTGAAGCCAACTCCAGTGTATATTTGGGCTCCTGCTGCTGCCAACTCCAGGGTGTGATTCATCCAATTTTTGGGCTCCTGAAGCCAACCCCAGTGTCTCTTTAAAGTAATATTTGGGCTCCTGCTGCTGCTGCTGCCAACTCCAGGGTGTGATTCATCCAATTTTTGGGCTCCTGAAGCCAACCCCAGTGTCTCTTTAAAGTAATATTTGGGCTCCTGCTGCTGCTGCTGTCAACTCCTGCCAACTCCAGGGTGTGATTCATCCAATTTTTGGGCTCCTGAAGCCAACTCCAGTGTCTCTATAAAGTAATCTTTGGGCTCCTGCTGCTGCTGCTGCTGCCAACTCCAGGGTGTGATTCATCCAATTTTTGGGCTCCTGAAGCCAACTCCAGTGTCTCTTTAAAGTAATATTTGGGCTCCTGCTGCTGCTTGCAACTCCAGGGTGTGATTCATCCAATTTTTGGGCTCCTGAAGCCAACCCCAGTGTCTCTTTCAGCCAATGTTTGGGCTCCTGCTGCTGCCAACTCCAGGGTGTGATTCATCCAATTTTTGGGCTCCTGCTGCTGCCAACTCCAGTGTCTCTTTAAAGCAATGTTTGGGTTCCTGCCCCTCATAGTGATGCCACTTCAACTCTCTTGAATTCAATTGTGCCGCTCTGCGATTCTATTAGCGATGCCTCTGATCTGCATGTGATATTTATTCAAAGTATTATTTAACTAACCCAGCACGCATCCTGTGCGTGTTACAGCAAGGCAGAATGGTTTACAACCCTATTGAGGCTCTAGGAGGCTCAGAAATAGCCGTTTTTAATAGCGATTCGTCGCGAATTTATTCGGGTCGAATCGATTTTTGTCGGAAAATTCTGCGAATCAGTCGAATCGAATTTTTCAAAAGTTCGCTCATCTCTAATATTAACCACCACTGAAGGGACTGCAAAACGTGGGGAGACAATAGACAAGTCTGATTCAATGATAGTGGGCACCTATCCCACTTTGCCAAGAGGAAGAGCTGAAGCGTCCTTATGTGAAACTGGGCAAACGGGACTGCCTCGAATGCAGCTACCATCAATCCCACTAGTCTCATCCCTAGACGGATAGACTGACGAGGGTTGGACAAGAATAGATGAATCAAGTCCTGAATCAGAACCATTTTGGACCGAGGAAGAAAAACCCCGGCCTGAAATGTATCCAGAATCAGGCCCAGGAAGGGAATTTCTCTGGACGGACAGAGAGAGGATTTGGGGTAACTTATTACCCATCTGAACCTCTCTAGCGTAGAGACCACCGTCCTGGTGTCCAACTCTGATTGTTCGAGGGAGGAGGCCGCGATAAGAAGATTGTCCAGAAAAGGCACAATGCGGATGCCCTGGACCCTGAATATAGCCATCACTCCTGCCAGCATCTTGGTAAAAACTCTTGGGGCCGAGGTAAGGCCGAATGGCAGGGCCACAAATTGATAATGTTGGTCTTCTATTGAGAACCTGAGAAATCTCTGGTGACCCGGAAAAATAGGAATGTGCAAATAAGCATCCTTGATGTCTATGGATGTCATGAAGTCCCCCTGACGGAGAGCATCGATCGTTGATCGCAGAGACTCCATGCGGAATTTTCTGAAACGGATAAATTGATTGAGTCTCCTTAGGTCTAGGATAGGCCTACAGAGCCGTCCTTTTTTGGTACCGTGAATAGGTTGGAGTAAAACCCCAAACCCCTTTCCACTGGAGGCACTAGGCAGATGACAGCCATGTTTAACAGATTTGCTACTGCTGCCCGCAGTCCCTGTGCAATTGCCGGATCTGACGGCATCCGGGACATGAAAAATCTGGGAGGAGGCCGGAACTCGAATTCTAGTTTGTAACCGGAAGAGACTACTTCCAGAACCCAATTGTCTGATACCTCCTGACCCCAGACCTGGAAGAAGAACCGCAGCCATCCCCCCACCCGTAAGGGTGAGGGCGTCCCCTCATTGTTGAGCAGGCTTAGTGGCAGATTTGGTTTTGGACCCCCAATTCTGACTTGGACGGCCACGTCTCTTTCCTCTATTCCATGCATTCCCTCTAGGGGCTGAAAAGGCCGATCCTCTACCGGATCTAGACCCCCGAAAGGAAGGGTTAAAAGAGGCCACTCCACGAAATGAACAACATTGTTTCTTACGCTGAGGTAATTTACCTCCTTTAGTGACAGAATCCAATTTTTCTCCAAAGAGGCGCAATCCCACAAAAGGGAGCGCTGTAAGCGATTTCTTGGCTACAATATCAGCTGCCCACTGCCGCAACCATACTGACCGCCGAATGGCGATTAACAAGGCAGAGGTTCTGCTGCACATGAGCAGAGTATCATCTAAGGCAGAAAGTACAAAAGATGCAAACATCTCACATCGCTTAAGAGCGGCGTACTCATCAGAGGCCGGATCAAGCCCTGAGTAATTCATTAGGTCTCTCACAACAGACCTAATAGCCACTGTCATGAGTGCAGAAGCACCAACAGGCAGCAAGGCCGAGCCCACACTGGAAAAAGCGTGGCATGCCATTTGATCAATACGCTTATCCTCTCCATCTTTAAGTGTAGTGGAGTCAGGAGAATGCAACACAGAAGAATTGGATAAATAAAGTACAGGGGCATCCACCACAGGTGGTGATGACCAACGCTTAACAGTATCAGCTGGGAAGGGATATTATTTGTCCCAGCCCAAGGGAATGCCAGGAAGCCGCGCAGGCTTCTCCCATTCTTTAAGAATAATTTCATCAAAATGCTTTTGATTTGGAAATTCTAAACGAGGTTTAGAGACTCCAAAGAATTCCCCTTTTTTGAGGAGGGACTACTTCAGGAGGAGTGATAACCAAAACCTCAAATAACTGAGAAAGAGCCTTAGGGGTATCCACAACACTAGCTTCACCCTGCTCAATCACAGTACCAACAAATTGCTGTTCATCAGAAACATCTGAATCCTCATATAATTCTCCTTCTTCTAACTGAGAAGGATCAGACCAATAAAGCATTTCACAATTATCCAACTCACTTACCGGAACGGCCTGAGTCAAATGTTTCCTTTTAGCTGAGGCCTTCTTGGCCACATAGTTAGACATTAATTTTTCAAGATGAGCCAATCTGGCACATAAATCAGAATGCGACTCACCACCCATGACAATATCACTGGGGGTACGGACAAGACATGGCGGAGTAGGAGATAAGGCAGAAGCCGCAGACGCCGAAGCCTGGGCCCCAGTTTGCTGCATAATAGTTAATTGAGCACAAGGGACGCGAAGAATTGCGTTATCCCCAACAAGGGATGCCCCACATCCAAAACATTGCCGAGTCTGTGCAGAGGGAACTGCATGCCCGTTGTACTGATATGCCTCCATATGGTGTTTAGTATTACACTATAATTGATTATAGTCGCCAAGTATATATGGGATTTATGCAATTGCTACCCGGGATGCCCCTTTAAATAGTCCCAAGTGGGAGGATATTAACACAAATGGACCCCCAAATAAGGCTTTAAGGGCTAAAGACCAGGAGAAACCCCTTTAAAATAAAGAGTTTCCACCTACAAGGAAAACAAACAGTCACCAATGCACACAATACAATAAATGACAAAGCATGAAAAAAAATGGCAGAAACTCCCTTCAGCAAGCTGAGGGGTACTCACAGCACCTTTAAATATGGAACGCTTCACGAATATGTGTGTCATCCTTGCGCAGGGGCCATGCTAATCCTCTCTGTATTGTTCCAATCTTAGTATATGTGCTGCCAAAGCAAGCACAATGAGGGAAGACCATAGGGAAGCAACAGGAGCCAGGCAGACAAAGAGAGCACACAGGTGCTCTTGAGAATGAAATGATTGCTGTGTGCCTAAGCCCTGCCCACCCCCAGAATCACATGACCAAGAATGGAGGGAAATTCAAATCTGAACATAGCCAGAAAACAAAGAGCTTTAAAAGGCAAGCAAAAGAATGCTGCCTAGACAGAAATAGGAAAATCTAAATAAAACATATCCTATTAAATAGTATAGTAAACATACATAATAATATATATGTAATAAAGATTTATTTTATATATCTTTTTTTTTTTTTGTGTGCATGGTGACAAATAAGCCCCCCCCCCCTCTCCTTTTTACCCCAGCAGGGTAAAGGAGAACTAAAGGGGAGAGGATAGAAATGCACCCATAAGGCACAAGGGGATTATAAAGGGACAGGGGCATCCCATGCCGAGAACACCAACCCGGAAACCGCCTACCCACATTTGGGTCTCACGGAGGAGTAAAACTCCTGTATACACCAGAAGGTGTATGTATCTACCTTTGCCTGAACCATACAGCCAGGGCTGGGAGGCATACAATATAACCAAACAGCACTGAGGCATGGGGGCATGACTGGACTTTTACTTCATTTACGTCAAGTGTTAGCTTTGCTACATCTCTATGTCGGTGGCCAAGCACAGATGTTGGTGGGGCAGCATGGCAATCGGGGACACTGTGACAGAGAGACGGAGTCTGATTCACCTGTTACCACTTGTGAATGGTGCTCAAGCTGACAATGCATCTCCATGGACATGCACGTTTCAGAACCTTTTCTCCCAATCGGGCAAGTTTCAGCTCACCAGGGACTGTGCGGGCAGGGAGTGTACTGTACAGTAAGTGTTTGCACAAACAGTACAATATATGATGTTCCATAGAGTTTTTTTTGGCCTGTCCAGTCACACGCCCCTACCCCAGAATAAACAGAACAGGCAAGATAAGCGTGTTTGGGGCCCAGAGATGCGCTGTTGGGTACAGTTTCACAATACTGCAAGTCTGACAGGTAGAAATGGGAGGAGGGGGACCGAGCATGTCATGGGGGGGGAGGGAAATTGATCCTTTACTGAACTCACCTAGAAATTTCTGATGTAGGGCAAGCATACAGTCAGAATAGAGCTGTACCACTCCTGTAGCGATGGTGGTGTCACTCTCTAGCCAGGGATAGGACCGCTGATTGCTAAAGAAACAAAAGCAAAGGTAAATCACCTCCATTCTTCTACAGAGAAAAGACAATTCTGTGAGTACTCACCTGTAGAATTGCTTTTACTATGCATGGCACAGCCTGCCAGTCCTTATGTATGGGTTATTACTTGTGGTGGAGCAGTGTACTGCAGAAGAGTTGTGGCTCCTCCCGGTACCATATAAAAACAGGATCACCACTAGACCAATCTAGCGTTGACAAGCAGTTATTCAAGAAGCCAGGAGATAATAAAGGTAAAAAATTTAACAATCCCCAACTAACTTGGAACAATCACCATAAAGAGGCAACCAAGAATAACGATAACAAGGGTGGTGTGAAGCAGGCCGTGCCATGCATAGTAAAAGCAATTTTACAGGTGGATACTCACAGAATTGTCTTTTTCCTATTGCATGGCACGGCTTGCTTCAAGTCCTTACGTATGGGACGTCCAACAGCAGTGTCCGTAAGGTAGGGTGGGATCCCCAAAGAGTAACAACAGGCAGTTCAAACCACTACCGCCTATCAGCTGAGGCCTTAACATCAACCTTGTAAAACTTGGAAAATGTATGAACAGAAGACCAGGTTGCGGCCTTACAAACTTGTTCAACAGAAGCTTGGTGCTGAAAAGCCCAAGACGCACCGATAGCACGAGTGGAATGAGCAGTAACCCTAAAAGGAGGAACCTTCCGCCTGGCAGAATAGGCCTGCTCGACCTCCTGACGGATCCACTTGCTGATAGTGGATTTAGCCGGAGGCAAACCCTTCCTAGGTTCAGCAGGAAGAACAAAAAGAGCATCAGATTTCCTGAAAGACTCAGTAGCAACCAAATAAAACTTCAGAGCCCTGACAACATCCAAAGAATGAAGGGTCCGCTCCTTGGAATTAGCAGGGTTAGGACACAAAGTAGGCAAAACCATGTCCTGATTGAGATGAAAAGCAGACACAACCTTAGGCAAGAAATCCGGCTTAAGCCGAAACACCACCTTATGCTGATGCCGCTCAAAATAAGGAGGTTTGATGGAAAGCACCGCCAGCTCAGAAACTCGCCTGACTGAAGTAATGGCCACCAAAAAGGCCACCTTAAAAGTCAGAATGGGCAACGCAGCCCCACAGATAGGCTCAAAGGGAGGACGCTGCAGAGCAGACAACACCAGATTCAAGTCCCAAACCAGTAGCATAGGCTTACGTGGTGGACGCACATGAGTAACTCTCTAGAAAACAGTCTTAACCAACCGGCAAAGGATCTTTGGAAAAAAAATTGCAAGAGCTGACACCTGTCCCTTGTTGTTGAAGGCCCGAATCCAAACCATGTTGCAAAAATTCCAGAATCCTGGGGATAGAAAACACCCGACAAGGAAGAGACTTGGACTCACACCAGGCAATGTAAGCATGCCAGACCCTGTAGTAGATAAAGGACGAGGACTTCTTCCTAGCCCGAATCATAGTATCAACAACAGAGGCCGGCAACCCCTTATCCATCAAGATGGAGGTTTCAGCAGCCAAGCCATTAAAGCCAGTGTTTGTAAATTGGGATGGCGCAGTTGTCCCTGAGTGAGAAGATCTGGATCCTTGGGCAAGACATAACGATCTACTGCCAACTGCACAACGTCTGTGAACCACACCCTCCTTGGCCAACAGGGGGCCACCAGGATGGTTGGTACCCCCTCCTGGGCTATCTTGCGCAGCACCCTGCCCAGCAGAGAAAAGGGAGGGAACACATAGAGAAACCGAAACTCCGTCCAAGGCATTGCTAGCGCATCCGTGGCGAAGGCCAGAGGATCCTGTGACAGGGAGATAAATCTGGGAAGCTTGTGATTGTGGCGGGACGCAAACAGGTCCACATCCGGCTGACCCCAGCGGTGATACAGGGAGTGAAATACCTCATTGCTGAGGGACCATTCCCCCAGCCGAGACGTCCCCCTGCTCAGGGAGTCTGCCTCCTGGTTCTCCACCCCCGGAATGTAGACCGCCGAGATGCAAGGGACATTCTCTTCCGCCCAAGACAGTATCAGGGACACTTCCTTGAGGGCTCGCTTGCTCCCAGTCCCTCCCTGATGATTGATGTAGGCAACAGCCGTCTGGTTGTCCGAGCGGATCTGAACAGCCCAACCCCAAAGGTGTGTGGTCAGCTGAGAAGGAACCAACCTGATCGCCCTCAGTTCCAGGACATTGATGGGAGCATGGGCCTCCTGTGGGACCCACCGACCCTGGAACTTCAGAGACTTCAAAAAGCCCCCCCAGGGGTGATACCGAACGGTAAAGCCACAAACTGGTAATGCTGATCCTCTAGAGCAAACCTCAGGAATCTCTGATGACCCGGAAAGATTGGCACGTGAAGATAGGCATCCTTGATGTCCACGGAGGTCATGAAGTTGCCCGGACGAAGGGTACTGACAGCCGAGCGTAGCGTCTCCATGCGAAAGTGCTTGAACCTAACAAACTTGTTTAGACCCTTCAAGTCCAGGATGGGCCTCAAAGACCCATCCTTTTTGGGAACCATAAAAAGATTGGAGTAGAACCCCTGACCCCGTTCCTGGGAAGGCACCAGGCAAATGACTCCAGACTCCAACAGACGTTGAACTGCAAGGCGCAAACCCTGAGCTGACAGAGGGTTTTGAGCCATCCGGGATCTGAGGAATCTTGGGGGCGGCCAGGCTGCAAACTCTACTATCTTGTAACCGGAGGACACCACCTCCTGAATCCACCGGTCTGAGATGCGGAGCCTCCAGACGTAAGCAAAGAGCTGAAGCCGTCCCCCCACCCGGATGGGTGAGGGCGCCTCCTCATGCCTGATGGGGCTTGGGAGGGGGTTTGGGCTTGGAACCCCATGAGAGACGGGGACGACCATAGGACCTGCCACGGCCCCAAGAATCTCTGTGGCTACCCGAGAAGAGGGAGCCACGACCTCCTCTGGGAGCACGCAAGGAGGGGAGGGAAGCGGAGGGCCCCCGAAAGGGCAGAGGCTGCTTCCTACGCTCAGGTAGCCTACCATCCTTGGCTAGAACATCCAGATGCTCACCAAAGAGCCGCAGCCCCGCAAAGGGTAGACCAGTGAGAGCCTTCTTAGCAGCAGCGTCAGCTGCCCACTGACGCAACTAAACAGAGCGGCGCATAGTCGGCAAGAGGGCAGAGGCCCTACCACCCAGCCGTACCGCATCATCCATGGCAGTAAGGACAAAGGCAACAAAATCAGAGCAAAGCAAGAGGGCCCTATAATCCTGCCTCCTCCTACCAGCCATAGCGCCATCAGTGAGACGCTTGAGCTTCTTCTTAAGGTCAATAGCTGTAATGGCAGCGGCGCAGACCGGACGCAGCCCAGCCCCCACAAATGTAAAAGCATGGCAGGCCAGCTGATCCATAAGCCGGTCCTCGCTGTCCCGCAGTGTAGCAGTGTCAGGGGAAGGCATGACCGAGGTGTTGGACAGCCCTAGAATGGGAGCGTCCACCTCAGGGGGACAAAACCATCGCTTTACCAGGTCAACAGGGAAGGGATACCTCTTATCCAACCCTTTGGGCACCGCGGCCAATCTACTAGGACGTTCCCACTCCTTGAGCACCATATTAGAGAAATGGCCCTGCTCAGGGAACTCCAGACGCTGTTTATCAGGACGAAAGAGCTCACCCTGCTTCCTCTTAGCCACCTCAGGGGGGACAATGTGCAAGATTTCAAAAATGTCAGACAACAGTCTATCAGTGTCATCAGGGAACCACGAGTCCTCCCCGGACGCAGACCCAGGGTCATTGTCGTACCCCTCCTGCTGGTCCCCAGAGGAGTCAGAGTCCTGGAAAAGCTCCCCCTCCTCTAGGGAGTAACGGCCACCAAAGGCATCAATTCCCTCATCCTCCTCAGCAAAGAGGGAGGGCATGGGAGCCAGGTGCCGCTTCTTGCCAGAGGCGTTACCTAGAACAGGCTAATGCTGGCCACACGAAGCGCCAGATCAGATTGTGACCCCCTGCTAGTATCCCCCTCACTGGGGGCTAAATGCAGGCACGGAGGGGTAGGCGATGCCGAAGGGGGTGCAGAACTGGGAAGAGAAGCGGGCAGCCCAGCCTGGGCCGCAATGATACCTTGGCGAACGGCACGCACACCGCGGCAGTGTTACTAAAAGGGGATACCCCGCACATGGCACACAACCGGGATTGCCCCGAAAGACCCCTGAGCATGCTATCCCCAGAAGCCTCCATATGGTGATTAACACAGGTGCAATAGGCCAGCACAGGGTAAGGGCTAATAAAAAGCCACCCGGGATGCCCCCCCCAAGGGATGCCCCCAGAAGCCAGTAAGGGGGAGATGAGGGGGGGTAAGGAGCAGAACCGGGAGAAACCACAACCCCCAGTTGTCCCGCC
The DNA here is from genome assembly GCA_027917425.1 of Gastrophryne carolinensis. Classification (NCBI taxonomy): domain Eukaryota; kingdom Metazoa; phylum Chordata; class Amphibia; order Anura; family Microhylidae; genus Gastrophryne; species Gastrophryne carolinensis. The sequence continues at coordinate 629,550,717 of CM051234.1, read as the reverse complement.
TGAAAGACATAAGTAAAAAGGCACATAAACATCCCGCAGTCCATGCCCCAAGGAAACCAAACCCCCAAAGGGGACTCACGGACCAACTAGACCGAAGGATCACCAAGCCGCCAGACCACAGGAGGAAGCGAAACAGGAAAGATCACCGCTGCAGCCCAGGGAGAAGAGGGGCCCCGGACGCGCAGCAGACTCAAAATGGCGCCAGCAGAAGAACCTTGGGGGGCGGGCCGCGGGGGGACGACGCAATATGCGTCATCCCCCGGCCCCGACAAGCTTGAAAACGGCGCTGACGTGACCGCGCCGGCGCAATACAACAAACGCCTCAAGTTATAGCGCCGCCAGCAGCGAGCGGAGTACAAAGCGGCAACGGCAAAAAACACAGTTAAAGCGGACCTTCACTCTGAATAAGAGTCTGTCTTATATGTTTCCCACACCCTGTACATACAGATTGCTCACATTAAATATCATCCTACCTGCATCTACTGCATGTTATGAGCCTTTAAACATCCAAGATGGCGGCTTATGGAAGCCGCCATTTTATCAGGCAGCCTGCAAACAGGAAGTGCCTGCAAACAGGAAGTGACTGTGCTGCTCTGCATTCTGGGACTGCTGACCTTTACCTGACCCCAGCTCTGCTCTGTCTGAGCAAAGCACAGCTATAACCTGCCCCCCTGTACCTTATCCCACTCTCCTCTCCTCAGTAAGTGTGATGCTTCTGAGTCAAGATGGCTGCGCCCGTATCCTAAATTCCTGAACAGAGTTGCAGCCCAGTGGGGGAAAGAATAATAAGTTAGTGACTAAAAATGTAAAATATATTAATTTTACATGCTGGGGAATCGTTTTTTAAGAGTTTGGGCTTTTCATTAAATCACGCTGAAGGTCCGGTTTAAAACACTCTACGCTACCAACCCCCCCCCCCCCACGAACACACGTCGGGGAGAGGGGGGGGGGGGGGGGGAGAGCGAGCAGGCAGTGGCGAGAGCCAGGCCAGGGATGGGGGGGGGGACCCCAGACACCAGCGAAACAAGGCACACAGTCCCCAAAACACTCACCCCCTCAGAAGCTAGGACAGGAACTCTGCATCCCTCAGTAGGCTCACCATAAAGCCTATGGCCGGCTACCCTTTGTGGGACAGGGTCTGCGGCTTGAGGGCACCTGACCCTAGTGCTTCTCTACCGTCAGCCGAGGCTGGGAGACACAGAGGGTCCGGAAACGGGTGGAAATAGACATGCAGGGCCGCAGGTTGCCCTGCTCACCTGCGCAATATAAAGAGCCATCTTCTATCTTCGCAGAATCACTGCAGAGGAAACACTGGAGAGGTCTATTGGTGATCCTGTTTTTATATGGTACCGGGAGGAGCCACAATTCTTCTGCAGTACACTGCGCCACCTTGTGGCGGAATATCCCATACGTAAGGACTTCTTGAAGCAGGCCGTGCCATGCAATAGGAAAAGTCTCAATCTTTGCAGATGATACTAAACTGTGTAAAAGTAATTAAAACAAAAGATGACAGCAGGCAGGTACAAACAGATATAGATAAATTGGAAGCAACAATGGAAAGGGACCTAGGGGTTTTAGTTAACAATAAGCTCAACTGTAGTAATCAATGCCAGGCAGCTGCTGCCAAAGCAAATAGGATCATGGGGTGCATCAGGAGGGGCATAGGGGATCATGACCAGAGCATCATTTTACCCCTGTACAAGTAACTGGTCAGACCCCATATAGAATACTCTGTACAGTTCTGGGCACCTGTGCTTAAGAAGAACTGTCACGCGTTCAAAAGAGGGCAACTAAGTTAATAAAAGGAGTGCGGGGGCTAGAGGACCCTGAAAGATTGTCAAAGTTAGGTTTATTTAGTTTACAAAAAAAGACGCTTGAGGGGTGATCTAATAGCTATGTATAAATATATTCAGGGTCAATACAAAGATCTGTCCCACAATTTATTTATACCCCGGAGTGTAACTATAACACGAGGGCATCCACTAAGGTTAGAGGAAAGCTGCTTTTTTCACCTACATAGGAGGGGATTCTTCTCTGTAAGAGCAGTGAGACTATGGAACTCACTGCCAGAGGAGGTAGTAATGATGGATACAGTAAAAATGTTCAAAAGTGGCCGGGATACCTTCCTGGCATGTGAGAACATTTCCAGCTATGGCTACTGGACCACTGGAAGGAGATAAACAGGCTGAACTGGATGGACTAAAGTCTTTATTCAGCCTTACATACTATGTTACTATGTTAGAGTTGGACACCTCAGAAAAAGATCAATGCAAAATAATGTACCACTAGCATATACAGCAAAGGCTATAATAGGGTGAACAAGTATTACCATACGAGTCTATGAGGTGGAATTGTCACGTTCCTGATGAGTGATAACCCACGTTGCCGAGATCACAGCCCCTTTGTCGCAGCCTTGAGAAAGGGGCCGTGAGCTCCGCAAAGTGGGCCATTTGTAGCGATCACTACTTACCTCCTATCCATTGGTAATATTGTTCCTCATTATGCTTCTAGGATCCTTGTTCTCAGTGTCATGATTGATACTTGTAGTTTAGCATTTATATGACTTGTGTTGGCTGCCTTCTGGCATGATGCAGGGTGGACATTATTATTCACTGGCCAGAAAGCTTTCTTTTTTGCACTGATTGCCATATGTATTGTGTATTTCCTTAACTACTATTATACTGGACTGCCTTACTTGTCACGCATCAGGAAAGTGACAATTCCACCTCATAGACGTGTATGGTAATACTTGTTCACCTTATTATAGCGTTTGCTGTATATGCTAGTGGTACATTATTTTGCATTGATCTTTTTCTGAGGTGTTTAACACTCTTGATGAATCCCTGTGTGCCATATGTGATGAAAGTCAGCATACTGTATCCTTTTCTCACTGAGTTGTACATACATGGTACCTGTAATATTTGTGTTTATGATACCTCATTACAATTTTATTTGCAATCCAATCTGTGTCTATGGTGTGACACATTAGAAGGGTGGTAGTTGGCACACTAGATAGATAGAATATATGTACGGGTGCTAATAGGATTCGAGGTGTCTCACCACAAATCACCTCAACTATATAAACATAAAGTATACCAATGGATCGAAAGCACTCCATAGACACAGATTGGATTGCAAATAAAATTGAAATGAGGTATCATAAACACAAATATTTCAGGTACCATGTATGTACAATTCAGTGAGAAAAGGATACAATATGCTGGCTTTCACATATAGCATTCAGGGATTCATCAGGAGTGTTGGACACCTCAGAAAAAGATCAATGCTAAATAATGTAGCACTAGCATATACAGCAAAGGCTATAATAAGGTAAACAAGTATTACCATACGAGTCTATGAGGTGGAATTGTCACGTTCCTGATGAGTGATAGCCCATATTGCCCAGATCACAGCCCCTTTGTGCAATGTGGGCCATTTGTAGTGATCACTACTTATCCATTGGTAATATCGTTCCTTATTATGCTTCTAGGATCCTTAAGGATTAATGCTTGTAGTTTAGCATTTATATGACTTGTGCTGGCTGCCTTCTGGCATGATGCGGGCGGACATTATTATTCACTGACCAGAAAGCTTTCTTTTTTGCACTGATATGCCATATGTATTGTGGATTTCCTTAACCACTATTATACTGGACAGTCTGCCTTACTTGTCACGCATCAGGAATGTGATAATAAAGCCTTTGCTGTATTTGCAAGTTTACATACATGGTACCTGTAATATTTGTGTTTACAATTTTATTTGCAATCCAATCTGTGTCTATGGTGTGCTTTCAATCCACTGGTATACTTTATGTCGATGAGCTTCCCTCATTGCTGTCATGGGGAAAAGGGATGATTATTGGCATTTAGGCCAGGAGTGTCACTCAAAGAGCCATATATTGGGATGAGAGGTAAAACCTTGGGATAGGCCATCTCTCCCTCCTGCTGGGACAGAGAAGTCATTCTGAAAAATACAACTCTGTGAAGTACTCACCTGTAGAGTTGGTATTATATACAGACAGCACATCCTGCTCCAGACATAGTCCTTACATGTGGGTATACCTCCGCCTTCAGCGCCGTGCACTGCAGAACATGAAGAAAACAAGCTCCTCCCGGCCCTATATATACCGGAGGACCTCCCACAAATCCCCAGCATTGAAAAGCAGTGAGAAAGAGAGGCCAGGAGAAAACCACCCCAGAACAAGTGAAACCAGGGTGGGGTGGAGCAGGGGAAGACCAAGTAGCGGCCTTGCAAACTTGCTCCACAGAGGCATGGTGCTGAAAAGCCCAAGAAGCCCCAACAGCTCGAGTAGAATGAGCAGTAAGACGAAAGGGGGGAGTCTTCCCCTTAGTAGTATAGGCTTGAACCACAGCCTGACGAATCCATTTACTGATGGTAGACTTGGCGGGAGCCAAACCTTTCCTAGGCCCGTGAGGCACAACGAAGAGAGCATCCGTCTTCCTAAAGGCCTGAGTGGTAACCAGGTAAGACTTGACACACCTAACCACATCCAGGGAATGCAAAACCCTCTCCTTAGGGTTACTAGGATTAGGGCACAAGGAAGGAAGTACAATATCTTGATTCAAATGAAATGCAGACACAACCTTAGGCAGAAAGTCTGGCTTGAAGCGAAACACCACCTTATCCCGGTGTTTCGCTTCAATAGACAAGGCAGCCAACTCAGACACACGTCTAACCGAGGTAATGGCTACCAGAAAGACCACCTTGAGCGTGAGGACAGCAAGAGCTGCTTCATGAATAGGTTCAAAAGGAGGACCCTGCAGGGCCGACAAAACCAAATTCACATCCCAAACAGGAACCATAGGTTTCCGAGGGGGGCGCACATGAGTGACCCCCTGAAAGAAAGTCTTGATAAGAGAGTGCTGGGCAAAGGTCTTCTGAAAGAAGATAGACAGGGCCGAAACCTGGCCCTTCAAAGTACTAAGCTTCAGACCTAAGTCTAGACCATGTTGTAAAAACTCCAGCACCCTGGAGACTAAGAATTCCCGGCAGGAAAGAGACCTGGATTCACACCAGTCAATGTAGGCACGCCATACCCTATAATATATGACAGAAGAGGTCTTCTTCCTGGCTTGGACCATGGTAGCCACTACAGAAGCGGACAAACCCTTTTCCTTTAAAATGGTGGTCTCAATAGCCAAGCCGTCAAAGCCGGAGTTAGTAAATTGGGATGGCGTAGAGACCCCTGAGTTAGGAGGTCTGGAATCCTTGGTAGATCGTACTGATCTACTGCCATTTGAACCACGTCTGCGAACCACACTCTTCTCGGCCACCTTGGGGCCACCAGAATCGTGGGTACCCCTTCCAGAGCGATCTTGCGTAGCACTCTGCCCAGAAGGGGAATTGGTGGAAACGCATACAGGAGCCGAAACTCCCTCCAAGACATTGACAGAGCATCCGAGGCCAGAGCCAGAGGATCCTGAGACAGGGATACAAAGCTCGGGAGCTTGTGATTGTGACGGGACGCAAACAGATCCACGTCTGGGACACCCCAACGGTGACACAGGGACTGAAATACCGAGTTGGAGAGGGACCACTCCCCCTGACGGGACGACCCCCTGCTCAGGGCATCTGCTAGCAGATTTTCCGCCCCCGGAATGTAAACAGCCGAGATGCATTGAACATTGGTCTCTGACCATGTTAGAATCAGAGACACCTCCTGGAGAGCACCCTTGCTCCGGGTTCCTCCCTGATGATTGATGTAGGCCACCACCGTCCTGTTGTCTGAGCGTACCTGAATCGCCAGACCCTTCAGGAGCTGGGTCAATTGTTCCAGCACTAACCTGACCGCCCTGAGTTCCAGGACATTGATGGGTAGATGGGCCTCCTGAGGGCCCCACCTCCCCTGGAAACGCAGGGACTTCCAGAATCCCCCCCAGCCCGAGAGACTGGCATCTGTTGTGACCATCTCCCAGGAGGGAGCCAGGAAGGATCTGCCCCTTGTCAAGTTCCCGTGGTCCAGCCACCACGCCAGGGATTGTCTGACCGAGGGGGGAAGCACCCAGAACTCGTCCAAGGACGCTGGGTCCTTGTTCCAAACTGACAGAAGGTGAAGCTGCAGAGTTCTCAAATGGAATTGTACAAAGGGCACCGCCTCGAAGCTTGCCACCATCGAGCCCACCAACTGCATTCCCTGCCGGATGGAGGGATGAGGGCTCGAGAGCAGGGACCTGCGTTGTCAGAGCTTCCACCTTCTGTGGATGAAGGAATATCCTTGACTGAACTGAATCCAGAATCATCCCCAGAAACGGGGTTACTGAGGAGGGGGACAGAGAGGACTTTGGGTAATTGATCACCTAGCCGAAGGACTCCAGGGTGGTCACCACCGACCGCGTGTCCAGCTCTGCCTGCTGCAGAGACTGAGATGAGATGAGTATATCGTCCAGGTAGGGCAACACTCGTATGCCTTTTAGTCTCAACAGAGGCATTACTCCTGCCAGCACCTTGGTGAATACCCTGGGGGCCGACGTAAGACCGAATGGCAGAGCCACAAACTGGTAATGCTGATCCAGCAGCGCAAACCTGAGAAACTTTTGATGCCCTGGGAACACCGGAACGTGCAGGTAAGCGTCCTTGATGTCCACAGATGTCATGAAGTCCCCTGGGCGCAACGAGGCAATGGCAGAGCGCAGAGTTTCCATACGAAAATGTCTGTGTCTCACAAATCTGTTTAAGATTTTTAAATCCAGAATGGGTCTGACTGACCCGTCCTTTTTGGGCACCGTGAACAGGTTGGAATAAAACCCCACGCCCCTGTCTTTTGAGGGGACCTTGCAAATGACCCCGAGGTCTAGAAGGTCCTGCACCGCTAGCCTCGAGACTTGAGCTGAGGCAGGATCCTGTGGGAATCGGGACCCGACGAACCTGAGAGGGGGCAGTACAGCAAACTCAAAATCTTGTAACCGGAGGACACTACCTCCTGAATCCACCGGTCTGGGACATGGCGTCTCCAGACATGCTGAAAATGCTGTAGACGTCCCCCCACCCTGACGGGCGAGGGCGCCCCTTCATGCCTGGGGGGTCTTGGGAGGGGCTTTGGCCCCCAGGAAGAGCTGGGGCGGCGTCCTCTGTTCTTGTTCCAGGAATCTGTGCGAGCTCTGGCGAAGGACACCCCTCTTCCCTGTTTAGCCCCACGATAGGGGGTCGAGTGGGAGCTTGGGCCACGAAAGGGCCGAATCTGACGCTTGTGCTGGGGCAGCTTGCCCCCTTTAGCAAAGATATCTAACCTTTCTCCAAACAGGCGCAGCCCTTTGAAAGGAAGAGCCTTCTTGGCGACATTGTCTGCGGCCCACTGTTGTTGATAGTTAGAAATCCGTGCACTGGGGGGGGGGCTATAGATTCCACAGGCAAAACTAAAAAAGGCTGGGATAGATGGGGCACAGCTGGGGGAGACAGGAATGGATGGGGAAGAGGTGGGTGAGGGGACAGGACACCTTCTGCTGAGGAAGAAACACCTTGACCTGAGAGGTATCCAGCGTCATGCCCAGGAAGGACCTCACCAATGACGGAGTGAGCGAAGACTTGGGATAATTGAGCACCCAACCAAGGGACTCTAGGGTGGACACAACCACCTGAGTATCCCTCTCGGCCTGAAGAAAGGATGGAGCAGCCATTAGCAGGTCATCCAGGTAAGGAAGAATGCGAATGCCCTGGTTCCTCAGGAGGGCCATGACACCCGCCAGCACCTTGGTGAACACCCGAGGGGCCGAAGTGATACCGAACGGCAAGGCCACAAACTGGTAGTGCTGATCCCCCAGAGCGAACCTCAGAAACTTCTGATGCCCTAGGAAGATAGGAACGTGCAGGTAGGCATCCTTGATGTCCACAGTGGTCATAAAGTCACCTGGCCGAAGAGAGCTCACCGCCGACCTTAAGGTCTCCATGCGGAAATGTTTGAACCTGAAAAATTTGTTGAGACCCCCTTCAGATCCAGGATGGGTCTCAGGGAGCCGTCCTTCTTGGCCACCGTGAACAGGTTGGAATAGAACCCCCGACCCCGTTCCTGAAGAGGCACCGGGCAAACTGGGCCCCCCGTGCACTGGGGGGGGGGGGCTATAGATTCCACAGGCAAAACTAAAAAAGGCTGGGATAGATGGGGCACAGCTGGGGGAGACAGGAATGGATGGGGAAGAGGTGGGTGAGGGGACAGGACACCTTCTGCTGAGGAAGAAACACCTTGACCTGAGAGGTATCCAGCGTCATGCCCAGGAAGGACCTCACCAATGACGGAGTGAGCGAAGACTTGGGATAATTGAGCACCCAACCAAGGGACTCTAGGGTGGACACAACCACCTGAGTATCCTTCTCGGCCTGAAGAAAGGATGGAGCAGCCATTAGCAGGTCATCCAGGTAAGGAAGAATGCGAATGCCCTGGTTCCTCAGGAGGGCCATGACAACCGCCAGCACCTTGGTGAACACCCGAGGGGCCGAAGTGATACCGAACGGCAAGGCCACAAACTGGTAGTGCTGATCCCCCAGAGCGAACCTCAGAAACTTCTGATGCCCTAGGAAGATAGGAACGTGCAGGTAGGCATCCTTGATGTCCACAGTGGTCATAAAGTCACCTGGCCGAAGAGAGCTCACCGCCGACCTTAAGGTCTCCATGCGGAAATGTTTGAACCTGAAAAATTTGTTGAGACCCCCTTCAGATCCAGGATGGGTCTCAGGGAGCCGTCCTTCTTGGCCACCGTGAACAGGTTGGAATAGAACCCCCGACCCCGTTCCTGAAGAGGCACCGGGCAAACCACTCCGGATGACAGAAGATGTTGGACGGCCAACCTCAGGCCCTGCGCCGTCATGGGATTTTGGGAGATCCGGGACCGGAGGAATCTTGGGGGCGGCCAAGCTGCCAGCTCTATCTTGTAACCGGAGGACACCACTTCCTGAATCCCCCGATCCGAGACTGTGTGTTGTCTCCAGACGTGAGCAAAGAGTCGAAGCCGTCCCCCCACCAGGATGGGTGAGGGCACCCCCTCATGCCTGAGGGACCTTGGAGGGGGGCTTGGGACCCCAGGAGGGACCAGGGGGACCGCGGGATCGACCTCGTCCCCAAGAGTCTCTGCGGCTACCTGTGAAGGAAGATCCGCGTCCCCCACGGGAAGGGCGAAATGAGGAGGACCCACGAAAGGGCCGAGAATGCTTTCTACGCTGAAGAAGCCGACCATCCTTGGTCAAAACATCAAGACGCTCCCCAAAAAGACGGAGTCCCGTGTAGGGAAGCCCGGTGAGGGACTTCTTAGCAGCAGCCGCCCACTGACGCAGCCAGACAGACCTACGCATGGCAACCAACAGGGCAGAGGCCCTACCACCAAGCTGGATGGCATCATCCATGGCAGACAGCACAAAAGCAATAAAGTCAGAGCAAAGCAAAAGGTCCTTGTAGTCATCCTCTCGCTTGCGAGATCTGGCAGCCTCGGCAAGGCGCTTAACCGTCTTCTTAAGTGCAATGGCAACAATAGCCACGGCACAGACCGGGCGTAAGCCCGTTCCCACAAAGGTGAAGGCATGACAAGCTAGTTGATCCATACGCCGGTCGGCATTAACTCGCAAGGTAGTGGTGTCAGGAGACGGCATAATGGAAGTATTGGACAGCCCCAGGACGGGGGATGTCCACCTCGGGTGGACAAGACCAACGGCAAACCAAGTCGGCCAAGAAGGGATACCTTCTATCCAGTACCTTGGGCACCGAGGGCAACTTGTTGGGCCGTTCCCATTCTTTGAGAACCATATTGGAAAAATGTCCCTGCTCCAGGAACTCTAAGCGTTGCTTGTCAGGGCGGAGGAGCTCACCCTGCTTCTTCTTTGCCGCCTTAGGGGGGGACGATGTGTAAAGTATCAAAAACGGCTGCCAAAAGCCTATCAGTATCATCCGGGAGCCCAGAATCCTCGTCTGAGGAGGACCCTGGTTCGCTATCAGACTCACCATGATGATCCCCAAAAGAATCGGAATCACAGAACAATTCCCCTCCTCCAAGGATTCACGGCCGCCATAGGTATCATAAACCTCATCATCATCTGCAAAGAGGGACAAACCCGAATCCAGGTGGTCGGACGGGCCAGCTGCCGTTCAATGCTGGCCACACGCAGCGCCAGGTCCGAATGAGACCTCCTGCTGGATTCCCCCTCGCTAGGAGCTAAACGCAGGTGTGGGGGAGTAGGTAATGCTGCGGGCAGGATGGGACTGGGAAAAGTAGCGCTCACCCCAGCCTAGTCCGCAATGACACTCTGAGCGCAGGGAACACAGACCACGCTGCGACCGCTCACAGGGGATGCCCCGCACATGAGACACAGCTGAGCCCGCCCCGAAGGGCCCCCAAGCTCGCTATCCCCAGAAGCCTTCATATGGTGATCACAGAAATAGCAAAAATAGCAAACCCACAAGAAAAGTCAAAAAAGTTCAACAAGTAGTGAAAGTGACAGTGACACAAGCACAAGCACACCAATAAAGCATGTGGGATAAATACAAAAAAGAGTCGTTTCTCCCTTCCCCCATCCAGGCTCACCGTAAGCCTATGGCCGGCTACTCTTTGTTTACAGGGTCTGCGGCCCGAAGCATAGCTCTCTGAACACCCAACCCCTGGTGTTCCCCTACCTTCACCTGATCCGTCAGCCGGGGCTGGGAGACAGAAGGGTCCGGAAACAGGTGGGAATAGGCTTGCAAATTCTTCTGTCTTCGCAGTCAGGACTGCAGAAAAAACTCTGGGGTCCCTGGGTAATTCCTGCCCTTTTTATGGGCCAGGAGGAGCCACAAGTCTTCTGCAGTCAACTGCGCCACCTTGTGGCAGATTACCCAAATGTGAAGAATTGAAATGAAGCAAGCCGTGCTGTACACCAGGAAAACAAAGTTTGTGTGTACCTTGCAATGCCACTTCCCGTACGTGCAGTATTTCATATTGCAATGCTAGGTGCCAGGGAGGAGAGCATGACACTGGCAGGGAGACTAATCACTATGTCGCCGATCAATTAAAAGGGGCAGAAATGAGCACGGCAACACAGAAGCAACTGAGTGCCGGGCTGTCGAGGCAGAGGTCCAGAAATCTGGTGCTGAGGTCCGCATTCGGACCCCGGTCCGCCAGTTGAGTACCACTGCTTTAGACATTATCTCCTCTGTATTTCTGAAATGGCTCAGTTTGTCGACTGTTTGTGTATTGCTGTGGTCAATTGTGAGTGGACAAATGGCACCTTTGAGAATAAGGGACATGGAAATGCTGCACCACATGCCATTGATGCCATTTCGGCTACAAAAGTGCGAGAGGGTGAACTGACACAGTAGTGGAGCAGCTCCCCACCACAGTAAACATAGGGGGCTAACAGACTAAAACAACACTGCGTATGGAGCTCTGACAGATGGTAACTGCTACCAAGCTGCAGCAGAAAAAGTGTTTTCATTTTCATGGCATTATTGAAAATTGGACCACCACTGATTGGCAAAGGATTGCCGTCTCCGATGAGTCAGGTTTTGTATGGACGTTGGTGTGTCAGACAAGAAACATCCCCCATTTCACTCACCTTGTCTCAGAGCTCTCGCCACGTCGCGGCCGCATCCCGACTCACACCTAGAGTAAAATCAAGCACGCTGATTGGTGCAACGGGCAGCTCAGCCAACCAGCGCGCTTGTTCTCACCCGAGTCTGCGTTATGGGAGAGACAGGAAGGTGAGTGACCAAGGGGCATACACACAAATTGGGATGCCCCCACTAAGAGGAACAACAACCTGAAAAGTGAAAATCTTTAACTAAGACGTCTAGGTCTTTTTCCATTGTAGTTTTATTAAGCATTTCCTTATTTAGTGTGTAATCATGGCACAAATTTCTCCTGCCCACGTGCATGACTTTACACTTATCTGTATTAAACTTCATTTACCATTTACCATGTTGCTGCCCATGCTTCCAGTTTAGCTATATCTGTTTGTAGCTGCCTGCTGTCCTCGTTTTGAATTAATTACTTTACACAGATTAGTATATGCTGCAAATACTAGGAACAACCTCCCAGAAGAGGAAGTTGGAAAATCAACATTAAGTGGATGCATCCATGCATCAGTCTCACCTGTTTTCTGTCTCCAGAACCATCAGCCACGGCTTGAAGAGCTCAGTGATCACTGAATGGAGGGACTTCAGCACTGAAACACAATAAGAATGGTCATGCCATTATTCACAAGAGAGATTGAGGAAAGGGGCAAGATTGCACCCAAGTGGGTGTGGCCATGTAGAATTTGGGCAAACATAGGGATTAAAGTGGAGTAACCATCTGCCTAGAGTCTGTAAGACTTTAGGGTCGGTAGTCTCCCTGTTCGTGGCGCATCACAATCTTGCATGCCCTGATGTGTGGGGTGCCCGGGATCACCCTGATGTGCATCCATGCCAGGCATTTTTGATGTGGGTACACAGCGGAGCGGCTGACGCCTCACACTCTTTTTAGAATTACTATGACGCTTATATGTCAAAGCGACGTCTTATTAGTAGATGAAGCATGGCATTCCAAATCAGCCTACCCAACCCCATCCTGTGGAAAGACTGGGGTGGAGAAGGTGAAGTATTTTTTATTTTATTACTTCAAATTGAATCACAGGATGGAGCTATGCGCTCCATTTACTGTGGCATCAGCACAGCAGCGTTTTACCCACCAGTTTGAACTTGTTATGAATGGGACAGCCGTCAAAAGAATGCACAACTTGGGTGTACATCTCAGGGCCATGCAGGTAAGTACTGATGGGTCTGACAGAAAGCCTGCCAGCCAGCAGGGGAAGAAAGGGCATGCACATGTGCCATGCGGGGCAAGATACAATTACCAGGATAGACAAAATCATAGTGACTAGTCCACATTAATGCTCGGCAAATTACTCTGTTTAGACACAAAGCTCAGCAATAGCAAGCGTGAGTGTGCAAATCCCTGGTTTCCCTGTAAAGGGCGCGTGCTCCCACGCCCAGCCTATCTGAGTTGCTGGGGACAGAATCGTGCCTCGATCCAGAAATGCTGGGGATGTGGCAGCAATATTTTCCATAGCCGTCAGAATAAGGGAAAATGCGAGTTTTGCGGCGAACTAGAATTCACACATAGGGGCATCCTGATTTTGGATGCCCCACTATCTATTGATCCCTAGGCCAAAAAACGAATTGCTATGCAATCGAGCATATTGCGCTTGTAACATATGTCAGTGCCAGATGCCATTAGGATTCTCAGGTGAGATCATATGGTCCAAAATCAGCGGCAGGAATTTCCGCCCTTGCGGGAGGTGCATGTGCAGGTTTATAACAACTCCAGAAGAGCCATCTGGAACATGCAAGGTAACAGAACTGCTGAATTGGTTTCTTACCAGCCTGAATGGTCAGGCTCCCCATAGGCTCTTGCTTGATAGTAAGGACCTCGTAGTCGATGAGACTTTTCACCAAATATTCCAGAAAGGTCTTCACCTCTGTGATGTATAGACTCCACTTGGACAATAAGCCGAAGCTTTGGAATTCAGACTTGGACAAGCGCAGTTTGGAGAAAAAGTCTGAAAGCCATTTAATGGTCTCCAATACCTGCAAACACCAGAAGATAACTCCGATTATCAGAGGCAGCACCATGCATCTACCTGCTGTTATTGCCAAATGAACAAAATATTTGAAGGTTCTGATATAGGTTTATGAAAGCTTTATTGAACACTAATTGAATAATAAGCTATTAATTGAATAATGAGCACTGAATTGAATAACAAGCAATAGATCTTAAAGTGCATTATGAGCAACAGGTGATTTGAAGGATACTTTTGAATTAAATGCACTCAAAGGTTAAATACTATATAGGGAGCATTAATGTAACTCAATATTTCAATACTACAAATGCAATTTCAGTATAATCAGAAATGGGGCACTCGCTTCTTCACAGCAGATCACCACCGAGCTGACTATTATCACATGTCCACGGAACATCACATGGAGACGCAGAGAAAGAGTCGATACTCCAAATAAACAGCGAGACAGTGTCACATCTGGGGCATCTACCTTGTACTGCTGCTGTTAATTTTTGACCCTTTTTGCCAAGTAGGAGTGACTATTCTCCCATCAGCAAACAAAAATCTAGAATTCTGTGAAATTTCACTTAGCCCAAATAATTTAAAGGTCCAGTCCGCCTATATTCCCACCGCCCTGCCTCTCTCTCCTAGCGCTAACGCAGGACGAGGGGGTTACATAATTTAACACTTGCAGCTCCGGCAGGGTTCGCGCTGTGGGACCTGCCAGGATCAGGTAAAATCATTGGCACCCCGGGGGGTTTTGCACAGCAGGGCATCCAGTGTAGGATACCCCAGGGGTAGGCTAGCGTCCGGGTCAGGAATCTTTTAGGTTCCAGGGCCCGGCCGTGCGGGCCACTTTAATACTTAGAAGTGGTTATTGATTTCTAGAAGGAAGTAAAAAGAGTACAGGGCTTTTTTTTTTAAATGCAGGCTATGCAGCTATAAATGAATGTGTTAGGTAGGTAGGAAATGTAAGCTTAGGATATTACCTGCTCAGCCGACAGCATCATTTTGCTGCTACTGTTTGGGAACATGAGGGGGTCTTTGCTGTCCAGTTTGATGCTGTTCCGGGGGACTCTTGGACTGTAGCATCCGACAGCTTTCAAAGATGTTCTCCAGCATTCAGGGCTCAGAAGTTGCTCAGATGAACCTGTAGAGCACAAAGAGGGGGGACGGCCGATTTATTAGAGTTATTATTGAGGTCATTCCTACATCCTAACATTTGTTCACAAGCAGAACAAGACCCAGGATTTTAACTATCCTGGCTTCTGTTCCTTGCCCCCGGGGGATCCTGATTTGGAACGTCTTGCTATGTGAAACTCCCCAAATCGCACATACAAACTCACCTTTCTTGGTCCTACGGCGCATAGGCGGGCTCTCATCCAGTCAGAGCAGTTTACCATGCTGAAAAAAGAAGGAGGAAATGTGTAAAGTATGTCTGAGATAGAGGGAATGTGGAGAAGAGTAGGACGACATGAAAGGGAGATGAAAGGAATGCGGAACACAGGAGGAGGAGGAGGAGGAGGAAATGTTGGAAATAGGACTGAGAATGAATGTAGCGCAGAAGAGAAGGAGGGAATATGCAAATTAGAACAAGGAGCGCAGAATGTGGAAATAAGAGCAAGAAGGAGGGAATGTGAACATGAGAAAAGGGAATGAAGGGTATGTGAAAGAAAGATTGAGAGAATGCGTGATGCTTCTAAGGCAAGATGGTGGTGCCCGTATCCTCAAGTCCCGAACGGAGTTGCAGCCCAGTGGGGGAAAGAATAATAAGTGACTAAAATCATATTAATTTTAGATGTTGGGGGAATAGCTTTTTAAGGGTTTGGGCTTTTCCTTAAATCATAATGAAGGTCCAGTTTAAGAGACTTTGGGCCGGTCCAAGAAGGGAAACTTACTCTGCATGAGGAGCCTCAGGCAGTCACTGTAGTGATCTGGGAACTGATAGCGGAGGATGGAACTCCAGTGCTTGCAGAAAATATTGAACGGCATCAGCAGATCTTCTTCGGGGGCCACACCACACAGCGTCAGGGCCAAATGCACAGAATCCAGCAGCTTGCTGCGCTCAGACATGGAAGGCTTTGCAGAGTTCAACCAGTGATTCAAATCAAACTGTAAAAAGCAGCACAAAGTACAATGAATAAACACTTGCCTAATGTGAAGGTTGTGTAGACAGATGAGAAAAATCCATAGGCACTTCCAATAAACTAACTTCGGGTACAGATGTCTCCCTTTTACCTTAAAAAGGAGCAGCACACCCATCCTCCTGGGTCTATAAGACTCATGGGTAAATTGCTCTACCTCTTTATGGGGCATACGGGATGTGTGAAAGCCCCGCGATCGCCCGATTCACTCCGACATGCCCACGGCGCATCTCTGGCATGCCTCTAGCTGTGGGTGTGACCATGCTATACCTTCCTGAATGGGTGACGTGGGTGCAGCTAAAGGCAGGGATGCGGCTTGTGGCACTTGCTCTGTTCAGATATGCTTTGTCACACTGACTCAGTACAGCGAAGAAAATCTGAATGGAACGAACACCGCTGATTGGCTGAGCCGCCCACGTGCCAAATCCATGCGACAAAGGAAATCTGAATCAAACGAGCACAATTGATTGGCTAAGCCAGGTAACCAGGAAGAGGTGAGTTCCAGGGCAATCTGTGGGGATACACACAGCAGGGCAGCCCAAATCGCCATGGCCTGATGTGAAACCCCCTAGATTGCTCAGTCCAAACTCCCCTATCGCCGGCCCTAAGGCGCACATGTGGGAGCAATTTGGGATGCCCTGCTGTGTGAAACCCCCCTAGATGGGGGCGCGCGCGCGTGGCCGTGACGAATGGCCGCAGCCTGAGACGGCTCCGCGCGATCGGGAGGCTCTACCACACTACCTAAGCCTGGGCACTAACCTTCTTACGTTGGCTGGTCGGTGAGAGGAGCGGGCACATTTGGGGCATGATGAGCGCGGCCCCAGGCAAAAGGAAAGCCCTTAAAGAGGCAAGAAAATCGGCGGCCTCGGGATCCAAGATGGCGGCCGCTGCTCCTGCTGAGCTGGAGGACGGAGGCGAGGAGACGCAGACAGGCCCTGGAGGAGACGAGACTGAGAGGGTGAGTGGCGATGACATTTCATTAGACTCATCAGACAGCTGGCCACGTCTCCCCTCAGCCCCTAACAGTGTGATACAACCCCCATATGACAGTCAGCCCTTACTGTCCCAATTAAGAACCATCGTCAGGGAAGAAGTGACTGCTGTAACAACTAAGCATACTGACACCCTTCTTAAAGAAATAAGGGACATAGGAGGTCGTACTGAAGCCCTGGAGTCCCGTATGGACGATGTCACACGGGTCTTAGAGGACCATAAAAACATATTTGATCAACTACAGGAGGAAATCGCCTCCCTTAGTTCCCAGAACGAAGAGTTGGAGAACAGAAACAGGAGGGCAAACCTCAGATTCCGGGGCCTTCCAGAATCCATGGAGGACACAATGGGCACCATAACAGCTCTGTTAAAGGAACTTGTCCCTGACCTCCCAGCCGACAGATTAGAATTGGACCGGGCACATAGGGCACTGACCAAGCGACCAGTAGATGGCCCACCACGTGATATAATAGTCCGATTCCATTTTTACCAGACCAAAGAAGCGGTCCTGAGGGCCTCCAGGGAGAAGGCGCCCCTCACCTTCCGGAAGCAGAGCTACCAAATTTACGCAGATTTGTCACAAACCACCATCCAGAAGAGACGGGCGTTCCGTCCATACCTTCAGTCCCTTCAAGCCCAGGGCATCCGATATAGATGGGGTTTTCCCTTTCGGCTTTCTTTCACGCACCAGGGGAAGCCCATACAAGTCTCCACGCCAGCGGAGCTGATTGAGAAATTTAAGGTCTTGGAAATAAAACTCCCGGACTCTGACGCAGTGGCCTTCTCTCTCCCTACTACCCCAAGAACCCCTAGACCCGGCTATAGAAATAACCAGCAAGTCACACCATCGCCGAAGAGACCTGCACAACCACGACACTCCCCAGCCATGAAACGTCTCCTTTCTCAAATGTTCCACCCGGTGTCTAAAGACTGAGATTTCTGTGCCTTGCTCCATCCCTGCACTAATTTCGGATCGGCACCGCCTGGATACTGCCTCCCAGACGGGAGATCCTGTTCCCTAGTGGAAATCAACAGACCAGGAACAGTCCGACACGCCTGGAAGACCGCTTATTAAGAGGGCAGGGTGACTGCTACATACAAGTTCTGACCCAGTGAAATACCAGCGGGCCCTGTCTGCTGAAACCCCCCTCCCCCCCCCCCCTCCCCTTGTTTTTTTTTCTCTTTTTTCCCTTCCCCTTCCCCTTTTTTTTCTACTCAGCACACTTTTTTATTTTATTATTTCGTATGGGACTCTCTTTTTTGTACATAGTTATAACACTAGCTAAGTTATACATCTTGAATCTGGACGTTTCTGAGACTGCTCGCCGGATATAGTTAACAGCCGAGTCACCCAGAACGATCTAGCAGATCCCTCAGAGTAAATCACCCCCCTCTCTATCCTCCCCCTTGTTGGCCCTCCTACCCCTACCCCCCATTAGGCAGAAAGTAAGAATGTTGCTTTTACTATGATCAGTTGTTTAGCCGCGTTGTTCGAGACCCAGACCTGGGCCATTAGTTTGACTCTGTTTCAAATGTTTAGTTGTGTGTGGTGTGCGGCACCCTGCGCTCTTGCTGCCACCTACTGGTGGTAATGAGTGGCCACGATGTAATGATCATCCACTTTACCCCTGTCTGGGATAAATAGCTGGATTTATCTAACTCATTCAATATATTGAGCTGACACATACTAGATTTTAGAGGGTGCTGTTGGCGGCCCTGGGTGTCGCTGGTGGGGTGAGGTGAACGAGGAGAGCACTTGGGACGATCCAGTGGAATATCTTGCTGTGGTCCTCCCTGTTCCCTGCCTCCTGTCTCCAACCGTTTCATCTCTCCTCCCTGGCGGCAGGTCAACAATAATATTTTATGCTCAGACTGCGTTTCCCACCCCCCTCCCCTCTGAGTAAGATACAATGCTGAAGATGATTAACCTTTTTTTCCTCCACAGGCTTTTAGTGTACTAGGCTTTCCGGAACCCAAGCCTGAAATATTAGCTCTACTTGAACTGGGTTGTCTGCTGTGATGTGTCATGTGAGGGGAGGTTTCCCTGCTCTCGTCAGTTGGCGGGTGGGGGGAGGCCTCTGTGTCTCAGGTAGATCCAGCAGATCGCTTTGATAAAATTTACCCCCTCCCCTGTTTCTCAGGTTCAAATAATTGTGATGTTTGCTTTTGTCTAGTTGCCCAAGTTATATACCAGTGGGGCCTCCCGATCCTCTTCTGGTACGCCCCGAATTCCGAGGATGGGAAACTGTATCCCAGGCCCTCGGACCGTTTGGTTCGCACGGTGGCATGCGAACAGAATATCTTCTGTATGTATTCTTTGTAGTTTGTGTCTTGTTTACTTCTCTCTTTTTCCGCTCCTTCTAACCTTTTCCTCCTATCCTACCCTCCCCCCCTCCTCGATCCCCTCCTCTAGGTCCTCTGGCAGGACAGTAGGGAACTGGCACAATAGAGGTGCGCCCCCAACCTGATTATGGCCAAGCCGATTAATATTGTCTCGCTTAATGTTCAGGGCCTAAATTCACCAAACAAGAGATCTAGGGCCTTTGCTTTCTTCAACTCTATTCATGCTGATATAGTATGTCTGCAAGAGACACACTATACCCCCTCCTCCACCCCAAAACTTTTGCATTTTAAATACCCTCTTTCTTTCCAAGCAGTATGTCAGCATAAACGCAAGGGTGTCCTCATCGCATTCCGGAAGGGTATCCCCTTCACCTGTACCAAACAGATCTCGGATCCTGATGGCCGGTTCCTCCTGCTGCAAGGTACCCTCCAAGATAACGAGGTAACTTTCCTTAACTATTATGCCCCGAATGATAAACAGACGCCCTTCCTGTCTCAAATGTGCACCCTATTGAAATCCCATGGTAAGGGGTCCCTGTTTATGTCTGGGGATTCCAACCTGACGTTACACCCAAACTTGGACAGATCCCTGCCTCCAAACGCCCAGACGACTCAGGAAAGCAAACGGTTCACTGAAATGATTTCCCTAGCTGGTTTGATTGATCCCTGGAGAGACCGCCACCCATACAAACGGGATTACACTCACTATTCAGCCCCCCATAGAGTGTCAGCCAGAATTGACCACATCTTCATCCAACCCTCTCTACTCCCACAGGTAGGGCTGACTAAAATTTACCCGATACCGTGGTCTGACCACGACCTAGTAGCCATATCTTGCAATTCATTAGCTATCAAACCTAACCCCTCCTCATGGATACTTAATGACTCCCTGCTGTCCTCTGAGAAACTAACGGAGGGGGCCAGTAGGGTGGCCTCTGAATATTTTAAGATAAATGAATCTCAATCCACGTCACCATCCATGGTGTGGGGAGCATTCAAATCTGTCATGAGAGGCCACTTTATTGCCCTTGCCTCTAGGAAAAAGAAGGAAAGGAAGGCTCTGGCGGCGACCCTGCAGGCACAATATGAGAAAGACGTACAGGCCTTCAAAACATCACCTAGCTCCAAACGCCTCCGCCAAATGGAAAACTCCAGGACTAAATTGAACCTGTTGCAGACTGACCAAGCGGAGTGGCGTTATAAAAGGTCCCGTCACCAATATTACACATCGGCAAACAAAGCAGGAACTTTGTTAGCAAACCAGCTTAAATGTCAGGACCCTTACACCCCTCCAGTTAGACTTAAAACTAGAACAGGCATTGAGACCAGTAATCCCCAAGCAGTTGTGAATGAGTTTTCAGCAGGTCTCTCGGACCTGTACAAAGCCCCTCCCTCCCTGCATATTCCGCACGCCCAGGCCTTCTTTGAGGACATTAAAATACCTACACTCCCGGAAGCCCAGAGGGTAATGGTAGATGAGGACATTACATTAGAGGAGGTTTTAGCCGCAATCAAGTCTTTGAAAAATAATAAGAGGCCTGGGCCTGATGGCTTTTCTGCTCTTTTTTATAAGAAACTGTCTCCAGTGATTGCTCCGAGACTAGCAAAGCTATTTAATTATATAAAGGGGGGAGGCCCCACGGACCCAGAAATCCTAAGAGCCTCGATCGTAATGATCCCGAAACCTGGTAAAGATCATCAACTATGGGCAAACTATAGGCCCATCTCGCTTCTGAATATTGACCTAAAACTCCTCACCAAGATCTTGGCCAGTAGAGTAAACAAATTCCTGGGGAACATCATTCATAAAGATCAGGTGGGGTTTGTCCCCAGAAGGCAGGCAGGAGATGGAGTCAGAAGGATAATGCAGCTCCTACATAGAGCTAAGTCTCAAAGCATTGAAGCCATGCTCCTCTCCCTAGATGTGGAGAAAGCCTTTGACTCCATCTCCTGGCAGTATCTACAATTTGTTCTGGAGCGGTGGGGATTTGGAACTGGGTTTTTGACTTGGATTTCAGCCTTGTACTCGCACCCGACGGCTCATGTTAGATACTCAGGATTCACATCACCAAACTTTCCTATACAGCGAGGCACAAGACAAGGATGCCCACTGTCCCCTGTGCTGTTTGTCCTGGCTCTAGAACCCCTAGCACAGAAAATCAGACAAAATCCCTCGATCAAAGGTATCCCTCTTGGCCCTCAGGAACACAAAATATCCCTTTTTGCTGACGACATGATGTTGATGATGTCATCCCCCCATATATCGGCCCCTAATGCCATTAAAGTTTTCAATGAGTTCAGTCAAATAACTGGCCTCAGACTGAATGCTGCTAAATCCATGGCCCTGGATGTCTCGCTCACCAAGCACACCAAACAGACAATTATGCAGAATTATACGTGGCAGTGGACCCAGAAATTACCTTACCTGGGGATTAAGCTAACGGCCAACAATGCAGACCTATATAAGGCAAATTACCCTGGGGCTCTTAAAACATTAGAGGGGCTGCTCAGGTCTTGGCAGTTTCTAAGACTATCGTGGCTGGGACGTATAGCAGCACTAAAGATGACCATATTGCCTAAAATCCTATATTATTTCAGGGTCCTGCCCATCCATGTTCCTAAGACCACCCTTGATCTGATACAGCAGAAGTTCCTGGCATTCACCTGGAGTAAGATCAAACCTAGGGTTAGCAAAGCAACCCTGTATTGCAAAAAAGAAAGAGGAGGTTTGTCCTTCCCTTCAATCCATAAATATTATATGGCAGCACAAGTGGCGCCATTGGTCTTACTGCATACTCCAAGACATAAGCCCCTCTGGGTGATGAATGACATGGAAAGCTGCGACCAGATTTCCCCTTCCGCCCTGCTATGGATCCCTAAGACCCTGAGACCCAAGACCCTTCCCCCAATCCTGTCATTCTCCCTATCACTTTGGGACAGAGTCCAAAATATATTTAGCTCTCCCCACGTGCCTGCTTCCCCCCTACTCGGTAACCCGTTGTTCCCTCCGGGAATTTCTCATTCTGCCAATTTTAAATGGTGGACCCAAAACAACTACAAAATAGTAGACAATTTTTGTACCCCAAGTGGGATGAGGAGCCCTCAAGATCTTGCGCCAGGTGGGGCCCGACCTCCAACAGAAACATTTCGGCTCCTGCAGATCCAACACTTCATCAAATCACTCTTAAAGAGGGCGCCCCCTCCATACCGGCATACAGAATTTGAGAACAGGTGTATTAGGGATCACTTTGGGGGAGGTTTAATCACCTATCTATATGATTCATTGGTAGCTCAGCCACCTACATTCAGACACAACTATATGATAGCCTGGGAAAAGGAGCTAGGCACGACCAGGGATGAAAAGAGCTGGCAGAGAATTTGGGACCATACGAAAAAAGCATCCAGCAACACAGTGGTTCTGGAGAATGCTTACAAGGTATTATTCAGGTGGTATTATACCCCAGACCGAATTCACAAATTCTCTCCCTCTACATCGCCATGGTGCTTTAGGGGATGTCAGACCTCGGGGACAATGGCTCATATTTGGTGGGACTGCCCTATAGCTAAAGCCACCTGGGACAAAACGTATAGACTGTTAGCAGATGTCCTACATGTCAGCAAAGAGAGAGACATCTGGGAAGCACTTATGCTACACAAAGCTAGCACCCTGAACAAATCAGAATGGAAATTGGCTCAACATATCTTTGCGGCAGTCAAAACCACAATTGCTAGAAATTGGAAAACCCCAAACATCCCTTGGCCGGAAATTCAAAACAAAATCTCCGATACCATGAGCAATGAAAAGATGTCGGCCTTAAAGAATGATACCTACAATAAATTCCTCAAGATCTGGTCCCCCTGGATTGACTATGTGGGCCTGACCCGAAACCAAACAGACCCGGTATACCCAATTTAATAGACCCTTGTAGGGGAGAGCGAGGGCCCTTGCCTGACCAGAGGTATTTTCCCACTCCCCCTCCCCCCCTTTCCCCCTCTTTCTCTTTTCTTACTGCCTCCCCTCATTTTACTTTTCCTCTCTCAACACTTCTAGTTAAACGTTAAGAGGTAGTAGTGTTATATGTATGGCATTTGTTCTATAAGTACTGGTTACACAGATGCAGTTTTCACAAGCTGTTCATGATACATCAATAATAACTATGTTAGTACGATAAAAATATTTTTATTAGTCAACATAGTGCAGAGTTCATATATGTCACATTACAACTATCGCTGAGAATGCAGTCAGATGTTCTCCTTAGCTAATTTCATTGATCAGTAATGTTAATAATGCATCTTCTATTCTTCTGTATGTGATCTACATTATAAATGTTTATACCCAGTGCATGTATAATTGCCATATATAACTTATGACTTCTGAAAAACTCAATAAAAAATTTGGAAAAGAAACCCCCCTAGATTGCCCAGATCAAGCTCACCTTCCGCTTATTGTTGCCATTGCTTGGACTTTCCTTTTAAAGCAGAACAATACTGAAAGCTGGCCCCAAATCAGGATTCCTCCTGGGCAAGGGACAGAACCCGGGATAGTGTAAATCCTGGGTTTTGTTGTACTTTAAGCTAGGGCAGCAACAATATGAAACACTTAGGTGGCACTCTAGTGTGGGTATCATCATAGCATCTTCCACACCAGGGAAATTATAGCAGAAGTTTGGGGGGTAATCTTTCTTTTGTTAAGAAACTATTGGCAAAACACACACAGGTGTGCAAATTATTATGATTTTATCAATATAAAAAATGTAAGATAACACACATATGAACACAGACGGACAGGTGCTGATGATACAAAGGTTAGTAATAGAGGGATATTCCGGGAGGTGTCTGCAACATGGAAAATGATTTAGCTTTACTGGATAGATGGTCAAAACTGTGGAAACTAGAGTTTAATGTCTCTAAATGTAAAATCCTGCACTTGGGTAGAAGGAATCCCTGCTCTGAGCACCGTATGGGCAGCGCTGTGTTACCCAGGACCTCGGAGGAGAGAGATTTAGGGATACTGATTACTGATAGCTGCAAGATGAGTGGACAGTGTAGCCAGGCAGTGGGAAAAGCAAGCAGGATGCTCGGCTGCATAGCTCGAGGCATCACCAGTAGGAAGAGGGAGGTTGTGATGCCGCTGTATAGAGCCCTGGTGAGGCCACAGCTAGAATACTGTGTGCAGTTCTGGAGACCTTACCTGCAAAAAGACATTATTCAAATAGAACGGGTCCAAAGGCGGGCAACGAAAATGGTGGAAGGACTTAAACTTAAAACTTATCAGGAGAGACTTAAAGAACTTAATTTGTACAGTCTGGAGGAAAGAAGGGAGAGGGGGGACATTATTGAGACCTTTAAATATGTGAAAGGATTGAATAAGGTTCAGGAGGGAAGTGTTTTTAAGAAGAAACTTAATGATAGAACAAGGGGGCACAACCTGAAGCTAGCGGGGGGAAGATCAGGAGCAATGCTAGAAAATATTATTTTACAGAAGGAGTAGTAGATGCTGGGAACAAACTTCCAGCAGAGGTAGTTGAAAAATCAACAGTTACTGAATTTAAACATGTCTGGGATAAGCACACATCTATCCTAAGATAAAGAGTACATACAGTATATAGATAAGGGCAGACTAGATGGACCGTATGGTCTCCTTCTGCTGTCAACCTTCTATGTTTCTATGTTTCTATGACAGGCTGTATACTCGGGCTATAGCTTGGGTTCTACAGAATTCACCTTGGTCAGCAGCATAAAGATGACATCGCTGTTGTCCTCAGAAATGGCCTCAACCACTTTCTCGTACAAGTGCACAAATTCCCCGGGAGAGGCAGCCGGGGTAAAATATGGAGACAGGAGATTGCACAGCCGCCGATTCTGCAAAATGGTCTGGAGTATGGGCCGGCACTCTGACTGGGTTCCACTTATAAACACCTAGACAAGAAATAAAAGGTGGAGAAACTAGGGTTAACAAATAACATAATACCACCAATAGGTTGCCCTATATTCTAATCCAGGGAGGAATAATCTGCCGCCCTCGGCATCCCGGGTATTTCTACCCATCTCACCTCCGTCCACCTCTTCCTGCCTCTCCTCAGTCCTTATCACCCTTTCCTGTCTGACCCCTGCCTAATTCTGCCCACCTTACCTCTGCTCTCCTCCTCTAGGCCCACCTCACCTCTGCCCTCCTCCTCTAGGCCCACCTCCCCTCTGCTCTCCTCCTCTAGGACCACCTCACCTCTGCCCTCCTCCTCTAGGCCCACCTCCCCTCTGCTCTCCTCCTCTAGGACCACCTCACCTCTGCTCTCCTCCTCTAGGACCACCTCACCTCTGCTCTCCTCCTCTAGGCCCACCTCACCTCTGCTCTCCTTCTCTAGGCCCACCTCACCTCTGCTCTCCTCCTCTAGGCCCACCTCACCTCTGCTCTCCTCCTCTAGGCCCACCTCACCTCTGCTCTCCTCCTCTAGGCCCACCTCACCTCTGCTCTCCTTCTCTAGGCCCACCTCACCTCTGCTCTCCTCCTCTAGGCCCACCTCACCTCTGCTCTCCTCCTCTAGGCCCACCTCACCTCTGCTCTCCTTCTCTAGGCCCACCTCACCTCTGCTCTCCTCCTCTAGGCCCACCTCACCTCTGCCCTCCTCCTCTAGGCCCACCTCACCTCTGCTCTCCTCCTCTAGGCCCATCTCACCTCTGCTCTCCTCCTCTAGGCCCACCTCACCTCTGCTCTCCTCCTCTAGGCCCACCTCACCTTTGCTCTCCTCCTCTAGGCCCACCTCACCTCTGCTCTCCTCCTCTAGGCCCACCTCACCTCTGCTCTCCTCCTCTAGGCCCACCTCACCTCTGCTCTCCTCCTCTAGGCCCACCTCACCTCTGCTCTCCTCCTCTAGGCCCACCTCACCTCTGCTCTCCTCCTCTAGGCCCACCTCACCTCTGCTCCTGTGACACTGACTTCGGCGGCAGCCGCATCCCCGGCTTCTCTGCAGCTGTGCGCACTCCCCGCGCCCAGCCATTCAGATAGGTCAGGTGTCCGGGAGTGCACACTCCACAGGGCAGCTGGGTATGCATCCGCCTGCATAAAGTTCAAATCAGCAGCTTTATGGCATGCATAAGTATGTGCCACAATGACTGAACGAGCGCCCGCGAAGTAGGAACGTTGGGAAGGTGAGTAACACAGGGCATCACCAGTAGCAACAATGGGTTAGTCTAAATTCAAGGCGGGGACTGCATGATATATAAGGCAGACTGTGGCAGCATTTCCTGCACTTATATATTCACATACTCAGCCACAGCCCCGAAAGGGGAGAACGCTAACATGCGAATAATGCGTGCAACTAGAAAACAGTGCAATTGGAAAACTCCCCTGGACCCGGCACTCCCTCGCTCCAACGAGTTTAAGCCTGAAGCCGCAGGGGAAACTGGAGGAAACTGCAAGTTGGGCAGGCCCGTTCAGAGCCTCCGGGAGCACGACACTCACACAGGGGCCGCCATTACTGCATAAGGGGGGCATCGGCCCGGGAATCTATAAGTCCCCCCAGGAAGCCCACAATCCTACCTTTTCCACGTTCCAGCGGCGCATGCGCATCCGCCGCCACCTCCCGCGCGTCCCCCGATCGGGGTGCCCCACCGAAGTGGACCAAAACCCAGGATAATCAAAATCCTGGGTGTTGGTCCACTTTAAAGAATATAAAAAAAGATGATCATTGTGTTAAAGGCAGCAATCTGGAGATTGTGGGTGCGCTATCTAGATGCACAAAAGTTTATTTTAGTTTACGGTTTTCCAGTTTACCAATTAACCCACTGGTCTATAGTGTTTCACATCCTTGGTCCAATCTAATTATCC
Organism: Gastrophryne carolinensis; assembly: GCA_027917425.1. Lineage (NCBI taxonomy): Eukaryota > Metazoa > Chordata > Amphibia > Anura > Microhylidae > Gastrophryne > Gastrophryne carolinensis. The sequence continues at coordinate 629,523,900 of CM051234.1, read as the reverse complement.
AAATTATTAATTATATATTAAACTGCGTTTCCAAATCTTAACGAAAGAAGTTTACTGAGGGAACATATGAAGCCTACCTGGCCCAGTATCTCAATGCAGGAGGTGAAGAACTGCCGGGAAGGAGGATGGCGCTGAGTTTCATCACATACGTATTCCACCACAGCAAAGAATGTGCCGATGCCGATTTTGTGTATCTCCGGTGGGGAATGGACCTTATAGGCATTAACCAGAGCCCTGCAGAGAAAAAACAGGAAGGTTACAATACTGTATTAGTCAAATTTGGCAACAGAAGTATGAGCAGCGGCATCCCTGCTCCCTCCACTGAGTACCCAGAGTGAAGGGGGCAGGGATGCCGCTTTTCCTACTTCCATTGCCATATCTGACTGCATCACTGGATCCTATTGAGGGCTCAGACAGGGGGCTATGTAGTGATCCTGACTGCGGGCATCCCAGATATTGGTCCGGTTTTCTGTTTCTTTTAATCATATCGATCCCAATTAATAGCCTCCTCCCTAATTCTCTAACAGAATCTTACATGCAGATGGATTCTGCAGAGCATAGAAACAATGGACACAGAAATGCGGTAGTCACATGATTTGAGGCGCATTGTTGGACTCACGTTATGAAGTTCTCCAGATGTACAGCAGTTTCTATAATGTTGAGCGCCGTGGGTTTGGTGGCTTCAGCCTGTAGCTGCTTCATCTCTCTGCGGAGAACGTGGAGCTGCTGGCTCACAGCCTCATCCATCTGCATGCCCTCGAACTGCAAAACAAGCCTGCCTATCAAAAGTCTATTTCAATATAACTTGCTGTGACCATCCCAAATATGAGGGGGGCCCATACTGGCTGGCCTCATCTAAAGACCTCAAATGAGTGGAGAGCATTATAAATTTGGAGGTGTTTTTATCTGTTGCTGGGTTTATGGCTTCATGCTGCCAGGACGGATGTTTTACAGCACCAGTACATAACACCCATTAGATGATTTATTTTTAAAATGTTGACCTCCAAAAGGACAACATGGGAAATACAGACATTTTTTTTGCAGGAAAACGAAATTAAATGAAGTGGACAATAAATAAAAACAGGAATGGATTAAATGGCCATGACCGCAAAAACACTGTTTATGCTATAGCCTGAAGTAACTTTGTAACTAGACTTTCTTTCAGGAAGAACTGAAATCTGATCCGTGAAGAGAGAGCACTGCTCTGGAGGCACTCATAGCCTTTCTATAGTTTATTTACACTGTTTTTTTAGGCATTGATCCCTTTAATGAGCTGTCAGAGTAATCAAGAGCTCGGGAACCACTCTGATTGGTTCCATGGCTTTTCACTGTGATAACAACTGTATAGCAACGCCAAAGCCACAATGATCTGCCACAGCAGATAGTAGCCGTAGCTTGTAAATTCAGCTGGTGCATGTATAGGTTAGGTTACAGTTACCAGCCTCCCACCATAATGCATAAAGTTGTTTAAAGATTTACATGTATTATAGTTACATAGATAGCACAGTTGAAAAACAACTTACAGTATTAACTTTTACCAAGGGGCGGGATAGAATAAAAAGTTCTACCTACATACAGATAACAGCTAACTGTAACAAACAATGGCACTGATTCAGTAAGTTGAAAACAATTAACATGGCAGTAAAAAGCCTGAGAATGTCACTGTTACTGAATCACCAGCCAGGAAAACAACAATTTACTACAGTATAAAAAAGGAGTAAAAAGTAATCTACTTGACTTAGAAGTAAAAAAGTGCATCGTTTCATAATTTTCCTAGCCGATGATTCAGCAATGGTGACATTCTCAGGCTTTTTTCTCATAAAGTAAACTTTTTATAAGAATTTTTTTCAACTACTGAATCAAAGTCAAGACCATTATCTTCTAAAAAAAATGTCTACTCCTGTTTTGAAATGTTCAGCTGTGACCAGCTCCTGTGGCAGTCTATTTTACAGACTTACAGCTCTCAAGGCAAAGAAAAATCCTCACCTCTAATAAGGGTAGCAGGTCACAGCTCACAGGGCAGGAGAGCCAAGACTCCATGAAGGGGACCCCTGGTCAGATGGCCGTAATGGCCAGCCGGACCTGAGACCTGCAGGCTACCACATTATGGCTGCTGGCGTTGATGATAAGTTGATAGCCCTTTGTTTTTGTTAGTTTTTGTTTTTTCTAAATGGTCTATCTGGAGGTAACAGTGGTTGCTTTGATGCCAGAGTCTCAATTTAAACTAGGGACCAAAACATCCCAAATTGGTTATGAGGGGCACAGTCATTGCTGCTGTATGAGGTCCAAAAATTTCAGATGGTGGCTCTGACCATATTTAGATCCAGTGTGATGGATGGAGGTCATAAATGATAAATCAAACATATCATGGTGAACATTCCCTCCCTCCATTTATTCCACTCAATCTTATTTTTCTCTCTGCATTGCATGCTTAGTTGCTAATAAAGGTGAAATAAATCCTCAGGCAGCCACGTCACTCTGCGCTATTTCTCTTTTGCTTGACAATAATGCTTAGGATTATGAAGATAATAGAATATGCTGCTACTAATGTATTACTGTGATTAAGATGGCGTCTGGAAGCTGGACAATGCCTTTGAGTGTCCTGCCTCCAGACGTAGCTAATGTTCCAGTGTGCTCGTTTGGTAGAACAGACCAATTACTGAGTTAGATATAGTTTTTTTCTAATATGATATGCCACTGTAAGATGACATATGTAAGTTTTCTATTTTACTATAAATAAAAAGGGAGGGGCGGGAGAAGCGTTCTCCGTGAGATGGTCAAACGCATTCCAATGATTGTGTTTTTCTGGCTTGCGTATATCTTATTTCCTAGGCTGATTTTAAAGACTGAACGGCACCCAGGACCACCAGCAAGTCTCACCTTGACCATCATCACGGATGGCCCACTGCAGCTGTTATTTGAGCTGCCACGACACTCCATCTTCATTTCAATCTGCTGCTCCCTGTTGACGTAGAGTTTTGGAATGGTATCCAGCATCTCGCTATCTAAGGCCACTTGCTGGGATTCTCGCATGGAGGATGTTCTGGAAAACAAATCAGGGAAAGATCAGCCAGTATGAAAAAACCTCACTACAAAAAGGGACTTTATACGGCTGATGATACAGATGTGATTGTCAATGGGAGTTTTAAACCCAACGCTAATAAAAAGGCAGCAAGCAGCTCGTCTGATGCCTTTCCCATGTGTCTCCCATTTGCATTTCCCCAGGAGCCCAAATTTGCCCTTTTTTTACATTCATTCATTCAGGACCATGCAAAAAATGGTCTAACAGCCACTCTGCCCAAAGAAGCTGTCTCTGACCACAGCTGTCTCTGACCACAGCAGAGCAAGGTCATGACTCAAAGCTGTACCCTGGCACACCCTTCCCATCTCAGCCATGACCCAGAAGTTAAAACAAGAAAACCATCTTTGCATAGAATAAAAGAGAAATTTTGTATTACTTACCATCATAATTCCCTTCTCTTTATCTTCACTCAGTCACACAGATTCCTTGGAATAGGCTTATACTCCTGTTCCTAAGACTGACAGACAGTACTGGTAGAATTAAAACTTAACTCGGCGGCTCCTCCCTCGGTGAGGTTCATCCAGACCCAGTTTTTTTTAACAAGCAGCAGGAGGCATGACCCAAGAAGGAATGAACAAGACATAGAATAAATGTATTCAACCCAATAGTGTAACCGCGCATCTACCAAAAACAGGTAGGTGCTGTGTGACTAAGTGAAGATTAAGAGAAAGAAATGATTACCATAAATAATACTAAAATTTCCTTTTCTCTTCATCACACAGATTCCTTACAATAGGGATGTTCCAAAGCAGCAGAGAAGGACTTGGGTGGGAACAACAACCCAACTCTAGCTGCGCAACAGATAAAGAATAATAAAAGGTTGCTCTCATTGCTCAGATATAGTCGCCCGGAGCACCTTGCAACCAAGCGCAGCATCAGCTGATGCACATACATCCACCATGTTGAGCATATGAACAGACGATCACGTGTCCACCGTGAAGGACTGCTCATATGTCGTCTGGGGCGAGAAGCCCAAGAGCAGTCTATAGATCAGGTAGAATGAGCAGCAAGTTTGAAAAGGTACTCGATACTCTGCAGTCACCAGTTGCCTGATCCAGCAGCTGATGTCTGCTTTCGAAGCTGAAAGGCCTTTCCGGAACCACAAGAAAGGTGCAGCCTTTCTGCAAGAGGACATTGCAGACAATTAAAATATGAAAGCCCAGACTACGTCTAGTGAGTGCAAACTCATCTCGCACTGTGGTAAAGGGTCTGGACACAACCATGTCAAGACCATAACCTTGATGGGGAAAGAGGGCACCACCTTTGGCAAAAAAAAGAGCCGGAAGGCAAAATACCTCTATATCCTTGTGATTAACAAGGTAAGGGGATTGCACCAACAGCACTGTAAGCTAGGAGCATCCTGCAGACGGATGTTATTGCCACTAGAAAGGCAACCTTCTGTGAGAGGATCGATAGAGGAGCCTCTGCCATGGGCCCAAAAGGTGGTTCCTGGAACGCTGACAAAACAAGGCCTTAAAGGGGAGTCCGACATGAGCCACCGCCTTCAAAAACATCATTACTATTAAACATTCTGCGAGTGCCCTTGAAAGAGAATCAATAAGGCCAATAACCCCATCATTACTGAATTCTCCTGATGGCCTGAAGTAAAATGGAAGAGAAAGAGAATCGATAAGGCCGAGGACTTGACCCTTCAGAGTCCTGAGCGTCAGTCTGCTATCCAGGCCATGCTGCAGAAAATCAGCAGTCTTGCCCTAAAGAAGGAGCAGACAGGATACCGGCTGGTCTCACACCAGCAAAAACACTGGGCAAGTCTGGTGATAGACCTTTGCCAACGAAGCCTTCCTTGTGCTGATAAAAGTCCGGATCACCGCGTCTCAGAGCCTCCTGTTGTAGAGGTCTCAACAACCAAGCCGTTAAAGCCAGTGACCATATCTTCGGGGGATGTAGAGGACCCTGAGACAGCAGGTCAGGAAGATGGAAATGAGGTTCTGCCACCATCAGTATCACCTCAGCATAACATGGTCTGCACGGCCAGTTGGGAGCCACCAGGATGGACAACACTAGTTCCAATCTAATTTTCTTCACCATCCTGGGCAGAAGATGAAGGGGTGGGAATACAGAACTGTGCACCATTTCCATTGCTGAGACCATCAGCCCCATGATGCCCAGTCTGGAGGTTGGAGAAAGAGAGGAGCGACTTCCCCTGATTGTGGAGGCGCTCCAACTTGCCCACTGGGAGAACGCCCCCTCTTGTTCCGTATCCAGCTGCATACCCAGAAATATGAGGGATTTGGACAGTTGGGACTAGTCCCCGTTTATTATCCAGGTCAAATTGTTCCAGTGCGGCGATCCCTTTTGTGAAATCTTTCTGCACCTCAAGAAAGGATGGTGCTTGTATAAGGAGGTTGTCTAGGTAGGGGAGGTAGCACCCTTGGCACTGTCGCCAGGCCAAACGGCAGAGCCACGAACTAAAAGTTATCTCTGCCTACTGTGAACCTGAGGAAGCGCTGATGGGGAGGCAACCTGCAGGTACGCGTCTTAGATGTCTACGGACACCAGAAATTTAACTGGGTCCAGAGATGCTACTACTGACCTGATCAATTCCATGCAGACCTTCTGGTGCGAATTAAGGCATTGAGCCGTTTCAGATCCAGGACCAGTCTTACTGAACCTCCTTTTTGGGGACTACAAGAGGTTCGAGTAAAAAACAGGCCCCCTCTCTGTGGGTGGTACCGGCTGAAACACCTCCATGGAGAGAAGGTGTGCGTGCCACTGCTTCTCACGGGAGGTGGCGTTTGCAGTTTGAGGGGAAGAACCTTCTTCTTCATAAAATAAGAAGGAAAGATCGAAAAAACATCCGCAGCTCAGAAGCTGCAAAAAACATCTGCACTCCTACTGGAAGAGTAAAAACTGGGTATGGATGAACCTCACCGGGGGAGAGGACGCTGCGGAGGTGGTGCTCTTCAGTTTTATCTTTTCTTGTACTGTCTGTCACTCCTAGGAACAGGATTATAACCCTATTGTAAGAAATCTGTATGACTGTGTGAAGTGGCGAGAAATAAGGTATTTACATATAATCTGAACTTTGAAATGACTTATGTTACACTGTTCCCATTGGGGAAGTTCGTGTGCGGCAGACAGGGACATTAAAGTGGACCAAAACAATGTAAAGCAGTGAAGAATTTAGCATAGAATTGTTTGATCAAAGAGAAAGTCCTTTTTTTATGGTATTTTCGAAAGTGTATGTTTTTGTCCCAAAGGGATATTCTCATAGTACTGAGCTTATCTAGAAACATAGTATGTAAGGCTGAATAAAGACTTTAGTCCATCCTGAATATAAAAGAAGGTCTCCTTCCAGTGGTCTAGTAGCCATAGCTGGTAATGGTATTATATGCAAGGAAGGCATTCCAGTCCACATTTGAACTCTTTTAGTGTATCCTTCATATCTAACTATTCTGTCACAGAATTCCATAGCCTCAATGCTCTTACAGAGAAGAATCCCCTACTATGTCAGTGGGGGAAGCGCCTTTCCTCTTAACTTAATGGATGCCCTCGGGTTATGGTTACATATCATTTATGGGAAACATATAGTTTATGGGAAAGATCTTTGTATTGACCCAGAATATATTTATACATAGTTATTAGTTAACCCCTCAGACGTCTCTTTTCCAAACTAAATAAACCTACTCTTTCAAGGTCCTCTAGACATTCCAATTATTAATTTAGTTGCCCGACTTTGAACGCGCTCCAGTTTAAAGTCCTTCTTATGCACTGTTGTCCAGAACTGTACATAGCACTCCATATGGGGTCCGAGCAGTGACCTATAGAGGGGGTTACACATGATGCTTTGGTCATGGGCACCTATACCCCTCTTGATGCATCCCATGATTCCGTTTGCTTTGGCAGCTGCTGTCTGGCATTGGACACTACAGTTCAGTTCATCGCTAACCAAAACCCAGAGGTCCTTTTCCACTGTAGTTTTACCAAGCATTTCCTTGTTTACTGTGTAATCATGGCTCGAATTGCTCCTTCCCACATGGATAACCTTACCTTTATCTGTGTTAAACTTTATCTGCTATTTTACTGCCCATGCTTCCAATTTATCTAAATCTGTTTGTAGCCGCCTGCTGTCCTCTTTTGTGTTATTCACTTTAAACTGAAACATACGTTTCCATTAGCTTTAATATGTTATCAAAGGGAATGGGGCCAGAACTGACTACTGTGGTACTCTGCTAGTAACGGTGACCCAATCCCAGTATGTACCATCTATCATTAAGCCAATTACTCACCTATGTACACAAGTTTCCCCAAGTCCAAGCATTTTTTTTAACCAGTCAATTATATGGCACAGTATCAAATGCTTTAGAAAAGTCAGGATATACAGTATGACAATCGAAGACTCAACCTAAACCAGTCATGAACAGATCATGCTCGCAGGAGCGATTCCTCATTAATCCATGCTGACAAGGTCTGTTTCACTGAGGTACTCCACAATAGCATCTCTTAAAAATCCTTTAAACAGCTTGTATTTAGTTTTTTTCTTGTTATGTTAGCAAATGTGTGTTTTATGGAAGCAGTTTTCGCTACCTGAAATCTCTGTAAAAGGGACTTTTAAGTCATCTTCATCTGTATCTGCACCCCTCCTGCATCAAACTGTGTGCCACACACCAATGTTTGTGTCTGTAGGGGAAGATAGCTTCTCCCTGACGTTCTGTCCCCTGATTCTTTGTATAGGTCCACATTTAGCACTAGAAAAGGTGGTCATGTATAAATAAAATCCAGGGATTGGGCAAAAGAAAAGGTGGTAAATCTCAACAAAAACAGCTTTATTCAGCAGCTTGTCCAGATGAACTTTAAGCACAGCAGGTATGCAAATTATGATTTGTTTTTACACTTAGCCTGGACAATGCCTTTAAAGTGGAGCAATCACCAGGATTGTGACTATCCTAGTGATTGGTCCCTGCCCCAGGGGCATGCCGATGTTTGAAACCCCCAAGATCACCCACTTTCACTCACCTTTCAGCCTCTCCCACAGCAGATGTGCGGGCGCTCATCCATACTAACGCGCGGCATAAAGCTACTGATTTGAACTTTGCGCTGGCGACCACATCCCTGGATCCCCTGTGTAGTGCACGTTACCGTCCAGCCTATTTGAATGGCTGGGTGCTGGAGTGCGAAAAGTTACAGGGATGCAGCGCCCCTGGGGGGTTTTACACACACCACAAATGGTGGAAGTGCAGTGTGTATAAGGAGCCTAAAGCTGAGTTACCAAGGGTTTTGGGCCAATTAAAAGGGCAAGTCCACTTTCGATGGAATTTTTGAAAGTGTATATTTTTGTGTGCCTAAAAGTATGTCCTCAAGGTGCTGAGTTGATCTGTTATTTTTTCGTATTTATGTTATAAAAATGTGTGTTTTATGGAAGCAGTTCTTACTATCTCCAATATGCTGCTATTGCCAACTGTGCACCAAGGTCAACAAGAAGAGAGATGTGAGTCCTGAACCCACGGAACCCTGCTGCTGGGCATGGGTAGGGGTGAATGAGCTCCCTCACCTCAGCAGCGGTCTTAGCAGCAGTGTTCTATGTGTACAGGACTCACTTCTCTCTTCTTGTAGATCTTGGTGTACGGTTGCTGATAGCAACAGTGAAAACTGCTCCTATAAAACACACATTTTCTAATGTAGGAAAAATACAATTCTGTGAAACTCACCTGTAGAATTGTTTTTGAATATATCCAGTGCAGGTCATCCCAGAAGTGAAGACATATGGGTATTCCGCCCCCAGGGGGAGCTCGACTGCAAGATCAAAAGCTGTCGCTCCTCCCGCCCCCCTATAAAAGCAGGTGTCTCACTATGATTTCCCAGTGGTTAAAAAGCAGTAAGAAAAAGAGACAGGCCAGGAGACCATGAAACCAGGTTACTTCACATAGCTTCAGCATGAACTCTCTCCAACAAAAACCTTAAGGACAAAGGTCCAATATAAAAATGGTAATCACCATAACAGGCAAACAAGAGATAATGAAACAAGGGCGGGGTGGGACAACCTGGACTGGATATATTCAAAAACAATTCTACAGGTGAGTTTCACAGAATTGTATTTTTCCCTATATCCAGTCCAGGTCGTCCCAGAAGTGATGACATGTGGGACATCCAAAAGCATTTTCCATTAGGGCGGGATCCCCAGTGCGGAACAGCATGTAGTTCATTTCACTACCGCCTGAAGCAGCTTTCGGCCAAAGACAGCATCAGCTGAGGCCCTAACATCAACCTTGTAAAACTTGATAAAGGTATGAACTGTAGACCAAGTGGCGGCCTTACAAACTTGTTCAACAGATGCCTGGTGCTGAAAAGCCCAAGAGGCACCAATAGCCCTGGTAGAATGAGCTGTTATCCAAAAAGGGGGTTCCTTCCCCTTGGCAGAATATGCTTGCCGCCTGTCTGATCCACTTACTAAGAGTGGACTTGGCTGGTGGCAAGCCCTTCCTAGAACCTTCTGTTAGGACAAAGAGCAAATCCGATTTCCTGAAGGCAGCTGTGGAACAACATGTAAGTCAATCACCTCCCGCCCTGTCTGTCCTCCCTGGTGATTGACATGTTGTTCCACAGCTGAGTATCCCTTTTGTTTCTATAACTGTCACTTGTTTCGTTTTGAATTGTCTTTTTGTTACTGATTACAATATTGTGCTGGTGATGTTTATTTTTTGGTTCTTTGTCATTTTATATGATACTTTGTAATACATGTTCACTCTCTTGGCCCCTATTGAGCCAAAATATTATTTGCACAATGCACATGTCACTTTATGGATAGGGTTTGGATGTAGTTTTGGATTTTAATGATTAATACACACCATTTAATGAATTAGTTAATTTTGTGCCGGCACAAATAAATGGTTTAAACATAAGGGAGTAAACTCTATTTAGGGATTAGGCTCCAGTGACCATTCCTTTAAGATCTGGTATTATTCATGGGTACTATTAGGACAGGTGTTTTTACACTTCTTCAGGGCAGGTAGAGGTGGTTTTAATATGTTCATTGTTGTGTTGTTGTGTTTTTTAACGTGTTTGTCTTTGATATAAACTGAATAAACGGTGCATGAATCTATATTGGTGGTGCTCCTTTTTGTGACTCTCTGGTCTGGTTGACCACTGATGGTGATTGATGTAGGCGACAGCCGTCTGATTGTCCGAGCGAACCTGGATCGCACAAGCCCTTAAATGGGGAGTCAAGCGAAGAAGCACCAACTGGAGCGCTCTCAGCTCCAGGAGATTTATGGGCAAGACCCCACTGTTCCTGGAACTTCTGCGTCTGCCAAGCGCCGCCCCCAGCCGGTCAGACTGGCATCCGTGGTAACTATCTCCCACCGGGGAGTCAGAAAGGACTTGCCCACCAACAGGTTTCTGGAGTCCAGCCACAAGAGGGTCTGGCTGTTCATGCGACTCCTGCATCCGGTCCCAGCCAGTCAACAGGTTAAATTGAAGAGGTCTCATGTGGAATTGGGCGAAGGGCACGGCCTCGAAGCATGACACCATTAGGCCCACCAGCTTCATCCCCATACAGATCGATGGCCGCTGACAAGACAGCAAGGCCTGCACCTGCGTCTAGAGGTCCACCACCTTCTGCTGTGGCAGGAATACCTTGACCTGAGAGGTGTCTAACGTCATGCCCAAGAAGGACCTCACCATTGAGGGAGTGATCGAAGACTTGGGCTAATTGACTACCCATCCGAAATCCTCGAGAGTGGATAACACCGTCCGGGTGTCGTTCTCGGCCCGCTGAAGAGACTGAGCCGCAATCAGTAAACCCCGGCGTTCTCCCTACCATCACAGTCCCGACAGCCGTGGCTGGGAGGCAATAGTGGGTCCATGGGATCAGTGGTAATAGGGTCCGCAGCGGCCGACGGGCTAGGAGGCCCCGCTCAGCTGCAATATCCAGGAGAGAGTATCCAACGATCTTCAGCAGCCAGACTGCAAAATGAACACTGGGAAATCATAGTGAGACACCTGCTTTTATAGGGGGCCGGGAGGAGCGACAGCTTTTGATCTTGCAGTCGAGCGCCCCCTGGGGGCGGAATACCCCACATGTCATCACTTCTGGGACGACCTGGACTGGATATAGGGAAAAAGAAAAAAAACCTAGATCAGCTCAGCACCTTGACATCATCAAGGACTATTTTGGATTGGGTAGTAGTTTGGTCCAACCCCTATGGCCACCATGTTGGGTTTAGAGGGACAAGAGGAGGTTAGTTCAGCTCTGGGGAACGAGTGTCATCAGTGGCGTGTGACTCACTTTGCATGCTGCTGCAGCACGGTCAGGTCTTTGTGCACCAGTTTCATGCCGTCCTGGGGGTTCAGAAAACAAGATGGCGCAATAACCGGCACGGGCGGCTTCATAAGCTGTAGGGTGGTCCCTGGAATTGGGGTGCTGTGCTTCTTCAAGTTTATCAGGATTCTGTCCTTTGCAGCTGAAATAAGATGAAACAATAATAAAACACTTAGTAACAACAAAGCCACGCCCACATGTGTGAGGTCATTACAATTTGGAGAGCCTCTGATCTGAGCCTCCGGTCTATAGGGTAACTGCTTCCTGTATGTGGGGTTCATATAAGGCCCTGGTGGTGAATTCTTTAGCAACCTTCTGGTAGGTGGAGCCAAAAAATATGTGTATATATCCAGAGGTATTATTATTAATTATTATTAAAGTGGACCAAAACCTAGGATTTTGACTATCCTGGGTTTTGGTCCTTTCCCCTGGGGGTGCCTTGCTGTGAGAAACCCCGCAGATCGCCGAACGCAACTCACCTCATCCCGCCCGTCCAATCAGCAAGCCCTGAGCCCCTGACGCCACGCCTTCTAAGCCAGCGTCTAAGGCCAGCGCCCTGACAGCTTCATACCCCGCTTCCCTCAAATGGCTGGCGCAGGCATGCACCCTGTTAAGAGGGATAGCGGGTATGCGGCCACGGCTTGCGCATGTGTCGTTGGACCGGGAAGCAAGGTAAGTGAACGGGGCACCCTGGGGGGTGTCACACAGTGGGGCATCTGGATTTTGGATGCCCCAGAGGGGAGGGGTTTTGGTCCACTTTAAGTCCAAGGTCCGGTTTTGAGTATGGAGCATGGCATTACATTACAGGCTTTCAAAGAGGAACAAAACCCACTGTGGCCTGCCCAGGAATCTAAATGTAAATCATTACATGTGCATGACAAACTGCTCTGATTGGACGAGAGCCCATGGATGCGTCCTTGGAGCGGCAACCCAGGGCTGCTAGAAAATTCCATGGCCAGCTATTGGCTTTTCCCCCAAGGCATCCTAAGTTGGGATGCCCTGCTGTGTGAAACCTCCCAGATCACTGGTGTCCGCTTACCTTTCCCCGGTCAAACGGCACATGCGCTGGCTCTGGTCCAATCAGAGCGGTTTGCCGTGCCTATGCAATCTGGCAAACGGCACTGATTGTTTACAATGGGGGAGGCATCTCCTGCATCTTCCGATGTGCGCGCGTTCCCCTCCCAGCAATTTAGGCTGAGACGGAAGTGCGCGCTGCTGGAGATACAGCCGTTTCTGCTCATATATGCTCCCCAAATGACATAGTTATGGCAAATGGATGAGGGCCCTTGCATGCGCTGTGGGACCAAGCAGAGATAAGTGAGCGTCCTGGGGGTTTTAAACATTGGGGAATTTCATTTCGGGATGCCCTCGGGGAACAGAACAAAAGCCGAGATAGTCAAAATCCTGAGTTTTGTTCGGCTTGAAAGAGGATCAATTACCTCTCTATCTATAAGACCCTAAGGCCAGCGCTCTCCCTCTCCTCCCAAATTGGGATGCCCCACTATGTGTATCCCCAGGGATCTCACCTCGCTGTCGATCCCACGCCACATCCCCGCTATACACCTTTAGCTTAGGTGCATACCTGCGCCAGGCATCTCCAAATAGCTGGCACGGGCACGCCCCACAGTTAGAGGTGAGCAGGGAGGAGGCTGGTGGTGCACGCTTTGGCTGACCTTCCGCAGACGCGAGCCCATGAAGATTTTTTGCTGTTCTTCAACTGTCTATCCCAAACCTGACAGCATACGCCTACCCTTCCTCCACTGAGATAAGCATTAAAGAGATACAGCAGGCATAGCCAACAGTCAGAACATTGTGTTGGGCTTGGTGTAGCACTGGCTTAATTGTTTTCTGATTTTAAATCAAATAAGAAATGGTTGAGATATCAAGGTTTACAGGTTCACCACATGATTGCTCTTTAAAGCATGTGGGAGTGGCCTTGGCTCTGTGATGCTACATAATACTCAGGATAATGGGCGGGGTCCATAAGAGCTCAATATAGTGCTTCAGACACAGGCATTTTCAACACCCTGGCTGTGCTCCTTCCCTATCTTCCTGTTGCTGGGCAAAATTGGACTCCTAGACCAGTGTGAAGGTTGGAGGTCGGAATCAATAAAATGAATGTATATCTGAACATCCCCTCTCTCCTTTATAAATAGAGAAATAGATTCCTCTTTGCATTGTATGCTATATAGTGGCTAATAAAGTTGAAATAGACCCCCAGCCACTTCTCTTTGCGCTGAGTCTTTCTTTAGCTTATAAAGTTAATTAAGCTGCTATTACTGAAACTGCTTATGTAAGGCTTATCAAAGGAATACGCTGCTTTGCATGAGATACTATGAAGTACACACTCCCTGTTCTACACTCCCTAAGAACACTGTGCCTTGTTTAACCTTGAACATAGGAAGAAATGTTCTCTTTTCATCTTTGATCCCCAGACGCACATGTGTGCATCCCCAGATGTGCTTGTTGCCACCTTCCAGACAAATGTCTGCATCCCCAGAAGCACAGGCACACACTCCCAGATGCACCGCACAATCCCCCAGATGAACAATCTCAGGGCCCAGTAAGTTTTATACAACTGTGGAGAGACAAAGGATGTTTTTTTTTTGGTTTGATAACACTACTCTATTGAATTCTCACACCTAACCAAGGTCATCTGATCACAAGAAGCATTATTTAAACCGGACCTTCAGCGTGATTTAATGAAAAGCCCAAACTCTTAAAAAACGGTTCCCCAGCATCTAAAATTAATATATTTTAAGTTTTTAGTCACTTACTTATTATTCTTTCCCCCACTGGCCTGCAACTCTGTTCAGGATTTTAGGATACAGGCGCCGCCATCTTGACTCAGAAGCATCACACTTACGGAGGAGAGGAGAGTGGAATAAGGTACAGGGGGGCGGGTTATAGCTGTGCTTTGCTCAGACAGAGCAGAGCTGGGGTCAGGTAAAGGTCAGCAGTCCCAGACTGCAGAGCAGCACAGTCAGGAGGCACTTCCTGTTTGCAGGCTGCCTGATAAGATGGTGGCTTCCATAAGCTGCCATCTTGGATGTTTAAAGGCTCTTAACATGCAGTAGATGCAGGTAGGATGATTATTAATGTGAGCAATCTGTATGTACAGGGTGTGGGAAACATATAAGATAGGCTCTTATTCAGGGTGAAGGTCCGGATTAATGTAAGCAATCTGTACTTACAGGATGTGGGAAACGTATAAGATAGGCTCTTATTCAGGGTGAAGGTCCGGATTAATGTGAGCAATCTGTATGTACAGGGTGTGGGAAACATATAAGATAGACTCTTATACAGAGTGAAGGTCCGCTTTAAAGTAAACCAAAATACAGGATTTTTACTATCCCGGGTTTTGATGCTGTGTGATACCCCCAGGTCGCCGAGCTCACTCACCACTCCTCATGCCCATGCTGTGGCTAGAGCAGCAAGAAGGAATGCAAGCCACACCCGGGAAAGGCATGCGGCATCACTTCCTCCCTTCGTATGTTTGCGGCCACACAAAGCCATTCAGTTGCGTTGGGCATGGACGAGCACAGCCAAGAAGGGAGGCGAGTGATACAGGGGGCAGTCGTGCATGCACCGCGTGCTCAGGGAAGAAATAAGATCTGCGGGCGAATGGGGGTTCACAGAGCAGGGCATCACAGTTTAGGATGCCCCAGGTGCAGGGTGTAATCTTGTCTTGGAGTCTCAGACTTCAGGGAGGGAGCCGGAGCTCCACCACCGCTGACTCCTAGTTTCAGCGACTGGATACAACAGGGTGGTATGCATATGCTGCCGCAGCACTGCACCACATGACGGGCAGAATGCAGCACACAATTATGTGCAGCGATGCGTTTGCACGCTTTCACCGCAGATGCAGTGAAAGTGCACAGTGTGGAAGGGGCCTTTTAGACTCTAAGGCCCCTTTCACACCAGGCCATTTGCATTGTGTTGGGAGTTTAAATACTCGGTCACAAGCGTCCAGGAACCGCAGCCCAGTAAACTAAATGGGCACATCAGTGGGCTGCGGTTTGCAAAATGCAGCATGCAGCGCAATCGCAACACGCCCCCCCCATAGTCTATGGGAGCCGCAGGTAAATCGCATGTATTGTGCTTTACCTCTGGTGCGAGGGCTAAACTCCCCCCTCACCTCCCAATCAATGCAGCTGGTCCCCCGCCACTGTCCACCATCCTCTGGTCAGGCACTGGTGCAGACAGCTTTTTGGGGGCCTTCAGCCCTCTGCTCCAGCAAGGACTACTGGAAGGCCCAAAAGGTGGCTGCAGCAGAGTCAGACTGGAGATGCCAGTCCACTTTAAAGTGGACCAAGACCCAGGATTTTGACTATCCTGGGTTTTGGTCCTTTCCCCCTGATTGGGGGTGCCCCGCTGCATGAAACCCCCCAGGACACCTAGACCAGCTCACTTCTTCCTGGTCCCAGGGCGCGTCTGAGAGCCCTGATGGCCGCATCCTCCGCTTCCCTCTAACAAGGAGTGTGCCCACGCCGGCCATTCACAAATGCCTGCCGCGGGCACGCGCCCTGCTAGAGGGATAGTGGGATACGCCCGCTGCTCTTTGATGCACCGTGGTACCGGGAAAAGAGGTTAGTGAATGAGGTATTACACAGCGGGGCATCCCGATTTTGGATGCCCCGGTGGGGGGGGGATTGATCTGCCCGGGTATTTTATAGAGCTATAGAGTTGGGTTTTGGTCCACTTTAAAGCAGTCAAAAATAACTGAGAGTCCACCTACATCCCCAAACAGGAATATGAAGCCCAAAATCAGGGCAAAATAGCTTTCAACAGATGGGCTTTCATTTCTCATCTGTTGACCTGTTGGTTTTGCCGGGAAGGCAAGTGCGCGGGAGCATAGAGCAAGTAAGTATTTCTGCCTGATTTAAGGTTTACTCAATAATCGGGATGCCCCAGTGAAGAGGGAAGGTAAGTGGGACCTTCAGTTATCTTTGAGGTGGCTCGCCGGAAAGGACAAAGCTAGAACAAGCCAGCGAGCTGGTAACCCACACTGTACCTGCAGCCGGAGACGAAGCACTGACCGTAACTGGAGTCAGCAGACTTGTGTCGATCTCCACCTTGATTTGACTCCAAGTGTTGACACATTCCTGGATTTCAAAGATGATCCGTTCCATGTTGATGAACTCCATCCACAGGTTCTGGAGACAGAGCTCGAGGTGAGATTGCTTTGCTGAATGAAAACTTTTTTTTTTTTTTTTAAGACAAGTATCATCTTTATCTGCAACAGGCTGAGAAAACTTTCATTGTACACTCTGGCTCTCCCCTCTCCAGCATACAATGTAGCGGCTACATTGTATCAGTCATCGGGGTGGGCAAATGCAAACGTGTCAAATGGCAAACTGGAGACAGAGCGCAAGGTGAGATCACTTTGCTGAAGGAAACTTTTTTGTTAAAAAAAAAGACATGTATCATCTTTATCTCCTCAGCCTGCAACCGCTACTGCTGTTAGAGAGAGATCATCACATTGTATGCTGGTAAGGGGGAGAGCGACATTCATCGGGGTGGGCAAATGCAAACGTGTCAAATGGCAAACTGGAGACAGAGCGCGAGGTGAGATCGCTTTGCTGAAGGAAACTTTTTTTTTCAATACAAGTATCATCTTTATCTGCAACAGGAAGAGGAAACTTTCATTGCACACGCTGGCTCTCCCCCTCTCCAGCATACAATGTAGCGGCTGCTGCTGTTCATGAGATCATCACATTGTATACTGGTGAGGGGGAGAGCAACAGTCATCAGGGTGGGCAAACGCAAACGTGTGAAATAGCAATCTCCCAAGCCCCTTGTA
Organism: Gastrophryne carolinensis; assembly: GCA_027917425.1. NCBI lineage: Eukaryota > Metazoa > Chordata > Amphibia > Anura > Microhylidae > Gastrophryne > Gastrophryne carolinensis. Next base: position 629,506,737 of record CM051234.1, on the reverse strand, counting down.
GAGTGAGGTTATTATTATTTATGCTTATTTATATAGCGCCATCATCTTCCGTAGCGCTTTAAAAGGTGTGATTACAGACAAGGTAAAAGTAAGTTGTTGTACCGTGTTAGCCATCGATGTAAGCAGGAAATCCAAGGTTAAGGTAATACCATTTATTGGCTAACTCAATAAGATTGAAAATGCAAGCTTTCGAAGCTGTTCAAGCTTCTTCTTCAGGCATAATACAGACCTGTAACTTAGACACACATTTATACAAAACACTACAAAGGAGTGACAATTGTTTTTACACTGACACACATGAAAAATAGCTAAGTCGTAAAATCGTATACTGTGAGATAAGAATCAGGGGGATTATAACAATTAATGGTGGCCTGATAGGAATGAGAGGGGGAGAGAAAGTGTGTGGAATTGTTATTGCTCACACCAGGCCAGTCTGTTTAATATCAGACCTTGTGACAAGTCTCATCTATTCAATCCATGTCATAATGACACATAAAATTATTGTCCCTGTTTAGCTCACAGTCCATCGATTTAAAGATTCTGATGCATTTACACTCCCATTCCAATCTCTCCTTTTGTGAGCGGAAACCCCCTTTGAGCACTGTGAGTTTGAGATCACATAGGCCATGGCCTGGTCTGCAGAAATGGGCTGCAACAAGCACATCAGTTTTATTATTTTTGATTGTGAACCTGTGCAGATTTAGTCGCTTTCTTAGCGCTTGTCCTGTCTGCCCGATGTAAAATGCTGAGGGGCACTGCACACACATGATCAGGTATACTACATTAGGGGATTTGCACGTGAAATTACCCTGTACTTTGTAATCATGTTGCATACCTGGTGTCTTTATTCTGTCGGTGGTGTAGATGTGTGTGCAGGTTTCACACCTTTTCTGCAGGCAAGGCCATGTCCCATTTTGTGCTGGGTCACTTAGGAAGCTCCTCACAATGAGTTTTCTGAGGTTGGGAGGTTGTCTGTATGCCAACAGAGGAGGATCTGGGAAAATCTCAGAAAGTCTCTCATTCCTGTGTAAAAGGGGTTGGAGCTCCTTCGCAATTTTCCTTAGAATCTCCAGACGTGGATTGTATGTGACAACTAGAGGAACACGGTTCTTCTTTTGGGATTCTTTGTACTGCAGGAGTCTGTGTCTGGGGATGTGGAGTGCTTTCTGTAACTGGGCCTCTGTTTCTGATGGTTTGTAGCCCTGCCTGATAAAGTCCCTTTTTAGATTGTCCATATGTGCGTTTCTGTCCATGGTATCAGAACAGATTCTGTTGTATGTGATTCCCTGGCTGAATACGATGGACCTCTTGGTGTGGTTTGGGTGGAAGCTGTTATGGTTAAGGTATGCAGGTCGGTCTGTGGGTTTCCAGTAGATGGATGTTTGTAGGGCCTTTCCCTTAACACGTATGGTGGTGTCAAGGAAATTGATTTCTGTTGGTGAATGGGTGAGTTTCAAACGTATTGTGGGATGGAAGTCGTCAAAATTCATGTGGAAGTCAATGAGGTCTTCCTGGCTTGCAGACCAGATGATTAGGATGTCATCAATGTAGCGAAAATAGGCTATTAGTCTAGTGGCGCATTGTGATAGGAACTCTCTTCCAGTTTTGCCATGAATACATTTGCATATTGTGGTACAAATCTTGAGCCCATTGCCACACCCATCTGCTGCAGGTATAGATCTTGGCCGAAACAGAAGCAATTGTGGGTCAGGATGAAATGTATAATTTCGGTGATCTCATTTGCAGGTAGGTTGTGTTCCTGCAGGTACCTTGCACAAGCAGCTATACCGTCATCATGTGGGATGTTGGTATAAAGTGACTCTACATCCATAGTGGCCAAGATGGTTCCCTCTGGTAAAGGTCCAGTTGCAGATAGTCTATTAAGAAGATGTGTTGTGTCCTGAATAAAACTTGGTGTCCCCCGGACCAGAGGTTTTAGGATATGTTCCACCCAGCCTGACATGTTTTCGGTCAAAGTCCCAATACCAGAGATTATGGGTCTTCCCGGATTTCCTGGTTTATGAACTTTGGGGACCATATAAAAGGGTATTCTGGTATCAGTTGCATTACAGAATCCCTGATTCTGGAGGGAAGGCCTTTAAGTAGTTTTAGGAGCTCCTTTGCGTAGATGTCTGTGGGATCCTCCTGTAGTTTGGCATAGTGTAAGGTGTTAGACAGCTGTCTGTATGCCTCCTGTTTGTAGTCACTGGTATTCATAATGACTATAGCACCACCTTTGTCAGCTGGTTTTATTATAATGTCCTTATTCTCCTTTATGGCCATTTGTTCCACCTTTGTAATATTTTGCACCAGTCTTGCACCCCGCTGCAGGACTGCGGTTGTGACCCTTTGCCTAAAGGTGTTTATATACTTGTCCAGGGTAGAGTTTTTTCCGGGTCTGGGGGTCCAGGTAGATGCCCCGGGAAAGAGGTAATCCACATACTAAATGACCATAATCTGCAAAGGAGCAAGGCTTATGGAGGTATGGTATTGGTGGTGTAGGTGTTAAAACTGAAACGCACGTTTCAGACTCCAGGGACAGTCTTGGCCTGCTCTAATAAAGGCCGCCACATGTGTTCCAGCTTTAACATCGCCAACACCATACCTGCATGAGCCTTGCGGATTATGGTAATTTTGTGTGCCGATTTCCTCTTCCCAAACTGGATCATTTAGTACGCTGATTGGAGCTCACTCAGCAGTCAATTTGGTTATGATTACACACCATAAGAAAGCATCAATGTTAGCAAGAAGTAGCCAGAAAAGAAGGATGGGGTGCAAGGTATAGCTATCGATGCCTGCTCAGGTGCTCACCACTGACCATGCACCGAATTAAAGACGTGCTATAGTTAATGAACTCCCAACACTATATTATGCAAAAAAGTGACTGGTTTTTAATATATATGATATAACATAAAATGTACAAGGATCAAAAGAATAAACATTTATATAGAAAAGAGAACTAGCACAAATAATTATCTGAAATGTTACATGGTACATATGAACAACGGGCCCTGTGTCATATAGAGAGAATGCAAAGGCAAAAAGGATTGTTTCTCACTTCATAGGGGACAATAATGAGAAAACCCAAACTATAGACCCTCCTGACAAAGGTGTCCTACCGAAACGTTGAGGGTCCAGGCTGTCATCCTCATTATGTATACTGCATCTGGTTACTCTTATTAATCTGTATTCTCTGACTATATAGCTTATATTTATGCATTGGTGACTGTTTGGTCTATTGTTTGGGTAAATCATAGTTTTTGCCTTTGCATTCTCTCTTTATGACACAGGGTTCATATGTACCATGCAACATTTCAGATAATTATTTGTGCTAGTTCTCCTTTCTATGAAAATGTTTATTCTTTTAACCCTTGCACATTTTATGTTATATCACATATATTAAAAACCAGTCACCTTTTTGCATAATATAGTGTTGGGAGTTCATTAACTATAGCATTTCTATAATTCAGTGCAAGCTCACTCAGAGGTCCCCTGCAAAAAAGAGAGGCCTCAGAGCAACAGTTCAAGGCCCCAAAGCTTTTAACATTAGCATGGGTTTAGGTATGTTTTTGATGCCACGTTTTTGACCACGTATTGCAGAGAATTTTTTTCACATGGGCAGCATGCTCATATTTGCATTATTTGTCATGTTAGTTTTCACCGCTAGATGGCAGTGAAACAGTACAAAGCTAGCTACGGTGCAATAGCCTGTATAGTAATGTAACATACTCAATGGGCATATGCATATGGCTGTTAAGCAATTGGGAGGGGGGGGGGCAATGACCTCCCTTACCTTAACATTCCTCTCTCGTTATTGAACTATTGCACCATCACACTAAACCTCTCCTGATTGGCTCTTAACATTGGAAAGGGTCAGGGCTGGTGATTCGGTAAAGCTATGGCACAATTGCATTGATGATCGGATCAGGGTTTAGGGCAGTGGTACTCAACTGGCGGACCAGGGTCCGAATGTGGACCTCGGCTCCAGATTTCCGGACCCCTGCCCTGACAGCCCTGCAATCAGTTGCTTCTGTGTTGCCCCTTTTACTTGATCGGTGATATAGTGCTTAGTCTCCCTGGCACCTAACATCGCAATCTTCCTGCAGGGGCGGAAGGTACACACAAACTTTTATTCTCTTCCCTGTACCCTCAGCCCTGCCCCATCCAGCCCAGTCTCTCTGCTCCTTCCATTCCTGTTTTGCCCATCCAATCCCTGGTCTCCCAGTTTTTCCCCAGTGCCCAATAGGATTCATGGGCTGCCCCCCCCCCCCCCCCAGTGCGCCGATTTTTAACTATCCACCCCCTGCCCGGACCTTCGCCTCTCTCCAGATGTCTGTAAATGGACCTTTATAAGAAGTGGTTGAGTACTCCTGGTTTAGGGCAATCGTGCAATAGCTTCATACACCAACTGGTGGTGGAAATAAGAAATGACACACCCTCGATGAAAATGTCGACAGCAGCACTAGATGTGCTGTATCTGTACTTCTTACCTGCTCGTTGTGCATTATCTTGGCCAGTCTGTGAGGGTCATACTGCTTGGGCAGAGATGGGATGTAGACATCTCCTTTCTGAAACTTGTCGTCCTCCAGCCACACAATAAATACGTTAAATAACCTGAGAGAGACACAGACATTACTATTGGAGTATGTGTATTCTCCACACTGCTTGTAATGGGGTGATTGGTGGGGCGGGGGGCATTCTGCACACTGGGTGGTATGAGGGGGAGATCATACACACTGTCTGTAATGTGGTCATTGGAGGGAATTCTTCACACTGCCTGTAATGGGGTGAATGGGGCATTCTCCATAGTGTCTGTAATAAGATGATTGGGGGGGTTGGCACACTGCCTGTAATGGGGTGATTGTGGGGGTCTGCGCACTGCCTGTGTGATGGATGGAGGTCAGAATCAATAAAATGAATATATATGTGAACATCCCCTCTCTCTGCATTGTATGCTTTAGTGGCTAATAAAGGTGAAATAAACCCTCAGTAAGCCACTTATCTCTGCGCTGATTTGTTCCTTTTGCTTGAACTGAAATTAGTGCAATAAAGTTAATGAAGCGCGCTGCTATTAACACATTACTGTGATAAAGATGGCGTCGAGAAGATGGACAACGCCTTTTGAGACGCCTCCTTCTTAGACATAGATAACATTCCAACGTGCTCATTAGGTAGAACAGACCAATTACTGAGCCACATATTCAGTTTTTTCTAATATGATGATATGCCTCCTGTACATGACGTATGTAAGTTTTCTATTTCACTATAAATAAAATCGTCAAAGGGCGGAGCATCAGATGCATCTCCGTGAGATAGTCAAACGCATTCCAATGACTGTGTCCTTCTGTTTCGCGTATTTAATATGTCCTAGGCTGATTTGAAAGACTGACCGACAGCCAGGACCCCCGTTAAACGGGTACGAAGGAGGAGGTCTGCCTGACGGATAGCCGTCCTTGAAACCTGTAATAGGGTGATTGAAGAGGGGGGATTCTGCATACTGTCTGTAATGGAGTGATTGGGGGAGGGGGGATTGTGTACACTGCACACCTTGAGAAAGTGACCTGCAAGCAGAGAGCCACGCAACGCGTTGGGGGACTGTCACTCGACCTTGGACATTTTTGGGGGGATACCCAGTATATCCACATTTAGGTGATGTGTTTAATTGTTGTTTGATTTATTGTTGTAGTTCAGCACTTGCGCTTTTTCCTCTTGCCACATCAATTCATTGGTATTAATACGGTTATCTTTTGCACTATATTTGCACTTTATATGTTTTAACTTTTACAGTGTTGGCACTTTATTGAATTTAATTCTTTATAAACTTGTTGGATTGAGATTATGGATTTAATTGGGATACCCCATAAATTGTACTGTCTAGTGTTATATGTTTTTTAATTGTATGTCATTATGTGATTTTTAATGGGTATCAGTTAAAAAATAATATATGAATTCTTAATATTTTTGTGAATGTACTAATTACCGCGGAGGGGGTGCTGCGATTTGGTGCTATTTGGGTGATTTGCTGGATCTACCACTAAATAATATTGTATTGGCCCAATCTGGGCATAAACAGTTTCCAATCAAAAGCACGGCCACAGGTAGTCGATAAAATAGTTTTTTATTATTGATTTGCGGTGCAGAATTTATACTCTAAGTCATCTCCGTGAGATAGTCAAACGCATTCCATGGACGCTGTCCTTCTGTCTCGCGTATTTCTTATCTCCTAGGCTGATTTGAAAGACTGAACGACACCCAGGACCCCCGTTAAACATCCACAAAGGAGGAGGTCTGCCTGACGGATAGCTGTCCTTGAAACCTGTAATAGGGTGATTGGGGAGGGGGGATTCTGCATACTGTCTGTAATGGAGTGAATGGGGGAGGGGGGATTGTGCACACTGCCTGTAACGGGGTGATTGGGGGGGTTCTGTACACTGCCTGTAATGGGGCGATTAGGAGGGGATATTTTAGCACACAGTTTGGTTTGGAATACAAATCAATGTCTGCTTACTTCTGGGACATCACTGACAATGAAAGTCTGTTCCGCCTCAATTACTAAATACTTTCTAATAATTCTTTTCCTATCCCCGCAAATGTAAATATTACTTAAACATACGCCGATTGTATTTCTTACTTCACCAGCTCCTTATGCAGATCCGGGGAGGTCATATATTCATGTGCGCTTCCAGAATCGGAGAACACCGGGGACCCATCCAGGGGCCCGAGCGCTCGCAGGGCTTTGCTTGCTAAGTGGTGAAAATCGGCCACTTCAATCAGGCGGCGCTTCATCTGTTTGAGGAGGTGCGTGTTGGCCGGGCTGCTGAAGAACCTCTTACCAATACATCCATCCACTGTTAATCTGAACAGAGGGGGCGAAAAAGAAAGGTTAGTAAATCTGTCACATTACTGCTACTGCACAGACAGTGCAGCGTTCTCCAAACACTAGAGGTGTCAGAAGAAAATAGATTCTGTCAAGTTTCGCAATATTTAATTCGGTGATACTAGAACCCGCTACAGAAAAAGAAAAAAAAACACTCACCTGACCCCTCGTTCCATCCGCCCGGCTCTCCTCTTTTCTGGGGGCCTCCGATCACCCCCCCCCCCCCCCCCTTGGGGCTCTTCAGTCTTCAGGAGAGAGCCCGACAGGCCTTCCCGACGAGCGCTGCCATCTTGACGAAAATCCCCGAGCGCAAAGGGGCGGGGCGGATGACGTCACCCCCAAGGGCATCATCCCGGCTCAGCTCTCAGATGCTGGTGATTACTGGGCAGAGGCAAGTGATCCTCTGATATCCTGCCTCCCCCCTCCTCTGGCCGGTGATCACCGCATCTGTCATCGGATGGGCGAGAGACACAGGAGCTCTACAAGCCCCCATAGCTGGTACGGGCTGGTTATGCTGGGTAAGGGGGACCTCAAGCCATTTTTTGGGGGGATTTTTAAGGGTTTTTCATGTCATTTTTTTTTAATTAACAAAAAAAAATCGCAATAAATCGTCTTTGAGACAGAATCAGGATATATCATATGGCCATACATGTATCTCAATAAGTATCGTATCACCAGATTCTTGCCAAATCACACCCCTTCCAATCACATCTGGCAATCTGAAACAATTACAGAAGTAACAGACTCTAATGGAATACTTCTGTTAGTAGTCACATGGGGGGATCCATTCAGATAGGCTGGGGCAGGAACATGCATGCTGCTTGGGGGTGTGGCAGCGTGCACTCCCCACTCTAGTCAATGAGAGCCATTTGCAGAATGACATAGTCATGGCAGATGGCTCTCATTGGACAAGAGCCGCTGCATGCACCTTTGGAACCAGGAAAAGGTAAGTGAAAAATACCATTTTGTGAATACTCACCTGTAAAATGGGTATTATAAGTATGTCACACACCCCACTTCAGTCATTGATTATTACACTTGGGGTAATACCTACCGCTAGGTGGCAGTGTTGCAGAGAATCTCCAAAAAAGCAACAGGCCCCTCCCGGTCTATACATACCTGGTACCTCCCAATAATCTCCCAGTATTAAAACAGCAGTAAGACAAGGTACCAGGAACAAACAAATGTAACCCTCAAACGTAAAGAACAAAACTTCACCATATAAAGAGCCAGGATACCAAAAAGGGCGGGTGAAGTGGGGTGTGTGACATACTTATAATACCCATTTTACAGGTGAGTATTCACAAAATGGTATTATTCTAAGTATGTCACACACCCCACTTCAGTCATTGATTATTACACTTGGGACATCCAACAGCAGTGTCCAGAAAAAAGGGCGGGTATCCAACCAGGCAATAATGCAGAAAAACTCAAACCACTGCAGCCTGCAGAACCTTGCGGCCAAAAACAGCATCCGCTGAGGCCCGCACATCAACCTTATAAAACTTAGAAAAAGTATGAACCGAAGACCAAGTCGCAGCCTTACAAACTTGTTCAACAGAAGCCTGGTGCTGAAAAGCCCAGGACGCTCCAACCGCGCGAGTAGAATGAGCAGTAACACGAAAAGGGGGATCCTTCCCCTTGGCCGAATAGGCTCCAACAATCGCCTGACGAATCCATTTGCTAATGGAAGACTTAGCCGGAGCCAAACCCTTCCTAGGCCCACAGGGCACAACGAAAAAGGCATCAGTCTTACGAAAAGAAGACGTAGTACGTAGATAGTACCTGACACAACGTACAACATCCAAGCAGTGCAACACACTCTCCTTGACATTCTTAGGCTTAGGACACAAAGAAGGAAGAACAATGTCCTGGTTAAGATGAAAAGCAGAGACCACTTTAGGGAGAAAGTCTGACTTGAAGCGAAAAACCACTTTGTCCTGATGTTCCTCAAAATAAGGAGCCTGAATAGACAAAGCTGCCAACTCCGAAACACGCCGAACCGAAGTGATGGCCACCAGAAAGGCAACCTTCTGAGTCAGAGTGGACAGAGCAATATCCCGCAAAGGCTCAAAAGGAGGAGCCTGAAGAGCAGAGAGAACCAAATTCAAATCCCAAACAGGGAGAAACGGCTTCCTAGGAGGCCGCAGATGCGAAACCCCCTGGAAAAAAGTCTTGACCAAAGAATGGCTAGCAAAAGACCTCTGAAACAAAGATAGACAAAGCAGAAACCTGCCCCTTCAAAGTACTCAGCTGAAGACCGGAGTCCAGCCCTGAATGAAGAAATTCCAAAATCCTAGAAATAGAAAAGACCCGGCAAGGCAAAGCAAAGACCTAGCCTCACACCAATCAATATAAGATCTCCAAGACCTATAATAGATGGAAGAAGAAGATCTCTTCTTGGCACTAATAAGAGTCCGAATGACCGAATCCGAAAGACCCTCCTCCTTTAAGATGGAGGTTTCAGCAGCCAAGCCGTCAAAGCCAGCGTTTGTAAACTGGGGTAACACAGTTCGCCCTGAGTGAGAAGATCCGGCCGAAGAGGCAGATCGAACTGATCCACTGCCAGACGAACGATCTCTGCGAACCACACCCGCCTTGGCCACCTTGGAGCCACGAGAATGGCGGGAACTCCTTCCAGAACCAACTTTCGCAGCACCCTGCCTAGCATGGGAATCGGAGGAAACAGATAAAGAAACCCCAGGTCCCTCCAGCTCAGGGCCATGGCATCCACCGCCAGAGCCAGAGGATCCTGGGACAGTGACACGAATGTCGGAAGCTTGTGATTGTGACGAGAGGCAAACAGATCCACCTCCGGCGTCCCCCATCGGAGACAAAGCGATCGAAACACCTGGGGATGGAGAGACCATTCCCCCCGGCGGGACGAACACCGGCTCAGAAAATCCGCCTCTGTGTTTTCCACTCCTGGAATGTAAACTGCCGAGATGCAAGGAACATGAGTCTCTGCCCAAACTAGAATCAGAGACAACTCTCTGTGGGCACCCAGACTGCGAGTCCCTCCTTGGTGATTGATGTAAGCAACCGCCGTCTGATTGTCCGATCGAACCTGAACCGGCAGGCCCTGTAAATGATGTGTCAAGCGAGACAGAACCAACCTGATGGCTCGCAACTCCAGAACATTGATGGGCAAATGGGCTTCCTGAGGGTCCCACTGCCCGTGAAACTGAAGATCCTTCCAGAAACCTCCCCATCCTGACAAACTGGCATCCGTGGTGACAGTCTCCCAAAGCGGGGTCAGAAACGACCTGCCCTTCAAAAGATTGTCCGAGACCAACCACCACAGAAGGGACTGCCGAACCCGAGGGGACAACCGGAAGGACCGATCCAACGACCGCGGTCGCCGATCCCAAGACGCCAGCAGATGAAGCTGAAGCGTCCTTGTATGAAATTGCGCGAAGGGAACCGCCTCGAACGAGGCCACCATCAACCCCACCAGTCTCATCCCTAGCCGAATGGACGGGCGAGGATTGGAAAGAAGAAGCTGAGCCAATTCTTGAATCAAAAGAACCTTGGCTTGAGGGAGAAACACTCTGTGCTGGCAAGAGTCCAACGACATCCCCAGAAAGGTCACCACCCTGGCCGGAACCAGAGAGGACTTGGGGTAATTGATCACCCAACCGAACCTCTCCAGCATAGACACCACCGTGCTGGTGTCCCCTTCCGCCTGACTGAAGGAAGGCGCCATAATGAGAAGATCGTCCAGGTAAGGCACAATGCGAATCCCCTGAGCTCTGAGCAGGGCCATCACGCCCGCCAACACCTTGGTGAACACTCTCGGAGCAGATGTGAGGCCGAATGGAAGAGCTACAAACTGAAAATGCCGATCCTCCACCACAAAGCGAAGGAACCTCTGATGAGCTGGAAAGATCGGAATGTGAAGGTAAGCATCCTTGATGTCTATGGACGTCATAAAGTCCCCCTGCCGAAGCGAACCGATCGCAGACCGCAGGGTTTCCATGCGGAACTTCCGGGGACGAACAAACCGGTTGAGAAACTTCAAATCCAGAATGGGACGGAACGACCCATCCTTTTTGGGTACAGTGAAGAGATTGGAATAATACCCGCTTCCCACCTCCGAATGAGGAACAAATGACTGCCAAATCCAGAAGATTCCTTACCGCCGCCAGGAGCCCCTGTGCGGCAAAAGGATCTGAAGGTACCTGAGACCTGAAAAACCTTGGAGGAGGGCGGGACTCGAACTCCAGCTTGTAACCGGCCGACACCCCCTCCCGGATCCACCTGTCCGAGACCTCCTGGTCCCAAACCCGGGAGAAGAGTCGCAACCGTCCCCCCACCCGTACGAGTGAGGGCGCCCCCTCATTGCTGAGCAGGCTTAGCAGCTGGCTTGGGCTTGGCGCCCCAGGCGTGCACGGGACGGCCACGGCCTCTACCCCTATTCCAACCTGCGCCCCTGGAGGCCGAGAAGCCCGCACCCCTGCTGGCTCTGGCTCCCCAAAAGGACGGATTGAAGGGGGCCGCCCCCCGAAAGGAACGGTGAAATTTCTTGCGCTGAGGTAACTTACCTCCCTTGGCAACAGAATCTAGCTTTTCACCGAAAAGCCGCAAACCCAAGAAGGGAAGAGCCGTGAGCGACCTTTTAGAATTAAAGTCAGCCGTCCACCGCCTCAACCACACAGAACGGCGAATAGCCACCAACAGAGCAGACGCCCTGCCACACATCAACATGGCATCATCCTGAGCAGTCAGGATAAACGACAAGTAGGAGTCACAACGCTTAAGCGCAAGAAACTCCTCACCAGCGGGATCAAGATCCACACACAAATCCCTGACAATAGACCTAACCGCCAAGGTCAAAAGAGCCGAAGCACAGACCGGCCTCAAAATCGAACCCGCACAGACAAAACCATGGCGGGCCAGCTGATCAATCCGGCGATCCTCGCCATCCTTGAGAGAAGTAGTGTCAGGAGAATGAACAACCGCCGTATTAGACAGTCCCAAGACCGGAGCATCCACCTCGGGAGGGACAGACCAACGCTTCATCAAGTCCGCCGGAAAAGGATATTTCCTATCCCAACTAAGCGGTACCCCGACGAGCCGTGTAGGCTGCTCCCATTGCTTAAAGACAACGTCCTCAAAATGCTGTTGGCTGGGAAACTCCAAGCGCTGCTTGGACCCCCCAAAAAGCTGGCCCTTAGGCCGAGGAGCAGCCTCGGGAAGGTCCAAATCCAAGACCTCAAACATTTGGGCCAAAATGCTAGACGTATCAGGAGCGGGACCCTCAGCCTGGTCCCCTTCAGCACCCAGTACCTGCTGGCCCACTGAATCATCCAAATCATCCACCAGCTCCCCCTCTTCAAGGGGACGATCTGACCAATCCAGATCCTCAACAACCTCCCCATCAGAGTCCGGCGGAGGCGGAGATAGGTGTTTACGCTTAGCCGAAGCCTTCTGAGCGGACATAGCGGAAAACATCTTCTCGAGGTTGGCCAATCGGGCACACACCTCAGATTGCGAATCCCCACCCGTGACAACGTCACACGGGGTCCGGAACAGGCGAGGAGGAGAGGGAGATGGCGCGGCCGACGAAGTACCAGGCACCGGGGTGCCGGACTGGCGCTCAATGTTCCGCTGCGCACATGGAATGCAAATAATGACATCATCCCCCGGGAGCGGAGTCCCACAACCCCCACACAGCCTGGATTGTCCCGAAGGACCGTTTCCGGTATCTTTGGCAGCCTCCATATGGTGAAAATTATGGTATTCGCAGAACCCAGGGATTTACGCAGTAAGCGACCCGGGATGCCCCTTTAATTCTATCTAGCTATAATCCTATACCACCCTGACCATAGGATATAAAAGGACAATATCCCAATTTTCCCAAAACTAGCCAGGTATATAAGACCGGGGGAGCCCTGCAAGATGGGGTCCCAGGATCTGAAAAACACAAAAAAACAGGGACAACAATCAGTTCGGGCACAGCAACACACAAATAAATACAATAATCATACAATATTCCACCAAAAGAGTCCCCCCCCCCCCTTTAACCAAATCTAAGAAGATGGTTAATGGGTCCCGCCATCACCACAAAAAAATTGCAGGGAACGAGGGGGGGGGAGGAAAGGGGAGATGTAAAACGGAGGAGAAAGGAAGCATCTGTCCATAGAAAAACTCCGTTGGCCTACCCCCGTCATGCCAGGGCAGCTAAGCCACACAAGCCTACCTGGAAGAGAGCACACAATCAGCGTGACAAAACCGCAGCGAGATGGCGGCCAGAAACCGCGCCGCACAGGAGAGGAAGGAGGAGGGCGTACCCTGGAAGCGCGGGAGCCGAGTAAGTCCCGCCCCTCCCTGACGCGACCAACCACCGTGCGGACCGCGCGACGCGGTCCCGCCCCTCTCCAACGACGCCGAGCGTCCGGCCCAGCGAGAGCCACGCTCGCATACCAGGCGGGACCGGCAGAGCTACCAGCCGGTCCCCAGTAGAAAACACTCTCTCCCCGCTGCTGACAATTCCAAGCAGCACGCGCCTAACTCGGCGCTTCATACACACACAGGCCCCTCGGCTCCTGAGAGGAAAACCCGCGCCAAATGGCGCCATCCTTCCAAAAATAATAAAGCACACCCGCAGCGGCCGGATCGTCTAACACACACACACGCCAAACGCCCGCTGGGAACACACAGACGCCATAAACAGCAAACATAGGAGCCCCACTCATACCGGCCAGAGCGCCGCAAGCACACACAGGCACCCATGACGCCCGGCGTCCGAGAGTAGAACACAGTCCCATGCCCATATCACCTCATGTAAAAAAGGGCTATCTAACTGCTAGGTAGATGGGGGCATCCCACTTCCGGATCACCATTTCGGGAATCCCGCTATGCCCCGCAATATGGGGTCGAGCGGATGAGCTAATCTCCTGGGCACCTAAGGTGCCGGCTACCTTTGCCCGACCTACAGCCAAAGCTGGGAGGCTGCCAGTTAACAGGGAGGATAACAAAACAGGGCCGGGCAGAAATAGACCATGGGGGGGGGCCGGGGTGAAACCCCGGCTACCTGCAAGCAGGAGACTTCTTTCTTCTGTCTTGTTGCCACCTTGCAGAGAATAACACTGGGAGATTATTGGGAGGTACCAGGTATGTATAGACTGGGAGGGGCCTGTTGCTTTTTTGGAGATTCTCTGCAACACTGCCACCTAGCGGTAGGTATTACCCCAAATGTAATAATCAATGACTGAAGTGGAGTGTGTGACATACTTAGAATAGCTACATTCTGGGGATGGGGTGTCCTTATCCAAAATACTAAGTAAAAAAATGCAAGGAGGGAAGAATTCCAGCAATCATGGGGCAGCTTCTTACCCATACTGAGGTCCTGGACGATTCAAGTAGAGGAGGAAAAACTTCTGCCAGAATAGTGGTAGAAGAGGGTGATCGGCTGGCGTAGCCATGGCTTGATGGGCCCAGCGGTAAATCATCAGCCGCTGTATGGAAGGCACAATGGGCAACTTCAGCTGCTGCTGGGCTTTCTGAAGAAAAAACACAAGATAGATTCCATGATGCATTAGTTGACCCAATGTAGAAGATGTCACCCTGCCTGTTCTCCGTCTCTCCCAGGGTGCACAGTCTTCTGATAATGCGGAGCTTTAGACCACCAGCTTAGCCCTATGATTGGTGGTCTATGGCAGGAATTCAGGAGCTGTGCCACTACTCTTTGCCTTGTTTCTACTTTCAGAAGCATCTGTGTTCTGACAGAAAAGGAGCATGCAGCCATGATGAGGTGAGCTGCTGAATTACAGTTTATGCACTTTGCCTACAGAGTTCCTTTAATGATAGAACAAGGGGGCACAACCTGACGCTAGATCAGCAGTAAATATTCTACAGAGTAGTAGATGCTGGCAAATAGCTGAAGAGTAAAAATAAGCGCCCATCTTACCTAAGATAAAGAGAACACACACACACACACACACACACACGAGCAGACTAGATAGACCATATGGCCTCCTTCTGCGGTCACCCTTCTAGGTTTCTAAGCATAGTCAAGTAACATTGTGGTGTTTGCTCCATAAAAAGTCAATTTAGTTCAGATACCTTTAGAGCTTGATCAGGGGTAATGGATGGATTGCTGAGCAGCTCGTATTCCACCACTCGCCGTAGCTGAGAATCCTCTTCAAACAGAGACTCTGTGTTTAGCACGGTCCACGAGAACCAGATCTGAAAAGTAAAATGAAGAGGGTGAAAATGTTCTGCTGAAAGGGAACTGAAAGTGGACCAACAGTCAAAAATGACTTAAACCGGACCAACACAACAAACAGGGCTCATATGGATCTCTCTACTATATTCTAAAATGAGGAGACGATCAACCAGTGACCGATGGGTGGTGCTGTGGAAACCGCTATCCCTCTTGATCAGACCTGGGCATTGAACGGCCCTTTGATTGGCTCTGACCGGCCCGGGGTGAGTCCCTCCGCTCATGATTCGGCGTCCCTCAGCTCATGCTGCCTGCGAGGTGCCCGTCTGTCCCTCTTCACAGCGGGTCGGTGCCTCCCGCACTGTACACAGATGATCACTTAAAGTGGACCAACACCCAGGATTTTGACTGTCCTGGGTTTTGGTCCACTTCGGTGGGGCACCCCGATCGGGTGAAACTGTGTGAAACTCCCCAGAATGCCCGGAAACACTCACCTCACCATGCTCCTAAGCGGGTGCTCGTCCAATCAGAGCGCTCAGAGCCGCTGCGGTATGCATGTACAAGCGGCGTCCAACCACAGTGGCTCTGAGCGCTGGAGGCCGCGTCTCGCGCTTCCCTCAAACAGGGAGCGCGCCCGCGCCGGCCATTCAGAGCCGCTGTGGTATGCACGTACAAGCGGCGTCCAACCACAGCGGCTCTGAGCGCTGGAGGCCGCGTCTCGCGCTTCCCTCTAACAGGGTGCGCGCCCTGCTAGAGGGAAGCGCGAGACGCGGCCCGCGCATTCGCAGTTGGAACGGGGATTTTGGATGCCCCGCGGGGAGGGATCTGATCGGCCCGGGAATCTATAAGATTCCTGGGTCGATCCCCCCTGGGTGTTGGTCCACTTTAAGCAGCAGCTGATTGGCCGCTCAGCTGGTTAGGTCTGGCACGTTCAGGAAGGGGGAACGCACCAGACCCGGCGAGCTGAGCGGCCAATCGGCTGCTGCTTAAGTGATCGCCTGTGCGGGAGGCACAGACCCGCTGAGAAGAGGGACAGGCGTCCGACAGTGAAGAATAGCCCAACCAGGGGAGGAGAAGGAGGTAGGCTCCGACGCCATCTTGCCTGGGTGGAAGCCTGACTGGAAGCCATCCTCGGGCTGCTGCTGAGCTTAAGGGGAAGGAGAGGAAGGGAAGTGGGGCTGCATTTGCTCTGCCCAGTGTGGTGGAAGAGTGAGCTGCTGACATCTGTGGGGCGATATCCCCCCTTTCTGTAGATCCTACCAACCGCTATCACCCTCCCCTCCAGTTGTCAGCTAAGTGCACATGATCCTTGTCACAAGAGGACTTTAGCCCTCAAAATGTCCGCTAAAAAAAAGAAAGGTAGATGCTGAATGCCAGGTTTTCCAAAAGAATTTACTGCTTTTTATAAAGAAATACAATTAATATTATGCAGAACTGAGTTCAGCCTTTTGGCCCTCCACAATATTTTTAGTTTCTCATGTGGCCCCATGAAAAAAAGGATTGCCCACCCCTGCTCTTGATAAAGGTGAAAACCAAAAGTTGAGGGTTAATTCTTGTCCACCTATCGGTACTGCCTGTAGGCCTTATTTCTCTTTTTGTATTTGATTACAACTATTTGCTTTGTATTGCTGATGCAGAAATGTGTTTTGGCTGTCGGGGGGACTATCCAGACCCCATACATATGTGATTACTTCTGCTTAAATCATACACTGTTAAATCCCTTACGTCTATATAATCATTTGTCAGTGTCTGGCTTGTAGGTGTACCTCTATTATGGATTGTGCTAATATTTCATCATTATGGATGGTATCTACATAGTTTATTCTTGTACTTATATTCTATGGACATTTCTATAGTTAGGTATGCTGCCATCTTTGGACATTTTTGGTATTGTACTTGTATTTCAGAGCTCAGAGCTATGACTCATTTCCCTTTGTCTAAACCACTCCCATGCTCTCCAGTGAGCATTTCCTGTTTCATTATTGTCTTTCTGCCTTATGTATGAGACACACATGTACCCTGCATGCTACTCTGATGAAAGCATCATCTATTGACCGTATAATACTCATACCTCCCAACTTCTAAAAATGTGAAAGCGGGACAAGCCATGCCCCCGACCACCACCCCCGTCACGCCCCGGCCACACCCCCGTCACGCCCCGGCCACACCCCCGTCACGCCCTCCAGCTCCAGCAATGTCGGCTGCCTTCACCCCTGCATGCGTACGTTTTTTTATCCCCAACCCAGCATACCGCCCACCCACCCCCCGTGCGCCCGCCCCACTCTCTCACCCCACACGCCAGGAAGCTAGTATCTTCGCGCCGGCGTCATTGCGGCCCTGGCCACACTGCCACGGAGCAGGGCGTCCCGGGACATTTGTTAACGTTCCGGGACCGCGGGATTCTTTGCGCAAATCGGGACAATCCCGGGAAAATCGGGACAGTTGGGAGGCATGTAATACTGCATAATTCATTTCGCTGTATCCCACTGTTTGATGGACTAAATAAATCGGCTTTGTGGATGAACACAGTATTGGTGAGTTCAGCTATCTGATAAGGATTGTCAGCAGCGTTTCTGTCTACTTACACGCGCCAGGCAGAGCGGTCTTACAAGGGAAAGATCGCTATTACAACCATCTCAGTCAGAATATGGATGCTGGTTTCCACAGCACCACCTAGCGGTCACTGCTTGTATACTCTATCCCCATTTTTTAAAGTGGACCAACACCCAGGATTTTGGTCCACTTCGGTGGGGCACCTCGATCGGGGGTGCCCCGCTGTCTGAAACCCCCCAGAAAGCCCCAAAAAACTCACCTCTCCCTGCTCCCACGTGACCGCGCCAGCCAATCACAGCGCTCAGAGCCGCTGTGGTATGCGCGTCCAAGGCCGCCTGGACGCGCATACCAGCTCAGCTGGCTTTGAGCGCTGGAGGCCGCGTCTCGCGCTTCCCTCTAACAGGGAGCGCGCTTGCACCAGCCATTCACAAACGGCCATCGCGGGTGCGCGCCCTGCTAGAGGGAAGCGCGAGACGCGGCCGCGGCTTGCGCATGCGCCGATGGAACGGGGCTGAGGTAAGGTTTGTGGGCCTCCTGGGGGGTTGCTCCCCGCGGGACATCCCAATTTCGGATGTCTTATAGATATCTTATAGATTTCCGGGCCGATCCCCCCTGGGTGTTGGTCCACTTTAAGCTTAATCACTGTTAATATCCATGTTATTGTGTACACTATCCCCTATTAAACCTCAATATACTTTTTTTCATCCAAATTTATGGTTGTTCATCTCCTCGTTTTAAAATATAGTATAGTTGTCACGTGTGTGGGTTGGACACGAGTGAAGGGACTGAACACTATTCCAAAATGTGTTTTTTGGTGCTGCATTTTACTGTGTATTTCTAAGAGGGTTGTGTTTTGAGCTTATTTTTTTATTTTTTTTATTGATTGTCTAATATGCATCCCTCCCCAGGGCAGGTCTCTTTGTGTGGCAAGATGGCCGCTGCCATGCATATTTAAGAGTGCAGACTCTGCCTGCTACTCCAAATATCTGCTTAGTGTTTGTCCATCTCAATAAGCTTATGTAACCGATTGCCTGTAAGGGGGGGGGGCTTTAGGGAAGCAATTTACTAAGCTTTAATTTTTTTAACTGTAGGTCCGCTTTAATAGGAGAGTTTTAAGGGACATTGCAGGAAAAAGTGTGAAATCTTGAATTCCTAGGAGGTGAGTAATTGGATTAGAGATGAGTGAAGGCCGGTGTCAAATGTCAAAAGATAGGTCAAGAAGCATGAGGATGGAGCAAAGGCCTTTTCATTGGGCAGTTACTAGTTAGTCACTTACTTTAGTGAAGGTGGTTCGATTGGCGTGAAATTAAAATGGAAATAAAAGGCATTAAAGTGACTCTATACACAGAAAGGAAGTTTAGGTCGCCCCTTCTATCCCCAGCCCAGTGCCCCAAAACAGCCAGTGTCCCTTTTTTTACTAAAGCCTTGGCCCAATATTGAAACATACATCAACAGGATGCAGTATGATGTCCGAATGGCAGCTGTATGCTAACTAGTTACAACTAAACGATCACATAGTGGCAGTTAGATTGAAGTGCTCCCCAACTGAACGTATCATTGCTGGAAAAAAACAGGGAGCGGGGCTGCCAATATGGCTGATGCATCCAGTTTTCGTTGTTATGAATACTGGTTAAAAAAAAAAAAACATGGGCTGTTTTGGGGCACTGGGCTAGGGATAGAGGTAGATGACATAAACTTCCTTTCTGGATAAAGGATCACTTTAAAGGACAACTATCATCTTCCTCCTTTTCTGTCGATGGAGCCGGGACATTTTCATTACACCCACCCCTCTGCCGACAAACAGCAGAGAATGTAACAAGCTTTTTATCAGCAAATAAATGAACGGCAGTTACACTGCAGGCTTCTCTAGCTAATAAAAGTTTGTGCCATTCTCTGTTGGATACAGGCAAAGAGTGTGTGCAATCAGGGCCGGCGTCAACACCCGGAAAGGTCGGGCCGGTGCCGGGGGCCCGCCTTTGGGGTGTGCAGCGGCACCTGACCGGCGGTGGACTGGGAGGGCACCGCCACAGCTAGTGCAAACATCTTCTCGAAGGGTGAGGTTACACACAATGGGGCATTTTGATTTAGATTCCCAGGGAGGAAGTGCTGGGTTTTGTTCTGCTTTTAAGTTGCCCACCCCAGCTGATTTCCTATCCCTGGAGCATCCCAATCTGTGATACCCTACTGTGTGAAACCCCCTGGCATACCCACTATGCAAGCAACTCCATCCCTGAGTTTTGGTCCGCTTTACAGGGGCATCTCAATGTGGGACACCCCTGTTTGTGAAAGAACCCCCCTGGTTTGGCCGTTAACTCAAACTAGAGATCCCACAGTGCATTCACAAGTTTGAGGAAAGTAATGGACAAAGGGGGGAGGGGTCACACACAGGGGCATCCAAAATCAGGAGAATATAGATTCGTTTAGACTCCGAGGTCAGGTTAAAAGTAGACCAAAACTAGAGTTTTGGTCCAAAAAGCTTGATCCTTAGGGGGCATCCAGATTTAGGGGCATCCCTCACTGATGTGATGCAACTCTTCACCACAAAGGGGCCCACTGAGGCCATGTCGCCCAAGGGCCCACATAAACCTGGAGCAGGCCCTGAGTGCAATGATAATGTTCCCAGGCCTGTCAGCAAAAGAGGAGGAAGAGGACGGCTGTCCTTTCCAATGTCACATTATAATTCACTGGCAGTACCTGGGACGGGTTGTAATTTGCATCGATGAAAGAAGGGGTCACGTTGCCGGCCACAATCCAGCCCACAAAGGAGGAGAGGATGCCGCGGTCACAGTGATAGCCCAGAGCGTCCTTAAAAAAAAAGAAAGAGAACATGAAAGACATTCACAGCAGCCAATCCAATTACATCATTAGACAGTGTGGTAAAGTATATGGAAAAGTGGTGGGTGGGGTCTATGTTTCCCACGATCCATGCCAGGATATCAGAGATCCAGTCCACACCCAGGTCCTCTACGGGTTTTTCCTCTACTCATAGGTCTTCCCAGGTGATGAGACTAATTGAAGGAAGGAAGCCTAATAAAAGGAGCCGCTGAGGCTTCCAGAGTGGAGTTGGACAGGCTGGGATGAGGAGCCCAGGCCGTGCTGCTCCCAATACTGACACTGCTGAATTGCAGCTGAAGGACTTTATGTGTTATCTGTACTTGGAACCTGTGATTTAACAGCCTGGACTTATTTCCCCCGAAAGAGGACCTGTGATATCAAGGACTTGCAATACGCTGTAATTATCCTATACTGGATTTTGTTATCCCCAGATCTTGACAGCAGGAGACGGAGGTCCTGTCTAGAGAGGAACTTCGTTGGCCCTGAAGTGTAAAAGACTCCAGGGCCGTTCAAGTACCACTCCTTGGGGTATTCCAAATTGGGATGCCCTGCTGTGTAAAGCCCTGATAGACTCACTTTCTCCCGATGCCCTCACCATGCCTCTGCATTGCAGCCGCTACCCCGCTCACCTTTAGCTGTGTGCCCACCCACGCCTGGCTGCCTAGACAGCTTAGCCATCAGCAGAGCCGAGTGAAAGCGAGTGAGTTGATTGGCTGAGCGGGCCACTCAGATCGCACCGTGGAAGCAACAGGAAGGTGAGTGTATGTGGCGACCTGGGGGGGGGGGGGGGTTTACACACAGTGGGGCATCCCCGAGGCATAGAGGAACAACATTCCAAAGAGTCAAAATTGGGTGTGCTGTTACTCTTTGACATTCTCATTCTCCTTCTGCCCTACTGATCCCCCAGGTAAACACCCCTTTGTGTGACAGGGGCAGGAAACAGCATTCCTGCAGCTGTGTGCGCTCCTGACGAAGTGGTTACCGTTGGAAACCACGCAACGCGTCGGTGCTGCCAGGCTGTGCGGTGTCGGACCTGAGCTCTCGTAAATATTGGTGAGGTTTTGAATATTTATTGCCCATGATTAGTCGCCCACGCTGATATATAACTGTGTATTATTCTTTGCACTCTCTTTTAAAATGTCATTTCATGGATGTATGGTTTCCATATGGGCCATGATATGCTAGTTGGTTTGCACTCAGCACTTTAGTACTCTGCTTGGCAGATTTGAGCACTCTGTTTTGGTAGATTTTGGTATTCATCTTTTATTTATTTCTCTAATGAATTAATGGCACTGTTGCACTTTATATTTCTCTAACGTGGATGTAATGGTTTCACGCTTCATCACTTCACTGTAGATATTGGTCACATTGTATTTAGTTGGTAGCTTCTTTATACTTTTTCTATATTCTGGGTTTTCGGTTTTTCTTTATCAGGGGCGACTCATATTGATACTCTGGTATTGCATATATTATGCCATTTATTTTATGGCATATATGTTACATGCACACATATATACGTAACTTTTTTACATTTGTAATTATACATTTTACCAAATAAAATGTAATTGTTGTTACTATTTTGTGGGTGTGCGGCCGCATATATTGCCCCATAGGGATCTTTTCTGGTGGTCCCAATTGTCCAGTGCGCTCCTGTGCCCAGCCATTCCGATAGGCTGGGGGCACGGGGGCGCCCACTCCACGGGGATGCTGCTTCTGCTCCCTATGCCCACGCACTGTTCATAACAATGGCTTTATGCACGGGTGGTTGGAAGACATGCATGCACCCTGGGATCAGTGGAGATCTGACGCCCACACAGCGGGGCATCCCAAGTCGGGCGGCGGGTGGACACGCGCGCATGTGTGCCTCCGACATCCGGTAAGGCCCTTATTCTTAGTATGTCACACACCCCGCTTCAAGAATCCATAACATGTGGGTAATATCGTCCTGAAGAGGGCGTTCCTGCAGAGATGATAGCAAAAGAAAGCCCCTCCCTGATCCATAAATACCTGGGACCTCCCACTCACTACCCAGTTTTCCATCTCTGCAGACGGCGAGCAAGTCAGAAGATGATGGCTCCTCCTTGCACAGGGGGATTTCAGGTAGCCGGGGTAACTCCCGGCCTCTTATTTTGTCTATTTCCGCTCGGACCCCTGTTTGTCCCAAAATTTACCTCAGATTACATGCCTCCACAGTCTTGGCTGCTGGCCCGAGCGAGGGTACATTGGCACCTCTGGTGCTGAGGAGCAGAGCTCCACCGTGAGACCCTAAAAGAGAGGGTAGGCGGTCATACCGGGTAGGTGATCCCGGTTTGGGATGCCCCGTCCCTTGACTTTTCCCCTGGGGGGGGGGGGCCCTTCCCTTTACCAACTATGGGGGCTGAGGTTCCTCTCATAGGGGTTAGCTTTATTCTCTTTCTCTTTATTCACTTTCTCTTGTTGATGTGGAGCGTCTGGAAGTAATCCCTCAATGAATTGGTTGCACTGTTGTTACTATGTTGCAGCACCGCGGCTGTCATTGCAGCCGGGTGCCGGGGTTTTTTTCAGTCTGTGAGGTAATTTTTTACCTCACACGCTTTGGGGGGGCGGGGCTGGCACTCGGCGCTCTGCCGCGGCCAGCCCCCGTTCTCTCATTCATTCCTCACCGCAGCGAGCGGGGCGGGTGCTCCGCTAGTGATAGCTGGAGCACCCGCTGTCATGGCAGCCGGCGCCGCGGTCTCTGGGCTGGTGCGTGAGGGACTTCTTCCCTCACGCTTCATTCACACTGGAAGGGGGGGCGGAGCCGGGCTTTCGGCGCGTCGCCGCGGCTCCGCCCTCCTCTGTACTGGCGCCGCTGCGGAGCTGAGCTCCCTGTTACTAGGCAGCTCCCTGTTACTAGGCAGCTTAAGGGGCACAGATCAGCTTTGCGCGGGCTGCGCAGACCACGCCCCTGACAAGGCAGTTCTTCTTCTCTTCACTTCACCTCAGAAATCGCCATTGTTCTGAGGCGGATCGTTCACCGCAGCGTTTGTGAGTGGCCCTGTGGGCCTCATTTATTTCTTCTTTTCTTTATCTGTTAAGTCTTATTGTAGGGACTTATGGGTCTCTCTCTGTCTTTTAGGTGAAGGTTATCCAGGAGGATCTTCTGTAGTATTGGAAGGTCTCTCCTGATCCTGGGTCCCTGGGTCCATTTTAGCATCACAAATCCTCCCACTCGGGACATTAAAGGGGCATCCCGGGTTGTCTAACTGGCGTAATTCCCTGGGTCATAGCGACCACTCAAAATTCACCTTATGGAGGCATCCCCGGATACTGGGACTGGGACCCCTTCGGGGCATCCCAAAAAGTGTATGTTGTGTGGGATTTCCATTACTGGGGATGATGTGTTACTGTGTATACCATGTGCACAGCAAACTATTACGCGGCAGTCCGAACCCCAAGCGGCGGGGTCAGCACAGCCGGCCACCTCAACTCCCCCTCCCGCCTTGACTCGTGCCCCGTGTGACGTGGTCATGGGCAGGGATCTGCAATCCGAGATGTGTGCCAGATTGGCTAGCCTTGAGAAAATGCTCTCTAGCTCGGTCGCCCGTAAGGCTCCGTCTAAGAGAAAGCATTTGTCGCCGGCTCCGCCGGTGGATGATCTTGATGACAGAGACAATCTGGATTGGTCTGATTGTCCTCAGCTAGAGGACGGGGAAGTTGATGAGGGTTCAGAATTTTTGGATGATGAGCAGTCTGCTGGCGCTGATGCCGAGCTTTCTGATTTAGGGAGATCCTTGGACTCTCCTCACGCTCTGTCTCTCATGCTGGAAGTTCTGAATATTTCCCCTCCCGAGGAGGCGTCACAGCAGAAAGGTGAATTGTTTGAGGAATCCAGGCCGCGCCTGGAGTTTCCTACGCAACGCCATTTTGATAGAATCATTGACAAGGAATGGGATAGGCCGGCTCGGCTCCCTGGCATCCCTCAGGGGTGGGATAGGAAATATCCCTTTCCTTCTGAGGCGGTCAAGCACTGGGCATCTCCCCCCGAGGTGGATGCACCGGTTTTGGGGTTGTCTAACTCCTCGGTTTTAAACAGACCTGATTGTTCCACTCTCAAAGATGGAGAGGATAAACGTATTGATCAGATGGCTTCTCATGGCTTTACTAGCATTGGGTCGGCCATCCGGCCTGTGTGCGCTTCGGAGCTAATGGTGTTGGCTACCAGGTCTGTGGTCAGGGACCTGTCGACTTCTTCCGGGCTTCGTCCTGGTAGTAACGAGTTCCTTAGCCTTAAACGGTGTGAGTTGTTTCTATCCTTTGTGTTGACTGCCTTGGATGACACTTTGATGATGTGTGGTAGGACGTCGGCTCTGCTTGTGGCTATTCGGCGGTCGGTGTGGCTGCGCCAGTGGGCGGCCGATTTTATGTCCAAAAAAATCACTGACGGCTTTACCCTTTGTTGGTCTACGGCTCTTTGGAGAGACATTGGACTCTGTCACCAAGGGTGGTAGGTTACCTCAACGTAAGAAACAACGCCGCCCTTTTCGGGGGGCGCCTGCCTTTACCCCCTCCTTTCGGGGGGCCAGATCTGGTAGGGGTTCTGCATTTCCCTCTTCCAGAGGAGATTCCGGAAACAGGGGCAGAGGACGTGCCCGTTCTGGATACAGTTGGGGCTCTAAGCCCAAACCGGCTGCTAAGCCGGCTCAGCAATGAGGGGGCGCCCTCACCCATGCGGGTGGGGGGACGGCTGCAGCACTTCTCTCAGATCTGGGATCAAGAGGTCTCGGACAGATGGATCCGGGAAGTGGTGTCTTCTGGCTACAAGCTGGAGTTCGAGCTCCGCCCCCCTTCCAGATTTGTCAGGTCTCGGATGCCGTCGGAGCCTCTAGCGGCGCAGGGGCTCCTGGTGGCAGTGGAGAATCTTCTGGACATGGCTGTCATTTGCCCAGTGCCCCCTTCAGATCGGGGCAGGGGCTTTTATTCCAATCTGTTCACGGTACCCAAGAAGGACGGGTTGGTCCGACCCATCTTGGAGCTGAAGTTTCTCAACAGGTTCATCCGGCCGAGGAAATTCCGCATGGAAACGCTGCGTTCGGCCATTCACTCTCTTCGTCAGGGAGACTTTCTGACGTCCATAGACATCAAGGATGCTTATCTACACGTTCCGGTTTTTCCAGCACACCAGAGGTTTCTCAAGTTCATGGTGGAGGATCGGCACTTTCAGTTTGTGGCACTTCCTTTCGGTCTCACCTCAGCTCCTCGGGTGTTCACCAAGGTGCTAGCGGGGGTGATGGCTCTGCTCAGAGGCCAGGGTATCCGCATCGTGCCCTATTTGGACGATCTACTGATCATGGCCTCTTCCTTCAACCAAGCGGAGTTGGACACCAGAGCGGTGGTGTCCACTCTGGAAAGGTTCGGTTGGGTGATCAACCACCCCAAGTCTTCTCTTTCTCCGTCCAGAATTCTGACCTTTCTGGGAATGTCTCTGGACACTTCACAGGCCAGGGTGTTTCTACCCCAGGCCAAGATTCTTTTGATTCAGGAGTTAGTTCGGCTTCTCTTGTCAACCCCTCATCCGACCATCCGGTTAGGGATGAGGCTGGTGGGGTTAATGGTGGCCTCATTCGAGGCAGTTCCCTTTGCGCAGTTTCACACAAGGACGCTTCAGCTTCATCTGTTGAAGGTTTGGGACAAGTCTCCTCTATCGTTGGATCAGTCCTTCCTGATGACTCCCCGAGTTCGTCGATCCCTGCAATGGTGGCTGGGGTCGGTCAATCTGTTGAAGGGCAGATCTTTTCTGGCTCCGTGTTGGGAAACAGTCACCACGGATGCCAGTCTGTCAGGTTGGGGGGGTGTTTGGAAGGACCTCCAGTTTCAGGGTTTGTGGGGCCCGCGGGAGGCTCACGAGCCCATCAATGTTCTGGAGTTGAGAGCCATCAGGTTGGTTCTGTTTCGCTTGACTCATCAGTTGAGAGGCCTGCCAGTTCAGGTCCGGTCGGACAACAGAGCGGCGGTTGCTTACATCAATCACCAAGGAGGGACTCGCAGCAGGAGTGCCCTCAGGGAAGTGTCTTTGATTCTGGACTGGGCAGAGACCCACGTCCCGTGTATCTCAGCAGTCTACATTCCGGGAGTGGAGAACACAGAGGCGGACTTGCTGAGCAGGGCCTCCTCTCGTCAGGGGGAGTGGTCTCTCAGTCCCAAGGTGTTTCGTTCGATATGTCTCAGGTGGGGGGTCCCAGCGGTGGACCTCTTTGCTTCTCGTCACAATCACAAGCTTCCAGTCTTTGTGTCTCTCTCGCAGGATCCTCTGGCTCTGACAGTGGATGCCATGTCTCTAAACTGGAGGGATCTGGGGTTCCTTTACCTGTTTCCTCCGTTTCCAATGGTAGCCAGAGTGGTGCGCAAACTGGCCTTGGATGGTGCGTCGGCAATTCTGGTGGCCCAAGGTGAGTTTGGTTCGCAGATCTTGTAAGACTGGCAGAGGATCAGTTCGCCCTGCCTCTGCTGCCGGACCTGCTCACCCAGGGTCGGCTGCGCTATCCCAATTTACCATCGCTGGCTTTGACGGCATGGCTGCTGAAACCGCCATCTTGAAGGAGGAAGGTCTTTCTGACGCAGTGATTCAGACTCTTATCTGTGCCAGGAAGCGCTCTTCCTCTTCTATTTACTACAGGACTTGGAGGGCCTATATTGATTGGTGTGAAAGTAGGTCTTTCTCTTGTCGAGAGTTCTCCATTCCTAGAATTTTAGAGTTTCTCCCACATGGTCTAGATCTGGGGCTCCAGCTTAGTACATTGAAAGGGCAGGTTTCTGCCCTGGCGGTGTTCTTCCAAAGGTCTTTTGCACTTCATCCCTTAGTCAAGACCTTTTTCCAAGGTGTTACACATGTTCGGCCTCCTAGGAAGCCTTTTGTTCCTGTTTGGGATTTGAACCTGGTTCTTTCTGCTCTCCAGGGCCCTCCGTTTGAGCCCTTGAATGAGATAGCTTTGTCTTCTCTTACCCAAAAGGTGGCCTTTTTGGTGGCTATCACTTCGGTTAGGCGTGTTTCTGAGTTGGCAGCTTTATCCATTACAGCTCCGTACTTCGAGAAACATCAGGACAAGGTTGTCTTTCGTTTCAAGCAGGATTTTCTTCCTAAAGTGGTCTCGGAGTTTCATCTGAATCAGGACATTGTTTTGCCCTCTCTATGCCCAAATCCCAGCGACGACAAGGAAAGGGCATTGCATTCCTTGGATGTAGTTCGTGTTGTGGAACATTATCTGGAGGTTACGTCTTCCTTTCGTAAGACTGATGCTTTCTTTGTGGTGCCCTGCGGGCCTAGGAAAGGTTTGGCTCCTGCCAAATCTTCCATTAGTAAATGGATTCGTCAGGCCATCATTGGGGCCTATTCTGCCAAGGGGAGGAGTCCCCCTTTTCGTGTTACTGCTCATTCTACTCGTGCAGTTGGTGCGTCCTGGGCCTTTCAGCACCAGGCTTCTGTTGAACAAGTTTGTAAGGCCGCTACCTGGTCTTCTGTTCACACCTTTTCCAAGTTTTACAAGGTTGATGTTCGGGCATCAGCGGATGCTGTTTTTGGCCGCAAAGTTTTGCAAGCTGTTGTGGTTTAAGGTTGTGCATTGTTGCCTAGTTTTGGATCCCCGCCCTTGTTATGGACACTGCTGTTGGATGTCCCACATGTTATGGATTCTTGAAGCGGGGTGTGTGACATACTAAGAATAATACCATT
This sequence comes from Gastrophryne carolinensis, assembly GCA_027917425.1. Classification (NCBI taxonomy): domain Eukaryota; kingdom Metazoa; phylum Chordata; class Amphibia; order Anura; family Microhylidae; genus Gastrophryne; species Gastrophryne carolinensis. The sequence continues at coordinate 629,478,618 of CM051234.1, read as the reverse complement.
TTGTGAATACTCACCTTGTAAAATGGGTATTATGAGTATGTCACACACCCCGCTTCAACCCGCCCTTTTTGTATTCAGGATCCTCTTTATTGCGAACTTTGCGTGGTTGTTGTTTATATTTGCCTCTTCCTGGTCCCTTACCTTACTGCTTTCTGTATACTGGGTAGTGAGTGGGAGGTCCCAGGTATTTATGGATCAGGGAGGGGCTTTCTTTTGCTATCATCTCTGCAGGAACGCCCTCTTCAGGACGATATTACCCACATGTTATGGATTCTTGAAGCGGGGTGTGTGACATACTCATAATACCCATTTTACAAGGTGAGTATTCACAAAATGGTATTTTTTTGTTGTCACACCTCCGCCCTGCCTTGCCTCAGCGGCAGAGGGGAGTGGCAGGGCAGAGTTACATTTAGACAAGGCATCCACTTTAAAGTGGACCTGTCGTAGTCTGTTCTAAAGCAGAAGTAAAGTCGCAACAGACTTTACCTCCGCAGCATGAGCGCATCCAAGTCACAAATTACTTACTGACCCCATAACCTAACACTTGGGGACATCTCAAATAGCGGCATCCCAAACTGTGGCAGCACTTTTAGCATATAGCTTACTGCTGGGGTTCCCTGAAGGGTGTTCCGGCCCTGCGGTGGGCAAGTCCGAGCCTGGCAGCAAGCGTCCAATGTGGTCATACGGAGCAGGTAGGACATTACCTTGTGCTGCTGGTAGAGCAGTTTCTGCAGGCACTCCTCCTGCATGTATCGGAAGGCCGCCTTGCACAGCTGGTCCATGAGGTGCAGGCTGCCTTTATCTCTGTGCCACATCTGCTGGCTAATGAGAACCTGAGTCCAGAATTCCAGCACCGCCACTGGGCCCACTTCATCAGGGTTAGTGCTCATAGCAAGATGAGTCTGCAGAAAGAGATAACATGTCAGTCGTTCCATGCCTTTCATGGCAACTTAAAGTGGACCAAAACTCACACCGATTGGCCCGGTAATCCTAAATCGGAATGCCCCGCTGTGTGAAACCCCCCAGGTCTCCCCATACACTTTCCTTGTTTCCCGTTCCCACGGCGCATGCACGAGCTGCGGTCGCATCCCCGCTATCCCTCTAGCAGGGCCAGTGCCTGCGCCAGGCATTTGTGAATGGCCGGCGCGGGTGCGCTCCCTGTTAGAGGGAAGTGGGGGATGCGGCTGTCACGCGCCGTAGGACCGGGAAGAGGCAAGTTGGCATCGGCGATCTGGGGGGTTTCACACAGTGGGGCGGGGTGGAACAACACCCAGCATAGTCAAAATCCTGGGTTTTGGTCCACTTTAAAGTGGATAAAACGTCTAAAAAGTGCGTACGTACTCACTTTCTTCCGTAGCAATAACATGTGGCAATCAGCAGAATGCGGAGCACAGGAGCTGCATCCCTGCCCTGCACGCCAAATCAGCATGTCCTCTAAAGTCCCTGTAAGTGGACTAAGTCCTTTTAGACGTTTGATCAACTTTAAAGTGAACCAAAACCCAGGATTTTTACTATCCCGGGTTTTGGTCCTTGCCCCCCTTGTGAAACTCCCCCAGGTTGCCAACTCCAACTCACCTTTCCCCTGGTTCTATGGCACACGCGAGGCCTCCAGTCTAGTCAGTGTGCTCGACTGCGCTGCCGCGAACTCGTCTGAGGACACGGCTCCAGCTGAGTCTCGCCGAGTGCAGCCAAGCGCACCACGTCCTCTCGAATAGGGAGCATGGCCGCAGCATCCATTCACAAATTCCTGGTGTGGGTGCACGCCCTACAGAAGGTATAGCAGAGAGCAGCCGCTGGATTGGGGGAGAAGGCAAAATTACCAGGCCATCGGGGGGGGGGGGGTTCACACAGCGGGGCATCCCAAATCTGGATGCCTGGGGGGAAAGAGTTAAGCGTCCTTGGAATCTTATAGGGCTGTTGGGCTCCGGGGGCTTTCTCCAGCCCAATGGTGTATATGTGGGCTCATGTCCAATCAGAGCTGTGACTAGGTGATTCAGCAAATGGCTCTGCCCTTCTGAATGGGGAAGGAAAGTGGCTGCATCCCCCCATATTTGGGTTATGCACCACTCCCGCCCCATTCACACAGGCTGGGACAGGAGCGCACACACTGCTGGGGATGTGGCCGCTCTCCATTCAGAAAGGGAGAATCAATTTGCTCAATGAGATTAATGGCGAACAGCTCTGATTGGACGAGAGCCCACACATGACACTGGACTGGGCAAAGGTAAGCTGTTACATGCGAACTGGGGGGTTTTACACAGCGGGGCATACTGATTTATGGATGCCCAGGGGAAGGCCAGCCCTGGAATCTTTTTAGATTTCAGGCCTGGCCTGCAAAGGTTTTGTTCCACTTTAAAGCGGACCAAAACCCAGGATTTTGACTATCCTGGGTTTTGGTTCTTGCCCACGGGCAAGCGTGAAACCCCCCAGATCGCCCAAAGCAACTCACCTCTGCCCGGTCCTACAGAGCATGAGGGGCCGCTCGTCCGATCGGCGTCATGCCCAGTGGCACTTTTAAGATTGCCAATTGGCTGATGTCAAAGGTGCCACATTGACTAGGTGCAAACGGCTGGCTGTTCGGACGCAGGTAGAGAACGCTTAGCTGAACCCACGGGATGAGTTAAAGACGACCTTCACCCTGAATAAGAGCCTATCTTATAGGTTTCCCACATCCTGTACATACAGATTGCCCACATTAAAAATCATCCTACCTGCATCTACTGCATGTTATGAGCCTTTAACCCTTTAAGTGCCAGCCTACCTAGATTTTTTGTCACACTCTGTTGCCAGACTACTTTTCACGTTTTTGCGCTACACATGTTCAACCTTGATTTTTGAAGGGATTTCCAGGAAAATTATATATTGTTTTTTTTAGCAGAGTCTGGGTTTCAACATGAAAGGCCATTTTTTAGTGTATTCTCAATACTTTTGGGTGAAACGTGCAAAAAAAAAAATCTATTTTTTACAATTTGTAGTGTTTTTTTGTGATAAAAAATGTAAGTTTGTTAATAAAATATTACGGGTTAAAATATTAAGGGTTAAAAACCCTTAAAATCCCCCAAAAAAGAAGTAGGGTCCCCCTTACCCAGCATTACCGACCCGAACCAGCTATGGGGGCTTGTAGAACAGGGCGCAGGGGCCACATAGCCACTAAGTGGCCCGGGCCCTTCTGCCCCCCCTAGCCATTGGGTAATGAACAATGGGCGGGGTGGGACAACCTGGACTGGATATACTCAAAAACAATTCTACAGGTGAGTTTCACAGAATTGTATTTTTCCCTATATCCAGTCCAGGTCGTCCCAGAGTGATGACATGTGGGATATCCCAAAGCAGTGTTCATTAGGGCGGGATCCCCAGTGCGGAACAGCATGTAGATCAATTCACTACCGCCTGAAGCATCTTTCGGCCAAAGACAGCATCAGCTGAGGCCCTAATATCAACCTTGTAAAACTTGGTAAAGGTATGAACTGAAGACCAAGTGGCAGCCTTACAAACCTGTTCAACAGATGCCTGGTGCTGAAAAGCCCAGGAGGCACCAATAGCTCTAGTAGAATGAGAGTGGACTTGGCTGGTGGCAAACCTTTCCTAGAGCCCTATGTCAGGACAAAGAGCAAATACGATTCAGTCGCAACCAGGTAATACTTAATGGCTCTGACCACATCCAAGGCATAGAGGGTCCTTTCCTTAGAACTAATCGGTGCAGGACACAAAGAAGGTAAGACAACTTCCTCATTAAGGTGAAAGGAAGACACGACCTTAGGCAAAAAATACCATTTTGTGAGTACTCACCTGTAAAATGGGTATTATAAGTATGTCACACACCCCGCTTCCAATATTCATGACATGTGGGTTATAACCAGTAGAGGGCGAACTTCTGCAGAGATGACAGGAAAAAAGAAGCCCCTCCCGGTCCATAAATACCTGGGACCTCCCACACATTACCCAGTATAGGAAAGCAGTAAGGGGACCAAGAAGAGCCAAATCCCAAATTCTTAACAATAAAAGCTTCACCATATAAAGGATCCAGAATACAATAAGGGCGGGATGAAGCGGGGTGTGTGACATACTTATAATACCCATTTTACAGGTGAGTACTCACAAAATGGTATTATTCCAAGTATGTCACACACCCCGCTTCCAATATTTATGACATGCGGGACATTCAATAGCAGTGTCCATCATGGGTGGGGATCCCAATACGGCAAAAATGCACAAAGTTTAAACCACTGCAGCTTGCAGAACCTTGCGGCCAAAAACAGCATTCACTGAGGCCCGCACATCAACCTTATAAAACTTCGAAAAAGTATGAACGGAAGACCAAGTAGCAGCCTTACAAACTTGTTCAACAGAAGCCTGGTGCTGAAAAGCCCAAGAAACCCCAACAGCACGAGTAGAATGAGCAGTGATCTGAAAAGGGGGAACCTTCCCCTTGGCAGTATAGGCCCCAACAATGGCCTGGCAAATCCATTTACTAATGGTAGGCTTGGCGGGCGCCAAACCTTTCCTGGGCCCGGAGGGCACCACGAACAAGGCGTCCGTCTTACGAAAGGGAGAAGTGGCCACCAAATAGTACTTCACACAACGAACCACATCCAAAGAGTGCAAAACCCTCTCCTTGTCATTGCTAGGCTTAGGACACAAGGAAGGGAGAACTACATCCTGATTGAGGTGGAAGGCAGAAACCACCTTAGGAAGGAAATCTGGCTTAAAGCGAAATACCACCTTGACCTGGTGTCTTTCAAAGTAAGGGGCCTGAATGGACAGAGCCGCCAATTCAGAGACACGCCGAACAGAGGTAATAGCCACCAAAAAGGCAACTTTTTGAGTGAGCATAGAAAGACAACATCCTGCACCGGCTCAAAAGGAGGCCCCTGGAGGGCCGACAGAACCAAATACAAATCCCAAATGGGCAACAAAGGCTTTCTAGGGGGCCGCACATAAGTGACCCCCTGGAAAAAAGTCTTAACCAGAGGTTGCAGAGCAAAAGACCTTTGAAAGAAGACAGCCAGAGCAGATACCTGTCCTTTCAAGGTACTAAGCTGGAACCCCAGGTCCAGGCCGTGTTGAAGAAACTCCAAAATCCTAGGATTGAAAACACCCTGCAAAGCAAGGCCCTAGCCTCACACCAGTCAATTTAGGACCTCCAAGTCCTGTAGCATATGTTAGAGGAAGATTTCTTCCGAGCTCTAACAAGAGTCTGAATCACAGCCTCAGACAAACCTACCTCCCTTAAGATGGAGGTTTCAGCAGCCACGCCGTCAAAGCCAGCCTTTGTAAATAGGGGTAACGTAGCTGACCTTGAGTGATCAGATCCGGAAGCAGGGGCAGCCTGTACTGATCTACCGCCAGCCTTACGACGTCTGCGAACGAAACCTGTCTTGGCCACCTTGGGGCCACCAGAATTGCTGGCGCACCCTCTAGAGCCAGCTTGCGCACAACCGTGCCTACCATGGAGAAGGGGGGAAACAGGTACAGGAACCCCAGATCCCTCCAGGCAAGAGACATGGCGTCCACTGCCAGGGCCAGAGGATCCTGAGACAGAGACACAGACTTTGGGAGCTTGTGATTGTGACGTGAGGCAAAGAGATCCACCTCCGGAATCCCCCACCTGTGACAGAGGGACCGGAATACCTTGTGGTTGAGGATCCCCTGCTCAGGAAGTCCGCCTCCGTGTTTTCCACTCCCGGAATGTACACTGCTGAGATGCATGGAACATTGCTCTCCGCCCATGCAAGAATCAGAGAAACTTCCCTGAGGGCACTCCTGCTGCGAGTCCCTCCTTGGTGATTGATGTAAGCGACCGCAGTTCGATTGTCCGATCGAACCTGAACCGGTAAGCCCCGTAGGTGATGCGTCAAGCATGACAGAACCAACCGAATAACTCTCAGCTCCAAGACATTGATGGGGGTGTGAGCCTCCTGAGGACCCCACAGCCCCTTGAACTGATGTTTCTTCCAAAAACCTCCCCAGCCCGACAGGCTGGCGTCCGTGGCAACCGTCTCCCAACAAGAGGTCAGAAAGGATCTGCCCCTCATCAGATTGCTTGGTTCCAGCCACCACTGAAGGGACTGCCGAACCCGGGGAGACATCAGGAATGACTGATCCAATGACTGCGGACATCTGTCCCAGGCCAACAATAGATGGAGCTGGAGCGACCTCATGTGGAACTGAGCAAAGGGAACCGCCTCAAAGGAAGCCACCATCAATCCCACCAGTCTCATCCCTAGCCGGATAGAAGGACGAGGTTTGCACAGGAGAAGACGTACCAGATCCTGAACCATCTGCACCTTGGACTGAGGTAGGAACACCCTGGTCTGAATGGTATCCAGATTCATGCCCAGAAACGAGATCTCCCTTGAGGGGGAGAGAGAAGACTTGGGATGGTTGATCACCCAGCCGAACCTCTCCAGCGTCGCCACCATCAACCTGGTGTCCAGCTCCGCCTGAATGAAAGAGGATGCCGTAATGAGGAGGTCGTCCAGATACGGCACAATGCGAATGCCCTGGGCTCTGAGAAGGGCCATTATGCCCGCCAGCACCTTGGTGAACACCCTTGGTGCCGAAGTCAAACCGAAAGGGAGGGACAAAAACTGAATGTGCTGATCTCCCACCACAAACCTGAGAAATCTCTGGTGTGCTGGGAAGATTGGTACATGAAGGTAAGCATCCTTGATGTCTATGGAAGTCATGAAATCCCCCTGACGAAGGGAATAGATGGCTGAGCGCAGAGTCTCCATGCGGAACTTCTTGGTTCTGATGAACCTGTTGAGAAGCTTCAAATCCAGAATGGGTCTTATGGATCCATCCTTTTTGGGAACCGTGAAGAGGTTGGAATAATAGCCCCGGCCTCTCTCTGAGAAAGGCATTGGGCATATGACCGCCATGTCCAGAAGATTCTTTACAGCCAACAGGAGCCCCTGCGCAGCCCGGGATCCGAGGGCACCCGAGACCTTAGGAATCTGGGAGGAGGCCGGTACTCGAACTCCAGTTTGTACCCGGAAGAGACCACTTCCAAGATCCATTTGTCTGTGACCTCCCGGGCCCAGACCTGGAAGAAGCGCCGCAGCCGTCCCCCCACCCGCAAGGGTGAGGGCGTCCCCTCATTTCTGAGCTGGCTTGGCAGTAGACTTGGGAACACCGGGGAGCCGGCTAGGCCTCTCCCATTCCTTAAGAATCATGCTTTCAAAATGATTCTGATTTGGGAACTCCAAGCGAGGCTTAGAAGTCCCAAAGAATTCCCCCTTCTGTGGAGGGGACTCTGCTGGCGGAGAAATAGCCAGTACCTCAAATAGATGGGCCAGGACTTTGGGGGTATCCACAGCATCCCCCAGCGCCTGCCCAGCATCAGTATCAAAAAACTGCTGATCCTCAGCATCAGATTCCTCAAACAATTCCCCCTCCTCAAGTGGGGAATAATCAGACCAGTCAAGGGAATCATAGTCATCAAAATCCAATACAGGCGTGGCTGGAGACAGATGTCTTCTCTTAGCTGGGGCCTTTCTGGCCGCAGAGCTAGAAATCAATTTCTCGATGTTGGCCAATCTAGCACATACATCAGATTGTGACTCCCCGCTAATGACAGGTGGGGTGGAGTAGGTGATGAGACCGGCGGCATGGACCCAGACGCCTTGGACTCCGACTGCCGCGTTATGGCCTGCTGAGCACATGGTATGCAAATCAATACATTATCCCCCGTAAGGGATACCCCACAACCCACACACTGCCGGGATCGTCCCGAAGGGAGCCCAAGCCCGGTATCCTGGGGAGCCTCCATATGGTGATTTTAAGGTAGTCACAATGACCAGAGGGAATTACGCTACTTGAGCTACCCGGGATGCCCCTTTAAGTCCCTGGTGGGAGGATTTGTATGTGCCCCAATTTAACCCAAGGGACCCTAGGACCGGGAGAACCCCCTTTTGTTATAATCGATAGGGAGTCCTCCTGAAAGACACAAGTGAAGGGACCCATGAGAAGGCACACATTCATACACACAAAAAAACTACACAGTATAATTATAGTATAAATATATATACACATGAGAAAGGTATAGCGCAGGGCTGCCCCAGCGCCAGAATGGGGCCCGCAGCGCAACAGAAACAAGAAAAGGGGGCTCAACAGGGCACTTACAGAAGGAAATGGCGTACAGCCAACACAGGAATCCAGACGCGAGAGGGAGAAGAAGGGCGGGTCAGCGCGGATCGCGCGCCGCGCCTGGCCCCGCCCCCTTCCCTCAAGCAGAGAAGACGCGGTTCCCAGCAGTGGCGCCAAAACAAGGGGGGCGGGCCGCGGAAAGAGCGCCGAGCGCCCGGCCCCGCCCCCTGATCGAGCCGTCCTGAGGGGAAGAAGCTCCCCCATCCACAATGGCCAAGCATGCGGCCAGCGCAAATAGCATGTAAAGAGTATTCACTCACACACACACAAACATAAGACAAAAAAGTATGAGAAGATAGCGCGCCCCCCCCAGGAGGGGAACCGGGGGACCCGGAAGGGGGAGCATCCCGCACCAGAGGTGGAAGGGATAAAGTAGGGATGGGGCATCCCAAACCGGGATCACCAAGCCGGATACCGCCTATCCCTTAATATGGGGTCTCACGGGAGAGCATAGCTCCCTAAGTACACCTCTAAGGTGTTGCCTACCCTCACCTGGACCTTCAGCCAAGGCTGGGAGGCATAGTATGGGCTTAATTTTAATAAGGTCCGGGCAGAAATAGGGGCAAATTGGCCGGGTGTAGGCCCGGCTTACCTGCAGGAAGAAACACAGCCATCTTCTGAATTGCTCGCCGTCCTGCAGAGAATATACTGGGTAATGTGTGGGAGGTCCCAGGTATTTATGGACCGGGAGGGGCTTCTTTTTTCCTGTCATCTCTGCAGAAGTTTGCCCTCTACTGGTTATAACCCACATGTCATGAATATTGGAAGCGGGGTGTGTGACATACTTGGAATAATCAGGTTTAAATCGAAAAACCACCCTATTCTTATGCCGCTCAGTAGGGAGGCTTCATACAAAGCGCGGCCAGCTCTGACACGCGATGCACCAAGGTGATCGCTACCAAAAAGACCCCATTAAGAGTCAAAATAGACAATGCAGCATCGCACAAAGGCTCGAAGGGAGGACCCTGAGGAGCAGAAAGTACCAAATTTAAGTCCCAAACCGGTATTGCGGACTTATGCGGTGGACTGACATGGGTTCCTCCCTGGAAAAAAGTTTTGATCAACCTATGAATGGCAATGGATCTCTGGAAAAAGAAGGCCGAGACCTGGTCCTTGAGGGTGCTCAGCTGGAGACCCAAGTCTAAGCCGTGTTGTAAAAACGCCAGAATCCTTGAGATAGAGAAAGTGCGGCAAGGGAGACTCTTGGGCTCGCACCAAGCAATGTAGGCGTGCCAAACTCTATAGTATATCATGGAAGACTTCTCCGTGCCTGAATCATGGTATGCACAATCGTGGCCGACAGCCCCTTCTCTGTCAGGATTGAGGTTTCAATAGCCAGGCCGTCACAGCCAGCGTCTGTAAATTGGGGTGCCGCAGCGACCTCTGAGTGAGAAGCTCTGGGTTGTCGGGCATGATGTATCGATCCACTGACATCTGAACTATGTCCGCAAACCAACTCCTTCTCAGCCAGTGCGGAGCCACCAGGATGGTTGGTACCCCCTTCCTGGGCTATCTTGCGCAGCACTCGGCCCAGGAGTGAAAACGGAGGGAATGCATAAAGGAGTCTGAACTCCATCCAAGGAATTACCAGAGCGTCTGTGGCAAAGGCCAGAGGATCTCTTGACAGGGAGACGAACCTTGGGAGCTTGTGATTGTGCCTGGACGCAAACGGGTCCACTTCCGGCTGACCCCAGAGGAGACACAGAGCGTGAAAGGTCTTGTTGCTGAGAGACCATTCCCCCAGGCGTGAGGCGTTCCTGCTCAGGGCATCTGCCTCCTGGTTTTCTACCCAGGGGATATAAACCGCGGAGATGCAGGGAACATTCTCCTCTGCCCAAGTCAGAATCTGGGTCACCTCCTTGAGGGCTCGCTTGCTCCGAGTCCCGCCCTGGTGATTGATGTAGGCGACAGCCGTCTGATTGTCCGAGCGAACCTGGATCGCACAACCCCTTAAATGGGGAGTCAAGCGAAGAACCACCAACCGAATTGCTCTCAACTCCAGGAGATTTATGGTTCTCCTGCGAACCCCACTGACCCTGGATCTTCTGCGTCTGCCAAACGCCGCCCCAGCCGATCAGACTGGCATCCATGGTAGCTATCTCCCACCGGGGAGTCAGAAAGGACTTGCCCACCAATAGGTTCCTGGAGTCCAGCCACCACAAGAGGGACTGCCTGGCCAGGGGGGACAGTGAAAATTCCTGTTTCAGCGACTGCATCCGGTCCCAGCTGGTCAACAGGTTCAACTGAAGAGGTCTCATGTGAAATTGGGCGAAGGGCACGGCCTCGAAGCATGACACTATTAGGCCCACCAGTCTCATCCCCAGACGGATCGATGGCTGCTGACAAGACAGCAAGGCCTGCACCTGCTTCTGGAGGCCCAACACCTTCTGCTGTGGCAGGAATACCTTGACCTGAGGGGACTTGGCAGGGGGCTTGGACTTGGCTCCCCAAGCGGGATTGGGTCGGCCGCGGGACCTACCTTTACCCCAGGTATCTGGGGCCACCTGAAAATGAAGAGCCTCTTAATCCTCGAAAGGAGCGATAGGCAGATGAGCCCTGAAAGGGCCGAGCAGGCCTCCGTCTCTGATGCACAGCGCCGCCGGTACACAGAGGATGCCTGCGGTCACGGTAAAAAACGCAGAGCGGCGTCCGCCCCCCTCCCTCACAGCGTAACAGCCCAAAGATGGAGGGGAGAGGGGAACAGGAGACAACTCGAGGGAGCCAGGTAGGTAAGTATAACATGCGCAATGTAAAATACAGTGACAATATCACCACACACACGCACAGCAATAAAGCTTGTGGGGCAAGAGGGAATGAAAAGCCAATGGGCAGTAAGTGGTTCCTCCCCCCCCCCCCCAGGCTCACCATCAGCCTATGGCCGGCTACCCTTTAGTCAGGGTCTGCGGCCCAGAGCCTAGCTCTGCCAAAACGCCTGACTTCCGGTGCTCTCCCTACCGTCACAGTCCCGACAGCCGTGGCTGGGAGGAAATAGTGGGTCCACGGGATCAATGGTAATAGGGTCTGCAGCGGCCGCCGGGCTAGGAGGCCCCACTCAGCTGCAATATCCAGGAGAGAGTATCCAACGATCTTCAGCAGCCAGACTGCAAGATGAACACTGGGAAATGATAGAGAGACACCTGCTTTTATAGGGGGCCGGGAGGAGAGACAGCTTTTGATCTTGCAGTCGAGCGCCCCCTGGGGGTGGAATACCCACATGTCATCACTCTGGGACGACCTGGACTGGATATAGGGAAAATATTAATTTTAGATGCTGGGGAATAGTTTTTTTTTTTTAAGGGTTTGGGCTTTTCATGAAATCAGGCTGAAGGTCCGGTTTATACAGGCGCTCCACGGGATTTCACACAGCGGGGTATCCAGTGTAGGATCCACGGGGGCAGACTAGCGGCCGGGTCTGAAATCCTTCAGATTCCAGGGTCCAGCAGCGTGGGTTTTGACACACTTTATTGAAACCGGTTCCTGAAGTTCCTGTTATCAGGGCAGAAAAGATGCCTTTAGGATAAGAATACAATTCTGTGATTACTCACCTGTAGAATTGGTATTATATGTATACAGCACGTCCAGTTCCAGAAGATATTCCTTACACTTGGGTTATACTTCCAGTAGATGGCGCTGGACTGCAGAGATAGAAAAGTGGCTCCTCCCGGCCCCATATATACCAGGGACCTCCCACAAAATCCCCAGTATTGAAAAGCAGTTAAAATGAGACCGGGAGAACTATAACCATTATATGAAAAATTGAACATGAGAACAATCACCATAAAGAGGTGACTAAAGATAATGGTAACAAGGGTGGGGTGGAACAGGACGTGCTGTATACATATAATACCAATTCTACAGGTGAGTAATCACAGAATTGTATTATTCTAAGTATACAGCACGTCCTGTTCCAGAAGATATTCCTTACACTTGGGACATCCAATAGTAGTGTCAGTAAGGTAGGGTGGGATCCCCAAAAGTAACAGAAGACAGTTTAAACCACTGCCGCCTGCAGAACCCTGCGGCCAAAAGCAGAATCAGCTGAGGCCCTAACATCAACATTGTAAAACTTAGAAAAAGTATGAACAGAAGACCAAGTAGCGGCCTTGCAAACTTGTTCAACAGAAGCCTGGTGCTGAAAAGCCCAAGAGGCACCAATAGCACGAGTAGAAAGAGCAGTAAGATGGAAGGGAGGCTCCTTCCCCTTAGCAGAATAGGCCTGTATCACAGCCTGACGTATCCACTTGCTGATAGTGGACTTAGCCGGAGCCAGACCTTTCTTAGGTCCAGACGGAAGCACAAGGATTCAGTAGCCACCAAATAGAATTTCAGAGTTCTAACTACGTCCAAAGAATGTAAAACCCTCTCCTTAGGGTTACTGGGATTAGGACACAGAGAAAGCAAAACAATGTCCTGATTGAGATGAAAGGCAGAAACAACCTTAGGCAGAAAATCTGGCTTAAAACAAAACACCACCTTGTCCTGGTGTCTCTCAAAATAAGGAGGCTTGATGGAAAGCGCCGCCAACTCAGAAACACCCCTAACAGAAGTGATAGCCACCAAAAAGACCACCTTAAGAGTAAGAATGGACAAAGCAGCCCCTTGAAAGGGCTCAAAGGGAGACCCCTGCAGGGCAGATAAGACCAAGTTCAAGTTCCAGACTGGTAACATAGGCTTACGTGGGGGACGTACGTGAGTAACCCCCTGGAAAAAGGTCTTTTGAAAAAAAATAGCCAAAGCAGAAACATGGCCTTTCAGAGTACTGAGCTGAAGACCCAGATCCAAACCATGTTGGAAAAGCTCCAGAATCCTAGGAATAGAAAACACACGACAGGGAAGCGAGTGGGACTCGCACCAGTCAATTTAAGTACGCCAAACCCTGTAATAGATGAAAGAAGAGGACCTCTTCCTAGCCCTGATCATGGTATTCATCCCCGAGGCAGGCAGCCCTTTTTCCATCAAGATGGAGGTTTCAACAGCCAGGCCGTCAAAGCCAACGTTTGTAAATTGGGGTGGCGCAGGTGTCCCGTGAGTGAGCAGATCTGGAACCCGTGGCAGGGCGTACTGATCTACTGCTAACTGCACGATGTCTGCGAACCACACTCTTCTTGCCAACAGGGGACCACCAGGATGGCTGGCACCCCTTCATGAACTATCTTGCGCAGCACCCTGCCCAGCAGTGGAAACAGGGGAAACACATACAGGAGCTGGAACCTCGTCCAAGACATTGCCAGGGCATCCGTGGCCAAGGCCAGAGGATCCTGGGACAGAGAGACAAAGACTGGAATCTTGTGATTGTCACGGGACGCAAACAGATCCACATCCGGCTGACCCCAGCGGTGGCACAGGGAGCGACCATTCTCCCAGACGAGAGGTCCCCCTGCTCAGAGGGTCTGTCTCCAGATTCTCCCCCCCCCCCCGGGATGTACACAGCTGAGATGCAGGGAACATTTTCCTCCGCCCAGGACAGTATCAGAGACACTTCCTTGAGGGCGCTCTTGCTCTGGGTCCCTCCCTGATGATTGATGTAGGCAACCGCCGTCTGGTTGTCCGAGCGGACCTGAACAGCCCCACCCCTCAGGTGTGGGGTTAAGTGGGCGAGATCCAACCTGATCGCCCTCAATTCCAGAATGTTGGTAGGGGCATGGGCCTCCCCTGGAACTTCAGGGACTTCCAGAATCCCCCCCCAACCTGTCAGACTGGCATCCGTGGTGACAGTCTCCAAGCAGGGGGCGAGAAAGGACCTGCCCCCCAGCAGGTTTCTTGAGTCCAGCCACCACACTAGAGACCGCCTGACCAGAGGGGACAAGACAAACACCTGATCCAGGGCACTGACAAGAGGTGAAGCTGAAGAGGCCTCATGTGGAACTGAGCATATGGAACCGCCTCGAAGCAGGACACCATCAGGCCCACCAGCTGCATGCCCTGTCTGATGGATGAATGAGGACATGACAGCAGGAGCTGAGCTTTCTCTTGAAGGACCTCCACCTTCTAGGCTGCTAACTCTATCTTGTAACCGGAGGATACTACCTCCTGAATCCACCGGTCTGAGACATGACGCCTCCAGACGTGAGCCAAGAGCCGAAGCCGTCCCCCCACCCAGATGGGTGAGGGCGTCCCTTCATGCCTAAGGGGGCTTGGGGGAGGACTTAGTCTTGGGACCCCAGGGGGGGCCAGGGTGGCCACATCCTCTGCCCCTGCCCCAAAAATCTCCACGGGCTCCAGCAAAGGAAGCTCCCCCTCCAATTCTGGAGCCCCTGAAGGAAGGAGAAAAGGCACCTGAACCCCGAAAGGACTGGGGCTGCCTTCTACGCGGAGGTAACTTGCCTCCTTTAGCAAACAAGTCCAGACATTCCCCAAAGAGGCGCAGCCCCTTGAAGGGAAACCCAGTGAGAGCCTTTTTGGCAGCGTTGTCAGCTGCCCACTGGCGCAGCCAGACCGAGCGGTGTATTGCCACCAATAAGGCAGAAGCCCTGCCACACATTTTAATGGTATCATCCAGGGCAGAGAGAACATATGCAACAAATTCCTCACAACGCAGAAGAGTTCTATACTCTTCACTACCAGCATCGTCAGGGGCCCCATCTAAGAGGCCCCTGAGCAGGCTTTTAATAGCAACAGCCGTAATAGCAGAGGCATAGACCGGACGGAGTGCGGTCTCCACATAGGCAAAGGCATGGCAAGCCAGCTGATCAATGCACCTGTCCTCCCCATCCCTCAGTGTAGTAGAGTCAGGGGAATGCATGACGGATGTGTTGGACAACCCCAGAACTGGTGCATCCACCTCTGGAGGACATGACCAACATTTAACTATCTCAACAGGAAAGGGATACCTCTTATCCCAACTCTTTGGTACCCCGGGAAGCCGGCTAGGCCGTTCCCACTCTTTGAGCACCAGATTATTAAAGTGAGTTTTTTCAGGAAACTCCAAGCGTGGTTTAACAGTATGAAACAGCTCCCCCTGCGAGGAGAGATACAGAGTACTTCAAAAATGTGAGCCAAAAGTCTGTCAGTATCATCTGAAGCCCATGGGTCAGACCCAGACTCATAACTCATAACCCCTAGGGTGATCCTCAGATGATTCTGAATCAGAGAATAATTCCCCTTCTTCCAGGGGGGTATATCCAGTAATGTCAAAAAAACTCCTCAGCTTCCACAGGATGCCGGGTGCCAGATGTCGCCGCTTGGCAGGAGCCTTACGCGGACCAGACCCGGCAATATGCCTTTCAATGCTGGCTACCCGGCCAGCCAAATCAGGTTGAGACTCCCCACTGGTATGCACTTCACTGGGAGTCATATGTAAGCGTGGGGGGGGTAAGCGAAGCCAGAGGGGGCGCAGGGTAACACACATTATCCTGAGAACCCTCCATATGGTGATTATCACGGCACAACAGGCCAATAGGGATTGACGCTAATAATAGCAACCCAGGATGCCCCAATAACCCGCTAGGAAAGTGGGAGTAAGGGAATATAATAGCCCTCCAATAAGAGTTAACACTAAATAGAGGGGATAGGAGAGAAACCACAAAGTTTGACCTGCCTGCAAGACATAAGCAAAAAGATCCCATAAGCAATATGCAATACAGAGAAAAACAAAATAAATCAGTGCGCAGGGGCACTTACAGACCGCGATAGGGAAACACGCAGCAGAGAACTAAAATGGCACCCACATATACCTCGAGGGGCGGGCAGCGGAGACAGTGATGCAGAACGCGTCAGCCGCAAGGCAAGCCACCCAACCCCCCCTCCCCCGAAGAGCGCGAAAATACCATTTTGTGAATACTCACCTGTAAAATGGGTATTATAAGTATGTCACACACCCCGCTTCAAGACAATCATTACACTTGGGTATACTTACCTGTAGATGGCGATCTTGCAGAGATGACAATAAAAAAAGGTAAGACCCTCCCGGCCTATAAATACCTGGGACCTCCCACTCATTCCCCAGTATAAAGATAGCAGTAAGATCAAGGGACCAGGAAAGCCAATTAAAACTAACAAAGGTTCACCATATAAAGGATCCAGAATACAAAAGGGCAGGGTGAAGCGGGGTGTGTGACATACTTATAATACCCATTTTACAGGTTAGTATTCTAAGTATGTATTATTCTAAGTATGTCACACACCCCGCTTCAAGACAATCATTACATGTGGGAGATCCAATAGCAGTGTCCATAAAGGGCAGGGATCCAAAAAACAAGGCAACGAGGCACAAACTTAAACCACTGCAGCTTGCAGAACTTTGCGGCAAAAACAGCATCTGCTGAGGCCCGAACATCAACCTTGTAAAACTTGGAAAAAGTGTGAACCGAAGATCAAGTAGCAGCCTTACAAACCTGCTCAACAGAAGCCTGGTGCTGGAAGGCCCAGGACGCCCCAACAGCACGAGTAGAATGAGCAGTAACACGAAAAGGGGGAACCTTCCCCTTGGCAGAATAGGCCCCAACAATGGCCTGGCGAATCCATTTACTAATGGAAGACTTGGCAGGAGCCAAACCCTTCCTAGGCCCAGAGGGCACCACAAAAAGGGCGTCAGTCCTACGAAAAGGAGAAGTAGCCACCAAATAGTACTTCACACAGCGAACCACATCCAAAGAATGCAAAACCCTCTCCTTGTCATTGCTAGGCTTAGGACACAAGGAGGGAAGAACAATATCCTGATTAAGATGAAAAGCAGAGAGCACCTTAGGAAGGAAATCTGGCTTGAAGCGGAAAACAACCTTGTCCTGATGCCTCTCAAAGTAAGGGGCCTTAATGGACAAGGCTGCCAACTCCGAAACACGCCGAACAGAAGTGATGGCAACCAGAAAAACAACCTTCTGAGTAAGCGTAGAAAGTGCAATATCCTGCAAAGGTTCAAAAGGAGGACCTGCAAGGCAGACAAAACCAAATTCAAATCCCAAACTGGGAGCAAAGGCTTCCTAGGAGGCCGCACATGCGTAACCCCCTGGAAAAAGGTCTTAACCAGAGGATGAAGAGCAAAAGACTTTTGAAAGAAAACCGCCAGGGCAGAAACATGCCCTTTCAGCGTACTAAGCTTCAAACCTAGGTCCAGACCATGTTGCAAAAATTCCAAGATCCTAGGGAGAGAAAACGCCCTGCAAGGCAAGGCCCTGACCTCACACCAATCAATATAAGTCCTCCAAATCCTATAGTAGATGGCAGAGGAAGACTTCTTTCTAGCCCTAACCAGAGTCTGAATGACAGCATCAGAAAGACCTTCCTCCTTCAAGATGGAGGTTTCAGCAACCAAGCCGTCAAAGCCAGCGTTGGTAAATTGGGGTAGAACAGTGGACCCTGAGTGAGTAGATCCGGCAGAAGGGGCAGAACTAACTGATCCTCTGCCAACCTTACCACGTCTGTGAACCAAACCTATCATGGCCACCTTGGAGCCACCAGGATTGCTGACGCGCCCTCCAGGGCCAGCTTGCGCACCACTTTGCCCACCATGGGAAACGGAGGAAACAGGTATAGAAACCCCAGATCCCTCCAATTCAGAGACATGGCATCCGCCGCCAGAGCCAGCGGATCCCGCATGAGAGACACAAATGCCGGAAGCTTGTGATTGTGACGAGAGGCAAAAGGTCCACCACCGGAGTCCCCCACCGGTGGCAAAGCGACCGAAACACCTTGGGGCAGAGCGACCATTCCCCCCGGCGAGATGACCCCCTGCTCAGTGAGTCCGCCTCCGTGTTCTCCACTCCCGGAATGTACACTGCCGAGATGCATGGGACATTGGCCTCTGCCCAATCCAGGATCAAAGACACTTCCCTGAGGGCACGCCTGCTGCGAGTCCCTCCCTGGTGATTGATGTAGGCGACCGCCGTCCGATTGTCCGACCGAACTTGAACCGGTAGCCCCCGTAACTGATGAGTCAAGTGAGCCAGGACCAACCTGATGGCTCTCAGCTCCAGAACATTGATCGTGAGCCTCCTGAGGCCCCCACAGCCCCTGAAACTGAAGATCCTTCCAAAATCCCCCCCAACCTGACAGGCTGGCATCTGTGGTGACCGTCTCCCAACGAGGGGTCAGAAAGGACCTGCCCCTCGTCAGATTGCTCGGTTTCAGCCACCACCGAAGGGAACGCCGCACCCGGGGGGACATCCGAAAGGACTGATCCAATGACAGCGGGGACCTGTCCCAGGGCGCCAAAAGATGGAGCTGGAGCATCCTTGTTTGAAACTGGGCAAAGGGAACCGCCTCGAACGATGCCACCATCAATCCCACCAGTCGCATCCCTAGCCGAATGGACGGGCGGGGGATGGACAGGAGACGCTGAGTCAATTCCTGAATCAGAAGATCCTTGGCTCGGGGAAGAAACACCCTGGCCTGAGAAGTATCCAGAGACATTCCCAGGAACTCCACCACCCTGGAGGGAGTAAGGCAGGACTTGGGATAGTTGATCACCCAACCGAAACTCTCCAGAGTGGACACCACGTTCCCGGTATCCAGCTGCGCCTGACTGAGGGAAGACGCCATGATGAGAAGATCGTCCAGATAGGGCACGATGCGGATACCCCTGGCTCTGAGGATGGCCATCACTCCTGCCAACACCTTGGTAAAGACCCTTGGAGCCGAGGTAAGGCCAAACGGAAGAGCCACAAACTGAAAATGTCGATTGTCCACGACAAACCTGAGGAATCTCTGGTGTGCCGGAAATATTGGAATATGCAGGTAAGCATCCTTGATGTCTATGGACGTCATGAAGTCCCCCTGACGAAGTGAGTGGATGGCTGATCTTCCATACGGAACTTCCGGGGACGAACGAACCTGTTGAGCAGCTTCAGATCCAGAATGGGACGAACGGATCCGTCCTTCTTGGGCACCGTGAACAAATTGGAATAGAAACCCAGGCCCCGGTCTGAGCGAGGCACCTGACAGATGACAGCCATGTCCAAGAGACTTGCTACTGCCGCCCGAAGCCCCTGGGCGGCCAGAGGATCTGATGGCACCCGAGAACTGAAGAATCTGTGAGGCAGCCGGAACTCAAACTCCAGCTTGTAACCGGAAGACACCACTTCCTGAATCCACCTGTCCAAGACCTCTTGGACCCAGACCTGGGAGAAGAGTTGCAGCCGTCCCCCCACCCGCAAGGGTGAGGGCACCCCCTCATTGCTGAGCCGGCTTAGCAGCGGCTCTAGGCTTGGAGCCCCAACTGTGTGCTGGACGGGCCCGACCCCTGCCCCTGGTCCAGGAATCACCTCTGGACGAGCGGAAAGCCAAACCCCTGCCGACTCTAGCCCCACGAAAGGACTGAGAGAAGGAAGCCACCCCCCGAAAGGGGCGACGCTGCTTTTTACGCTGAGGTAACTTACCTCCCTTTGCCACCGAATCCAATCTCTCTCCAAAGAGCTGCAACCCCACAAAGGGAAGGGGCATAAGCGACTCTTTGGACACAAAATCAGCCGCCCACTGGCGTAACCAAACCGACCGCCGGATAGCCACAAGCAAGGCCGCAGCTCTGCTACACATCACCAATGTGTCGTCCAAGGCGGACAGCACAAAGGACAAAAATAACTCACAGCGCTTAAGGTCGGCAAACTCCTCACTAGCCGGGTCAAGCCTGGAAGAGGTCAACCGTCCTCTAACAACCGACCAGGCAGCTACCAATAAAAGCGCAGAAGCACAAACCGGCCGCAAGGCCGATCCAACACTGGCAAAACCATGACAAGCCATCTGGTCAATGCGTTTGCCAGACAGAGACTGCCACTTGGAAGGGAAGTATTGCTTTATATAAATAAGATTGTTTAAAGCGAGTTCAGGAGCTTTTGCGAGTTCCAGTTGTATTTCCAAGTGAGGTTGTATTATAAGTGAGGGGACTTTTTATTAAGGGAAGGTAGAGGGGGAAAAAAAGAGAATTGTTTTTTTTTTTTTCTCTCTCTTTCTTTCTTGTATTGCAGGCTTTAGCCTTGCATTTGATTACATTGGTTGCTCCCATCTGATAGAAAGCAGTTACCTGAGTGGGGGTGGTCCTGCCTAATTAGCAGCCTATTTATTTCAGCTGAGCCCAGCCTTCTGACTGTTTGCCAGACAGAGACTGCCACTTGGAAGGGAAGTATTGCTTTATATAAATAAGATTGTTTAAAGCGAGTTCAGGAGCTTTTGCGAGTTCCAGTTGTATTTCCAAGTGAGGTTGTATTATAAGTGAGGGGACTTTTTATTAAGGGAAGGTAGAGGGGGAAAAAAAGAGAATTGTTTTTTTTTTTTTTTTTTTTTTTTTCTCTCTCTTTCTTTCTTGTATTGCAGGCTTTAGCCTTGCATTTGATTACATTGGTTGCTCCCATCTGATAGAAAGCAGTTACCTGAGTGGGGGTGGTCCTGCCTAATTAGCAGCCTATTTATTTCAGCTGAGCCCAGCCTTCTGACTGTTTGCCAGACAGAGACTGCCACTTGGAAGGGAAGTATTGCTTTATATAAATAAGATTGTTTAAAGCGAGTTCAGGAGCTTTTGCGAGTTCCAGTTGTATTTGCAAGTGAGGTTGTATTATAAGTGAGGGGACTTTTTATTAAGGGACTTTATATTGGGACCAAGTGTTCCTATTGCCTATGTGCTAAAATAAGAAGGTAAAAGCCAAAGTTGCTGCATCTGTGAGTACTAAAATTGTTTTTACTGCTGTATTGTAACTAGGATAATGGCTAGCAATATTGGAGGTCTACTTCAGTGCACAGTTTGTCATATGTATACACTTCAGGAGCAGCAGTTCCCGGGTGAATACCTCTGTGGTAAATGTGAGCAAATTGCAAACCTGGAAGCTCGGGTTAGAGATCTGGAGGAGCAAAATGCAAGACTGAGGAGGATTGACAATATGGAAAAGAGTTTTCTGCTCACTGAGCAGGTAGTAAATGGGGTAGATGCAGAGGGTGGAGAAATGGGTCAGGAGGAGCAGATAAGTAGCTGGGTAAATGTAGATAGAGGGAGTAGAAAGGGTGCACAGAAAAGGAAGGCCATTCCTGTGTCTGCGCACCCTAGCAAAATTGCCAAGTTGGGTAATGATGCAAGAGTGTCAGTCTCAGAAATGGCAGCCCTAGCAGATACTGTTCTCCCTAACAGCCGGGAGAACAGCCCAGCTAGTGAGTGGGTGGTTGGGACTGCAGGTAGGACTAGACAGTTAGTGGTCATAGGGGATTCTATTATCAGGCGGACTGATAGAATAATTTGTCACCAAGACCGCCTCAACCGAATGGTTTGCTGTCTCCCTGGTGCCAGGGTTCGGCATGTGGTGGAAAGGGTGGACAAATTACTGGGAGGGGCTGGGGATGACCCAGCGGTCGTGGTCCATGTGGGGACCAATGACAGAATTAATGGGAAATGGAGGATCCTTAAGAATACATTTAAGGAATTAGGCACCAAGTTGAAGGGAAGGACCTCCAAGGTTGTATTCTCTGGAATACTGCCAGTGCCATGCGCTACACATGAAAGACAGCGGGAGCTTAGAGAGTTAAACGCATGGCTCAAGTCCTGGTGCAGGGCAGAGGGATTTGGGTTCCTAGAGCACTGGGCTGACTTTTCATTGGGGTACAAACTGTATTCTAAAGATGATTTGCACCTGAATGGAAGGGGGGCTGCTGTGCTGGGTAAGAGGATACTAGAGGGGGTGGAGAGTTATTTAAACTAGTGATGAGGGGGGAGGGCAAGAGTGAAAATAAAAGTGAAGATAGGTTACTTAGGGGACAGCATATGATGGTGGGTGGAGAATTAGAAGGGGGGAGGACTGCTATGATGGATAAGGAGATCCATGAGTTGCAAACCAGCAGTAACAAATTAGACGGATGCATTACTGCAGGAACTAATACTATACCCCAATGTGTCAAACTAGATAGGAACATAAAGTGTATGTTCACAAATGCCAGAAGTCTGGCAAGTAAAGTGGGGGAGCTTGAGGCTCTGGTGCTGGCAGAGAATATTGATGTTGTTGGTGTGGCTGAGACATGGCTGGATTCCACACATGACTGGACTGTCAATCTACAAGGTTTTGCTCTTTTTCGGAAAGACAGAGCAAAAAGGAAAGGGGGTGGCGTGTGTCTTTATGTAAAGCAAGAACTCAAAGCATATATTAATGAGGGGATACTAGCAGAAGATTGTGAGGATGTAGAATCCTTGTGGGTAGAAGTAGGGGGCGATATAAACAATGCTAAAATACAGTTTGGTGTAATCTATAGGCCCCCAAATATAACTGAGGAAATAGAGGGTCAACTGCATAAACAGATAGAGCGGGCATCACAGGCTGGTACAGTGGTGGTGATGGGGGACTTCAACTATCCAGGAATCGACTGGAGACATGGTTCTGCTTCCACTACAAGGGGGAGAGCATTCCTCAGCTTGCTACAAGATAATTATATGAATCAGTTCGTGGAGGCACCAACTAGGGGTGATGCTATTCTAGATCTTGTAATATCAAATAATGATGACCTGATGGGGGCAGTAACAGTCCGTGAAAATCTTGGTAACAGTGACCACAATATAATTGTATTTAACATAAACTGTAAGAAAGATTTTCTTCCTGGGAAGGCAAAAACATTAAATTTTAGAAAGGCCAACTTCCCCAGGCTCAGAGCTGCACTCAAGGACATAGACTGGGAGCATCTGTTCGGGAATAAGGATACAGATGCCAAATGGGAGTGCTTTAAATCAATTGTGAGTAGCAACGTTGCAAAATGTATTCCTACGGGTAACAAATATAAGCGGCTAAAGTTAAACCCCTCATGGCTGACACCTGCGGTTAAAAGGGCAATAAAGAACAAAAAAAGGGCATTTAAACATTACAAGGCTGAACTCTCAGCTGTAACACTTGAACAGTATAAACTAGTAAATAAAGTGTGTAAGAAAGAAATAAGGTTGGCAAAAGCACAAAATGAACGAGATGTGGCCAAAGAAAGCAAAACAAACCCTAAACGATTTTTCAAATATATTAATTCGAAGAAAACTAAATCAGAACAGGTAGGTGCCCTAATTAATGATAATGGGGAAATGGTCACTGGGGATGAGGATAAGGCAGAGCTGTTAAATGGATTCTTTAGCTCTGTGTACACAAGAGAAGCGCAAGGAGCCAACACAGGAGATGCCACTGATAGTAATAGCCCAAGTATAATAATTAACAAGCTAAACGTGGATATCATCCAAGAAAAACTCAATAATTTAAATGTGAATAAGACTGGAGGGCCAGATGGACTTCACCCAAGAGTTCTCAAAGAACTCAGTTCCGTTATCTCGTCACCTCTGTTGTTGATCTTTAAAGACTCACTAGCAACTGGTATAGTGCCAAGGGACTGGCGCAGGGCAAATGTGGTGCCCATTTTTAAAAAGGGCTCTAGGTCTTCTCCGGGCAATTACAGACCTGTTAGCTTAACATCCATTGTGGGGAAATTGCTTGAGGGACTATTAAGGGACAACATACACGAATATGTAACTATCCATAATATTATAAGTGAAAACCAACACGGTTTTACTAAGGACAGAAGCTGCCAAACTAACCTGATTGGCTTCTATGAGGAGGTGAGTAGAAGCCTGGACAGAAGGGCGGCTGTGGATATAGTTTTTCTGGATTTTGCAAAAGCATTTGACACTGTCCCCCATAGACGCTTATTGGGGAAATTGAGATCTTCAGGATTAGAAAACGCAGTTTGTAACTGGATTGAAAACTGGCTGAAGGATCGTGTGCAGAGAGTTGTGGTTAATGATACCTACTCTGAATGGTTACCAGTTGTAAGCGGTGTACCCCAGGGTTCAGTGCTGGGCCCACTATTATTCAACTTGATTATAAACGACATAGAAGATGGAATTAAAAGCACTGTCTCTATTTTTGCAGATGACACAAAGATATGTAGCACAGTGCAGTCTATTGAAGATGTTCACAAGCTTCAGGCTGACTTGGACACATTGAGTGTCTGGGCATCCACTTGGCAAATGAAGTTCAATGTGGAAAAATGTAAAGTCATGCACTTGGGGTCTAATAACCCGAAGGCAACATATGTCCTCGGGGGAGTAAAACTGGGAGAGTCACTTGTTGAGAAGGATCTGGGGGTACTAGTAGATCACAGACTAAATAACAGCATGCAATGCCAAGCAGCTGCTTCCAAGGCCACCAAGATACTATCGTGCATTAAAAGAGGCATGGAATCACGGGATAGAGATGTAATTTTGCCTCTTTACAAGGCACTGGTGCGCCCTCACCTGGAGTATGCCGTCCAGTTCTGGGCACCCGTTCATAGAAAGGACACCCTGACTCTGGAAAAGGTGCAAAGGAGAGCCACCAAACTAATAAAGGGAATGAAAGATCTTAGTTATGAGGAAAGATTACGAGAATTAAATCTGTTTAGTCTTGAGAGGAGGCGATTGCGGGGGGACATGATTAACTTGTATAAATATATAAATGGACCATACAAAAAATATGGGGGAACACTATTTCACGTAAAATCCTCTCTAAGGACAAGGGGGCACTGCCTTCGATTGGAAAAAAAGAAATTTAGTCTCCGGAGGCGACAATCGTTTTTTACCATAAGAACTATAAATCTATGGAATAGCCTCCCACAGAAGCTTGTTACAGCATCAACCGCTGACAGCTTCAAAAAAGGATTAGATGCTTATTTTGAAGAAAATAACATTAACAGTTACTACTAGTAGTTATCAATAATAAAAAAAAAAGACAAAAAATTAAATAAATGGCTTCCCCTATGAAATAAAAAATAACTTCCCCCTACCCCAACACCCTTGGTTGAACTTGATGGACATATGTCTTTTTTCAACCGTATTAACTATGTAACTATGTAACTATGTAACTATGTTTATCCTCACCATCCTTGAGAGTAGTGCACTCCGGAGAATGGAGGACTGAGGAGCTGGACAACCCCAAGGTGGAGGGGGGGGGGGATGGGCGACCAGTGCTTCACCGCGTCCGCCGGAAAGGGATATTTCCTGTCCCAACCCGGTGAGACATCCGGAAGCCGAGTCGGCCTCTCCCATTCCTTGAGAATGATACCATCAAAATGCTTTTGATAAGGAAATTCCAAGCACGGCTTGGTCACTTCAAAGAACTCCCCCTTCAGCGGAGGAGCCGCCTTGGGGGGAGAAATAGCCAGGACCTCAAACATATGAGCCAGGACCCTAGATGTATCCGAGGAATCCCCCTGGCCCTGCTCGGTATCAGCGCCCACAAACTGCTGATCATCGGAGCCCTCAGACTCCTCATACAGCTCCCCTTCCTCACGCGGGGAACAATCAGACCAATCCAGGGAGTCAAAATCCTCCCTATCAAAGGCCTGCGCAGCCGTATACAAATGTTTTCTCTTTGCCATGGCCTTTTTAGCAACGGCACTGGAAAACAATTTTTCAAGATTGGCCAATCTGGCACACACCTCAGATTGCGACTCCCCGCCAATGACCACATCACACGGGGTACGTGTCGAGCGAGGGGGAGACGGAGAGGAGACTGGCGGAGCAGAACCGGACGCCTGAGATCCGGTCTGCTGCGTAATAGACTGCTGCACACAGGGTACACATAGAAATACATCATCCCCCAAAAGGGATACCCCACACCCCAAACACAGCCTGGATAGCCCCGAGGGGGGCACAAGCCCAGTATCCGGGGAAGCCTCCATATGGTGATTTTTTTTATAATATATATAAATATATGTGTACAATGTTCCGAGGGAATTACGCAATAATGCAACCCGGGATGCCCCTTTAAGTCCCGAGTGGGAGGGTTTGAAGCCAACTAAAATTTAACCAGGGACCCTGGACCGGGAGAACCCCCCTTTAATAGGATCAATGGTCCACCTGGAACACACAAACAAAAACACACGCTCAGAATGCTAGCAATGCATAAGGAGATAATAACAGATGTATCTGATGGGCCACAGGCCACTCACCCGACCTTCACCTAAGCACCGCATGGCAGGCAGGAGGCGAAGTGGAAGACGCGCAGTGTGCAGTAGGAAGAGGGAGGGCGGGCCCGCAGGCTAATAGCCCCGCTCACCTGCGAGTAGAGAGAGCCATCTTCTAGTCATCGCAGCCAGGACTGCAGAAGAGAACTGGGGATTTTGTGGGAGGTCCCTGGTATATATGAGGCCGGGAGGAGCCACTTATCTGTCTCTGCAGTCCAGGGCCATCTACTGGAAATATAACCCAAGTGTAAGGAATATCTTCTGGAACAGGAAGTGCAGTATACTTAGAATATATAAATATACCCCATGAATTGCACGTTAATCTCTGGCCTATGTTCTGTTGTCTCCGGGGTGTTTCTTACCTGGATCATGTTGGTCAGCATTTTCACATTCTCCCCGTAGTTGATGGAAGTGAGATGTTGGGTCACCCTGTGCGTCACCTGCATGGTCATACCCTGAGGAACACCGCTGTCCAGCTGCAGGAACAGCTGCATGTAGGACAAAAACCTGTAATAACAAGCAACACCAGGAGCCGCATCAAGCTGGAGATTTCCATTCAAATCCTCAAGTCAAGCCGCAAAATGGTTTTGGTGGCCCGGGGCTAGTCTGCCAATTGGTTACAGAATATTAGTTTATTAAAGCATATATTATTCCAGTTAATGTTAAATGGGGAGTTGTCCCATCTTACTGAGAAACAAGGCTTTCTGATTCCTTCAAGCAGAACAAATCCCGGGATTTTCACTTTTACAGGTTTTGTTCCGCACCCCTGAGGCATCACGATTTGGGATACCCCACTATGTGAAACCTCCCACATTGGCATGTGCAGACTCACCTCTTCACGGTCCAAAGACATGTGCAGACTCACATCTTCACGGTCCAAAGTGCTCAGCAACCCTCGAGGTAGTGATAAGTAATGAAAGTCTTAATAAATCATATCACCATATAAATACAGCCAGGTCCGACGTCAAAGTAGATCCCACCACTTCATCCTGATGAAGTGGTGGGATCTACTGCCACGCAATGAGTCGGTGTGTCCTTAGCCTGCTTTGACGTCGGACCTGGCTGTACTTATATGGTGATATAATTTATTAAGACTTTTAATACTTATCACTACCTCGAGGGTTTATTTTAATTGGTTATTATTCCTTTGGGTACCTAGATAATAATTGTCACTTTGTAATGTGTTGTATTAACTAAAGGAGGTTTTAGCACTAATAGCACTGGGAACTTTATAGGGATTAAGAGGTAATTATCCTTTCCCCTTATCCCCTTTTGTTTTTTTGAGGATTCACTTTGGGATTGTAGACACTGGCACTTTATATATTTTGGGATTTATGCAACCGCGAAGGAATTGTGCAATATTGAGTCTTGCAATACATATGATAGATTTAGTCATTTATAGGTCTGTGTGTCTAGCATCAATTTTAAATGTTTTTAATTGTTTGTAACTTCATGCAACATCTGATTCAGCAAAGATCTGAGTTCTCCTGGGTGATCTGGGAGTTTCCCCCTAGCTAGGAACCCCAAATATAGGATGTCCCCAGGGCAGAAAAAAAATCCTAGTATAGTCAAAATCCTGGGTTTTGTTCCGCTTTAAGTGGGCTGTTGCGGCAGCATCCAAAACATTTATAAAAACGTAAAAAAAAACCTCCTGTGGCAGATGTCATCCTGGAGGAATCCGGTCGCCTTGAACCCAGTTACTTTATGTTTTTAAAAATGCTTTAGATGCTGCCATTCAGCCACAACTGCCCACTGAGGGAATCGGTGGGGCTTTATTCTAAGGAATATGCTGTATCTTCCCTATCGGCCACAATGGGCTTTTCAGCTACAATGGGACCCTTTGTTCTAGAGGCAGAAAGGTGAGTTTTTATGGGTGATCTGGGAGGAAGGGGGGTTCACACAGTGGGGCATCCCAAATTGGGAAAAAGAAACAGTACCCGGTAGAGTCAAAATCCCATGTTTTTTATGTGTTATATCGCTGGGGATCGTTTCGGCGAAGCCCTTCGCCGGCTGAGGAACCGCTTTTTTTCTGCTCCATCTGTAGCAGCCATGAGACTGCTTTTAAAATGTAAACAGCTCACAGCTGACTCACAGCTTTCTGCATGTCTGAGTGTGTTTTCTGTGATTTTGAATTTAAAGCGAAGAATGCTGCGTTCCTAGGTGTGATTGTAGGTACTGGGTACCCAATTTATAATAAACAGAGTGGAAGGCCACACAAATTAAGTAGGTAAGTATATAGTTTATCACGTAAAAAGAAAAATACAAACATACGAAAAAAATACATTGAAACATAGAGGACTTACAGCTCATTTTTCAGGAGGTAGCTGGGACAGGGATAGAACATGGGCAAGATTTTATCCAGAATATGGACCACGGCTCGCAGATGTCTGGCTTGCACCAGCTCCCCCAACATCACCACGCCTTCCGCACAGAACTTGTCCACCCTGTAACGAGAGAAAACATCTAATAAGTCGGGAGCTGAGGGACATTTTTGCATTTTGTGACTAATATCTCTGCAACGCTCATTCCACAGGCAGTACATTTTGGATGCTTTTGTTTTCTCTCCTTTTCCAGCAAAAGATTCAGCGATGTCCTAAAGACGACTCAAAAACTTGGCAGGTCAGGCCCTGAAATCTAAAAGATTCTAAGGCTGGCTGCTAGCCCGCCAAACGGGCATTCTAAATTGGGAAGCACCACTGTGTGAAACTCCCGGGGTCGCAGGTAAACTCCCCTTTACCTGTGGCTCTAGTAATGCAGTGTTTGCCAGAGGCTGCATCACCAACATTGCTGTAGATGCAGCGCACTTCCACATCCAGCTGTTCAGAGGGTCGCGGGAACGTGAGCACTGACTGGCGCACATCACCCAGCGTTCTTGAGATAAGCCCGTCTGTGATTTCAAAAGTCAAAAAACAGCTGTTTCTTAACTCGCTGGATATTTAAGAGGATTGGGCACGCATAACTAATCCCACCATGGCGAAGTGGTAGTTATACCACGCAACGCGTCAGTGATTCTCGTGGGGTGGACTGGGCTTTTCATTTTTGTAATGTATCTGCTGTCTTTATTGTCCAATGCACTGTGATTCGGCAGACGCTTCTGGCATTCTGACACTATTTATACTCTGCATAGCTCTTTACTTTGTGATTTTTCTACACACGGTCACCAGCACTTGGCACTTTACATTTGCAGCACTTTATTTATGCTCAGCAATCCTTTTGTATCTTTTGCACAATCTTCTCTGCATCTTTTTACTACCTCATCATAGTCACTAGCAGTTTCAGCGTTCTGCCGCTCATCGTGTATATGGCATTATGTGTTTTTCAATACCATACATTTTGATTAACTAGCCCTTTATTATCCTCCCCACATAGCCAATTGTCTCTATGTTTTTTTAATATATTTGTCTGGCATGTGTGTATTGTCGTTGTATACTTTGGAACACGCTATGTGTCTATGTACCTGATATTTTAATTTTTCTCAATAAATTATATTTGTTACTAATTGCTTTGTGTGCTGCCATGTGTTTGGGATGAACATTGGGGCAGCTCTAGAGCCCCATTGAGTTGTCACATTTACTGTGATTTCAAAATTGCCACATGGGATAAGGTCTGAAGGTGGAAAAATATTTTTCTTCTTTAAATGGGCCACCGCCAAGGCAGCTGTCTCGGCAAAGGTACTTGGCGGGATAGGGACATGTGGGGAGCCAAGAAAGGGTTTTCTTCCGCGTTAAAGTCCCAAATTGTCCGAGGGTTTAAAGAGGAACACCCTCAAGAAATTGATGTTCTTAGGTGTTGCTTTCTGACAGGACATCCCGATTTGGGATGCCACAATGGGTGTATTCCCACGGATTGCCCAAAAACTCACTTCTTCTGGGTTCCCACGTGGACCACTCAGCCAATCAGTGGCAGTTGATCCATCCCTGCCCCTAGATAGGCCTGCCACAGGAACACCCACAGACGGAGGTATACCAGGGAGGCACGGGAGTGGCTTGCAAATGCAAATATGAGGGACCCCAGAAGATTGATGCACCGGCGAGGTGAGTAAAAATTGCCCAAAGGTAAAACTGGAGGGGCGCAAATACATCAAAAGTGCACCTACATCAAAAGTGTACCTACGCTGAATTTGCGTTGACATAGAATTTTACCATTTACCTTATTATGCAAAAAATGTTTTTCCTTAAAGAGGAACATCGGACCTAAAGTATGAAGGGGCCGATAGCACCCGCCCCGCACCCCCCCCCCCCCACTTACCTCTTACCCATTTGGATGCTCCAGGGGTTGAGCCTCATCCCGCTGCTGGCTTAGCTACTGCTAACAAGCAATGTCAGACGCCGATCTCACAGCTCCACAAAGTCTCGTGGGATTTCGGACGGCTTACAATGCCCCTCATATTTAAGAAGTTGGCTCTTAACGCAAAAAAGAGAGGTGTGAACAGAGCCTAAGATTCCAGGGGGGTGTTGCTGACCATAAAAAAGGTTCCCTCAATGGCCAATCTGCCACTGAGGTGGCCCTCCCAAGGTGCAGGGGGGGGCTGGTGCACCCACTGCTGACGCATGTCCTGCTTTAGGTCCACTTAAATTAATGCACGCAGGAAAACAAATGCTAATTCTAAAAATGAAACATCCTTACGTATGCCCAACTGATGCTGAGGCCAACGCGATGTAACAGCCAATGGGGACGTTGGCTTTGACAGCCTTCAGAACAGGATGCAGTACGTTTGCCTCGGTCAGATCCGGAACCGCGTCGCACAACTGCTCCGGCCGATCGTTCCTGTGTAGTTTGAGCCTCAGGACCAGATCCCAGGCCCATTGGTTAAAGGAGGCTTCCGGGGTCTGTCCTGTCCGAACAATGCTGGCCAGGTAGGACACCTAATGGAAACATATATGGAAATTGCTCTTTATTTAAGAGACACTTTTGGTATAAACTTGTACAAGTGGGGTCGAGTGGGGTCACAGTTCTGGCATACGAAGCAACTGCAATCCGGCCTCCCTGTGGTCAGCTCCTGTGCCCAGCCCATCTGATTGGCTGGGCTCAGGATTGCGTCACAGAGATGCCATGGATGCAGCCACAACCCACGAGCGAAACGTGGGACAACGGGAAAGAGAATGTGTTCTGGGTTATCCCACAGAGGGGCATCTCATGTTGAGGGCAGTAAGTTGCCAGCCTTGGAGTCTCTAAGACCAGACAGGAAACTAATGTGGGTCGGTCTTCTTTAAGATTCTAGCTTCAGCTTCCGTCAAGACTACAGGGCCGTCTGAGTTCCACTCCTTGGGGCATCCTGAATTGGGATGCCCCTCCATGTAAAACCACCCAGATCCACTCACCTAATCCCGGAGCCCTCGCTTAATCTTGACGCCACGGCCCCATTCCCAGTATGCTTGTGGGAACACCAAGAAGGTAAGTGGAATGGGCAAACTGGGGGGGATATTTAAAGTAAAATCATGCGGGTTGTTTCTCATTAAAGTGGACCAAAACCCAGCATGATCGGCCCAGGAATCGTATATATCGATTCCCGCCCCCGGGGCATCCAAAATCAGAATGCCTCGCTGTGTGAAACCCCCCCAGGTCACTCCGTTCACTTACCTTGCTCCCTGTTAAAGGGAAGCGTGGGGATGCGGCTGTCAGCATACTTGGAGCCGCTGGCCCTAGACGCCAGCTTAGAGCGAGCTGATTGGACGAGCAGCCATGCATGCACCGTAGGACCGGGGAGAGGTGTTTGGGCAATCTGGGGGGTTTCACAAAATGGGGCACCCCCAAGGGAACAAAGTAACTGCATTCTGGTCCTACTGTGCCCAGCGTAGCTGAATGGCTGGGCTTGGGATCACGTCTCACCCCCAATCGTGCCCCAGGGGAAAGGGCCAAAACCCAGGATAGTCAAAATCCTGGGTTTTGGTCCACTTTAAGGATCCTAGACTACAAGATGTTGGCATAATTTTGTAAATTGTATGTCCTCTTATTGTGAGTCCAAAAGACACCCAGTATTAAACCAGAACAACAGCCTGGCACAGTTGGAAAAGAAAGGTGGCGGCCATTTTGGAGCTTCCTCTCCCAGCATCTCAGCCATGCTGCTGCCTGGATTCCCCTGAAATAACTGACAATGCACAGTAACAGGAAGCCCAGCAGCACTTCCTGTTTGCAGGCAGCCTGCGCATCTATGAACCGCTATTTTGTTTTTAAAATTTACCACAGCAGGATCTGGAAAAAGGTAAATGAATTCTTATGTGCAGCAATCTAAATTGCCCTGGGGAGGGAGGCATATGAGCACTGTTTTTTGTGTTGTGTTTTTGACTGTTAGTCCGCTGTAACAAAAGACGGTGCTTTGGACTGCAACTGGGCCCAGCGCCGCCAGTGTTAAAATCCTGGGATTTGGTCCACTTTGACTATCCTGGGTTTTGGTCCTTTCCCCCGGCCGGGGATGCCCCGCTGCGTGAAACCCCCCAGATCGCTGAAGCCAACTTGCCTCTTCCTGGTCCTACGGCACATGTGCGGGTGCTCATTCAATCAGCACGCTCGGAGCCACTGGCGTCACATCGTCTAAACCTTCGTCTAAGGCCAGCGGCTTCAAGCACGCTGACGGCCATTCACAAATGCCTGGCATGGGCACGCACCCTGCTAGAGGGATAGCGGCCACGGCTTGTGCATGTGCCCTTGGACCAGGAAACAAGGTAAGTGTATGGGGCGACCTAGGGGGTTTCACACAGCAGGGCATCCTGATTATTAGGGAACCGATTGGCCTGGGAATCTTATAGATTCCCAAGCCAATCACCGTAGGTTTTGGTCCACTTTAAGTCATTTTGACTGTTGCTCTGCTTTAACAAAAGAAGGTGCCCTGGACTGCAACAGGACCCAGCACCACCAGTGTTCCTAAATCTGTCACACTTCTTGAACATGTTTAGTAAATACATGAGACCCCCGATAGCGGCCACTAACAGACACACATTGGAAAGGGTTTATGGGCAACCCAAATAGGCCGGCAGTGTCAGACTTTGGCCACTTGTTCTTCTTTTTCAGAGCTGTACCCGGCAGTAGGCGGTGGAAGAGGCTTTACCTGCTTTATACTCTCAGAGCTGTACCCAGCAGTAGGTGGTGGCAGAAGCTTTACCTGCTTTATACTCTCAGAGTTGTACCCGGCAGTAGGCGGTGGCAGAGGCTTTACCTGCTTTATACTCTCAGAGCTGTACCCGGCAGTAGGTGGTGGCAGAGGCTTTACCTGCTTTATACTCTCAGAGCTGTACCCAGCAGTAGGTGGTGGCAGAAGCTTTACCTGCTTTATACTCTCAGAGTTGTACCCGGCAGTAGGTGGTGGTGGAAGCTTTACCTGCTTTATACTCTCAGAGCTGTACCCGGCAGTAGGTGGTGGCAGAGGCTTTACCTGCTTTATACTCTCAGAGCTGTACCCAGCAGTAGGTGGTGGCAGAAGCTTTACCTGCTTTATACTCTCAGAGTTGTACCCGGCAGTAGGTGGTGGTGGAAGCTTTACCTGCTTTATACTCTCAGAGCAGTACCCGGCAGTAGGTGGTGGCAGAAGCTTTACCTGCTTTATACTCTCAGAGCTGTACCCGGCAGTAGGCGGTGGCGGAAGCCTTACCTGCTTTATACTCTCAGAGCTGTACCCGGCAGTAGGTGGTGGCAGAGGCTTTACCTGCTTTATAATCTCAGAGCTGTACCCGGCAGTAGGTGGTGGCGGAAGCTTTACCTGCTTTATACTCTCAGAGCTGTACCCGGCAGTAGGTGGTGGCGGAAGCTTTACCTGCTTTATACTCTCAGAGCTGTACCCGGCAGTAGGTGGTGGCGGATGCTTTACCTGCTTTATACTCTCAGAGTTGTACCCGGCAGTAGGCGGTGGCGGAAGCTTTACCTGCTTTATACTCTCAGAGCTGTACCCGGCAGTAGGTGGTGGCGGAAGCTTTACCTGCTTTATACTCTCAGAGCTGTACCCAGCAGTAGGTGGTGGCGGAAGCTTTACCTGCTTTATACTCCCAGAGCTGTACCCGGCAGTAGGTGGTGGTGGAAGCTATACCTGCTTTATACTCTCGGAGATGAGGCCGGTGTAGGGTTTGTCAGAGATGTACTTCTGATAGGCCTCCAGGACCATCAGGGCCACCTCCACGTGGACTGCGTGATCCAGGAACAGCGCGCTCTGTGCAAGAGACAAACACACCATAACAAAATCATATTTAGGAGGCATCATGCAGGCTTTACAGGAAACATTTACACTGTTATCTCAAGATGTTACGAGGCTTAAAGTGGACCAAAACCCAGGATTTTGACCATCCTGGGTTTTGGTCCTTTCCCCCGGGACACGCCGCTGCGTGAAACCCCCCAGGACACCGAGACCAGCTCACCTCTCACCGGCCCAACGGTGCGTCTAAGAGCAGCGGCTCTGAGCGCCCTGATACCCCATCCTCCGCTTCCCTCTAGCAGGGAGCGTGCCCGCACCGGCTACTCACAAATGCCTGGCACGGGCAGGCGCCCTGCTAGAGGGATAGCGGGATGCGGCCGCTGCTCTTAAGACGCTCCATGGGACCGGGAAACAAGGTAAGTGAATGGGGCGACCTGGGAGTCACACAGCGTGGAATCCCGATTTCGGATGCCGGGGGGGGGGGGGGAATCTTAAGAGTTTCACGGGCTGAACTGCGTGGGTTTTGAGCCACTTAAATAACATATATGGCATATACAGAATACAGAAGATGATGGCTCTATATGAATAAACAGTAAAAAATACAATTCTGTGATTACTCACCTGTAGAATTGGTATTATAAGTATACAGCACGTCCTGCTCCAAAAGATTCCTTACACATGGGTTATACATCCACAAGATGGCGCTGGACTGCAGAAAAACAGCTTGTGGCTCCTCCCGGCCCTATATAAGTCGGGGACCTCCCACAAATTCCCCAGTCTTTACAAGCAGTAACACAAGAAGCCGGGAGAACAATAATAACAAAAGTCCCAAATGAACAATGAACAATCACCATACAGAGGTAAATAATGATAACAAGGGTGGGATGGAGCAGGACATGCTGTATACATATAATACCAATTCTACAGGTGAGTAATCACAGAATTGTATTATTCCAAGTATACAGCACGTCCTGCTCCAGAAGATTCCTTACACATGGGACATCCAATAGCAGTGTCCGTAAGGTAGGGTGGGATCCCCAAAAGTAACAGCAGGCAGTTTAAACCACTGCCGCCTGCAGAACTTTGCGGCCAAAAGCAGCATCAGCTGAGGCCCTAACATCAACCTTGTAAAACTTAGAAAAAGTATGAGCAGTAGACCAAGCAGCGGCCATGAAAACGTGTTCAACAGAAGCTTGGTACTGAAAAGCCCAAGAGGCACCAATAGCACGAGTAGAATGAGCAGTAAGACGCAATGGAGGTTCCTTCCCCTTAGCAAAATAGGCTTGAACACACAGCCTGACGGATCCACTTGCTGATGGTGGACTTAGCTGGAGCTAATCCCTTCTTAGGCCCAGAAGGGAGAACAAAAAGCATCAGTCTTCCTGAAAGGTTCAGTAGCCACCAAATAGAACTTCAGGGTTCTAACCACATCCAGAGAATGTAATACCTGCTCCTTAGAGTTACTAGGATTAGGGCACAGAGAAGGCAAGACAATGTCCTGATTGAGATGAAAAGCAGACACAACCTTAGGCAGAAAAACTGGCTTAAAACAAAACACCACCTTGTCCTGGTGTCTCTCAAAGTAAGGAGGTTTGATAGAAAGCGCCGCCAACTCAGAAACACGCCCAACAGAAGTGATAGCCACCAAAAAGGCTACCTTAAGCGTCAAAATAGACAAAGTGGCCGCATGCAAGGGCTCAAAGGGAGACCCCTGCAAGGCCGATAATACCAAGTTCAAATCCCAGACTGGTAACATAGGCTTACGAGGAGGACGCACGTGAGTAACGCCCTGAAAAAAGGTCTTAACCAGATGATGGTTGGCAAAAGATCTTTGGAAGAAAATAGCCAAGTGAAACATGACCTTTGAGGGTACTAAGTTGAAGACCCAAATCCAAACCATGTTGCAGGAATTCCAGAATCCTGGGGATAGAAAACACCCGACAGGGAAGCGACCTAGACTCACACCAGGCAATGGAACGCTGGCAAACCCTATAGTAGATAGATGACGAGGACTTCTTCCTAGCCTGAATCATGGTACTAACAACAGAGGCAGGCAGCCCCTTTTCCATCAAGATGGAGGTTTCAGCAGCCAGGCCATTAAAGCCAGCGTTTGTAAATTGGGATGGCGTAGCTGTCCTTGAGTGAGCAGATCTGGAACCTTGGGCAGGGCACACTGATCTACTGCCAACTGCACGATGTCTGCGAACCACACTCTTCTTGGCCAACGGAGGGCCACCAGAATGGTTGGCACCCCTTCCTGGGAGATCTTGCGCAGCACCCTGCCCAGCAGAGGGAATGGAGGAAACACATAAAGGAGCTGAAAGCTCTTCCAAGACATTGCTAGCGCATCCATGGCCAAGGCCAGAGGGTCCTGGGACAGAGAGACAAAGACTGGAAGCTTGTGATTGTGACAAGACGCAAACAGGTCCACATCCGACTGCCCCCAGCGACGGCACAGGGACCAAAACACCTTGTTGCTGAGGGACCACTCCCCCAGCCGAGACATCCCCCTGCTCAAGGAGTCTGCCTCCAGATTCTCCATTCCCGGGATGTAAACTGCCGATATGCAGGGGACATTCTCCTCCGCCCAGGGCAAAATCAGGGACACTTCCTTGAGGGCCCTCTTGCTCCGGGTCCCTCCCTGATGATTGATATAGGCAACTGCCGTCTGGTTGTCTGAGCGGATCTGAACCGTCTTATCGCCCTCAGTTCCAGAATGTTGATAGGGGTATGGGCCTCCTGAGGGCCCCACTGACCCTGGAACTTCAGGGACTTCCAGAAGCCCCCCAAACTGTCAGACTGGCATCTGTGGTGACTGTCTCCCAGCAAGGGGTCAGAAAGGATCTGCCTATCAACAGGTTCCTTGAGTCCAGCCACCACGAAAGAGACCGCCTGACCAGAGGGGACAGAACAAACACCTGATCCAGAGACACAGGGTCCCGATCCCATACTGACAAGAGGTGAAGTTGAAGAGATCTCATGTGAAACTGAGCGTATAGAACCGCCTCGAAGCAAGACACCATCAGACCCACTAGCTGCATCCCCTGCCGGATGGAGGGATGGGGGCAAGACAGAAGAAGCCTTGCTTGAGCTTGAAGACTATCTTCTGCTGAGGGAGAAGAATTTTGACCTGAGATGTATCCAGAGTCATGCCCAGAAAAGACCTCACCAATGACAGGAACAGGGAAGACTTGGGGTGATTGATCACCCAGCCGAAGGACTCCAGTGTGGACACCACTGTCTGGGTATCCAGCTCTGCCTGCTGGAAGGACTGAGACGTGATGAGAATGTCGTCCAAGTAAGGAAGGATGCGAATGCCCTGAGATCTCAGCAGAGCCATTACGCCTGCCAACACCTTGGTAGTGCTGATTCTCTAGAGCGAACCTGAGGAATCTCTGCTGATTTGGAAAGATAGGTACATGAAGGTAAGCGTCCTTGATGTCTACAGATGTCATGAAGTCACCCGGGCACAGTGAATTGACTGCAGAACGCAGGGTCTCCATGCGAAAATGCTTGAATTTGACAAACTGTTGAGACGTATTAAATCCAGGATGGGCCTGAGGGACAGTGGAACAGTGAAAAGATTGAAATAGAAGCCTCTACCCCTTTCTCTTAAGAGCACCGGGCAGATGACCCCCAACTCCAGAAGGTTTTGGACAGCACGGCACAAACCCTGTGCTGACAAGGGGTTTGGAGCCATCCGGAATTTGACAAATCTTGGGGGTGGCCAGGCTGCAAACTCTATCTTGTAACCGGAGGATACTACCTCCTGAATCCACCGGTCTGAGACATGAAGCCTCCAGACGTGAGCAAAGAGCCGAAGCCGCCCCCCCCCCCCCCACCCGGATGGGTGAGGGCGCCCCTACATGCCTGAGGGGGCTTGGGGGAGGACTTAGGCTTGGGACCCCAGGAGGGGCCAGGGCGGCCATGTCCTCTGCCCCTTCCCCAATAGCCTCCGCAAGCCCCAGGAAGGCATACTCCACGACCAATTCTGGAGCCACGATAGGAAGGGAGAAAGGAACCTGTCCCCCTAAAGGACCGGGACGGCCTCCTATGTTGAGGTAACCTGCCGCCCCTGGCAAACATGTCCAAGCGTTCACCAAAGAGGCGCAGCCCCTTAAAGGGAAAACCAGTGAGAGCCTTCTTAGCAGCATTATCAGCTACCCACTGACGCAGCCAAACAGAGCGGCGTATAGCCACCAACAGGGCAGATGTCCGCCCACACATTCTAATGGCATCATCCATGGCAGACAGAACATAAGCAACAAATTCATAGCAAAGCAGGAGAGATCTGTACTCTTTTCCTCCCGCGTCATCAGAGGCCCCATCCAAGAGACCCTTAAGCAGCCCTTTAATAGCAATAGCTGTAATGGCAGAGGCACAGACCGGGCGCAGCGCAGTCCCCACAGGGGAAAAGGCATGGCAAGCCAGCTGGTCCATGCGCCGGTCCTCACCATCCCTCAGGGTAGTAGTGTCAGGAGAATGCATGACAGATGTATTGGACAGCCCCAGAACGGGCGTGTCCACCTCGGGAGGGCATGACCAACGCTTAATCACATCAGCAGGAAAGGGATACCTCTTGTCCCAACTCTTTGGCACCCCAGGGAGCTTGCTAGGCCGTTCCCATTCTTTGAGCACCAGATTATTAAAGTGAGTCTGCTCCGGAAACTCCAAGCGTGGTTTAACCGTATGAGAGCCCACCCTGCCCAACAGGAGGGGAGATACAAAGCACTTCAAAAAGTCTGTCAGTGTCATCTGAGGACCATGGGTCTGTCCCAAGAGGAAACCCGGTACCACCATAAGCCTTAGGCCTTTCCTCAGATGATTCTGAATCAGAGAATAATTCCCCCTCCTCCAAGGGAGTATAACCGGTAACATAAAAAAATTCCTCAGCATCCATAGGAAAGAGGGAAATAGCGGGTGATAAATGCCGCTTCTTAGCAGAAGCCTTACGAGGGGCAGACCCAGCAATATGTTTTTCAATGCTGGCAACCCGTGCAGCCAAATCAGGTTGAGACTCCCCACTGGTATGCACCTCACTGGGAGTCAGATGTAAGCGTGGGGGAGTAGGCAAAGCCAGAGGGGGCGTAGGTCCAGCAACAGGTAACCCAGACTGCAGTGCAAGTACCTGCTGGGCGCAGGGTACACACACCCTGACATCATCACTTATAGGGGATACCCCACACGCAATACACAGTCAGGCTTGTCCCGAAGGAACCCCAAGCACATTATCCTGAGAAGCCTCCATATGGTGATTATCGCGGCACCGCAGGCCGATAAGGGATTAACACTAAAAAAGCTACCCGGGATGGCCCAAGAACCCGCTAGGGGAGTGGGAGGTATAAATATCCAATAGCACTGCAATATAGTGGTTAATGCTAAATCACCGGGAGAAACCACAAAAAGTTTGACCCGCCTGAAAAACATAAGCAGACATCCCCGATAAGAAGACAATCAATAACATAATAACATCATAACAAGGCCAGCCTGCAGGGGCACTTACGGACCACGGTAGGTAGGATGCAGACATCAGACACGCGGCACGGGAGTCAAAATGGCGCCCGCATATAGCCCGAGGGGCGAGCCGCGGTGAAGTGATGTGGAAGAATGAGGGGGGAAACAGCAGCATTCCCAGGGAGAATGGGGCTCAGGGAACTAACTAAGGAGTGAGGGAGAGGAGGAATGGAAATAGGGTTTAACTGCACAGGATAACCTGGCAAAACTCATGAGGCAGTGGGGGCATCCCAAAAGGCTCACCATTAGCCTAAACCGCCTACCCTGTTAGAGCAGGGACTGCGGTAGGAGCCTAGCTCCTCAGCACCTTCGGTACTGATGCTTACTAACCTACCTTCACCCGAACCTTGTCAGCCGAGGCTGGGAGGCAGTATATAGTACGGAATGGGTGGGAATAGTCCTGCAGGGCCGCAGGCAATAAGCCCCGCTCACCTGCGCCACAAGAGAGCTATCTTCTATCTTCTCAGCGCAGACTGAAGAAATTAACTGGGGAATTTGTGGGAGGTCCCCGACTTATATAGGGCCGGGAGGAGCCACAAGCTGTTTTTCTGCAGTCCAGCGCCATCTTGTGGATGTATAACCTATGTGTAAGGAATCTTCTGGAGCAGAACGTGCTGTATACTTGGAATATAATAATAATAGTTACACCATTGTGCCGGGCTACATTTGGCGCTGTCCTAAACGGTTTTCCATTTTTAAATCGAAAAAGAAATTGCCGAGATATTGAGGTTTACAGTTTCACCCTATAATTTATTTTCTGAGGCATGTGGGCATGACCCTTAGCTCTGTGATGGCACATAATAATCAGCATAGTGGGCGGAGACTGTAAGACACATTCTCATCACCCTGGCTGTTCTCCATCTCTCCCAGTGTCCACAGTATGCTAAAGGGTTAGCGGGGAACATCCACTGCTCGCACATGAACTGTTGGAGCGGGGGAGACGAGTTTACCGGGCATCCTGGGGAATTTCACACAGCAGGGCATCCCAAATCTGGATATCCTGGGGGAGGGAATCAAGTGGCCCTGGAATCATATAGATTCTGGGTTTTGGTCCACATTGGACCAAAGAAATGTTACCTTTCCCCATGGCCCCCTTCGAAATAGACCGCTGCATTTGACTTGTCGAGGTCACATGGTTGCTGGCATCCGGGTACCTGGAAGAAGCCTGCGTACCACGTGACCGCATTGCTGGATTTCTCTTGCGGATCAATGAGAAAGCTGAGAGTTATCCGGCTTATCGAGAGTTAATGCGCAGGAGAGGACACTGGCAATCGGGATAACCCCACACTAGGAACAACAACCAATATGTC
This sequence comes from Gastrophryne carolinensis, assembly GCA_027917425.1. Taxonomy (NCBI): domain Eukaryota; kingdom Metazoa; phylum Chordata; class Amphibia; order Anura; family Microhylidae; genus Gastrophryne; species Gastrophryne carolinensis. The sequence goes on along the minus strand of CM051234.1, from coordinate 629,437,647 downwards.
TTCAAGGCATAGTCCAGGCAATGTCCAGAAAAAGGCAACAAGGAGCTCAACTGAAGCCTGTCCTATGCGCCTCCTCCATTTCCTGCAGTGAGCTGTTGATGCTGTAGCAGGGTCCAAACATTTGGCCCTACTTTGCAATTCAATCCTCCACGACCGCCTCTATATGTGGTCGCACGGGCGCCCCTGTCCCTCAGTGCTCCCAGCATGAGCCAGCCTGGCAAGTTACGGGGGTCACATTTGCCGGGCTCACTTGTAGTGGGAGCGCTGAAGGACAGAGGTGGCCGTGCGACCACATTTGGAGGTGGTCATGGAGGAATAGGAGAGAAAGGATGGCCACACTTTGAGTAAAGGGGGAGGGAGTTGCTCCATTACTCATAACAACATAATGGAGCAACTCCATTCCCCTTTACTCAGTTTGAATTGCCATGACCATGCACAAGGAGAGATTCAGTCAATATGGATCTCCCTGTGGAGTGTTCTTAAGGGAGGCTGGCAGCTTCCCAAGACCCTAGTTTCTGTACAGGATTCATATGCCTGTTAGCTGAATATTATACAGGGATGAGAGTTAAACTGGGTGGTGAATTGGTTCCCAGGCCCTAAAAGATCCTGTATAAATAATAGTAATGAAGCAACTCCTTCCCCCTTTACTCAGTTTGAATTGCCATGAGCGCACACAGGGAGGAATTCAGTCAATATGGATTTCTCCCTGTGGAGTGTTCTAAAGGGAGGCTGGCAGCTTCCCAGGTGAGTAACTCTGAAATATTTGATTGCATGTCCAAACTTTGGGACTCAAAAATAGGAATAGGAACCCCACCAATAGGGGCACATTGACGTGGCGTGGGGTTTAATACATGTGACTGCAATTGTATGCAACTGTGATGGATGGAGGTCAGAATCAATAAAATGAATGTATATGTGAACATTCCCTCTCTCCATTTACACCACTTGATTTCATATTCCTATTTTTGCATTGTATGCTTTAGTGGCTAATAAAGGTAAAATAAACCCTCAGTAAGCCACTTATCTCTGCACTAATTCTTTCCTTTGCTTCTACTGAATTAGAGCAATAAAGTTAATGGAGCACGCTGCTACTAACACATTACTGTGAACAAGATGGCGCTGGGGAGCTGGACAACACCTTATTATGTCCGGCCCCCTAGGCCTTACTAACATTAAGAATATCAGTTTTGGCTGTGATGACCAATCATTGAGCCAGTAATTAGATTTTTCCTTATATGATAATGTCCAATAGATGACGTGTGCTGTGTTTTTTTACTTCGATATAAAAATAAAGTGTCACTGGGCGGAGCGGCAGAAAGTGCTTTCCCATGTAGCGTCGAGCACATACTGTTATGTCTGTGTCCTTCGTTACGAGTATATTTCACTCCCTTTTGGAAGACCGAACGACACCAGAGAATCTCTCTGAACCGTAGAGAGCAAAAGGGGTCTGCCCACGTTTCCTCATCACAACCAAAGGCCCCTAGTTTCTGTACAGGATTTATATATGCCTGTTTGCTGAATATTATACAGTGATGAGAGGGTAAAACTGGGCGGAGAACTGGTTCCCAGGCCCTGAAAGATCCTGTATAAATAATAGTAATGGAGCAACTCCCTCCCCCTTTACTGGCCACACTTTGAGCCTTGCCACAGCACAAACAGTCACATGGGAGAGACGCCAGGTGAGCTCCCAGCTGCCTTATTATTGCCAGTGCCTGGATTGCCCCTTTAAATCAATAAGTATTAATGAACACCAAATGGTCCCTACAGTAGCTGCAGTGTCATGTATATCTCCATACCGAGTCATCGGAGCCCCAGTTGAGGCCCTCCAGGATGATGCACGCCAGCTTACTCTCCACCTCGGAGAGGTTGTGGTTGAGCAGCCAATCCCGGATGACGCCGATTTCTGTGGCATTCGGCTTCCAACGGTGTAAAGGTAATTCCTTAACCAAGTACAGGGACACCTACAGAAGCAAGAGCAACACTAAATGTCTATTAAGGCATTAAGTATTAAAAATAACTAGAAGTATTACTATCAAAACAATTCTGAACATCAATGGAAATCTACTTAAAGCGTAACAAAACCCACTGGGTCCAGCCGTGGAATCTAAAAGATTCCAGGGCCAGCTGGTTGCCTTCCCCCTGGGGCATCCTGAGTTGGGATGCCCCATTGTGTGAACCCCCCCCCCCAGGGCTCCAGAAATCACTCACCTTTCGCTGGTCCATTGATGCATGCGCTGGCTTTCATCCAATCAGAGCCACTCACTGAAATGACGTCATTCGGCACAGTAGCTCTGCTTGTTGTGAATGGGGAGCGAGAGCGGCCGCATCCTTGGGCTGTACGTAACTCTGGCTCCCGCCACTCAGAAATGCTGGGGTGCAAGCATGGGGCAGCAGGGGTGCGGCCGCTAGCGCTCCCTATTCTCAATAATCAGAGCTGCTAGTCAAATTACATCACTTCAGTGGGCGGCTCCGATTGGACGAGAGCCCACATAGGCGCTGCTAGACCGGGAAGAGGTCTGAATGCACCGATCTGTGGGGTTTCAGATTTTTCGAGAAAGCGAAAATCACGGGTTTTGTTCAGCTTTAAAATCAACATTTATTGGTCATCAAAACACCTAATCTGACATGAAGGAGTTGTGTGAAACCCGCCAAGTCGCCCCGTTCACTTACCTTGCTTCCTGGTCAAACTGCGCATGCGCGAGCAACGGCTGCATCCCCACCTGTCCCTCTAGCAGGGCACATGCCCGTGCCAGACATGTCGGTTAGAGGGTAGCGGGGGATGCGTCCGCCAACGCGCTTTATGCCGCTGGTCTTAGACGGCGTGAGTTCAGCGGCTCCGAGTGCGCAGATTGGACAAGAGGGTGCGCATGCGCCATAGGACCGGGAAGAGGTGAGTGAGTTTGGGTGATCTGGGGGGCTTCACAAAGTGACAAAGGGAAAAACCCAGCTGGGTTTTGGGCCACTTATACCCAGAACAGAAGTTTACATCAGTTCCTATCCCCAGCCCGGTGCCCCAAAACAACCAGAGTTTCTTTTTTTTTTTTTTTTTTTTTACTTATACCTTTTTGCCCAATATTCATAAAACCACTAACAGGAAGCAACTGTCCATATTGCTCCCTGGCCAAGAAACCACGTCCCCAGGTGCTTTGCAGCGATGAGACATTCAGTTACACTACACTCAGCTCAGCATTGGGGAGGGTCAGCCTTATCAGTTATAATAACTGCAATAAATCTGAAAGTACTACAAGCTAAACTGCCATCATGTGTCAGTATAGCTTGTAACTGAATTCATTAGCATATGGCCGCTATTTATCATCACACTGCTATCTGTTTTTATGAATACTGGGTACAATTAAAGAAGTGGGTGGTTTCCTATCTGGGGCTGTTCCCACCACAGACCCCACACAAGACTTGCAAAAGAATATTGAAAGTATGCACACCACACAAGTAGTTGATTTTGCGCTTAATAAAGTGTATTATATAAAATGTATACAAACACCTCTATCGTTCTTATTTCATTGGTAATCAATTGTTACCTAGGCCTAGACTACTATATTACTATGTATGGTTACTGGTAATACTCCCTCTCTTCTTTATATGAGGTACACTAGTCTCCTGAGAAATATGAACCATAATTACATCTATGGATTTGGCCGTTTTGTATCCTTTTTCTTTATGAATACTGGACAAAGGCCAGCACAAAAAAACCCCAAAAAACAAAAAAGAAACATGCTATTTTGGGGTACTGGGCCGAGGATAGGAGGGGGCGACATAAATCTCCTTATATAGGATCACTTTAAGGGTTGTTTTGGGGTACTGGGCTGGGAATAGGAGGAGACGTCATAAACACCCTTTCTAGGTATAGGATCACTTTAAGACATTTTTTGGCAACCTGTAGAAATATAATGAGCGAGGATTTTACCATTCCCACTTTTTCAATGGTGTCTCGGAGTCGATCCAGGACGACGGAGATGATGCTGCTGTGTGCGGCAGTAATGGAGGCCAGGAGCTCGCGGCCCACTTTAGAATATGCCTCTCTTGTGGACAAGCTCACATAGGAGACCTGGAAAAAAAGAGGTTTAGTGATGACAGCTTCTAATCTGCTCAGGAGTTGCCCTCATCGGGAGGGCCCAAACTTTTTACACTGTTTACTGACAGTAGTACTGAGTACCCCCATGGAGAGGATCAATGATAAAGGTTACCAACATAAGTAGCTCACAGGTATGGCAACAATAGAAAGAATACGATTTTAAATAATAATAATTTCGTATAAATAATAGTAATGGAGCAACTCCCACCCCCTTTACTCGGTTTGAATTGCCATGAGCGCACACAGGGAAAGATTCAGTCAATATGGATTTCTCCCTGTGGAGTGTTCTAAAGGGAGGCTGGCAGCTTCCCAGGTGAGAAGCTCTGACATATTTGACTGCATTGCATGTCCCAACTTTGGGGACTCAAAAAAAAATAAAAAATAAAAAAAAAAAGAAGAGTAGGTATGTAGGGCCCAGGAGAGGAACTATAAAATCCTGACAAGGTGGTACAGATACCCAGCGGACTTGGTGAGATTTGGGGGTTTGGAGATCGGGGACTGTGGAGATGTAGCAAAGCCCGAGGGATCCTGACGCATATTTGGTGGGAATGCCGGCTATAAAAACTTTTTGGGAGGGGGTGCTGGGAGTATTCGAGTCTACGACGTTTTGAAAGTGTCCCCAACTCCCCACAGGTGGCCCTTCTGTCAATAACTCTGGGCTCAGTGGCGGGGGGGGGGGGGGGGGGAGGGGTGTGCTAAGGCATATGCTTACAGCAGCCAGGTCAGTAATACCCAGATATTGGCGTTCTAACACCGCACCCTCCTTGGTGGAATGGTATGGAGAATTGGAAAACATTAAGAGGATGGAGGAACTAGCACTTGAAGGGGTCAAGTGGGGGGGGGGTGAGAAACATTATAGGACCTGGACAGTATGGGAAGTCTCTAAGAGATCCCCAGGGATCCAGGCTCTGCTGGAAAAAAATGGTTGCAGTGAACGTTTCTTTTTCTTTTCTTCTTTTGCATTTCCTCTGTCTCTCTCTTTATTTCCCGCTTTACTTTATTTCTCTTCTTCCGCCCCCCCCCCCCCGGGGCCCACCCTGGGTGTGGAAAGAGCTGGCCACAGGGAGGCCTAAGAGGTAGTCGGTTGAGGGGTAGATAGACAGGCGGGGGGGGGGGGGTCTGGGCCCCTCGGTGCCGGCTAAGCACTGCATCAGGCATAACTGGCCTTTGTGGGGCCCCAGGCCGTGGGGTCGGTTTCCCCCTCCCTCATCCCCTGAAGTTGGAGCTATGGATGTACCCCGGGACCCCCATTTAAATAGTGAATAGTAAATGGAGAACGATAAATGGGGTGACCTTATAGTATTGTAGTGGCCCTGATGTTTTGATATTGCTGATTTTTTATAATTACTGATATTTTCGATATCTCGAAATTTTCTATGGTCACTCTGAATCTATACCCTATGTTCATATGGCTCTTTGGTATTCTTATGCTGTTTCTTTGCTATCTTTTCTTGTAATACCGTCTATGCAAAACTCAATAAAAATATATTATAAAAAAAAAAAAAAAAAAAAAGCTGCCATCTTGGATGTTTAAAGGCTCATAACACGCAGTAGATGCAGGTAGGATGATTTTTAATGTGCACAATCTGTATGTACAGGGTGTGGGAAACATATAAGATAGACTCTTATTCAGAGTGAAGGTCCGCTTTAAGAGTCAGAATGGGCAAAGCGGCCTCACGAAGAGGCTCAAAGGGACGACCCTGCAGAGCAGATAATACCAGATTCAGATCCCAAAGTGGTAACATAGGCTTAGGTGGCGGACGCACGTGAGAAACCCCCTGGAAAAAGGTCTTAACCAAACGGTGATTGGCAAAAGATCTTTGGAAAAAAATAGCCAGAGCTGAAACATGACCTTTGAGGGTACTAAGTTGAAGGCCCAAATCCAAACAATGTTGCAAGAATTCCAAAATCCTGGGAAGAGAAAACACCCGACAGGGTAGAGATTTGGACTCACAGCAGGCAATGTAAGCATGCCAGACTCTGTAGTAGATAAAGGACGAGGATTTCTTCCTAGCCCTAATCATGGTATCAACAACAGAGACAGGCAACCCCTTTTCCATCAAGATGGAAGTTTCAGCAGCCAAGCCGTCAAAGCCAGCGTTTGTAAATTGGGATGGCGCAGCTGCCCCTGAGTGAGCAGGTCTGGATCCTTGGGCACGATGTCTGCGAACCACACCCTTCTTGGCCAACAGGGGGCCACCAGAATGGTTGGCACCCCTTCCTGGGCTATCTTGCGCAGCACCCTGCCCAACAGAGGAAACGGAGGGAACACATAGAGGAGCCGAAACTCCTTCCAAGGCATTGCTAGTGCGAAGGCCAGAGGGTCCTGTGACAGAGAGACAAAGAATGGAAGCTTGTGATTGTGACGGGACGCAAACAGGTCCACATCCGGCAGACCCCAGGTCTTCCACTCCCGGGATGTAAACTTCCAAGATGCAGGGGACATCCTCTTCCGCCAAAGACAGTATCAGGGGCACTTCCTTGAGGGCTCGCTTGCTCCGAGTCCCTCCCTGATGATTGATGTAGGCAACCGCCGTCTGGTTGTTCGAGCGGATCTGAACAGCCCGACCCCGAAGGTGGGGGGTCAACTGGGAGAATGTTAATGGGAGCATGGGCCTCCTGAGGGCCCCACTGACCCTGGAACTTCAGAGACTTCCAAAAGCCCCCCCAACCTGTCAGACTGACATCTGTGGTGACAGTCTCCCAGCACGGGGGCAGAAAGGTCCTGCCCACTAGAAGATTCCTTGAGTCCAGCCACCACAAGAGGGACTGACTGACAAGAGGGGACAGAACAGATTCCTGACACAGGGTCCCGATCCCACACTGACAAGAGGTGCAGCTGAAGAGGTCTCATGTGAAACTGAGCATAGGGGACCGCCTCGAAGCATGACACCATCAGGCCCACCAACTGCATCCCCTGCCGAAAAGAGGGATGAGGACAAGAAAGTAGGAACCGTGCCTGCATCTGCAGGCTCTCCACCTTCTGCTGAGGCAGGAAAACCTTGACCTGACATGTATCCAGTCATGCGCAGAAAGGACCTCACCAAGGATGGAGACAGTGAAGACTTGGGATGGTTGATCACCCAGCCGAAGGACTCGAGAGTGGAGGTCACCATCTGGGTATCCAGCTCGGCTTGATGTAAGGACTGAGACGCAATCAGAATGTCGTCCAGATAAGGAAGGATGTGAATGCCCCGAGATCTCAACAGAGCCATCACTCCCGCCAGCACCTTGGTGAAGACCCGAGGAGCCGAGGTAAGACCGAGCGGTAAGGCCACAAATTGGTAGTGCTGATCCTCCAGAGCGAACCTGAGAAATCTCTGATGACCTGGAAAGATTGGAACATGAAAGAAAGTATCTTTGATGTCCACAGAAGTCATGAAGTCGCCCGGCCGCAGGGTACTGACCGCCGCGCGCAGAGTCTCCATGCGAAAATGCTTGAACCTGACAAAATTGTTGAGGTGCTTCAAATCCAGGATGGGCCTCAGGGACCCATCCTTTTAGGGAACCGTAAACAGATTGGAGTAGAAGCCCCTGCCCCTTTCCCGGAAGGGCACCAGGCAGATGACACCCAATTCCAAAAGGCTTTGGACCGCAAGCCCTGCGCCAACAGTGGGTTTTGAGCCATCCAGGATCTGACGAATCTTGGGGGTGGCCAGGCTGCAAACTCTATCTTGTACCATGAGGACACCACCTCCTGAATCCACTGGTCTGAGACGCGCAGTCTCCAGACGTGAGCAAATAGCTGCAACCGTCCCCCCACCCGGATGGGTGAGGGCGCCTCCTCATGCCTGAGGGGGCTTGAGGAAAGATTTGGACTTGGGACCCCATGAGTGACCGGGACGTCCACGGCCTCTACCCCCGCCCCAAGGGTCTCTACATGTCCCTGCAAATGGTGCACCCCAGCCAGTCCTGGGAGCACGGAAGGAGGGGAGGGAAGAACCAGCCCCCCGAAAGGGCTGCGTTGAGGCAGCCTCCCATCCTTGGCAAACAGATCCAGGCGCTCACCAAAGAGCCGTAGCCTCGTAAAGGGGAATCCAGCGGGGGCCTTCTTAGCAGCATTATCAGCCGCCCACTGACGCAGCCAAACAGAACGGTGTATAGACACCAAAAGGGCAGAAGTCTTACCACACATCCTGACCTCATCATCCATAGCAGAAAGAATAAATGCAACAAATTCATAGCAAAGCAGGAGGGATCTATACTCCTCCCCCCTATTGGCATCCGAGGCATTATCCAGAAGGCACTTGAGCAGCCCTTTAATAGCAAGAGCCGTGATGGCAGAAGTGCACACAGGGCGCAGCGCAGTCCGCGCACAAGCAAATGTGTGACAGGCCAGCTGATCCACATACCGGTTCTCACCATCCCTCAGTGTAGAAGTGTCAGGGGAATGCATGACTGAGGTATTGGACAACCCAAGCACGGAAGCATCCACCTCGGGGGGAAACGACCAGCGCTTAACCACATCAGCAGGGAAGGAATACCTCCCGACCCAACTCTTGGGCACCGCGGGCAATCTGCTAGGACGTTCCCACTCCTTGAGCACCAAATTATTAAAGTGGTTCTGCTGAGGGAACTCCAAGTGTTGTTTAACAGTGTGAAAAAGCTCACCCTGCTGCTTTTTAGCAGGCACAGGAGGGGTAATACATAGTACTTCAAAATGTGAGCCAACAGCCTATCAGTATCCTCGGGAGACCATGGATCTTCTCCAAAAGGAGACCCAGTACCACCATAAACCTCTTGCTGTTCCCCAGAGGAATCAGAATCAGAGAAAAGTTCCCCCTCTTCTAGGGGGTAAGGGCCAGAAAAAGAATAATGTCCCTCATCCTCCTCAGGAAAAAGGGAAACAGCGGGAGTTAAATGCCGCTTCTTGCCAGAAGCCTTGGGGGGGGCAGGCCCATGTGATTCCCCGCTAGCATGTCCCTCACTAGGGGTCAAATGCGGGGGGTAGGTGATGTAGACGGGGGCGCAGAGCTGGGCAGCGTAGCAGGCAACCCAGACTGAGCACAAGTACCTTCTGGGCGCAGGGCACACATACCCTGACACCAACACTCACAGGGGAGGAACCCCAAGCACATTATCCCCGGAAGCCTCCATATGGTGATTAGTATAGGCACAATGGCCAGTACAGGGTCAAGGCTAGCAAGAGCCACCAGGGATGCCCAGACGCCCGCTAGGGAAGGTGGGAGATGAAAAGGGGGCAGGGCCGGGAGAAACCACAGTAACGTTTGTCGCGCCTGAAAGACATAATAATGACATTAAATATCCCATAAATAATAATAAAAAACAACCCCGAAGGGGACTCACGGGCCAAGAGGGCCAATAGCACCAAGCCAGAACACGAGAGCAACGCGCAGCAGCATCGTAGCTACGAGGGCCCAGCACACCACAGAGTCAAAATGGCGCCGGAGCAGACCTTAAGGGGAGGACCGCGGAGGTATGACACAGAAGGCGTCATCCGCAGGACCCCCCCCCCCCCCCCCCGAAGAGCGCGAAAACGCTGACCCACCGGCGCCATGACAGTGAAGTGAATCACCTCAGCCTATACCGACACGGAGCACCGTACAAAACGGCGCAGCGGCGAGCGCACCTCACAACAGTGGAAACACAGCTAAACAGCCAAAAAACCTCTCAGGGCACCCCCGCCCACCGCGGTTCGATTCGGTTTCATGGGAGTATCTTTTTAGTCTATTGGAAAAATGGGGCTTTGGCCCTAAATTTTTAGGAATTTTGAAAACTGTATATAATGCCTCCTCAGTATTTGTTAAATATGGCGGTTACAAATCTAACTCTTTTAACCTTGCTAGAGGGACGAGACAGGGGTGTCCGTTGTCCCCTTTGCTTTTCGCCCTGGCAATGGAGCCGTTGGTTCAGAGGATTAGGGAATCTTCGGATATCACTGGGATAGAGATTGGAGGCACACATCATAAACTCTGCCTCTTTGCAGATGATGTTTTGATGTTTATCTCAAATCCTTATGTCACTTTACCAAACTTATTACACACACTGGCACAATTTGCTGAGGTGTAGGTCTTCATGTTAATACAGCCAAATCAAAAGCATTGAATATTAATAGTCCTTTAGAGACATGGCTACAGCTTCAATCTAATTATGATTTTAGCTGGGAAGACATTAAATATCTGGGGATAAACTTGACTAATGAATACAATGCTCCGTTTGCTGCGAATTACATGCCTCTGCGTAGGAAATTCATTGCCTTGTTGACTAAATGGCAGGAATATAATTTATCCTGGCTGGGCAAAATTGCTGCCATTAAAATGAATTTATTGCCCAAATTCCTATATTTGGCCAGGACCTTACCGGTTTATATCCCGCCTCAGTTTCTAAAGGACCTTCAGAAACAGTTAATGTTGTTTCTTTGGAACGGGAAAAACCAGAGAATAGCTGGTCAGGTTTTGATTAAATCAAAGGGATCGGGGGGGGGGGGGAATCCATGCTTTAGAACATACTTTCAGGCAGCGCAGACTGCGCAATTACTATCCTATCATATAGCTGAGGATACTCCTAGTTGGGTCCAGATAGAAGGTTCATTAGTCTACTCGCTAGAAATTAGAGATCTGCTATGGCTTACGCCTAAGCATAGATACCAAAGTGTGGTAATGTTAAGCAGAGACAGTTAATAATACAATTCTGTGAAGTACTCACCTGTAGAATTGGTATTATATGCATACAGCACGTCCTGCTCCAGATGTAGTAATTACATGTGGGTAATTCTCCGCCTGAGGGCGCTGTTCACTGCAGACATTTAGAAAAACAGGCTCCTCCTGGCCCTTCATATACCGAGGGACCTCCCACAAATCCCCAGCATTGAAAAGCAGTGAGAAAAAGAAGCCGGTAGAAACCAACCACCCAACTGGTAATAATAACAATGATAACAATCACCATAGAGGGGATCCAGAACAAAGTGAAACCAGGGTGGGTTGGAGCAGGACATGCTGTATGCATATAATAACAATTCTACAGGTGAGTACTTCACAGAATTGTATTATTCTAAGCATACAGCACGTCCTGCTCCAGATGTTGTATTACATGTGGGACATCCAATAGCAGTGTCCGTAAAGTAGGGTGGGATCCCCAACAAAAAAAGGAACAGCAGACAGTGAAGGCGCTGTCACCTGCAAACCATGCTACCAAGCACGACATGAGCAAAGGCTCTAACGTCAATTCCATAAGAAAACCTTTGAAAAGGTATGAACAGAACAAGCAGCCGTCTAGCAGACCTGCTTAACATAAACCTGGTGCTGAAGGGCCAAGGTACCCAAGCACAAGTGGAACAGAACAGAAAGAGAGGGAAGTCCTTCCCCCTTAAAGGAATAGGCCAGAGTAACTGCCTAACCAACTCAAATGTAACAGAAGCCTGGGTAAAACTCAGAACTCTCCCCAACGGGGAAAAGAAACAGGGCTCCTGCAAGAAAGGCGGGGATACCGACCCCTTCACTAGCAAAGATAGGCCAGAAGCCGAAACCCGTACCCAGGACCAGGAAGGCAAGGCATCCAAGTAAAAAACAATCCAAAGGGCGCAAAGGCCCTGGAAGCAAACAAAATCAGGCGCATAGTTGTGGAGGCGCCCGTCGACCCCAAAGGGTATCAGTCCCCCGAAGGGACCAGAAACGACCAGGAAAGGTGCCACACCTGTCGAGGGAATGTGGACCCCTTACTTCAACATTGCTAAGAATAAGGCCCAAAGGCCGACCAAAGGACTTAACAAGGACCATAAAAACATCACCATGGACAAAAAAGGTCCGGCGGAAGGCGGAATACCACCACATCATGGCGTGTACACATATATATATATATATATATATATATATATATATATATATATATATATATGTATATATAATGAAAGAGGGCTAAGCAATCAGAGCCACCTTCTCAGGTGACTGAGCCACAAAAAAACAGCTCAGACAGCAACCAGAATCAGACCCAAGGGAAAAATCCGCAGGACAGACAGAATGAAAATTGATCCCAGCAAGGACCATAGCACCACTTGAGAGATGCCCTGAGCAATCCCCAAGAGAACTCCTGACAAGAAAGACTGAACCAGACTTCTACAGGAAGGCAGACAGGACGGTGCGTCCACCACGGGAGATGATGACCAACAATCCACCATCTCAGGGGGAAAAGGGTATTTCCAATCCCAGTCCTCTGGGATCCCTGGAAGTTTAGTGGGGCATTCCCATTCCTTAAGAACCAGAGCGTGGAAGTGAGCCTGCTCGAGAAATTCCCAACACGCCGTCGCCGTATGGAAGCGCTCCCCTCTCGACTTGGGGGGCCGCGTCAGGGAGCGAAATAGACAGGGCCTTAAAAATCCTAAGCAACATACCGTCAATGTCAAGCTGGCCCCAGTCATCCTGGCCAGAATCATCGTGACTCCTCGGTCTCTCATCAGAGGAACCCGGATCAGAGAACAGATCTCCATCATCAGACGGAGCACTATCACACGGAGAAGAGAGCTCCTCCGAACCCATAGCAAAGGCCGAAGCCGGGGGCGTCAAGGGCCGCTTCCTGCCAGGACCTAAGCGTTCGGACAACCCCGTAACAATCTGGTCAAGCGTAGGCCGTCTGGAACATGACTCAACAGGAGTGAGATTTAGGCAAGGGGCAGAGGGAGAATAGGAGCGAGGTGAAGCCACAGGTGCCGCTCGCAGGGCCAGTGCTTGCTCGGCACAGGGCGCACACACCCGTGCCCTGTCAGCATCAGCATGGGGGAGACCACACGCTATACACAGCCGGTCTTGTCCCAGAGGGACCCCGGTCACATAATCCTGAGATGCCTCCATATGGTGATTATCTAGGCACCGTATGCCCGTAGGGATTTATGCAATAGGCAACACCCCCCCCCCCATTTCTTTTCCCCCTAACTCGTTGGGGAAAAGGGAGGGTGGCGACCCTGTAAACAGGGTCCACCACAACTCAGGGCACGGGGCAATAATGCGGGAGGGGCATCCACTAGAGTCTCACCATCAGCCTAACCGCCTACCCTATGGTGGGGGATTGCGGTGGAGCATGGCTATGTTAAGCACACAAGGTGCTGCCTACCTTCACCCGACCAATGCAGCCCAGGCTGGGAGGCATATTCTTCACAAAGAGGATGGGTGGAAATAGTCCCACAGGGCCTCGGGCTGTAAAGCCCTGCTCGCCTGCGAGAGCGTGATACTTCATGTCTTCGCAGTTCTGCACTGCAGAGAAATCTGGGGGGATTTGTGGGAGGTCCCTCGGTATATGAAGGGCCGGGAGGAGCCTGTTTTTCTACATGTCTGCAGTGAACAGCGCCCTCAGGCGGAGGATTACCCACATGTAATTACTACATCTGGAGCAGGACGTGCTGTATGCTTAGACTATATCATATTTGCACTTCTGCGAAAATGTACATTGCTAGAGTGTGGAAAACTACCACGTTAAGTTTTAAGGAATATAAAAATAGGTTAAGCAATATAATGGCTATGGAGAAGCTTTCGGCTATTCATACCAATAATATGGTGGAGTTCCAAGAAGTGTGGGAACCTTGGGTCACCGAATTTCTTCCTAATTCGTTTGATCGGCACTTATTGATCATTTAAATACCTGAAGGAGGGAGTATCATCTTGGCTTACTCAGGTTCTGAGGTATTGACTTCTTCTTGGCTTTTCTTTTCTTCCCTTTTTCCCATCTCCTCCCTCCCCTCCTTTTTTTCTCTCCCTATCCCTTCTCCTCCCCCCCGGGGAGGCATTCTTATATGTGCTTTCTTTTCTTACTTGCGTAGGTTACGAATTTTGGTGTGCAAGCTTTTGAATATGTTGCAGTTGATGACTGCATACTAAAGGACTTAGTAGATAAAGTTTTTGTTACATCTTTATTCTTATATTGAAAAAACATGTTAACCAGTTGCACAAAACCGTACGGGGTATCCTTATTGATAGCTAATCTTTATAATCAGAGAGATACTTCCCTTGCTACTTGTGCTACTCATGTCATGTACGAGAATTGTCTTATATCTGCTTTTTATTCTTATATTCTAAGTATGTCACACACCCCACTTCAGACTTCAATAATTACACTAGGGTTAACGCACCTCTAGGTGGCAGCATTGCAGAGAACTTCTCCAAAAAACTTCAACAGGCCCCTCCCGGTCTATACATACCTGGTACCTCCCAAGAACCTCCCAGTGTTGTTCTCTGCAAGGTGGCGACAAGACAGAAGAAAGAAGTCTCCTGCTTGCAGGTAGCCGGGGTATCCCCCCGCCCCCCCCCCCCCCCCGTGGTCTATTTCTGCCCGGCTTTTGTTTGATTGTATTCTATGTAATGGCAGCCTCCCAGCTTCGGCTGTAGGCCGGGCAATAAGGTAGCCGGCACCATTGGTGCCTAGGAGATTAGCTCCTCCGCTCGACCCTTCATTGCGGGGCATAGCGGGATTCCCGGAGTGGTGATCCAGATGTGGGATGCCCCATTTTATAGGAGTTAGTGGTCAGGTTGTGTCTTGCCCTGGGTTATTGTGTCTCTTCCGGGGTGTGGGACGCGCTGGGGACAGTGTCATGCTTTTAATAAGTGACATGCTGTGTGAGTGTGCTGCTGTGCTCTACCTTGTGATTCCCTTTGTGATTTTACTTTGTCTGATTTCACTGTCTGTTCTCCGTTTTTCTTTTTCTCCCATGGCTGTGTGTATCTCCCCTCAGGAGCCGGGGGGGGCGGGGCCTCGCGGCGTGCTGCGCCGCGGTCCCGCTGGTGGCTGAGCGCCGTACCCGGCGCTTGCAGCCTGCTTGCCCGGCTGCTCAGGGGAGACCTTTTATCAGTGTGTGGGTCTGTGTTTACTCCGGCGCTGTACACTGGGAGCCGGCGGGTGGCGCCGCCGGTCCCGTTATCGAGGTCTGATTGCGGTCCCCGCAGGCAGACGCTGACGCTGCCTGGAGGCGGGGTCGCGCGCGCGCGGGCCGTGCACGGATTGGACGCCCGGAGGGGCGGGGCCTTCTCGGCTCCCGCGCTCCCGGAGCTTCTCTCTTCCTCTGTCCACTGTGTGCTGGCCGCCATCTTCTGCTGGCTGCGCGGTTTCCTCTCCTCTCCAGGTAGGCGTTTTTTGGCTTGTATGTCAGTGACCCCTCGGATCCTTTCCTCCTCCTTTTCCTCCCTCCTCGCCCCGGCGCATCTTGATGGTGCTGGTTGGCATTAACCATTTCCGTTGCTCTGGTTAATGAGGGGGGTTTTGTATATTATGTGGTGTTTTGGCATGGTGCTGATTGACGCCTGTCCCTCTCCCTTTGTGTTTTTCAGATCCTGGGATCCCGTCTGGCAGGGCTCTCCCGGTCATATATACCTGGCTCGTGGGGGGTGTTTTTTCTTTGCAATATATTTATATATATACACTAATTTGTATTTTTATAAGGGTCTTATGCTATTCCCCTGGGTCAGGATCTTGTGACTGTCCTTAGACAAGTGTTAGGTTATTAAGGGGCATCCCGGGTCGCGTACCGCATAAATCCCTGGGTTCTGCAAATACCATAATTTCACCACATGGAGGTTGCCACAGATACCGGGAATGGTTCTTCGGGACAATCCAAGGTGTGCGGGGGTTGTGGGGCTCCGCTCCAGGGAGATGATGTCATTTTGTGTATCCCTTGTGCACAGCAGAACATTGCACGGCAGTCCAGTACTCCGGTGCCTAGCACTTCGTCAGCCGCGCCATCTCCCTCTCCCCCTCGCTTATTCCGGACCCCGTGTGACGTTGTCCTGGGCGGGGATTCGCAGGCTGAGGTATGTGCCCGTTTGACCAGCCTTGAGAAGCGGTTTTCTGCTATAGCCGCTCAGAAGGCTTCAGCTAAGCGGAAGCATCTGTCTCCGCCTCCGCCGGATTCAGATGAGGAAGTTGTGGGAGATCTGGATTGGTCGGATCGTCCCCGTGAAGAAGGTGAGCTCATTGAGGATGAAGATTCTGATGTTCAGCAGTTGCTGGGTTCTGAGGGGGATCAGGATGATGGCCTCCCTCTCGATTCCTCTACCATTTTGAGCCAGATGTTTGAGGTTTTGGATTTGGAGCCTCCGGTGGTTGCTCCCAGGCCCAAGGGTCAGCTTTTTGGGGTGTCCAAGCAGCGTCTGGAGTTTCCCAGCCAACAGCATTTTGAAGAAATTGTCTTCAAGCAATGGGAGCAACCTACACGTCTTGTTGGTGTGCCGTCTAGCTGGGATAGGAAGTATCCCTTTCCGGCGGAATTGATGAAGCGTTGGTCTGTCCCCCCTGAGGTAGATACTCCGGTCTTGGGACTGTCCAACACGGCAGTCGTGCATTCCCCTGACACGACTTCGCTCAGGGACGGTGAGGATCGCCGGGTTGATCAGCTTGCCCGTCATGGTTTGGTATGTGCGGGTTCGGTGTTAAGGCCTGTCTGTGCTTCGGCTCTTTTGACTTTTGCTGTCAGGTCTATTGTCAGGGACTTGGCGGTGGATCTCGAGCCCACCAGTGATGAGTCCCTTGGGCTTAAGCGCTGTGATGCTTTTTTGTCCTTTATCCTGGCCGCTCAGGAGGATGCCATGCTGATGTGTGGCAGGGCTACTGCCTTGCTGGTGGCTATCCGGCGCTGTGTGTGGTTGAGACAGTGGACGGCTGATTTTAATTCTAAAAGATCGCTCACGGCTCTGCCCTTTCTGGGTTTGAGGCTTTTTGGTGAGAGGCTGGACTCTGTTGCCAAGGGAGGTAAGTTACCTCAGCGCAAGAAATTTCGCCGTTCCTTTCGGGGGATGGTCTCGTTCAATCCGTCCTTTCGGGGAGTCGGCGCCGGTAGAGGTGCGGGCTCCTCGGCCCCCAGGGGCGGCAGTTGGAATAGGGGCAGAGGCCGTGGCCGCCCCACTCGCGTCTGGGGTGCCAAGCCCAAGCCGGCTGCCAAGCCCACCCAGCAATGAGGGGGCGCCCTCACCCGTTCGGGTGGGGGGACGGTTGCAACTTTTCTCCCGGGTGTGGGACTAGGAGGTCCCGGACAGATGGATCCGGGAGGTGGTTTCGGCCGGTTACAAGTTGGAGTTCGAGTCCCGTCCTCCTCCAAGGTTCTTCAGGTCTCGGGTGTCTTTGGATCCTTTGGCCGCGCAGGGGCTCCTGGCGGCAGTAAGGAATCTTCTAGATTTGGCTGTCATTTGCCCGGTTCCGCCTTCAGAGGTGGGGCGCGGGTTTTTATTCCAATCTCTTCACGGTCCCCAAAAAGGACGGGTCCTTCCGTCCTATTCTGGATTTGAAGTTTCTCAACAGGTTTATCCGTCCTCGGAAGTTTCGCATGGAAACCCTGCGGTCTGCGATCGGTTCGCTTCGGCAGGGGGACTTTATGACGTCCATAGACATCAAGGATGTGTACCTGCACGTGCCGATCTTTCCTGCTCATCAGCGGTTCCTCCGTTTCGTGGTGGGGGATCGGCATTTTCAGTTTGTGGCTCTTCCATTCGGTCTCACCTCTGCTCCGAGAGTGTTCACCAAGGTGTTGGCGGGGGTGATGGCCCTGCTCAGAGCTCAGGGGATTCGCATTGTGCCTTACCTGGACGATCTTCTCATCATGGCTCCTTCCTTCAGTCAAGCAGAGGGGGACACCAGCACGGTGGTATCTCTGTTGGAGAGGTTCGGCTGGGTGATCAATTACCCCAAGTCCTCGCTGGTTCCGGCCAGGGTGGTGACCTTTCTGGGGATGTCGTTGGATTCCTGCCAGCACAGAGTGTTTCTTCCTCAGGCCAAGGTTCTGATGATTCAGGAATTGGTCCAGCTGCTTCTCTCCCATCCTCATCCGTCCATTCGGCTGGGGATGAGACTGGTGGGGTTGATGGTGGCCTCGTTCGAGGCAGTTCCCTTTGCTCAGTTTCATACGAGGACTCTTCAACTTCATCTTTTGGCGTCTTGGAACCGGTGTCCGGGATCGTTGGATCGGTCCTTCCGGTTATCCCCTCGGGTTCGGCAGTCCCTTCTGTGGTGGTTGGTCTCGGACAACCTTCTGAAGGGCAGGTCTTTTCTGACTCCACTTTGGGAGACTGTCACCACGGATGCCAGTTTGTCAGGCTGGGGAGGTTATTGGAAGGATCTTCGGTTTAGGGGCAGTGGGACCCTCAGGAGGCCCACTTGCCCATCAATGTTCTGGAACTGCGAGCCATCAGGTTGGTTCTGTCTCACTTGACGCATCATTTACAAGGTCTGCCGGTTCAGGTTCGCTCAGACAATCAGACGGCGGTTGCTTACATCAATCACCAAGGAGGGACTCGCAGTCTGGGTGCCCACAGGGAAGTGTCTCTGATTTTGATCTGGGCGGAGACTCATGTCCCTTGCATCTCGGCAGTTTACATTCCGGGAGTGGAAAACATAGAGGCGGATTTTCTGAGCCGGTGTGCGTCCCGTCGGGGGGAGTGGTCTCTCCATCCCCAGGTGTTTCGGTCACTTTGTCTCCGGTGGGGGACGCCGGAGGTGGATCTTTTTGCCTCTCGTCACAATCACAAGCTTCCGTCCTTTGTGTCCCTGTCCCGGGACCCTCTGGCTCTGGCGGTGGATGCCTTGACCCTGAGCTGGAGGGACCTGGGGTTTCTTTATCTGTTTCCTCCGATTCCCATGCTAGGCAGGGTTCTGCGAAAGTTGGTTCTGGAAGGAGTTCCCGCCATTCTCGTGGCTCCAAGGTGGCCAAGGCGGGTGTGGTTCGCGGACATCGTTCGTCTGGCCGTAGATCAGTTCGATCTGCCTCTTCGGCCAGATCTTCTCACTCAGGGTCAACTCTGTTACCCCAGTTTACAAACGCTGGCTTTGACGGCTTGGCTGCTGAAACCTCCATCTTAAAGGAGGAGGGTCTTTTGGATGCGGTCATTCAGACTCTTATTAGTGCTAGGAAGAGATCTTCTTCTTCCATCTATTACAGGTATTGGAGATCTTATATTGATTGGTGTGAGGCTAGGTCTTTGCCCTGCCGGGTCTTTTCTGTGTCTAGGATTTTGGAGTTCCTTCAGGCGGGGCTGGACTCTGGTCTTCAGCTGAGTACCTTGAAGGGGCAGGTTTCTGCTTTGTCAATTTTTTTCCAGAAATCTTTTGCTAGTCATTCGTTGGTCAAAACTTTTTTTCAGGGGGTTTCGCATGTGCGGCCTCCTAGGAAGCCTTTGCTCCCAGTGTGGGATTTGAATTTGGTTCTTTCTGCTCTTAAGGCTCCTCCTTTTGAGCCTTTGCGGGAGGTTGCTTTGTCCATTCTTACTCAGAAGGTTGCCTTCCTGGTGGCCATTACTTCGGTTCGGCGTGTTTCTGAGCTGGCAGCCTTGTCTATTCAGGCTCCTTATTTTGAGGATCATCAGGACAAAGTGGTTTTTCGTTACAAGTCAGATTTTCTCCCTAAAGTGGTCTCTGCTTTTCATCTTAACCAGGACATTGTTCTTCCTTCTTTGTGTCCTAAGCCTAAGAATGTCAAGGAGAGTGCTTTGCACTGCTTGGATGTGGTACGTTGCGTCAGGTACTATCTACGTGCTACGTCTTCTTTTCGTAAGACTGATGCCTTTTTCGTGGTGCCATGTGGGCCTAGGAAGGGTTTGGCTCCGGCCAAATCTTCCATTAGTAAATGGATTCGTCAGGCCATTGTTGGTGCTTATTCGGCCAAGGGGAAGGATCCCCCTTTTCGAGTTACTGCTCACTCTACTCATGCGGTTGGTGCGTCCTGGGCTTTTCAGCACCAGGCTTCGGTTGAACAAGTGTGTAAGGCTGCAACTTGGTCTTCTGTTCATACTTTTTCTAAGTTCTATAAGGTTGATGTGCGGGCTTCAGCGGATGCTGTTTTTGGCCGCAAGGTTTTGCAGGCTGCAGTGGTTTGAATTGTTTTTGCATTATTGCCTATTCGGATACCCACCCTTTTCTGGACACTGCTGTTGGATGTCCCTAGTGTAATTATTGAAGTCTGAAGTGGGGTGTGTGACATACTTAGAATAATACCATTTTGTGAATACTCACCTGTAAAATGGGTATTATAAGTATGTCACACACCCCACTTCACCTGCCCTTTTTGGTATCCTGGCTCTCTATTTGGTGAAGTTTGGTTCTTTACGTTGAGGGTTACATTGTTTGGTTCTGGTACCTTGTCTTACTGCTGTTCTAATACTGGGAGGTTCTTGGGAGGTACCAGGTATGTATAGACCGGGAGGGGCCTGTTGAAGTTTTTTGGAGAAGTTCTCTGCAATGCTGCCACCTAGAGGTGCGTTAACCCTAGTGTAATTATTGAAGTCTGAAGTGGGGTGTGTGACATACTTATAATACCCATTTTACAGGTGAGTATTCACAAAATGGTATTTTTGTAATACTATGACAAAATGACGGATGTTGTACAATTTTTGTGCCTTGTTATATTGGCTCTAATAATAATTATTAAAACAGAGATAGACTGGGGCGGGATCGTGCACGTGGCCGGGAATGCCAGAGCGTCCCATTCAGTTCTATGGGATCTTCCCGCAGGACAAGAGCCTGTGCATTGGCTGTTGGAGCGTGGAAAGCCGAGTTGTAGCCGAGTTGCAGACACCTCCAGGAATAGCAATCTGCTATTCCTGGAGGTGTCTGCAACATGGAAAATGATTTAGCTTTACTGGATAAATGGTCAAAGCTGTGGAAACTAGATTTTAATGTCTCTAAATGTAAAATCCTGCACTTGGGTAGAAGGAATCCCTGCTCTGAGCACCCTATGGGCAGCACTGTGTTATCCAGGACCTCGGAGGAGAGAGATTTAGGGATACTGATTACTGATAGCTGCAAGATGAGTGGACAGTGTAGCCAGGCAGTGGGAAAAGCAAGCAGGATGCTCAGCTGCATAGCTCGAGGCATCACCAGTAGGAAGAGGGAGGTTGTGATGCCGCTGTATAGAGCCCTGGTGAGGCCCTAGAATACTGTGTGCAGTTCTGGAGACCTCACCTGCAAAAAGACATTATTCAAATAGAACGTGTCCAAAGGCCGGCAACGAAAATGGTGGAAGGGCTTACACTGAAAACTTATCAGGAGAGACTTAACTTAATTTGTACAGTGTGGAGGAAAGAAGGGAGAGAGGAGACATGATGGAGACCTTTATATATGTGACAGGATTGAATAAGGTTCAGGAGGGAAGTGTTTTAAAGAAGAAACTTAGTGATAGAACAAGGGGGCCCAACCTGAAGCTAGTCGGGGGGAAGATCAGGAGCAATGTTATAAAATATTATTTTACAGAAAGAGTAGTAGATGCTTGGAACAAACTTCCAGCAGAGGTAGTTGCAAAATCGACAGTCACTGAATTTAAACATGCCTGGGATAAGCCTCCATCTATCCTAAGATAAAGAGAACATACAGTATACACATAAGGGCAGACTAGATGGAGCGTATGGTCTCCTTCTGCCGTCAACCTTCTATGTTTCTATGGTTGAACTGGAGGGGGCTCACACTTTGGGGAATCGGGTAGACCTGGTAAAGTCTAATTGCGGGGTTTGTTCCGCTTTAAGCTACATTGGTTGCCCCTAGGCCACTGTGGTCCCCCAGGAATTTTCCAATTTTCCCAGGTGGTGGTAAGTACAAGTTACTGTAGCGGAACCATCTGCAGGATTGCCATGCTCTGTGCAAGCTGTGATTTGGCACCATGAAGAGCCTTCTCTATCAATAGTGCATTCTGCTCATACAGGCCAACAGTATGGTTTAGTGTGAGCGGCGCGCATCCGTCAGGGGACATACCTCATAAATCTCCAGAGCGATGGTCTTCACCAGCTCCTCATCCACATCGTGCACTTTGGTTTGTGCCATCTGGCCAAACGTTGTGAGAAGACAGATGCCCTCCGAGCTATTCATGGTGGTGAAATAGGTCTCAAACTTTTCACGATTTTCTGGATCTATGGAAAAATAAACACACAGATAAGCCGGAATTCTGTACATTTCCAAGTTTAAATGACAGATACAACTTACCTCAAAGTGGACCAACACCCACCCCTGATTGACCTGGGAATCTATAAGTTTCCCGGGCCGATCAGCTCCCTCCCCGCGGGGCATCCGAAATCGGGATGCCCTGCTGTGTGAAACCCCCCAGAAAGCCCCTAAAAACGTACCTTATCGGCGACGGACAAGCGACGGATAAGCCGCCGCCGTCGCTGCCTCCCGCGCGTCCCTCTAGCAGGGCGCGCACCCGTAAGAGGGACGCGCGAGAGGCGGCGGCTTATCCGTCGCTTGTCCGTCGCCGATAAGGTACGTTTTTAGGGGCTTTCTGAGGGGTTTCACACAGTGGGCCGATCAGGGTTCCCAGCGGAAGTGGACCAACAACCAACACCCAGGATAGTGAAAATCCTGGGTGTTGGTCCACTTTAAAGTGGACCAAAACCCACGACCCTAGAATCTATTATAAGATTCCAGTGACACTTGTTTCCTTCCCTTTGGGCATCCAGAATCAAAATGCCACACTGTGTGAAACCCCCCAGTTCGGGATGCCGCCGCATAGAGGAACAACAAAGGGGAAAAGTGGGTGTGTTGTTCCCTTATAACCAGGGGGGGGGAATCAGGGGTACTATGGAGCGAAAAATACGGTACATGAAAGTGTTCTAGTACTTAAAGCGGACATTCACCCTAAATAAGAGCCTATCTTATATGTTTCCTACACCCTGTACATACAAATTGCCCACATTAAAAATCACCCTACCTGCATCTACTGCATTTTCTGAGACTTTAAACAGCCAAGATGGCGGCCCATGGAGGTGCAGGCTGCCTGCAAACAGGAAGTGTCGCTCTGCATTCCCGGGTTGCTGACCTTTTCTGGACCCCAGCTCTGCTCTGTTTGTGTAAAGCACAGCTCTAACCCCACCCCCTGCACTTTTGACCCCTCTCCTCTCCTCAGTATGTGATGCTACTGAGCCAAGATGGCGGCGCCCGTATCCTAGAGTCCTAAACAGCGTTGCAGCCCAGTGGGGGAAAGAATAAAAAAAATAAAAATATGAATTTTAGATGCTGGGGAATAATTTTTTAAGGGTTGGGGCTTTTCATTATATGATGCTGAAGGTCCACTTTAAGTGCTTGTGCCCCCTTTTTTAAAGTTAGGTCTCGTTCCATAGAAGTGTCCCAAGTGTCCCTGATTTGGAGGGTCTGTCCCGCTTTTGAGTCCATGTCTCCCTGTCCCTCGTCGTTCTTATTTGTCCCTCTTTGAAATGTAACAGATCTGCATCAATAAATGATTCATTTGCCTATTCCACTGTTTTCTATTGTTATAACTGTTACATGAAGGGGTGTGGCATAACTTACAAATTGTCCCTCTTTGCCACCCTGAAAAGTTGGGAGGCATGCAATGGGCTAGATGCAGAGTATATGTGTAAAGGAGGGAGAGGGCACAAAGTGGGGGATGCAGAGAAGCATGTTGCATCTTTTACTGCATTCTGACATACAGGAGTCACATGACCACAGCAGTGGATGCTCTGGCCTGTGTTCAACCCATTGCACCACCTCTTCACACAAATACACTCTGCGACCTTCTGGAGGCATTACGGTAATTTCTTTTCCTTACTACAGTAGTAAGGGCAGCGCCCTTCCAGGTTGCCACCCTAGGCACGTGCCTAGGGTTGCCTAAGGGTAAATACAGTCCTGCATAGAGGAACAACAAAGGTAATAAATGGGTGTATTCTTAGTATGTCACACACCCCGCTTCAAGAATCCATAACATGTGGGTAATATCGTCCTGAAGAGGGCGTTCCTGCAGAGATGATAGCAAAAGAAAGCTCCTCCCTGATCCATAAATACCTGGGACCTCCCACTCACTACCCAGTTTTCCATCTCTGCAGACGGCGAGCAAGTCAGAAGATGATGGCTCCTCCTTGCACAGGGGGATTTCAGGTAGCCGGGGTAACTCCCGGCCTCTTATTTTGTCTATTTCCGCTCGGACCCCTGTTTGTCCCAAAATTTACCTCAGATTACATGCCTCCACAGTCTTGGCTGCTGGCCCGAGCGAGGGTACATTGGCACCTCTGGTGCTGAGGAGCAGAGCTCCACCGTGAGACCCTAAAAGAGAGGGTAGGCGGTCATACCGGGTAGGTGATCCCGGTTTGGGATGCCCCGTCCCTTGACTTTTCCCCTGGGGGGGGGCCCTTCCCTTTACCAACTATGGGGGCTGGGGGTTCCTCTCATAGGGGTTAGCTTTATTCTCTTTCTCTTTATCACTTTCTCTTGTTGATGTGGAGCGTCTGGAAGTAATCCCTCAATGAATTGGTTGCACTGTTGTTACTATGTTGCAGCACCGCGGCTGTCATTGCAGCCGGGTGCCGGGGTTTTTCAGTCTGTGAGGTAATTTTTACCTCACACGCTTTGGGGGGGCGGGGCTGGCACTCGGCGCTCTGCCGCGGCCAGCCCCCGTTCTCTCATTCATTTCTCGCCGCAGCGAGCGGGGCGGGTGCTCCGCTAGTGATAGCGGGAGCTCCCGCTGTCATGGCAGCCGGCGCCGCGGTTGTCGGCGGCGCCGGTCTCTGGGCTGGTGCGTGAGGGACTTCTTCCCTCACGCTTCATTCACACTGGTAGGGGGGGCGGAGCCGGGCTTTCGGCGCGTCGCCGCGGCTCCGCCCTCCTCTGTACTGGCGCCGCTGCGGAGCTGAGCTCCCTGTTACTAGGCAGCTCCCTGTTACTAGGCAGCTTAAGGGGCACAGATCAGCTTTGCGCGGGCTGCGCAGACCACGCCCCTGACAAGGCAGTTCTTCTTTTCACTTCACCTCAGAAATCGCCATTGTTCTGAGGCGGATCGTTCACCGCAGCGTTTGTGAGTGGCCCTGTGGGCCTCATTTATTTTTTCTTTTCTTTATCTGTTAAGTCTTATTGTAGGGACTTATGGGTCTCTCTCTGTCTTTTAGGTGAAGGTTATCCAGGAGGATCTTCTGTAGTATTGGAAGGTCTCTCCTGATCCTGGGTCCCTGGGTCCATTTTAGCATCACAAATCCTCCCACTCGGGACATTAAAGGGGCATCCCGGGTTGTCTAACTGGCGTAATTCCCTGGGTCATAGCGACCAATCAAAATTCACCTTATGGAGGCATCCCCGGATACTGGGACTGGGACCCCTTCGGGGCATCCCAAAAAGTGTATGTTGTGTGGGATTTCCATTACTGGGGATGATGTGTTACTGTGTATACCATGTGCACAGCAAACTATTACGCGGCAGTCCGAACCCCAAGCGGCGGGGTCAGCACAGCCGGCCACCTCAACTCCCCCTCCCACCTTGACTCGTGCCCCGTGTGACGTGGTCATGGGCAGGGATCTGCAATCCGAGATGTGTGCCAGATTGGCTAGCCTTGAGAAAATGCTCTCTAGCTCGGTCGCCCGTAAGGCTCCGTCTAAGAGAAAGCATTTGTCGCCGGCTCCGCCGGTGGATGATCTTGATGACAGAGATAATCTGGATTGGTCTGATTATCCTCAGCTAGAGGAGGGGGAAGTTGATGAGGGTTCAGAATTTTCGGATGATGAGCAGTCTGCTGGCGCTGATGCCGAGCTTTCTGATTTAGGGAGATCCTTGGACTCTCCTCACGCTCTGTCTCTCATGCTGGAAGTTCTGAATATTTCCCCTCCCGAGGAGGCGTCACAGCAGAAAGGTGAATTGTTTGAGGAATCCAGGCCGCGCCTGGAGTTTCCTACGCAACGCCATTTTGATAGAATCATTGACAAGGAATGGGATAGGCCGGCTCGGCTCCCTGGCATCCCTCAGGGGTGGGATAGGAAATATCCCTTTCCTTCTGAGGCGGTCAAGCGCTGGGCATCTCCCCCCGAGGTGGATACACCGGTTTTGGGGTTGTCTAACTCCTCGGTTTTAAACAGACCTGATTGTTCCACTCTCAAAGATGGAGAGGATAAACGTATTGATCAGATGGCTTCTCATGGCTTTACTAGCATTGGGTCGGCCATCCGGCCTGTGTGCGCTTCGGAGCTAATGGTGTTGGCTACCAGGTCTGTGGTCAGGGACCTGTTGACTTCTTCCGGGCTTCGTCCTGGTAGTAACGAGTTCCTTAGCCTTAAACGGTGTGAGTTGTTTCTATCCTTTGTGTTGACTGCCTTGGATGACACTTTGATGATGTGTGGTAGGACGTCGGCTCTGCTTGTGGCTATTCGGCGGTCGGTGTGGCTGCGCCAGTGGGCGGCCGATTTTATGTCCAAAAAATCACTGACGGCTTTACCCTTTGTTGGTCTACGGCTCTTTGGAGAGACATTGGACTCTGTCACCAAGGGTGGTAGGTTACCTCAACGTAAGAAACAACAAGTTCAGGTCCGGTCGGACAACAGAACGGCGGTTGCTTACATCAATCACCAAGGAGGGACTCGCAGCAGGAGTGCCCTCAGGGAAGTGTCTTTGATTCTGGACTGGGCAGAGACACACGTCCCGTGTATCTCAGCAGTCTACATTCCGGGAGTGGAGAACACGGAGGCGGACTTGCTGAGCAGGGCCTCCTCTCGTCAGGGGGAGTGGTCTCTCAGTCCCAAGGTGTTTCGTTCGATATGTCTCAGGTGGGGGGTCCCAGCGGTGGACCTCTTTGCTTCTCGTCACAATCACAAGCTTCCAGTCTTTGTGTCTCTCTCGCAGGATCCTCTGGCTCTGACAGTGGATGCCATGTCTCTAAACTGGAGGGATCTGGGGCTCCTTTACCTGTTTCCTCCGTTCCCAATGCTAGCCAGAGTGCTGCGCAAACTGGCCTTGGATGGTGCGTCGGCAATTCTGGTGGCCCCAAGGTGGCCAAGGCGAGTTTGGTTCGCAGATCTTGTAAGACTGGCAGAGGATCAGTTCGCCCTGCCTCTGCTGCCGGACCTGCTCACCCAGGGTCGGCTGCGCTATCCCAATTTACCATCGCTGGCTTTGACGGCATGGCTGCTGAAACCGCCATCTTGAAGGAGGAAGGTCTTTCTGACGCAGTGATTCAGACTCTTATCTGTGCCAGGAAGCGCTCTTCCTCTTCTATTTACTACAGGACTTGGAGGGCCTATATTGATTGGTGTGAAAGTAGGTCTTTCTCTTGTCGAGAGTTCTCCATTCCTAGAATTTTAGTGTTTCTCCAACATGGTCTAGATCTGGGGCTCCAGCTTAGTACATTGAAAGGGCAGGTTTCTGCCCTGGCGTTGTTCTTCCAAAGGTCTTTTGCACTTCATCCCTTAGTCAAGACCTTTTTCCAAGGTGTTACACATGTTCGGCCTCCTAGGAAGCCTTTTGTTCCAGTTTGGGATTTGAACCTGGTTCTTTCTGCTCTCCAGGGCCCTCCGTTTGAGCCCTCGAAGGAGATAGCTTTGTCTTCTCTTACCCAAAAGGTGGCCTTTTTGGTGGCTATCACTTCGGTTAGGCGTGTTTCTGAGTTGGCAGCTTTATCCATTACAGCTCCGTACTTCGAGAAACATCAGGACAAGGTTGTCTTTCGTTTCAAGCAGGATTTTCTTCCTAAAGTGGTCTCGGAGTTTCATCTGAATCAGGACATTGTTTTGCCCTCTCTATGCCCAAATCCCAGCGACGACAAGGAAAGGGCATTGCATTCCTTGGATGTAGTTCGTGTTGTGGAACATTATCTGGAGGTTACGTCTTCCTTTCGTAAGACTGATGCTTTCTTTGTGGTGCCCTGCGGGCCTAGGAAAGGTTTGGCTCCTGCCAAATCTTCCATTAGTAAATGGATTCGTCAGGCCATCATTGGGGCCTATTCTGCCAAGGGGAGGAGTCCCCCTTTTCGTGTTACTGCTCATTCTACTCGTGCAGTTGGTGCGTCCTGGGCCTTTCAGCACCAGGCTTCTGTTGAACAAGTTTGTAAGGCCGCTACCTGGTCTTCGGTTCACACCTTTTCCAAGTTTTACAAGGTTGATGTTAGGGCATCAGCGGATGCTGTTTTTGGCCGCAAAGTTTTGCAAGCTGTTGTGGTTTAAGGTTGTGCATTGTTGCCTAGTTTTGGATCCCCGCCCTTGTTATGGACACTGCTGTTGGATGTCCCACATGTTATGGATTCTTGAAGCGGGGTGTGTGACATACTAAGAATAATACCATTTTGTGAATACTCACCTTGTAAAACACCCCGCTTCACACCCCGCTTCAACCCGCCCTTTTGTATTCAGGATCCTCTTTATTGCGAACTTTGCGTGGTTGTTGTTTATATTTGCCTCTTCCTGGTCCCTTACCTTACTGCTTTCTGTATACTGGGTAGTGAGTGGGAGGTCCCAGGTATTTATGGATCAGGGAGGAGCTTTCTTTTGCTATCATCTCTGCAGGAACGCCCTCTTCAGGACGATATTACCCACATGTTATGGATTCTTGAAGCGGGGTGTGTGACATACTCATAATACCCATTTTACAAGGTGGGTATTCACAAAATGGTATTTTTGTCCCTCTATAACTTCATCCTGCCTGCCGGTCCTCCATTGCAGTCCCTCCACACACACTACATGTTTGTGTTCTAGTATTTAATCTCACAGACATACAGGGAAATAAATGATTAGAAATACCATGTAGTAAAGCCTTGCAGTCCGCCTTATCAATCGTGGAATACAGGCTCTCCATGTTTTCACTCTCAGCGTAATGCATAAGGTAAAAAAGCTTCCAAAGCATGCAGTTGGATAGGGTCCTATAAGGCATCTCGGACATGAAGAGCCAAATACCCAACCTACAGAGAGAAACAAAGACATATTACATCACAGCTGGTCACATTGGGATGTGGTTAGGGACAGGATTTAAAGTCTATGCATGTGCATATACCCTCCCCCAGCTTTTGCATCTTCAGCTGTGTGTGTATGTGTGGCACAAATGTTATAGCAAAATCCATTCTAGTGATCGGCTTTATACATTTTACTATCTAATATATTTATAAAGATCGTTCTTTAAAGCGGACCTTCACCCTGAACTAGAGCCTATCTTATATGTTTCCCCCATTCCCTATATACAGATTGCCCACATTAAATATCATCCTACCTTCACCCTCTTGTGTTTTTTTAATTTTTTTTAACATCCAAGATGGCGTCCCATGGAGCTGCAGGCAGCCTGCAAGCAGGAGGTGCCTTTTGACTATGCTGCTTTGCATTCTGGGATTTCTGTCCTTTTCCTGACCCGAGCTCTGCTTTATCTATGCAAAGCACAGATATAACCCCGCCCCCCCTGCACTTCCCACCCCTCCTCCTCTCCTCAGTATGTGATGCTTCTGAGGCAAGATGGTGACGCCCATATCTTAGAGTCCTGAACAGAGTTGAAGCCCAGCGGGTGAAAGAATAATAAGTAAGCGACTAAAACCTTAAAATATATACATTTTAGATGCTGGGGAATATTTTTAAAGGGTTTGGGCTTTTCATTAAATGATGATGAAGGTCCAGATTAACTATTTAACTGCCAGTTACTAATAGTAGACTTGGCAGGAGGCAAACCCTTCCTAGGACCAGAAGGAAGAACAAAAAGAGCATCAGATTTCCTAAAAGACTCAGTAGCCACCAAGTAAAACTTCAGAGCCCTGACAACATCCAAAGAATGAAGCACCCGTTCCTTAGAATTAGCAGGGTTAGGACACAAGGAAGGTAAGACAATCTCCTGATTGAGATGAAAGGCAGATACAACCTTAGGCAAGAAATCCGGCTTAAGCCGAAACACCACCTGATGCCACTCAAAATAAGGAGGTTTAATGGAAAGCGCCGCCAGCTCAGAGACTCGCCTGACTGAAGTAATAGCCACCAAAAAGGCCACCTTAACAGTCAGAATGGGAAACGCAGCCCCACGGGCTCAAAGGGAGGATCCTGCAGAGCAGACAACACCAGATTTAAGTCCCTGGAAAAAAGTCTTAACCAGCCGGGGATTGGCAAAGGATCTTTAGAAAAAAAATGCCAGAGCTGACACCTGTCCCTTGAGGGTACTAAGTTGAAGGCCCGAATCCAAACCATGTTGTAAAAATTCCAGAATCCTGGGGATAGAAAACACCCGACAAGGAAGAGACTTCGACTCACACCAGGCAATGTAAGCATGCCAGACTCTGTAGTAGATAAAGGAGGAGGACTTCTTCCTAGCCCGAATCATAGTAACAACAGAGGCCGGCAACCCCTTATCCGTCAAGATGGAGGTTTCAGCAGCCAAGCCGTTAAAGTGGACCAACACCCAGGGGTGATCGGCCCGGAAATCTATAAGATTCCCGGGCCGATCACCTCCCACCCCGCGGGACATCCGAGATCGGGATGTCCCGCGGGGTGAAACCCCAAAAACATCTTACCTGATCCGCCGCCGCCGCCTCCCGCGCGCCCCTCCAGACGTGCGCGCGCCCGCGCCGGGCCTCTGCGAATGGCCGGCGGGGGCGCGCGCGCGCCGAGAGTGACGCGCGGGAGGCGGCGGAAGCGGCTTGGACGTTCCTGATCCCCGCTTGGACGTTGGCGGGGATTGGCTGCGGCGTTCACGTGGGAGCGTTGAGAGGTGAGTTTTTTGGGGTTTCTGGGGGGTTTCACACAGCGGGGCACCCCCGATCGGGGATCGATAGTCAAAATCCTGGGTGTTGGTCCACTTTAAAGCCAGCGTTTGTAAATTGGGATGGCGCAGTTGTCCCTGAGTGAGAAGATCTGGATCCTTGGGAAAAACGTACCGATCTACTGCCAACTGCACGTCGTCTGCGAACCTCACCCTCCTTGGCCAACAGGGGGCCACCAGAATGGCTGGTACCCCTTCCTGGGCTATCTTGCGCAGCACCCTGCCCAGCAGAGGAAAGGGAGGGAACACATAGAGGAGCCGGAACTCCGTCCAAGGAATCGCTAGCGCATCAGTGGCGAAGGCCAGAGGATCCTGCGACAGGGAGACAAATCTTGGAAGCTTGTAATTGTGGCGGGACACAAACAGGTCCACATCCGGCTGACCCCAGCGGTGATACAGGGAGTGAAATACCTTGTTGCTGAGGGACCATTCCCCCAGCCGAGACGTTCCCATGCTTAGGAAGTCTGCCTCCTGGTTCTCCACCCCCGGAAGGTAGATCGCCGAGATGCAAGGGACATTCTCTTCCGCCCAAGACAGTATCAGAGACACTTCCTTGAGGGCTCGCTTGCTCCAAGTCCCTCCCTGATGATTGATGTAGGCAACCGCCGTCTGGTTGTCTGAGCGGATCTGAACAGCCCGACCCCAAAGGTGTGTGGTCAGCTGAGAAAGAACTAACCTGATCGCCCTCAGTTCCAGGACATTGATGGGAGCATGGGCCTCCTGGGGGCCCCACCGACCCTGGAACTTCAGAGACTTCCAAAAGCCCCCCCAACCGGTCAGACTGGCATCTATGGTGACAGTCTCCCAGCACAGAGGCAGAAAGGTCCTGCCCACTAGAAGGTTCCTTGAGTCCAGCCACGAGAGGGACTGTCTGACCAGGGGGGACAGAGCAAATTCCTGATCCAGGGACACAGGGTCCCGATCCCAAAGAGGTGCAGCTGAAGAGATCTCATGTGAAACTGAGCAAAGGGGACCGACTCGAAGCAGGACACCATCAGGCCCACTAACTGCATCCCTTGCCGGATGGGGACACAAGAGCGGAGCCCGTGCCTGCTTCTGAAGTCCCTCCACCTTCTGCTGAGGCAGGAATACCTTGACCCGAGAGGTATCCAGAGTCATGCCCAGAAAGGACCTCACCAAAAACGTAGACAGTGAAGACTTGGGAAAGTTGATCACCCAGCCAAAGGACTCGAGAGTGGAGGTCACCACCAGAGTATCCTGAAGATAGGCACCCTTGATGTCCACGGTGGTCATGAAGTCGCCATGAAGTCGGGCGAAGGGTACTGACAGCCGAGCGTAGCGTCTCCATGCGAAAGTGCTTGAACCTAACAAACTTGTTGAGACCCTTCAAGTCCAGGATGGGCCTCAAAGACCCGTCCTTTTTTGGGGACCGTGAAAAGATTAGAGTAGTACCCCTGACCCTGTTCTTGGGAAGGCACCAGGCAAATGGCGCGGGGGGGGGGGGGGGATAGGCGATGCCGAAGGGAGTGCAGAACTGGGAAGAGAAGCTCTCAACCCAGCCTGGGCCGCAATGATACCTTGGGCGCACGGCACGCACACCGCGCCACTACCACTCAAAGGGGATGCCCCGCACATGACACACAGCCGGGATTGCCCCGAAGGACCCCATAGCACGCTATCCCCAGAAGCCTTCATATGGTGATTAACACAGGCGCAATAGGCCAGCACAGGGTAAGGGCTAATAAAAAGCCACGCGGGATGCCCCCCCAAAGGAATGCCCCCAGAAGAGCCAGTAAAGGGGGGATGAGGGGGGGTAAGGAGCAGAACCGGGAGAAACCACAACCCACAGTTGTCCCGCCTGAAAGACATAAGCAACATGCACATAAGCATCCCGCAGCCCAAACCCCAAGGAAACAAAACCCCCAAAGGGGACTCACGCACCAAGGAGACCGAAGGCAGAGGATCACCAAGCCGCCAGACCACGGGAGGAAGAGACACAGGAAACGATCACCGCCGCAGCCCAGGGAGGAAGAGGGGACCCAGACGCGCAGCAGGCTAAAAATGGCGCCGGTACGAGAACCTCGAAAGGCGGGCCGCGGGGGGACGACGCGATACGCATCATCCCCCGCCCCCCCCCCAAAGAGCGCGATAAACGGCGCTCACGTGACCGCGCCCGCGCCATCACAATCCAAAAACACCTCACAGCCACAGCGCCGCCCGCCGATTGGGGTGCCCCGCTGTGTGAAACCCCCCCCGATCACCCCAAAAACTCACCTCTCCCCGCTCCCAGCGCCAACGGACAAGAGATTTGACAGGCGCGGACAAGCGGTTCCCCCGCCGCCGCCTCCCGGGCGTCACTCTTGGCGCGCGCACGTCTAGAGGGGCGTGAGGGAGGCAGCGGCGGCCGGCCGCCGCCGAAGACAAGGTAAGGGGATTTGGGGTGTTGGGGGGGGTTTCACCCCACGGGACATCCCGATCTCGGATGTCCCGCGGGGAGGGAGGTGATCGGCCCGGGAATCTTATAGATTCCCGGCCCGATCACTGGAGGGTGATGGTCCACTTTAAAACAGCATTAAAAAAAACACTTCCCACTAACACACCCCCCCCCCCCCCCCGAACACACGCCGGGGAGAGGAGAGCGAGCAGGCAGCGGCAGGAGCCGGGCCGGGGGGGGGGGGAACCCCAGAAACAAAACAAGGGCCTGACCAACCAGAACACAGTCCCCAAAAACACTCACCCCCTCAGAAGCTAGGACAGGAACTCTGCATCCCTCAGAAGGCTAACCATAAAGCCTATGGCCGGCTACCCTTTGTGGCACAGGGTCTGCGGCTTGGAGCAGCGCTCCTTGAGCACCTGATCCTAGTGCTCCTCTACCCTCACCCGATCCGTCAGCCGAGGCTGGGAGGCACAGAGGGTCCGGAAGCGGGTGGAAATAGACATGCAGGGCCGCAGGCTTGGTTGCCCCTGCTCACCTGCGCAATATAAAGAGCCATCTTCTATCACTGGAGAGGTCTATTGGTGATCCTGTTTTATATGGTACCAGGAGGAGCCACAACTCTTCTGCAGTGCACTGCGCCACCTTGTGGCGGAATATCACATACGTAAGGACTTCTTGAAACAGGCCGTGCCATGCAATAGGAAAAAATTGTCAGTCAGTGAATTTAAACATGCCTGGAATAAGCCTCCATCTATCCTAAGATAAAGAGAACATACAGTATACACATAAGGGCAGACTAGATGGACTGTATGGTCTCCTTCTGCCGTCACCCTTCTATGTTTCTATTACCCTGTCACCCGCATGTAAGAGCAGTAGTGAACAACAGAACTACACCCGCATGCAACTCTACAGTATATGAACCAATAATATCTTTGGGGGCCACTGTCTGTTGAGAGAAGCTTGAGGGTCGTCCGTTGAGGGCAGAACGTGTGTGGACACTATGGATCTTTGGTGTCATACCTCTTGGCTTTCAGGACATGAAGGACGGTGGAGAGGAAGAGCTCGTCATACACGGCCTGCAGCTTCCCCAGCGAGTAAAGCTCAGATGTCTGCTCTCGGTCACAGTTACTGCGCAGGTACAGGGCCCAGTGATCGCTCACATAGCTCAGAGTCATCCTGGGGAATAAATGGCTTATGAGAAAATGAAGGCAACCCATACGGAGTAAATCTAATAGGTTATTACTGTATGAATGAGGACATCGCACAAACATGTTATGTTTTATGTTTTTACAACCTCGGAGACATTTTTCCTAAAGCAGAGGGCGCTATTCCTTGAGAAAGGGGACGTGATCCCCGAAACGTGGGAGGACCGCCCCCACCTTTACTATATATATTGCGATCTCGGCTAACGTATTACGGATTTTCTTTCATGCTTCATTGCTGCTATCCAGATCTATAGGGTCTAGAGCCCAAATTGTATAAACGCACCATTTGTATAGATGCAACTATAGCGATGTTATTTGCATTTGAATAGCACATTGAAGTCACTCTATAATGGTGCATCCTGATAATTACAACTACGCTTAGCATGCTGTATGTTACATATTGTTCATTGCATCCTGTTTGCCTTTGAAACTGATATGTTTTGATAACAAGAGAGACTATGGCCTCGATTTAATAAAGGTAGAAAAAAATTCTCATGGTAGTAAAAGATTCAATTCATGAGAAAAAAGCCTGAGAATGTCACTGTTACTGAATCACCAGCTAAGAAAGCAATTAAAGTCAATGGCACTTATTTACTCCTAAGAAAAGTAGAGAACTGTTTACTCCTTTACACACTGTAGTAAAAGCTGCCATTGACTTTCATTCTCTTTTTATCTGGTGATTCAGTAACAGTGACATTCTCAGGCTTTTTTCTCATGAATTGAACTTTTTACTACCATGAGAATTTTTTCTACCTTTATTGAATCGAGGCCCATGTATCCAAAATATTAGCTGTATAATTCTCTCTCTGGATGTTGAGAGGTTATCACTGTGGATACATTTTGTTGCGAATCCTCTTTTTGCTACACATGATCTTTATAGAGCAGTTGCTTTTTTCTTTTTAACCACAGTGACTACTCATAATAGAAAGAGCTTGTTGTCTGCATTTACTTAACTAGTTGGATTCTGGTAATTGGTTAAAAAATGTAAATATTTTTTGGTGATGTATTACTATTGCTATTTCTTGCTTATATAAAAGAATATGGACCTTAAAGCGGACCTTCACCCTGAATAAGAGCCTATCTTGTATGTTTCCCCCACCCTGTACATACAGATTGCTCACATTAAAAATCATCCTACCTGCATCTACTGCATGTTATGAGCCTTTAAATATCCAAGATGGCGGCTTATGGAAGCCGCCATCTTATCAGGCAGCCTGCAAACAGGAAGTGCCTCCTGACTGTGCTGCTCTGCATTCTGGGACTGCTGACCTTTACCTGACCCCAACTCTGCTCTGTCTGAGCAAAGCACAGCTATAACCCGCCCCCCGTACCTTATCCCACTCTCCTCTCCTCAGTAAGTGTGATGCTTCTGAGTCAAGATGGCGGCGCCCATAATCTAAATTCCTGAACAGAGTTGCAGCCCAGTGGGGGAAAGAATAATAAGTTAGTGACTAAAAACGTAAAATATATTAATTTTAGATGCTGGGGAACCGTTTTTTAAGAGTTTGGGCTTTTCATTAAATCACGCTGAAGGTCCGGTTTAACTGCAGAGAAAAACAAAATTAAATCAAAATAATTTTTTATAAGCTTAATATTGGTGTGCGCTTGATACTTTACCGGTAATTTATGTGTTGGTATTGGGATAAGGAGAAGTCTCCTATTTTAGCAGCACACAGTATAAATTAACATTTAGGTTGGAATAAATATGAATATGAGAGTGTGCCATTAACCACTTACTAAAGCAAAAAAGCAGACCCCCCCACCTGGAAATTCCACTTCATCTGGAACCGCTCAATTTGGGATGCCTGTCAGCTCACCTCTCAAGCCATTATAGTAAGTTACACTAAAGTTTGTTAAAGAGAAGCAACCACCGCCCTAGAGTTTTAAAAAGTAGATCAAAACCAATTTTGGGTTGCGCCTGGATCCATCTCTATGAGGCATGCCGATTTGGGATTGTGTGATATGTGAATTTCTTACCCCCCTTGGGAATCCGCAGTAAAACTTACCTTACCCCCATTGAATGGCACATGCACAGGCAGCAGCCGCTACACCCGTCAGGCACGTATCCCTGCTAGAGGCTAGCGGGGATGTGGATGGCGGTATGCTCCACTTCATTCAGCCCTTAGCCAATTCTTAGCTGCAAGGGGCAAATGGAGTCGAGTGCACCTTTCTGGGTGATCTTGGGGGTTTCACACAGCGGGGTATCCCAAATTAGGATTTCCCGGGGGTTGGGACCTTTTAGTCTCTAAAGCCAGGGGGCTTCCTGTCTGTCCCAAATAGGGATGCCCCAAAGCATAAACCCCCTCGGTTTGTCATAAATCTAACCTTTCTGGGGAACCTATGGCACATGCGCGGGTTTTGTTCCTCTTTAGGTTGTTAAAGGAGCACTATCGCGAATAATGGCTCAATTATAAAAATCCATATAAATTTGTTGGATGGAGGGGGGAGGGGACACTTAAACACCCGGCATCAATAAGTATCAAGCCAGGCTTGTTTTTCTATTTTTTAATGGAAGGAAAAGGACATCTGGGGTGACAGGCTCTGTCACCCCTGATAGACTAAACCTGTCACCCCTGGATTTTATTCCTACCATGAGAGAATAAAACACAAGCTTGGCAGGATTTTTATTCAGTTCACATGTATAAGTGACCCCTCCTCATTAGCCGACGTGTTTATATGGATTTTTAATATTACACAATTTCGCGATAGTGCTACTTTAAAGAGGAACTCGATTTTCACTTTTCGGGGTGTTGTTTCTCTCAGTGAGGGCATCCCGAATTGGAATGCCTCGCTATGTGTATGCCCCTAGGTCACTAACCTTTACGTCGTTTTCACGATGCAGACACGGGGCGAGAACTGATTGGCTGAACGGTGATTGGCTGAACAGGCAGTTCAACCAACCAGCATGCTCGCTTTCACTCGGCTCTTCTGACGGCTAAGCAGCCAAGCGGCGCTGAAGGGATCTGAGTGCGCCACCGGAGGCATCCCCCCTCCCCTCCTAGCCATCGCATGTCCGCGCCGTATATTCAGAATGGCCGGACGGGGGTTTCAGCTTGGCTAAAGGTGAGCCAGGATGCGGACACGACTCCCGGACAAAGTGAGTGAAGCAGGGCTTCTGGGTGGTTTTACACAGCGGAGCATCTCAATTCAGGATACCCAAACGAGTAGAACTCAGATGGCACTGGAGTCTTTTGTTCCCCTTTAAAGAAGAACACCGCCTGGGATTTCCAATCCTCCGGGTATTGTTCCTCTCCGGTGGGGTGTCCCTATTTGTGTGTATCCTCAGGGATTGTCCTAAAAAACACACATCTGTGGCAATCCCACGGCACATGCTTCAGCACATCAGCTGCACGTGCTCCATTCATCCTTGTTACACTGTTCTGACATCAGAGCAGCATTGCAAGAATGATTGGCGCGTGAGCCGCTGGCTCTTCCCCAGCGCCAGCCATTCACGCCAGCAGCGGGTACGCACCTCAACTGAGGGAAGCCGGGGATGCGGCCACGCCCCCTGTTGTGGGATTATGGTGATCTACAGGGATACCCACAGCAGGAATGGGGAAATCGGCCTCCTGGGGTTTTTTAGACTAATGTTCCTCTTCAAAACACAGACAATAAACACAGGATAACCCCCCCCCCCCCTATTCTAAAGGCCCCAATAATACATAATGTAACTCCTAACTTTGGATTCATCCAAGTGCAAAAATGCCAAACAACATATATATTATATTATTAAAAGACATATCTTTCAACTGCTTAACTTACCCTTTAGAACCCTCTGCAAATGTAACTGAAATACTTATACTTTGGGGGGGGGGGGTGATAATTCGAGACAGTATGACTGCAGCACAATTTTAGAAATTCATTTGGAGGAATACACCCTCCAACCCATTATGACCTCGCTTGGCACTCACCCCAGTCCCCATAGTTTGTGTTATAAGTGTAGTCATGTTCCAGGCTGGTGAACTGTGTTGAGGTAGTCATCCAACTTGTTTCACTGTGTGCTTCCTCAGGGAAGACCCCACTCTCAGCAATTTCAGCAGAAAGGCTGTTACTTCTTTTCTGCCAATTGTCCCTGTCGTTTCTTCCTGGCTGAAAAATAGCTTCTCTGGCTTAGTCACCTGTAACAGAGATTTAAAGTGGACCAACACCCTCCGCGTGAGGTTGTTGGTTTCCGGTAACATGACAGGCGGGGGAGGGGCATCCAGAATGCTTGAGCTTCCCCCTGCACATCACCCCCCCCCCCCCAAAGCGACTGCAAACCTTACATGAACCTAGTTCCCCTGCTGGGAATCCAGTACTGCTATTGGCTGCCAGAGGTCACGTGGGCTATGGCATTTCGGTCGCTGAATGCAGCCAATCGCGACGCTGTCACAGCCCACATGACCACTGGGCGGCCAATCGCAGAGCTGGATTCCTGGCAGGGGAGCGAGGTTAAAGCAAAGTTTACAGGCGTCTTGGGGGGGGGGGTCCCCATTCTGTATGCCCTCCCCAGCCTATCATTTTAGCCACGGCGGTACCAACACCCTCGTCGCCGAGGGTGTTTGGTCCGCTTTAAACTTGGAATCCACTGTTTGATGGCCCCATGTGGGAGGCAGGTGGGGATCCTGTAACTGAACCCCCTTACGGTGTATACTGATTGCGTGCCACCTGTGGACTACCGCGATCCATCAAACAGTGGACTCCAAGTTTAAAGCTCTGAAAAGCTCTCTAAAGAACTGAAAACCGGTCACTAAGCCACAGAACCAACAGGTAAAACTAGCAGAAAAGAAATAGCAACATTTCTGCTAAAACTGCCGAGAGTGGGACCTTCCCTGAGGAAGCACACACACGATTGAAATGCGTTGGAGGACTACCTCAGAGCAGTTTACCAGCCAGGAACATCAACACATTTTCATACTATGTTACTTGTAATGTTTGTGATCAGTACTGTGTGGATATAGAA
Source organism: Gastrophryne carolinensis (assembly GCA_027917425.1). Taxonomy (NCBI): domain Eukaryota; kingdom Metazoa; phylum Chordata; class Amphibia; order Anura; family Microhylidae; genus Gastrophryne; species Gastrophryne carolinensis. The sequence goes on along the minus strand of CM051234.1, from coordinate 629,398,618 downwards.
AAGCAAGTAAAATCAAGTCACTACATAGGATGTTGTTGTAATATATGTGAATAACATTAGAAGAGTTTGAGGCGATCGGCCAAGCGAGGTCATAGTGGGATGGTGGGTGTATTCTGAGAATTCTGTGAATTTCTGGATAAAAAATTAAGTACGAAACGCCACATATAAATTTTTTTTGTGATGCCATAAAACACCGACTGTGGAGTGTGTCTGTATTATATTAGAGAGAAAACAGCCACTACATAACACTTGTCTAAGGTTAAAAATAGGTCACCGAATGATGTGTCCTATGCGCTTCACAAACTGCCGGTATCTTGCCCTGTTAAAAGTCTCTAAACCGAGCGCCAGAAGTTCCACGAGGGAGTTAGCAAAGGCAAAGATCTTCATCATCTCCTGCGGGGTCGTCTTCTCTGGGCAATATTCCCCTTAAAGAAAGAAAAAAAATAAGTCATTAAAAATGTGATTACAAACATTTATTCTCCTAACCCCCGCATCCTATGAGCAGTCCCGTGTATAAAATTAAACGGAAGAACCACCTAGACCTTTTTTCTGTCCCACACTGCTTCCTATAGTACCTAGTAAAGCAGAAGTTCCTTTGTTTTAGGCTCCTGTTTCCTGGCTGCAGAAATTGGTCCCTTTCCTCAGTAAAGTCTGTCTACCAAAGAAAACACATGCTGCTCAACGTTCACAGAGGTTCCTCCGCCCCACCCTTCTGCTCATTTGCATATTCCCCTGCTGGTGTCTGAGCGGAGTCATATAGTGTCAAGAACATGAAGCCTTCTCAGCTAGTAAATCAAGGCAGTATACACGCAATGTTATCTCCCTTGCCACCCATTCCCGATTCAACCTTATTCAAGAGCTACGCCCCCCTGCAAATCCTGAGTAATATTCATACAGAGGACAGAGCTCTGGGACACAGGACAGGCAGAGTAAGTAAAATTCCCCTTATAAAATCAGACGTTCCTTATTAGCATGTTATTCCTGTCCCTATTATTGACATCGTATTTGAGGAGATTTGACTGGTGGTCTATAACTCTGCATCCTGTGGCGTCTGTGTATTGCAGCATTGTGATTAGGTGTCCAATGTGCGGATATAAACACTCTACCTGTTATTGTACTGGAAAGCAGCCACAGTTTTCTCCTCTAGTTGTTTAGAAGAAAAAAAAAAAAAACATTAAAGCGGGGTAAAATCCCTCACGGCCAGCCTGCCCCTGGGACATCCAAGAACAGGAGACCACACTGTGTGAGACCCCTGGGGTCTTCGTCGGCCGCAGCATCCCCGGCTTCCATGTAGCTGTGCACACTCCCGCATCCAGCCTATCTGAATACAGGGCGCGGGAGAGCACAAACCAGAACCTAAAGCCGGGAATGCGGCCGGACGGCTGCACCTTGTCCCCGCAGCAGGCTTGAGATTAGCCAATCGGCAATCTCAGATCTGTGCAGGGCCTGGCTTCGGGAGTGGAAAAACCCATTTTGTCGCCCAAGCTCGGGTGGCGGGGCCTGGGGGGGGGAGGGTGTAGCGTGGATCAGCCAAAATTGGGTTTTGATTGGCTATAGAGTGATATTTTCGGCAAAGGCAATTGTTACACCATTGCGTCAAGCTAAATTTGGCGCTGTCCTAAACTGTTTTCCATAACACTTTTAAATTGAAAAAATGGCCGAGATATTGTGGTTTACAGCTTTACATCAGGATTCATCCTCTGAAGCAAGTGGGCATGGCCCTTGGAGTTGTGATGCTGCAGAATATTCAGCATAATGGCTCGGAGCAAGAGTGGGGAGGAGGCAGGGAGGGTTTAGTTGAGCTTGAGTGCCATTCAAGTCATCAATACAGAGGGGGGAGTGGTCTGGACTCACTCCTGGAGCTAGTATTGGTGGTCCACATCTGTAAGGCGGTGCTGGGGGCGTTAGATGAGGAAGTGTATTTACTCATTCAGGGTGCCGAGCTGAGTGTTGGAACAGTGCTGCAGGAAGACTTGGCAAGGTAAGCTGTTGTTATTTATTTTATTTAACCTTTTGCCTGAAAAATGTAAAGTGCACCTATACTCAGAAAGGAAGTTTATCTGGTCACCTTACATCCCAAGCCCAGCCTCTGCCTTTGCCCAATATCCATAAATTCACCATGAAAAAAACAACAGGAAGTAGTATTATGGTAAATGGCCGTATGCCATAGCCATATGCTAATTAATTCAGTTACAACCAAACTGTCACATAATGGCAGTTAGGCTGAAGTGCTCCCCATTGGTGAGCTGTGTGTACTCTGATTGCATCATCACTGGGGGCAGGGCAAAGGCTGGGGTAAAAAAAAAAGGAACACGGACTGTTTTGGGGCACTGGGCCGGGCATAGAAGGTGACGACATAAACCCCCCTCTGAGTATAGGTGCACTGTAAGAGCTTTAGGGCTATGTGATTATATGGTCTATGCCTGGACATTCCTTTTGTCCAGCAAAACAGAAACTCATAAGTAATAAGCATCTTAGTCCATTGTCTGGCTTCTTTTAATTGTAAGGCTCAAATCGGGAAGCCTTCCCGAACGACTTGCTGAAGGCCTTGATAGATTAAGAGTTACTCTTCTAAAAAGAAGCGCTCACCTCTTGGACTAAACCCTAGAATATTCTTGAACAGTTCATGAAATGGGAATTGCCCCAGGAGGGTTATGAGGTCATCCTCTGAGAGTAAGAGCCAGCTCATTTCTGGATCCTCATCCTAAAACAAAATGAGAAATGTAACATTATTATTATTGCTATTATTACTATTATTGACCATCATCTTTCTCCCAGTCTCCTGTAACAAGAACAACATTTTTTCATAAAAAAATTTACAAAGCTACAAATTAATTATGGCTGTATCCTTTCCTGGTGTGGCACATGGTCACTTACCTCCTCGCCACCTTCATCCACCAGAGTCCAGTTGCCAGATTCTTTGCCAGAGATGGAAGCTTTCCGCTCGCGGGGCTTCATGTGGCACAGGAAGTCTGCGCGGTTCCTATAACAAAACTCAAGCAATGATTTCTCTGTATACAGATAAATGGAAAGACTCACTATCTCCAGCTGTAGCAAACGGTAGGAAATTGGGTGCCCGACCTGGTTAGTCCACAACCACGAAAAAATCTGTACTCCCATAAAAATACAATTCTGCGAGTACTCACCTGTAGAATTGGTTTTGCCTGTGTTCGGTCCGGGCTATCCCAATCCATATACGTGTGGGTATTCCGCCACCAGGTGGCGCCAGTTACTGCAAGATCCAGAGCTGTAACTCCTCCTGGCCTCGGCCCAGGAGGGGAAACGGAGGGAAAGCATAAAGGAGCCTGAACTCCGTCCACGGAATTGTCAGAGCGTCTGTGGCGAAGACCAGAAGATCTCTTGACAGGGAGACGAACCTCTGAAGCTTGTGATTGTGTCTGGACGCAAACAGGTCCACGTCCGGCTGACCCCAGCAGAGACACAGAGCGTGAAAGATCTTGTTGCTGAGAGACATTACCCCAGACGAGAAGTCGCCCTGCTCAGGGAGTCTGCCTCCTGGTTCTCCACCCCGGGGATGTAAACCGCCGAGATGCAGGGAACATTCTCCTCTGCCCAAGTCAGGATCTGGGTCACCTCCTTGAGGGCTCGCTTGCTCCTCGTCCCGCCCTGGTGATTTATGTAGGCGACAGCCGTCTGATTGTCCGAGCGGACCTGGACAGCCCGACCCCTTAGATCAATTGAAGAAGTACCAACCGAATCGCTCTCAGTTCCAGGAGATTGATGGGTAGATGAGCCACTGACCGCTTGTCAAAACCCCCCCCAGCCCGTCAGACTGGCGTCCATGGTGACTATCTCCCACCGGGGAGTAAGAAAGGACTTGCCCACCAACAGATTTCTGGAGTCCAACCACCACGAGAGGGACTGTCTGACCCTGGGGGACAGTGAAAATTCCTGATCCAGAGACTCCTGCGTCCGGTCCCAACCGGTCAACAGATTCAATTGAAGAGGTCTCATGTGGAACTGGACGAAGGGCACCGCCTCGAAGCAGGACACCATGAGGCCCACCAGTTTCAACCCCAGACGGATCAAAGGACGCCGACAAGCCAGTAGTGCCTGCGTCTGTGTCTGGAGGCCCTCCACCTTCTACTGGGGGAGGAATACCTTGACCTGAGAGGTGTCCAACGTCATGCCCAGGAAGGATCTCACTTGGGGTAATTGATTACCCATCCGAAATCCTCGCGAGTGGCTAACACCATCCGGGTATCGGCCTGCTGAAGGGACTGAGCCGCAATCAGCAAATCATCCAGATAAGACAGAACCCGAATGCCCGGGTTCCTCAGAATGGCCATGATGCCTGCCAGCACCTTGGTGAACACACGGGGAGCAGAAGCTATCCCGAACGGTAGTACCACAAACTGGTAATGCTGATCCTCCAGTGCAAACCTCAGGAACTTCTGATGTCCCTGAAAAATCGGGATGTGTAGATAAGCATCCTTGATGTCCACCGTGGTCATGAAGTCGCCAGGCCAAAGAGAACTCACCACGGACCGTAAGGTCTCCACGCGGAAATGTCTGACTCTGACAAACTGGTTGAGACCCTTCAGATCCAAGATAGGTTGCAGCGTCCAGTCCTTCTTGGGCACTGTGAACAGGTTGGAATAGAAGTCTCGTCCCCGCTCCTGGCGAGGTACAGGACAAATCACACTTGATAGCAGGAGACTGTGGACAGCCAACCTTAAGCCCTGTGCCGTCAATGCGTTCTGGGATATCCGTGACCGAAGAAATCTTGAGGGTGGCCAAACTGCCAGCCAATCTTGTAACTGGAGGACACCACCTCATGAATCCACCGATCCGAGACGTGCTGTCTCCACATGTGAGCAAAGAGCAGTAGCCGACCCCCCACCCGAATGGGTGAGGGCACCGGAGGGCTTGGCCGGAGGTTTGGACTTAGCTCCCCAGGAGGGATTGGATCGGCCACGGGACCTACCTTGTCCCCAGGAATCTCTGCGCCCACTTGGAAAAGAAGAACCTCTTTCTCCTCTAAAGGAGCGAAAGCCCGAAGAACCCAGAAAAGGTCGAGCAGGCTTCTGTCGCTGGGGAAGTCTTCCATCCTTGGCCAGAAAATCCAGGCGCTCCCCAAATAACCTGAGCCCCAAGAAGGGGATACAAGTAAGCGCCTTTTTGGCCGCAGCGTCAGCCGACCACTGCCGCAGCCAGAGCAAACGATGTAGCGCAACAAGCAGAGCCGAGGCCCTGGCGCCAAGCCAGACACTTTCATCCAGGGCTGAGACTACAAAGGCAATAAAATCCACACAGGCTTGGAGTTCTGTATACTGCTCCGCCCGCTTGCGAGATTTAGCTAAATCAACAAGGCGTCTCACCTTCTTCCTGATGGCCAAAGATACAATGGCCGCGGCGCAGACAGGGCGAAGCCCAGCCCCCACGAAGGTAAACGCATGACAAGCCAGCTGATCCATACGCCTGTCAGCAGGATCGGGCGACGGCATAACCGTAGTGTTGGATAACCCTGAGACGGGGGCATCCACATCGGGAGGACGGGCCAAGAGGCGGACCAGCTCCTCAGGGAAGGGGTACCGCCTGTCCAGACTCCAGATTAGGCCTTTCCCATTCTTTAAAAACCATGTTGGAGAAATGGCCCTGTTCTGGAAAGACCATCCTCTGTCTCACCGGCCGGAATAAATCCCCCTGCTTCTTCTTAGCCGCTTTAGAAGGGACAATATGCAGGGTCTCAAAAACAGAAGACAGCAATTTTTCTGTGTTGTCAGGGGGCCACATATCCTCATCGGAGGAGGAACCAGGCTCGCTGTCATAACCAACCGACCGATCCTCTGAGGAAGCGGAGTCTCTAAAAAGCTCTCTCTCCTCCATGGAGTCCCGACCTCCAAAAAGGTCATCATCGTCAGCCAAATTCAAATAACCCGGCTCTAAATGCCGCCTCTTGCACGTGGCCTTCCCCGTAGCCTATCGAGATAGCTGTCTCTCCAGGCTGGCCACACGGTGCGCCAAATCGGCCTGGGACCCCCTGCTGGCTTCCCCCTCACTGAGGGCTGCCTGCCGCAGAGGTGGGGTAGATGAGACCGTAGGCAAAGGAGGGCTAGGGGCAGGGACGCCCACCCTATCATGCTCTAAAAATACGCTCCTGGCGCAAGTGACACAAACAGTGCTGAGTCCACCCAGGGGGCAGGTACCGCACATGGGACAGAGCTTCACCCGCCCGGAGGGGGGCCCTAGCTTACTATCCCAAGAATCCTCCATTTTGGTGATTATGGTATCAAAAATGTAGGTTCCCAGGCACAAAGGCCCAAAACCTAGAGCATACCCCCAAAAAGTCCCTCTTATATGATCCCTCTTATTGGAGAGGGCACGGAGAGAGATGCGGAGCTAGGGGTGGGGGGTGTAAGAGACCGGGAGAAACCACAACCCACGGCTGACAATGGAATCCCACCTAAAAAACACAATGGGAAAGGGCCATGAGATCCCACAGCACATGCACCAAAATTCAAAAACATATATAAAAGATCTGAAAATGGGACCGCAGGTGGTCGCATCACAAGCCCAATGCGGAGAAAAGGGTACCGTCGTCCGACCCCTGCAAGCAGCAGCACAGAGGCCTAGGAATGCGTCTCGTCCTCAGTCTTCCCCCTCACAAGAGGAAAATAGCGCTCAAACGGTACCTTGAGGGGCGGGCCGCGGGCCCACGGAGCAGAGAGAGCGAGGGGAGAAGTAAGTATCATGAGGTAAAAAGTGCACCAAAACACACCTGAGAAAATAATAAAGCTTGTGGGACCATGGTAAATAGGGTATAGTGGTTCCTCCCACCCCCCCCCCCCCCCCCCCCGCCCCAATAGGCTCACCAACACCTATGGCCGGCTACTCTTTCAGGGAGGGTCTGCGGCCCAGACCCTAGCTCTGTGAACACCCGACCCTGGCGTTCTCCCTACCTTCACCTGTTCCCGTCAGCCGAGGCTGGGAGGCATACTGAGTCCACAGGAACAGAAGCAATAGGGCGGCAGCGCCAGACAGGCTTAAAAAATTCCCCGCTCAACTGCCATGATCCAGAGAGAGTTCCAGACAATCTTCGCAGCATGCTACTGCAAGACAAATCTGGGGATCTCCATGGAGACGGCTCTTTTTATAGGAGGCCAGGAGGAGTTACAGCTCTGGATCTTGCAGTAACTGGCGCCACCTGGTGGCGGACTACCCACACGTATATGTACCGTGCTTCTGAATTGGGATGCCTCTCTGTGTGAAACCACCAGAAAGCCCGGAAAAACTCACCTTTTCCCCAACACATGCGCAGGCTGTCGTCCAATCAGAGCTGTTTGCTGTGGCTATGTCAGAAAACGCTCCAATAGACTTCCATAGGGAGCAAGAGCTGCTGCTCCCCCATCGGCGTGTGCTCCTGTCCCAGCCTGTCTGAATGGCAGGGACAGGAGCGTGCGCAGAGCCTGAAGATACAGGGGATGTGGTCACTCTTGCTCCCCATAGAAAACAATCAGAGCCGTTTGCTGAATTACATAGCCTGCGCATGTGGAACAAAACCCAATAGGGCAATTCCTGAAAAGCCCAGAAAAACGAACCTCTTCCCGACACTCGCGCATGCTCTCGTCCAATCAGAGCTGTTTGCCGTGGCTATGTCAGGAAACGCTCTGATAGACTTCCATGTGGAGCAAGCCAGACCCAATGGGGCTAGCCCTGGAATTTTAAAGAGCCCATTACCGTCCACTGACCTTCCCCCGGGGCATCGAAAATCATGATGCCCCGCTGTGTGAAATGCCCCCCCCCCCGGGCATCTAAAAACTCATCTCTTTCCTGGCTTCCTTGCTTGATGAAATATTCAGCCGCTGCATCCCTAGCATCTTTGGGCTGTGGCATGCTCCCGCCCCCAGCCAATCGGATAGGATGGGAGCGTGCATGTGGCCAATTGCGCACCAGACTTCTGTAAACAGAGCCATTTGCCAAGCATTAAAGTGGACCAAAACCCAGGATTTTGACTATCCTGGGTTTTGGTCCTCCAATCAGGGGTGCCCCACTGCGTGAAACTCCCCAGATCGCCCGAACTCTCCTCTTTCAGGTCATACGGCGCATGCGTGGCCGCTCAGCGCGCTGGGATCCGCTGAAGTCAGACCATCTAAGCCAGCGTCTAATGCCAGCGGCTCCGTGCGCACTGGCAGCAGCATCCCCCACCACCCTATAACAGGGAGAATGCCCGTGCCAGGCATTTGTGAATGGCCAGTGCGGGCACGCTCCCTGTTAGGGGGTGATGGGGGATGCTGCTGCCAGCGCGCACGGAGCCGCGCTGGCCGCTGGCTTAGATTGCATACTGTTAGTGTTGTTATGAATATTGGGAAAAGGCTTTAGTAAAATAAAGAAACACAGGCTGTTTTGGGGCACTGGGCTGGGGACGGGAGGTGACGACATAAACTTCCTTTCTGGATATAGGATCACTTTAAACCAGATAGAAAGTCAAAATAATAGACTTTTGGTCTGGTTTAAAGCTGAACCAAACCTGGGAATTCGACTCTCTCCCATGTTTCGTTCCGTGTCCAATTGAGATGCTCCACTGTGTGGAATCCCCCAGATCCCCCGGTAGAACTCACCTCCCCACGATCCAAGGGTGGGCTCTAAATTCCAGGATGGAAGACTGCTGTTTTGTATTGTATTGTATTGTATTGTATTGTATGTGACTCCAGGGCAGGCATACTCGCTCCCCCTGAGGCACCCCGATCAGGGGTGCCCCGCTGTGTGAAACCCCCCTAGGTCGCCCCAAAAAACCACCCTCGTTCCCGGTCCGACAGCGCATGAGCGAGAAGCATCGCGCATCCCCACTATCCCCCTTAGCAGGATCCATGCTCGTGCCATTTGTGGCCGCTGCGGGCACACTCCCTGTTAAAGGGTAGCAGGGGATGCCGCCACCAGCGCACTCAGATCCACCCACCTTAGACGAAGGAACAGGAGCGGATCCGAGCGCGCTGACTGGGCGACGCAAACGCTGCAGGACCATGGAAGGGTGAGTGTGATTGGGTGACCTGAGGGTCTTCACACAGCAGGGCATCCCATCGGGGGCAAGAACCAAAACCCAGGATAGTCAAATCAGGGCACCCACGGTTGGGGTGCCTGGGGGCAAAGACCAAAACCCAGGATAGTCAAAATGCACTTTACCCACATTAGACAAGCTCCTGGACAAAGAAAGGGCTCAAGTGGATCCAAGCGCTAATTGGATGATAGGGCTGCGTATGCACCATAGAACTGTGGAGAGTAAATGAGATCAGGCGACCTTGGGGGGTTTCACAAATCAGGGCACCCATGGTTGGGGTGCCTGGGAGCAAAGACTTTAAAGAGCACTTTACCCACATTGGCCTAGCTCCTGGACGAAAGGGCTCGAGCGGATCCGAGCGCTGATTGGATGAGAGGGCCATACATGCGTCATAGGACTGGGGAAGGTAAGTGAGATTGGGTGACCTGGGGGGGGGGGTTCACACAGTGGGGCATCCCCGATCGGGGGGGGGGGGCAAAAACCAAAATTCAGGATAGTCAAAATCCTGGCTTTTGTTTCAATTTAAGGGAGCCCCGATCGGGGTGCCCCGCTGTGTGAAATCCCCCCGATCACCCTAAAAACTCACCTCTCCCCGCTCCCAGTGCCGACGGACAAGGGATTTGACAGCCGCGGACAAGCGGCTCCTCCGCCGCCGCCTCCCGCGCGTCCTTCTTGACGCGCGCGCGCCCGCGATTCACAGATGGCCGGCGCGGGCACGCCTAGAGGGGCGCGAGGGAAGCTAAGGTAAGGGGGTTTGGGGGTTTTGGGGGGGTTTCACCCCGCGGGACATCCCGATCTCGGATGTCCCGCGGGGAGGGAGGTGATCGGCCCGGGAATCTTATAGATTCCCGGGCCGATCACCCGAGGGTGATGGTCCACTTTAAACCTGACTACCGCCTGGTGTTGGTCCCTCTCTCTACTGATAAGAAGAACCTCGGGGGGGGGGGGCATCCAGAATGATGGAACCCCCTCGCACATAACACTCGTAATACCTTCATTACGAGCTAGCGCCAGGAAAGGAGTCCCGCGATAGGCCGCTCCTTTCCCGGCGCTGGCTCGTAATGAAGGTGAGTATTACGAGCATTGTGTGCGGTTAGGTGCGGGGGGGCTCTAGCATTCTGGATGCCCCTCAAGCTCCTTCTTATCAGCAGAGAGGGACCAACACCCGTTAAAGTAAAAATGGGTGTTGGTCCGGTTTAACCAGCCACCACTAGACATACTAGCCCCAGCTCAGTGCTGATGTGTGGATGGCTGGCAAGGCGCCATTGTGCATTCATCACTACTGCACATAGCACAGTATATAGTACAGAATACACCATACCTACCAACTTATCAGGGTGGGAAAGAGGGACATTTGTTAAATTAGGCCACACCCCCTCATTGAGAGATGGATAGGAGACAGGGTGTAACAGTTACAACAATAGAAACACTTTAAATTAATTATTTATTGATGCAGATCTGCATGTTACACCTCAAAGAGAGACAATGAGAACAGCGAGGGACAGGGGGACATGGACTCAAAAGGGGGACAGTCCCTCCAAATCAGGGACACTTGGGAGGTATGAATACAGCAGCATGGGAATGCAGTGCATGATGGGATACCTGTGGAGCTTACCTCACAGGAGACATGAGAACCGCGAGCTGCTGCATGAAGTGGAACACGCCGGCCGGATTGTGCAACACTCGAACCTTATAAAAAAAAAAGGTGAAATAAAAAAAAAAAAAATGATGAGACCCTGAAACAACTCCAACAAGATGCTCCGCCCACATGACAGCGTTACACCAATCATGGAGAATGAGAAGAAGTAGACAACCAGGTCATTTAAAGCGGACCTTCAGTCAAATAAAATTGAGAGGGATTAGCAGATGTTTGGGATAGCAGACAGATTCTGCACTCCTAAACATGCATGGCAGCGGCCATCTTGCCACACACATGAAGGAGCCGATTCTGAAAAACCAAGTCTCTTGGTCAAAGTTGCCTCATAGCTCTGAGCAATCATCCCTTATCTCCAGCTGGGAGTAGTTAGTCTTCAGCTGTAATGACTCATCTTTGAATAAAATATATTGTATACAATGGATCCCCTGACTAGATGCTTTTGCGGCAGCCATAGAGATACATAGTAACAGCTTTCCTCACACAGATTTCTTTTGCTACATTAGCTGTTTATTCAGTGTTTGTGTGTGTGAATAATGACAGACAAGCTTCTCCCCGTTTCTGAGGCATAGATCTCTCTCAATTTGGTGTGAATTGCTGCCGGCACAGCTCCCCCCTAATTCTCATGTGTAAGCAGGATCGGGTGTGTGGCAAGATGGCCGCCTCCATGTAATTCAAGAGTCATTCATCTTTATGCCATTCCACAACATCTGCATGGGGTTAAAGTGGCTCGAAACCCACACCCCAACTGCCATGAAATCTATAAGATTCCAGGGCCGTTGAATTCCCTCCCCTCGGGGCAATCAGAATGGGGTTTCCCCGCTGTGTGAAACCCCCCCAGGTTGCCCGGAAATTCCCCTTCTTTAATGGGGCAAAAGAGCATGCGCGAGCTGCGGCTGCCTCCCCGCTGTCCCTTTAGCAGGGTGCATGCTAAATCACTGTTAGAGCGGGGAATGAGCCACCAGCGCACTCGCCTTAGACAAGCTATTAGACGAAAGGGTGGGAGCAGATCCGAGCGTGGTGATTGGAAGAAAGGGCTGCCCATGCGGAGCAGGACCGGAGGAACGGTGAGTGAGCGACCTGGGGTGTTTCACACACCGATCAGGGGATGCCCCCGGGGGCAAGGACCAAAAGCCAGGATAGTCAAAATCCTAGGTTTTGGTCCACTTCAAGCCCTCTCACACTATGACATTGAGCAATGTATTAATCTTTTTGTTTTGACTGCTTTAAAGTGGAACAAATCCTAGGATTTTGACTATCCTGCGCAGGGCTGTGGAGTCGGAGGAAATTTTGGGTACCTGGAGTCGGAGTCGGAGTCGGCAAACAATGCACCGACTCCGACTCCTACTAAATTTTGATTTAGCAAGTTTAAATGTCCCAATTCACAAAAATACCATTTTGTGAATACTCACCTTGTAAAATGGGTATTATAAGTATGTCACACACCCCGCTTCAAGAATCCATAACATGTGGGTAATATCGTCCTGAAGAGGCGTTCCTGCAGAGATGATAGTAAAAAGAAAGCCCCTCCCTGATCCATAAATACCTGGGACCTCCCACTCACTACCCAGTATACAGAAGCAGTAAGATAAGGGACCAGGAAGAGGCAAATATAAAACACAACCACGCAAAGTTCACAAAATAGAGGATCCTGAAAACAGAAAAGGGCGGGTGAAGCGGGGTGTGTGACATACTTATAATACCCATTTTACAAGGTGAGTATTCACAAAATGGTATTATTCTAAGTATGTCACACACCCCGCTTCAAGAATCCATAACATGTGGGACATCCAACAGCAGTGTCCAGAAACAAGGGCGGGAACCCAAAACTAGGCAACAATGCACAACTTCAAACCACTGCAGCTTGCAAAACTTTGCGTCCAAAGACAGCATCCGCGGACGCCCAAACATCAACCTTGTAAAACTTGGAAAAAGTGTGAACCGACGACCAGGTAGCGGCCTTACAAACTTGCTCAACAGAAGCCTGGTGCTGAAAAGCCCAAGAAGCTCCAACCGCACGAGTAGAATGAGCAGTAACACGAAAAGGGGGACTCCTCCCCTTGGCAGAATAGGCCCCAATGATGGCCTGACGAATCCACGTACTAATGAAAGATTTGGCAGGAGCCAAACCTTTCCTAGGCCCGGAGGGCACCACAAAAAAGGCGTCCGTCTTACGAAAGGAAGACGTAACCTCAAGATAATGTTCCACAACACGAACTACATCCAAGGAATGCAGCGCCCTTTCCTTGACGTTGCTAGGATTAGGGCATAGAGAGGGCAGAACAATGTCCTGATTCAGATGAAAAGCCGAGACCACCTTAGGAAGAAAATCCGGCTTGAAACGAAAGACAACCTTGTCCTGATGCTTCTCAAAGTATGGAGCTTTAATGGATAAAGCTGCCAACTCAGAAACACGCCTAGCCGAAGTGATAGCCACCAAAAAGGCCACCTTTTGAGTAAGCGAAAACAAGGCAACCTCATTCAAGGGCTCAAACGGAGGACCCTGAAGAGCAGAGAGAACAAGATTCAAATCCCAAACTGGAACCAAGGACTTCCTAGGCGGACGTACATGCGTGACTCCTTGGAAAAAGGTCCTGACTAAAGGATGAAGTGCAAAGGACCTTTGGAAAAACACCGCCAGGGCAGAAACCTGCCCTTTCAAGGTACTAATTTGGAGCCCCAGATCCAAACCATGTTGAAGAAACTCCAGAATCCTAGGAATGGAGAACTCACGACAAGAGAAGGACCTACCTTCACACCAATCAATATAGGACCTCCAGGTCCTGTAGTAAACAGAAGAGGAAGACCGCTTCCTGGCGCTGATAAGAGTTTGAATCACCGCGTCAGAAAGACCTTCTTCCCTCAAGATGGCGGATTCAGCAGCCACGCCGTCAAAGCCAGCGACGGTAAATTGGGATAGCGTAGCCGACCCTGGGTGAGCAGGTCCGGCAGCAGAGGCAGAGCGAACTGATCCTCTGCCAGCCTTACAAGATCTGCGAACCAAACGCGCCTTGGCCACCTCGGGGCCACCAGAATCGCCGACGCGCCTTCCAAGGCCAGTTTGCGCACCACTCTGGCTAGCATTGGAAACGGAGGGAACAGATAAAGGAATCCCAGATCCCTCCAGGACAGAGACATGGCATCCACCGCCAGAGCCAGAGGATCCTGCGAGAGAGACACAAAGACTGGAAGCTTGTGATTGTGACGAGAGGCAAAGAGATCCACCGCTGGGACCCCCCACCTGCGACATATCGAACGAAACACCCTGGGACTGAGAGACCACTCCCCCTGACGAGAGGAGGCCCTGCTCAGCAAGTCCGCCTCCGTGTTCTCCACCCCCGGAATGTAGACTGCTGAGATACACGTGACGTGGGTCTCGGCCCAGTCCAGAATCAAAGACACTTCCCTGAGGGCACTCCTGCTGCGAGTCCCTCCTTGGTGATTGATGTAAGCAACCGCCGTCCTGTTGTCCGACCGGACCTGAACCGGCAGACCTCTCAACTGATGAGTCAAGCGAAACAGAACCAACCTGATGGCTCTCAATTCCAGAATATTGATGGGCTCGTGAGCCTCCTGAGGACTCCACAGACCCTGAAACTGGAGGTCCTTCCAAACACCCCCCCAACCTGACAGACTGGCATCCGTGGTCACCGTTTCCCAACGTGGAGCCAGGAAGGATCTGCCTATCGACAGATTGACAGACCCCAGCCACCATTGTAGGGAACGACGAACTCGGGGAGTCAACCGGAAGGACCGGTCCAATGACGACTGCGACCTGTCCCAAACCGTCAACAGATGCAGCTGAAAGGCCCTCGTATGGAACTGCGCAAAGGGAACTGCCTCGAAAGAGGCCACCATTAGCCCCACCAGCCTCATCCCCAGCCGGATGGTCGGATGAGGAGCCAACAAGAGAAACTGAACTAACTCCTGAATCAAAAGAATCTTGGCCTGGGGCAGAAACACCCTGGCCTGCGAGGTGTCCAGAGACATCCCCAGAAAAGTCACAACTCTGGACGGACAAAGAGAAGACTTGGGGCGATTGATCACCCAACCGAACCTCTCCAGAGTGGACACCACCACTCCGGTGTCCAACTCCGCTTGGTAGAAAGAAGAGGCCATGATCAGTAGATCGTCCAGATAGGGCACAATGCGGATACCCTGAACTCTGAGCAGTGCCATCACCCCCGCTAGCACCTTGGTGAAAACCCGAGGGGCCGAGGTGAGACCGAAAGGAAGTGCCACAAACTGAAAGTGCCGATCCTCCACCACAAACCTGAGAAACCGCTGATGTGCTGGAAAAACCGGAACGTGTAGATAAGCATCCTTGATGTCTATGGACGTCAGAAAGTCTCCCTGACGAAGAGAGTGAATGGCCGAGCGCAGCGTTTCCATGCGGAATTTGCGCGGCCGAATAAACCTGTTGAGAAACTTCAGATCCAAGATAGGACGGACCGACCCGTCCTTCTTGGGAACCGTGAACAAATTGGAATAGAAGCCCTTGCCCTGTTCCGAGGGGGGCACTGGGCAAATGACAGCCATGTCCAGAAGATTCTGTACTGCCACCAGGAGCCCCTGCGCCACCAGAGGCTCCGAAGGCATCCGAGACCTGAAGAACCTGGAGGGGGGGCGGAGCTCGAACTCTAGCTTGTAACCGGAAGACACCACTTCCCGGATCCATCTGTCCGAGACTTCTTGATCCCAGATCCGGGAGAAGTGTCTCAGCCGTCCCCCCACCCGCAAGGGTGAGGGCGCCCCCTCATTGCTGAACTGGCTTAACAGCCGGTTTGGGCTTAGAGCCCCAACTGTATCCAGAACGGGCACGTCCTCTACCCCTGTTTCCGGAATCTCCTCTGGAAGAGGGAAATGCAGAGCCTCTGCCAGATCTGGCTCCACGAAAGGAAGTTGTAAAGGCAGGCGCCCCCCGAAAGGAACGGCGCTGCTTTTTACGTTGAGGCAACCTACCGCCCTTGGTGACGGAGTCCAATGTTTCTCCAAAGAGCCTCAACCCGACAAAAGGTAAAGCCGTCAGGGACTTTTTAGACATAAAGTCGGCCGCCCACTGGCGCAGCCAGACCGACCGCCGAATAGTCACCAACAAGGCCGATGTCCTGCCACACATCATCAGGGTGTCATCCAAGGCAGTCAATACAAAGGACAAAAATAACTCACACCGTTTGAGACTAAGGAACTCAGCACTACCAGGGCGAAGTCCGGAAGATGACAACAAGTCCCTGACCACAGCCCTGGCAGCCAAGACCATAAGCTCAGAAGCGCACACAGGCCGTACGGCTGACCCAATGCTAGTAAAGCCATGACACGCCATTTGGTCAATACGTTTATCCTCCCCATCCTTAAGGGAGGAGCAATCCGGCCTATTTAAAACCGAGGAATTAGACAACCCCAGAACCGGAGCATCGACCTCGGGAGGGGAAACCCAGCGCTTAACCACCTCCGAAGGAAAAGGGTATTTCTTGTCCCACCCCTGAGGGACGCCAGGGAGCCTAGCCGGCCTGTCCCATTCCTTATCAATGATCTTGTGAAAGTGCCGTTGTGAAGGAAACTCCAAGCGCGGCCTGGACTCCTCAAACAACTCACCCTCCTGCTGTGACGCCACCTCGGGAGGGGAAATCTTCAGAACCTCCAACATCAGTGCCAGCGCGTGAGAGGAATCCGAGGATCTCCCCAATTCACTAAGCTCCTCATCAGCGCCAACGGACTGAGCATCATCCGAAACCTCTGAGCCCTCAGAAACCTCACCTTCCTCTAGCCCAGAATAATCAGACCAATCCAGATTATTAAACTCGTCCAGGTCGTCAGCCGGCAAGGCCGGGGACAAATGCTTCCTCTTGGCCGGGGCCTTTCGGGCGGCCGACTTGGAAACAATTTTCTCAAGGTTGGCCAATCTGGCGCACATCTCAGCTTGCAGATCCCTGCCCATGACAACGTCACACGGAGCGCGTGTCAGGGAGGGGGGTTGAGATGACTCGGCCGGCGGAGCTGATCCAGAAGCCTGCGCTCCGGACTGCCGCGCAATAGTTCGCTGTGCACAAGGTATACAAAGCAGTACATCGTCCCCTGCAATGGATGCACCACACAACACGCACTTTTTGGGATGCCCCGAAGGGGCCCCTGCCCCAATATCCGGGGATGCCTCCATAAGGTGAACTTTGTTGGTCGCAATGACCCAGGGAATTACGCCAATAAGCAACCCGGGATGCCCCTTTAATGTCCCAAGTGGGAGGATTTAAGACTAAGGGAACCCAGGGATCTAGGACCGGGAGAAAACCCTCTAATTACTAAAGAAGACACTCCCGATAGGATACACCGCCTGAAAGACAGAAAGAACCCCTTAAATATAGAACCAAGAGACAACAAAACAGTGTATAATAAATAGGACCCACAGGGCCACTCACAAATCCTACGGAACGATGGCGTCCACCACAAGCATGAAGAGACGCAGGCAAGGAATCCGGGGCGTGGCCAAGACGCAGAGCGCGCGAAGGAAGAGAAAAAACGCCCCTTCCCTGACAGCACGGAACTAACGAGGCTCCGCACTGGCGCCAGCAGCAGCAGAGAGAAGGGAGGGGCGGAGCCGCGGCGACGCGCCGAAAACCCGGCCCCGCCCCCCCCCTCCGACGAGGACGCAACACCCTCTGCCGCCAACGGGCTGAGAGAACCGGCGCCTCCGCAGTAGCGGCGCCGGACAAACTGACACGCCCGGCGGGTGCGACCGCCGAGTCCAGCGTCGCACCCGTCCGGCCTAACCTGGCCTGAGAAGAAGCGGGGTCTCGGCCGCGGCAGCGCGCCGCGGGCCGGCCCCGCCCCCAACATGAAGTACAGTCATCTTGCAAAGCACCCGGCGCCCCGGCCGACATGGCGGTCGCGGCGCCCAAACAGTAGCACAATCACCACACATACACCAGCCGCCACCCAAGTGACTACAGCACCACAAGGGACAGCGGGAACTACAGGCCCTGGGAGGGAGACCCCCACCCCCACAGAGGAATAAAATGAGGACTGAAGAGGGACCCAACCCCAGGGACAATACCAAGGGACGGGGCATCCCAAACCGGGATCACCAACCCGGGACCACCGCCTACCCTCTTATTTTAGGGTCTCACGGGGGGAGCACTGCTCCTAAGCACCAGAGGTGCTAGCATACCCTCGCTCGGGCCCGCAGCCAAAACTGAGGAGGCATATATTATCAGGGATTATTCAGTAAAGAAGGCCAAACGGGAATATTCAATAAACGGGCCGGGAGTTACCCCGGCTACCTGAAACTCCCCCAGGCAAGGAGGAGACATCATCTTCTGACTTGCTCGCCGTCTTGCAGAGATGGAAATCTGGGTAGTGAGTGGGAGGTCCCAGGTATTTATGGATCAGGGAGGGGCTTTCTTTTTACTATCATCTCTGCAGGAACGCCTCTTCAGGACGATATTACCCACATGTTATGGATTCTTGAAGCGGGGTGTGTGACATACTTAGAATAAGTTATAATTAATGACTTCTCTATTGTAAGAATAAAGACCAATGCATGCAGTGCCTCACGTAACCGCAAAACGAACACGTTAAGTGACCGTGAAGAAGCGTGCTTTTCATGTGCTTCACTATATGGCACGCAACGCACAATTAGAGGCGGCAATACTTATACTTTGCATAGTGCTGTGTTCTGCTGTTACAGGGAACCCATGGGTAACCGAGCCTCTCACTGATAAGGGATTAAGTCAATATGTTTTTTGCCGGACTAGAGACACTTGTATAAGTGAAGGGAATGGAGGATCAATAGTTCAAGACTGAAGCTGTACCATTGGAAAAACTGCTGTCATTCAGCAAAAGGCTATAAAAACTTGTAAACTTCGATTGTTAGCTTAAACTTTAAATAGGACTATGGGATTCTACTAGGGAAATCATGTTTTATAATAAAGGCCCCTTTCTGGATCCTCCCACTGCCCTATCTTCAGCAGAAGATCAGCACACAGAAAGGAGAAGGCAGCTTCTGCCCAACTACCTCTCTCTGCTAGAAGTAATGACATGTATGTTGCCTTTCTTTCCTTCAAGGAATGTATAAAATACATTCACATTTTAATACAGAGGAGTCGGAGTCGGAAGTACAAAAAACTGAGGAGTCGGAGTCGGAACATTTATCTACCGACTCCACAGCCCTGATCCTGCGACCATATACTGAATAGCTGAGTATAATATGTCAGGTGAAATAGGATATATAAAGAACACAAAAGCACAGGTAAAAATGTCAGCACAGGAGATCAGAGTATGTGAAACCAGTGCCCAACGTTACTTATATAGAACCAGGAGCATGTCAGCAGACGTTCACCCTTCTGAAGCCGCACGGGGGCAGCGGGCGCGGGTGGCCGGGTCTTTTTCGTGTGGTCCCTTTTGAAAGGCGTCTACTGACATGCTCCTGGTTCTATATAAGTAACGTTGGGCACTGGTTTCACATACTCTGATCTCCTGTGCTGACATTTTTACCTGTGCTTTTGTGTTCTTTATATATCCTATTTCACCT
Organism: Gastrophryne carolinensis; assembly: GCA_027917425.1. Lineage (NCBI taxonomy): Eukaryota > Metazoa > Chordata > Amphibia > Anura > Microhylidae > Gastrophryne > Gastrophryne carolinensis. The sequence continues at coordinate 629,379,421 of CM051234.1, read as the reverse complement.
GACATATTATATTCAGCTATTCAGTATATGGTCGTTTATCTGTATATAGTTTATTGAGTTCACACCTTGATTCACTTTAGTTCTTATTATTTAGGTATTAGATTAGATTGGTTTTGAACTATACAGATGTAGTAGGGTTACACAGGATGTTCTTGTGATTACATGTAGATAGCACTTAGCATTTTAGTTTTACAGTTTTGTGGCATTGCCCTTAGCACTTTATTTAAAGATATTGCACAGCGTTCTTGTTTAAAGAGGACCAACACCCAGGGGTGATCGGCCCGGAAATCTATAAGATTCCCGGGCCGATCACCTCCCACCCCGCGGGACATCCGAGATCGGGATGTCCCGCGGGGTGAAACCCCCCAGAAACCCCAAAAACACCTTACCTGATCCGCCGCCGCTTCCGCCGCCGCCGCCTCCCGCGCACCCCTCCAGACGTGCGCGCGCCCGCGCCGGCCCTCTGTGAATGGCCGGCGGGGGCGCGCGCGCGCCAAGAGTGACGCGCGGGAGGCGGCGGAAGCGGCCTGGACCTTCCTGATCCCCGCCTAGACGTTGGCGGGGATTGGCTGCGGCGCTCACGTGGGAGCGTTGAGAGGTGAGTTTTTTGGGGTTTCTGGGGGGTTTCACACAGCGGGGCACCCCCGATTGGGGTGCCCCGCCGAAGTGGACCAAAACCCAGGATAGTCAAAATCCTGGGTGTTGGTCCACTTTAATAATTGTATCTTGATTATAGAAAAAATTGTTTATTTTTTGTTTATTTTTATATTTAAAATTTTTTTTTAAATATTGGCATCTGTATATCGGGGATAGGATTGCATAAATCAACAGAGACCCTTGATTTGGTCCTTAGTGTGCCGGCACAGGTATCGGGATAAGTGGGTGTAGGGGTAGTTTACCTCTGCAAGCACAGACCCCGATACTATATATATATGGGTATTCCTATTGTCCACTATTGAACATATACATTGGAGTTTTGTTTGCAGCACAATATATATGATATGAGATACCCCAGGATTGGGGCTTATGGATTTTTCTAGATAAGTAGATGAATTGGGACCCAACAATTGGTTTTAAATTGTCTTGTGTTATGTGTGTATATATGTTTTTATGAATTTATATGCTACAATAAACTTTGTATATTACGCTTTGGCAGACATTTCATGTTAAAGTGGATCAAAACCAAGGATTTTGACAATCCTGGGTTTTGGTCCTTTCCCCCGGGGTGCCCTGCTGTGTAAAAATACCCCAGATTGCCCAAACCCAACTCACCTCTTCCCGGTCCCAGGGTGTGTCTAAGAGCAGCGGCTCTGTCACATTTGGTTTGAACTTTGTAACATGTAGTTTATAATGATAAGTGTACAGTATGTTTTACTTTCTCTGTAATTGCACCTTGTACAGCGCTACGGAAGTAGATGGCGCTATATAAATAAACAATAACAACAATGGTCCCTTCCATTGGGTGAGCCTCACCTGTATGAAGGGGACGGCCCATTTGTTGATGCCGGCGGGACAGCGCAGGACGTGGTTCAGGAGAAAAAGATGGTCCCCGAGACAGCCGACCTTCAGCAGAACAGCGACCTGAAAAGAATAAAGCGCGATAAGGCAACGGCAACACATTTTACACCAAGGGCATAAGGGGGTGCAACCACACCACGGCCCAGGAGCCCAGGGGGCTCCATCATCCAGGCAACACAATAAAGCAAGACTATGCTCACCTTTTTAAAGTGGACCAACACCCAGGATTTTGACTATTCTGGGTTTTGGTCCACTTCAGGGGGGCACCCCGATTAGGGGTGCCCCGCTGTGTAAAACCCCCCAGAAACCCCCAAACTCACCTCACCACGCTCCCACGGACAAGCGGCGGACAAGGCAGCGCGCCCCTCTGACAGTGCGCGCGCCCGCGCCGGCCATTCACAAACGGCCGGCGCAGGGCGCGCGCACGGCTAAAGGAGAGCGCGCGGGAGGCGGCGGCCGCTGCCGCCGCCGCCGATCAGGTGAGTTCTTTTGGGGTTTTGGGGGGGGTCCCTCACCGCGGGATCCGATCTCGGATGTCCCGCGGTGAGGGGGGTGATCGGCCCGGGAATCTTATAGATTCCCGGGCCGATTACCCTTGGGTGACGGTCCACTTTAAAGTGAATGGCAATTTTCTCTCCTAAAAAAGCAGTGAAAATTCTCACCTGGCTCTGAATCGACCCCATTGTGTGACCTGCTGCAGTATTGTGAGGTTTACCTTGGCACTGGATGTATGTACTGTGTATATGGCAGCGCAAACTCAGCCCGGCCCTCTGTAAATACTCACACCCAAGCAGCTACAAGCCCGGATTCTGGACTCACCTAAATACAGAACCCTATGTCGGAAGGTGTACCACAAGGCTCAGTTCTTTCAGTCTCAGTCTATACATAGGGACCTGGACAACTCATCAACTCATTTGGCTTCTAATATCATTTCTATGCACTCAAATCTACCTCTTGGGCCCACCCCTATACAATTTGCCCCCCCAAGCCTTTAAAAGTGCCCTCAAACCCCACCTATTCAGGTGAGCTTATCATAACGGAGAACCCGAGCCACTATACTAAGTATATATTACTTGTAACCTACCTTTTGTCTCCAACCCTTATCCTATAGATTGTAAGCTCACGAGGCCATGCCCTTTCGTCTGGTGTATTTCGGTATGACTGGGTTCACAGTGGCCACGTGGTGTAAGTTAGTAATTTTGGTGAACTTCAAGCAACAACCCAGGACCTAAACCGCATATACCTAAGCCGCAGGAACGGCGTCTCCACCCTCCCGCCCGCCTCGCTTAGCTTAACGCGCGGGAGCGGCAAACCCCGCAGCGGCTCTCAAAACTCTGAAGCCGCGGCTCTCTCCCTCGCTTCCACTACAGCGGCCATTCTGACAGCCCCGCTTCCGCCTGCGCCCTCTGCACAACGCGGACCGGCTTGACAGCCCTGCATCCGCCTGTGCCCTCTGCATAATGTGGACATCCACACCCACGGCACAAAAAACCCAGCTTAGGAGGACAACCACAGCCCACCCAGTTTCCATATCATTTTTATCTATACCACTGTAATTATTTATACCATTCATATTTAGGCCCTTATTCATCAAGCGATAGCGCCAGGTAGTGTCTCACTAGCGCCAGGTAGCGCCAGCTATCGGCGGCTACCGACTCCAGAACGCCAGGCGGCGGACACAATCACGCATTTATCACGCTAAATGAGGCTAGCGCCGGCGAGAGCGTCAGCTAGCGCGGGATTCATCATGTAGCGGACTGCAACGAACAGCGCCGCTGCTAATCCCATCACAGCGCCAGGTATGACCTCTCGCTACCTGGCGCTCTCCAATGCATTTCAATGGAGCAATCTTTAAATATTCATAAATAAACATAATTCATTGATATGAATGTTTTTTTTTTTGTTTTGTTTTTTTTAAATGTCAAAAATTCTGTGACCACTTCGGCAATGTTAGTTTTTTTTTTTTTAAGGTAAAAAAAAAAATAAATAAATAATTTGTGCAGAATTGATATTACAGGTCTGATATTAATGTATTCATATTACAAAATGTTTAGAAAAACTTGTTTAATTTTATAATCAAAAAATATGGATGTTTGGGGGTTACAAACTACTTTTAACCCATCGCCGCCAGCGCTCTGGGGTTTAAACAAGCATTTCACAGCGCGAGAATTTTTGGAGCGTGATTTGTTAATGAATATGCTGGGAGCCGTTCGCTCTGACCATTCGCTGTCATGCGCACCCATACAGCGCGGAACCTGTGAAACAGCGACTCCTAACCCCGTATTCAACATTACCGCACACTGACTGAGTCGCTGTCAACAAGCGAACAACGGGCAAGCACAGCGAATACTAGCGGGCGCTGAGAAAATACCGCTACAGCCGCTCAACTGTCGCTACCTGGCGCTATTAATGAATCGGCCTCTTATTCATATCATCTGCATCATATATATAAACTTCTTTGGATCAACATATGATCAATAGTGTAATAGTGTACACTAATCCTTTTTTCACCAACACGCATCATTTTTATGAAGGATTGCAACTGTTTTATAGATTTATTTCTACAAACAGGAAAAAAATACTGAGGATTAACTAAACAAGGACAATTAATAATTGTTTCCTCTGTCTTAGTTTTAAGGCACATCTGTGCCATCCTCAAACACTTCACGAACCTGAAAATAACTAACCCCTTACCTTTTTCTATTTAAAGTGGACCAACACCCAGAATTTTGACTATCCTGGGTTTTGGTCCACTTCGGGGGGCACCCCGCCGCTGTGTGAAACCCCCCAGAAAGCCCCAAAAACTCACCTCACCACGCTCCCACGTGACCGCGCCGTCCAATCCCCGCCGACGGACAAGCGGGTGACAGCGACGGACAAGACAGCGCGTCCGCCGCCGCCTCCTGCACGTCACTCTTACAGGGCGGCCATTCACAAACGGCAGGCGCGGGCACGTCTAGAGGGGCGCGCGGGAGGCGGCGGGTTTTGGGGGGGGGGGGATTTCACCCCGCGGGACATCCCGATCTCGGGTGTCCCGCGGTGAGTGAGGTGATCGGCCCGGGAATCTTATAGATTCCCGGGCCGATCACCCCTGGGTGTTGGTCCACTTTAAAAGAGATAACTACCAAACCATCACAAAACGTATGATCCAAAATCATTCAACCCTTTATGAAAATGTAAGCACAGTTGTTCCAATTTTACCTGCAGCAAGGATCCGAATCCTCAAGCGGAACTAAAGTAGCCAAATAGCAATTTTACCCATTTGTGCTTCCACTTTGTAACAGCGCCATGGAAGATGATAGCGCTTTATAAATAAATAATTAATAATAATGCCTATTTGTTGCCTCGCCCCCACCACCTGCACCTCTCCATTTAAAGAAATCCTTTTAATATCCCCAAAACAACAGGAAAAAAAAAAGGTATTTTTAAGAAAACAGCCCAAACATGGCTGCATTAGTGGAGTGTCTCTAATTAGGGATGAGAGGGGCTCGGCTGCTCGGGAAAAGGCTAATGAGTGAGGACAAGTGGTTTCCATCTGTCTATGAGATGAGGAGGTTTCTATGGGAACTCCGGCTCTCCCGCTGCTCTAATGTCTGATGAAGACAAGAGCTTCCTTCCAGGAGACAGTCGCGGCTTATCTCTCAGCAGCAGAAGTTCTGCCCTTGTTCCGCTAACGGGGCAAAGAATAAAAGGAGGCCCAAAAAATGAATATTCAGGCCTCTGGGGGATTAGAATGGTGGTTGTCATTTGGAGACAAGACAAGAGAGCCTGCAACCCCCTCCCTGCACCATTGAAAAGTTTAAAAATGCATTATAATGAAATATTATTGCCATATTACTTGCCTTATGTATATTTCCGGGCAGCCTGGGCTCCCGGATATATACGTACACTGGCGGTATTCTCTCTTATTAAGTGGTCTTGCTTGGCAAGATCACTTATTGTTCTCGCTGATATATTATTATTATTCCAAGCATTTTTGCACTGTAACTCCTCCCACAGTTTTGACACTACATAGACCATAATATAACAAAACGTGCGGATCGTTCCCGAATGGTGTGCTTATATTTTGTGGAACGTTTCGCCAAACGGTTTCCGAAATATTGGCGTTTTTCTGGCGCAATTTTCCCATAGGAATGAATGGGAGGAATGTTCAAAGCTAGAGTGGGAACTGAGTGTGAAGTCAAAAATCAGGACATGATTTCTAAACTGCGACCTCTCCCTCATTTTTAATCCCACCTACACAAATCTTATATCACAACGTTCAGCTATCCTTGCTGCCGCTAAAAATGTCCAAGGCTAAGCCATAGCCCTAACAGTTTTCACAATATGACCTTTTGTTTGCAACTCATACCTCCCATTGACATTCATTGAAACTCCACTCTAGACACCACAAATTTGAATGGCAATTTCTAAACTGCGACTGTGCCTTCATTTTTAATATTTCAGAGACATGCTATACACCATTGTACAGGTCTCGTGATTCCTACAGTATAAAGCTCTTTGCTGTAGGAAGTATACTTTTTAAGCTACAGTCATTTGAATATGGCAACCACCAGTGCATTAGAAATGTGTTTTAATGTGCATTCTCAGTTTACCTCAGAGTGAGTTGCCATAGCAACACAGCTGCAGCCTTGCTCGTTACAGCTGTTAGGGCGGAGCAGCTGTAACAAGCCAGGCTGCAGGTATGGTTATAGCAACTCACTCTGAGGTAACACACCCAGGTGACTCAAATGTGTAAAATCTATACAAAATAAACTAAACTGACTGAAAATGACTGAAATTCTTCTTTGAATAACTGTGCAGGAAAATCTAAAGGTAAATAAAGTGGAACAAAACCCTGAGTGGCCGACCCTGAAGTCTATAAGACCCGGCCATTGACCTTCCCCCTTGGGCATTCTAAATCGGGATGAAACGACCCCTGGATAACCACAGATCCCCCCATTTTCCTGGGCAGGAGTGATCCTGCCCACTCCACCCAGTTACTCCGCCCACTCCACCCAGTTACTCCGCCCACTCCACCCAGTTACTCCACCCACTCCACCCAGTTACTCCGCCCACTTCACCAAGTTACTCCGCCCACTCCACCCAGTTACTCCACCCAGTTACTCCGCCCACTCCACCCAGTTACTCCGCCCACTCCACCCAGTTACTCCGCCCACTCCACCCAGTTACTCCGCCCACTCCAGTTGTAGAGAACTGGCGGAGGCAAGACCACTTCACGCAATTTCCCCGGAAATTGCACTTTGTCTAGTTATGATTGATTTATTCTGATATGTTTGCATCACTATTGTGCTCTCCTTGCTCCCTTCCCCTAGTTCCAGCATGGCCCTTAACAGACCATAGCTGAGCTTTATACCCCGCCTATTTCAGGTTTAATTATTTTCAGCACCATCATCGGCCTGCTATATATATGGTGGGAGGATTTGTACTCCATTTCTTATGTGCTTTGCCACTGAGTGGGATCGCCTGCTTATGATACTGTGGGCTATAATTGTTTATAAGATTGATTGAGTTCACTTTAGAGATTTATGTATTATATATGTTACCTGTATGATCACAGTTTTTGTACTTCTTCATGAATTGTAAGTTTTTCAATGCACTAAAGCACTTTAAAGATAACTACACGAATTCTCTCCTACCGCAAAAAAATCCTGTAACTTTGTATGCTTAGCTATAATGACCTCCCCTGCGTGGGATGGCCTCTGTACTATATTTGGTCCGCTGAAGGCCGTGTCTGTATCGTTCACTTTTCTGATTGAATAAAATAAAAAATATTGAGAAAAAAAAATAAATAAATAAAAATAACTACACATATTAGTACTGGTTGTACATGAATTTTGGACCATATTTTAGCTTTTTGTATAAGGCTGATTTTTTAGTATATTATTTGTTTGCACATATCACTTCGTTAGAGTGTAGTCTGAGTTCTAATATAGCTCTGATCATTTTTCATGAAATAGCCTAATTATCCTTTGTAATACCTTGTGCAGGCACTAGGGGGCAGCACTTATCTATGCTTAGGGGAATACCTCATTGAAGTTGTTCTTGGATATCATTATATATTGTTGCATTTTTGAATAGGAAATTATTCCATATTAATTATAACAATATGAGTTCACCGGGAGCCCACAAACTCCTTGTTTTTAAGTTGTCTTAGAGGCCGATTCATTAATAGCGCCAGGTAGCGACAGATGAGCGCCAGTAGCGTGATTTTCACAGCGCCAGCTAGTATTCGCTGTGCTTGGCCGGGGTTTGCTTGTTGACAGCGACTCAGTCGGTGTGCGGTAATGTTGAATACGGGCTTAGGGGTCGCTGTTTCACAGGTTCAGCGTTGTATGGGTGCGCCTGACAGCGAATGGCCAGAGCGAACGGCTTGCTGCAGATTCATTAACAAATCACGCTCAAAAATTTATCGCGCTGTGAATTCCTTGTTTAAACCCCAGAGCGCTGGCAGCGATGTGTGTAAAGTAGTTTTTAACCCCCAAACAACCATTTTTTTTAAATGTAAAAATTATACAAGTTTTTCTAAACATTTTGTAATATGAATACATTAATATCAGACCTGTAATATCAATTCTGCACATAGATATTTTTTTTAAGGTAAAAAAAAAAAAAAATAAAAAAATAACATGGCCGTAGTGGTCACAGAATTTTTGACAGCTAAAACAAAAAAAACAAAAAAAAAAAATCTATTAATTATGAATATTTAAAAATTGCTCCATTGAAATGCATTGGAGAGCGCCAGGGAGCGACAGGTCATACCTGTCGCTGTGATGGGATTAGCAGCGGCGCTGTTCGTTGCAGTCGGCTACATGATGAATCCCGCGCTAGCTGACGCTCTCGCCGGCGCTAGCCTCATTTAGCGTGATAAATGCGTCATTGTGACCGCCGCCGGGCGTACTTGAGTCGGTAGCCGCCGTTAGCTGGCGGTACCTGGCGCTCGTCAGACACTACCTGGCGCTACCTTGATAAATAAGGCCGTTAGTATCCCTGTGTTAAGTGTGTTTTTTAACTTTTGTATATAGCATTCCTTAATAAATGATTTGTATTGAATTACTTGTGATTTACAGTGGTAGTGCCCATTTTTCAACTCCCATATTTTTCTTGAATTTGTGAATGTGGTAGTTTTTGGGGTTGCGGGTAGCACCCACTGGTCATATACAGATAATTTGTAGATTAATCCGTGGTGCCCTTACAGCCTTTTGTTGTTCTTATATAAAACAATGCTTATAGTGTACAGTATATATCCATTTTATTTACCCTATTTTTTTCGACCTATAAGATGCCAGCCAGGTGACCAGCTTTAAGAGACCTCGACGGCAAGTCCTGTGGCCTTGATTTAGGCCTTCATGTGTGCAGAGTATAGGGAGCACGTACCAGCTTTTGAAGCCAGAGCAGAATGTCATTCTGGAACTGAGTGTCCTCCATGAAGCGTCGGGTGAAGCTGAAGAGAACGCTGATACTTTCCTTCAATAGGACGAGATCCGAGTGGGAGCCCTCCAGCTTCGGGGGAGCTGCAGGAAACACGAAGGGGAGCGATAAGGCCAGAGATAAATCTGCAGTCCTGCTGGAGTTCATTTATATATTCTATAAATAGTTTTAAAGCGGATCAAAACCCAGACCCGACAGCCCTGGAATCTATAAGGTTTGATTCCCTCTGCCCGGGGCATCCGGATTCGAGATGGCCCACTGTGTGAAATAACCCAGGTCACCCGGTAAACTCACCTTCTCCCCCACTCCAATGGCGCATGTGTAAAGCACCGGCCCCATCCCCACTTTCCGTTTAGCAGGGCACGTGCCTGCTTTCAGGCATTTGTGATTGGCCGGCACAGACACGCTCCCTTTTCGAGGGCACCGGCGTGCTCGGATCTGATCGCCTTAGACAAGCTCTTAGATGAAGGGACAGGAGTGGATTTAAGTGCACTGATTGGACGAGAGGCCGATGCATGTGTCTTGGACCAGGGAAAGGTGAGTTAGATTGGGAAATGTGGGGGGTTCACACAGCAGGGCATGGACCAAAACCCAAGATAGTCAAAATCCTGGGTTTTGGTCCACTTTAAAAGAATTTTTGAAAGCGTATGTTTTTGTGTGTCAAAAGGATGTCCTCAGGGTGCTGAGCTGATTTTGGATTTCTTTCATTTATTCTGCTAGAAAATGTGTGTTTTATGGAAAGTTTGGATTATCTGCATTCTGTTGCTATGGGCAACGTACACCAAGTCCGTTTACCAAGAAGTGAGCCCCGCACACATGGAACACTGCTGCTATGGCCGCTGCTGAGATGAGGGACCTTACACACCCCTTGCACATGGTCAGCAGCGGTTTCCTGTGTGTATAGGACTCACATCACTTCTTGGTGAACATCCTGAATTGGCATGCCTCGCTATGAAAAACCCGAAAAACTCCTCGCATGTGTGGGCTCTTGTGCAATGAGAACCGTCTGCTTTGACTACGTCATTCAACAGGCGGCTTTAATTGACTTGAATGGGGAGCTCTCTATGTGAATGAGTGGGGCGGACGCATGCACACAACACTGGGGATGCAGGGGATGCAGCAGAGCGCACTTCCTATTGTAAATAATGAGAGCCACTTGCCGAATGACGCTGTCAGAGCAGGAGGTCCTCATTGGATGACAGCCCGCGCATGCAGTTAAGTTGAGATTTTCGAATTGGGATGCCCCAGGGAAAAGCCAGTGGCAGGCCCTGGATCCTTTTAGATTCCAGACTGGCCGCTGCTGGGTTTTGCTCTGCTTTAAAGATTCACTTTAACACTCACAAAAGGAAAATAGGAGGAACAAAACAGGAATTAGCTAAAAGCAATATAGAGAGAGAGAGAAAGAGAATACGAGAGAGAGAGAGAGAGAGAGAAAGAAAGAAAGAGAAAAAGAGGGAGGGAGGGAGAGAGAGAGAAAAAAAGAGAGAGAGAGAGAGAAAGAAAGAAAGAAAGAAAGAAAGAAAGAAAGAAAGAAAGAAAGAAAAAGAAAGAAAGAAGGAAAGAGAGAGAGAAAAAGCGTGAGAGAGAGAAAGAGAGAGAGAAAAAGTGCGCGAGAGAGAGAGAAAAAGCGCAAGAGAAAGAAAGAGAGAGAGAGAAAGAGAAAGAGAGAGAAAGAGAGAAAAAGAGAAAGAGAGAGAGAGAGAGAGAAATAAAGAAAGGAGAGAGAAAAAAGAGAAAGAGCATACAAGAGAGAGATAAAGAGAAAATAGAATTCTCTGATTACTCACCTATAGAATTGATTTTATGGGTATCCAGCACGGGTTGCTTCATCTTCAATTCTTCACATTTGGGCAATCCGCCACAAGGTGGCGCAGTCGACTGCATGAAGACTTGTGGCTCCTCCCGGCTCATAAAAGGCAGGAAATTTCCCATAACACCCAGTGTTGAAAAGCAGTAATGCAAGAAGCCGGGAGGCAAATACCATGTTAATGAAACACAGCCCCACTAAGAACTCTCTAAAGAAAATCACCATAACAAGGCAAAAGAGAGGGATGAAGCAACCCGTGATGGATACCATAAAATAAATTCTACAGGTGAGTAATCACAGAATTGTATTTTTCTGGGTATTCCAGCACGGGTTGCTTCATCTGTAATTCTTTACATTTGGGACATCCAAAAGCAGTGTCCAAGAAGAAGGGTGGGATCCCCAGTGAGCAACAGCAGGTAGTTCAAGTCACTACAGCCTGAAGCACTTTGCGACCAAAAACAGCATCAGCTGATGCCCTAATGTCAACCTTGTAAAACTTAGAAAAAGTATGAACGGAAGACCAAGTAGCGGCCTTACAAACCTGTTCAACTGAAGCCTGGTGCTGAAAGGCCCAAGAGGCCCCAATAGCTCTAGTGGAATGAGCTCTAACACGGAATGGGGGTTCCTTCCCCTTGGCAGAATACGCTTGCACCACCGCCAGGACACAAGGAAGGCAAGACAATGTCCTCATTGAGATGAAAGGAAGAGACAACCTTGGGCAAGAAATCCGGTTTGAGACGGAACACCACCTTATCCTGATGGCGCTAAAAATAAGGAGGTTTCATAGAAAGCGCCGCCAGCTCAGAGACGCGACGCACCGAAGTGATAGCTACCAAAAAGACCACCTTCAGAGTCAGAATAGACATAGCTGCATCGCACAAGGCCTCAAAAGGGGGACCCTGGAGAGCAGAAAGCACCAAGTTCAAATCCCACACCGGTAGTAAGGGCTTACGCGGCGGACGTACATGAGTAACACCTTGGAAAAAAAGTCTAGACGCCTATGCCTATGATTGGCGAAGGATCTTTGGAAAAAAATTGCCAAAGCCAAAACCTGTCTCAGTTGTAACCCCGACTCCAAACCATTTTGTAGAAATTCCAAAATCCTGGGAAAGGAAAAGGTGCGACAAGGAAAAGTTAGACTCACACCAGCCAATGTAGACGTGCCAGACCCTGTAATAAATCATGGAAGATTTCTTCCGAGCCTGAATCATGGTATCAACGACCGAGGCCGGCAATCCCTTATCCGTCAGGATGGCGTAACAATCCCTGAGTGAGGAGCCCTGGATCGACAGGCATGACAAAGTGATCCACCGCCATCTGGACGATGTCCGTGAACCAAACTCTTCTCGGCCAGCGGGGGGGCCACCAGGATGGTCGGCACCCCTTCCTGGGCTATCTTGCGCAGCACATGACCCAGGAGAGGAAAAGGAGGAAAAGCATAAAGGAGCCTGAACTCTGTCCAAGGAATTGCTAGAGCGTCCGTGGCAAGGGCCAGAGGATCTCTTGACAGAGAGACGAATCTTGGAAGCTTGTGATTGTGTCAGGACGCAAACAGGTCCACGTCCAGCTGCCCCAAGCGGCGACACAAGGCGTGAAAGATCTTGTTGCTGAGGGACTATTCCCCCAGGCGAGACGTCCCCCTGCTCAGGGAGTCTGCCTCCTGGTTCTCCACCCCTGGGATGTAAACCGCCGAGATGCAGGGAACATTCTCCTCTGCCCAAGACAAAATCAGGGACACTTCCTTGAGGGCTCGTTTGCTCCGAGTCCCGCCCTGATGATTGATGTAGGCGACCGCCGTCTGATTGTCCGAGAGGACCTGGGCCGCACGACCCCGTAGGTGGGGAGTCAACTGGAAGAGAACCAACCTGATGGCTCTCAGCTCCAGGAGATTGATAGGGGTATGAGCCTCCTGAGGACCCCATTGGCCCTGAAACTTCAGTGATTGCCAAAACCCTCCCCAGCCGGACAGACTGGTGTCCGGGGTGACAATCTCCCAGCACGGAGGCAGAAAGGATCTGCCCACCAGAAGATTCCTTGAGTCCAGCCACCACGAGAGGGACTGTCCGATCCCAAACGGACAGAAGATTCAACTGAAGAGGTCTCATATGAAACTGGGCAAAGGGAAGGGAAGACACCATGAGACCCACCAACTGCATTCCCAGCCGAATGGAGGGATGAGGGCACGACAGCAGGGACCGCGCCTGCGTCTGAAGACCCTCCACCTGCTGAAGAGAGAGGAAAACCTTGACCTGGGAGGTGTCCAGCGTCATGCCCAGAAAGGACCTCACCAGGGACAGTGTGATCGAAGACTTGGGATAATTGATCACCAAACCGAAGGCTTCGAGAGTGGACAATACCTTCTGAGTGTCGCTCTCGGCCTGTTGAAGAGATTGAGCAGCAATCAGCAAGTCGCCCAGGTAAGGAAGAATGCGAATGCCCTGGCACCTCAAGAGGGCCATGACACCCGCCAACACCTTGGTGAACACCCGAGGAGCCGATGAGATACCGAACGGCAAAGCCATAAACTGGTAGTGTCGATCCTCCAAGGCGAACCGCAGGAGCTTCTGATGTCCCCGGAAGATTGGAACGTGCAGATAGGCATCCTTGATGTCCACTGTGGTCACGAAAAGACACCACCTCCTGAATCCACCGGTCCGAGACGTGAAGTCTCCAGACGTGTGCAAAGTGCAGAAGCCGTCCCCCCACCCGGATGGGTGAGGGTGCCTCCTCATGCCTGAGGGGCCTTGGTGGGGGGTTTGGATTTGGACCCCCATGAGAGACCGAGACGCCCACGGGATCTACCTCGTCCCCAGGAGTCCCTGCAACCGCCCGAGGAGGAAGAGCCACGTCCCCCTCGGAAAGCGCAAAAGGAAGAAGACCCCCGAAAGGGGCGAGATTGCTTCCTGCGCTGAGGAAGCCGGCCTTCCTTGGCCAAGAGATCAAGGCACTCCCCAAAGAGGCGAAGTCCCGTGAAGGGGAGACCAGTGAGAGACTTCTTGGCGACAGCGGCAGCCGCCCACTGCCGCAGCCAAATGGACCGGCAGAGAGCAACAAAGTAGAGCCGAGGCCCTACCGCCAAGCCAGACAGCATCGTCCATGACCGAGAGCACAAATGCAATAAAGTCAATGCAAACAAAAAGTTCCTTATAATCGTCCGCTCGCTTGCGGGAACGGGCGTCCTCCATAAGGCACTTAACCTTCTTTTTTATGGCAATGGCGACAATAGCCGCAGCACAGACCGGGCGTAGACCAGTACGCACAAAAGTAAAGGCATGACAAGCGAGCTGATCCATGCGCCGATCAGCATTATCACGCAAGGTAGTAGTGTCCGGTGAAGGCATCACAGACGTATTGGAGAGCCCTAGAACGGGAGCATCCACCTCCGGGGGACAAGACCAAAGACGGACCAACTCCTTCGAAAAGGGATACCGTCTGTCCAGTCCCTTGGGCACCGAGGGTAGCTTATTGGGCCTCTCCCATTCCTTGAGACCCATCTTGGAGAAATGACCCTGCTCTGGAAACACAAGGCGTTGCCTATCAGGACGGAAAAGCTCCCCCTGCTTCTATTTGGTCGCCTTAGGGGGGGCAATGTGCAAGGTCTCCAATACGGCAGCCAAAAGTCTATCCGTATCATCGGGGAGCCACATGACCTCGTCCAAGGAGGACCCAGGGTCACTGTCAAAGTCACCCTGAAGGTCCCCGGAGGAGTCGGAATCATGGAACAACTCACCCTCCTCCATGGAGTCATGGCCGCCAAGAGTCTTGTAAGCATCATCATCATCAGCAAAGAGGGAATAAGCCGGTTCCAAATGCCGCTTCTCACTAGAGGCCTTGCCGGCAGCAGCAGGGCCAATTGCTGTTCAAGACTGGCCATGCGCAACACTAGGTCCAAATGGGATCCCCGGCTGACCTCCCCCTCACTGGGGGCTAAATGCAGGCGCGGGGGCGTCGGCGAGGCTGCCAGTAAAAGAGAACTGGTAAGTGGGACGCTAGGCCCCTCCTGTTGCGCAATAACGCTCTGGGCGCAGGAGACATAAACCGCGCTGTGACCGCTCAAAGGGGAAGTACCACACATAAGGCACAAAGGTGCCCACCCCGAAGGGCCCCCAAGCACGCTATCGCCAGAAGCCTCCATTATGGTGATTAGAGACAAAAAATATATTATATATAAAATATATGACTATATAGCTAGATCCACGGGTAACCGGCGCTGAGTCCCCCCACAAGGTCCCCTAGAATGAGTAGAATATAGGGAGGAGGGGTGGCGGATGGACCGGGAGAGACCACAAGACAATATGGGACCAGCCTTCAAGACATATAAGGAAGATCCATAAGCATCCCACAGCGCATTCACCGCATGAACCAACTCACGGACCACCGCAGCGAGTTCAAGCCGAGGATGGGAGCTCCGGAAGCGCCAGCCTTCCCCAGGCGACCACTCAAAGAGGAAACGAGACAGCGCAGAACGTTCCCAGCGGAGCCGGAGAAGAAGCACCGCAGATGCAGGCGGCGAGGAGAAGATGGCGGACGGGCACCTCGAGGGACGGGCAGTAGTGTGATGACGCAATTCGCGTCACCGCGTAGCCCCGCCCCCTGTAGTGCGCAAAAGATCTCCAGGTGCCTGCAGGGCAATGGTGCCGGGAGAAGCAGAAAACGAGGAGGGGATCGCCCCCTTCCCCTAACCCCTATCCCTGCCACGGCGCGCGAGCCGCGCTCACAGCAGACAGGGGGAGCCAGGACCGCAAGGGGGCACCCCCCCCCCAACGTGCGCGCCGGCGAGGAGAGAGCAGGAGCGAGGGGAGGCGAGTACAACGGCGACAACGGAGGTCCTGACAGGCAGAAGAAGCAGGAGCTTCAATGGCGACCGACCAAAGTACAGTTAAAGTAACACCAGATACACCAATAAAGCTAGTGGGAAAAAATATACAGCAGGCATAAGGGGTCCCAGTGGTTTCTCCCCCCCCCCCCCCCCCGCAATAGGCTCACCATTAGCCTAAGGCCGGCTACCCTTTGGGTCCAGGGTCTGCGGCCCGGAGCATAGCTCTCTGAAAACCCAACCCCAGGTGTTCCCCTACCTTCACCTGAACCTGCAGCCATGGCTGGGAGGCAGAATGGGTCCGGAACAGGTGGGAATAGGCTTGCAGGGCCGACGGGCTTGCGATTCCCCGCTCTCCTGCAAAAATCCAGAGAGAGAAAATTTTCTGTCTTCGCGGTCAGGACTGCAATGAAAAACGGTATTATGGGTAATTTTCTGCCTTTTATGGGCCGGGAGGAGCCACAAGTCTTCATGCAGTCGACTGCGCCACCTTGTGGCGGATTACCCAAATGTGAAGAATTGAAGATGAAGCAACCCGTGCTGGAATAACCAGAAAATAGAAAGATTCGAGGCGAGTATAGCATTTTTGTTTCTTGGACAATTCCTTCAACTAAAGGAAAGAAGGGGGTTATGTCCTGCTTTAAAGACTCACTGTAACACTCACAAAAGGAAAATAGGAGGAACAAAATAGGAATTAGCTAAAAGCAATATAGAGGGAGAAAGAGAATACAAGAGAGAGAATGAAAGAAAGAAGTAAGCAAAAAATAAAATAAAAGAAAGAAAGGAAAGGAAAGAAATTCGAGGTGAGTATAGCCTCTTTGTTTCTTGGGCAATCTCTCCAACTAAAAAAAAGAAAGAAAAAGAAAAGTAAAGAGAAAAAGAATGAATAAATGAGGGGAGAGGGACAGAGGGTGTGAAGTAAGGGAGAAGAGAGAAAGAAAAGCAGTAAAGGAAAGTGAAATAAGAGCCATGGAGGTGAGGCATCTGGGCATGCTCAGTGGGGTTACCATGGTCCGGATGGTAGACGGCCACAGATCGGAGGAAGGGCGAGTTGTTGACCACCCCATAGATGTAGGACTCCACCTGCAGGCGGGATAACACGGAGGTGTAGGAGTGCAGGGCAAACGTCTGGTGTAAGTGATCCGACTTCAGCTCAAAGAGCCGCTTCATGTCCGCCAGGGCCGAGGCGTTCACCTCCGCCGTCTGATAGTGGTGATACCCCACCACCTTGGCCTGGTCCTCACACAGACCCTGCGGGGGAGGAGACGACACACATTAGCTGAGCACTCGGCGGTCACAATTTCAGTCTGTGCTGGTAAATGATCCTCCGTTTCTTCAGCTCCGCCCACTTCCTGCATCACACTGGTTAAGACACACCACATGCTGTGTTTCTATGTAGTGTACGTAGTTTGTGTAAGGTCAGAATGACTATATTTGATACTTTTATATACTGGCCCTGCACCATGTATAACTTTATACATTTCCATGGTGGGGGGGGGGGGATGAAAAGATTTGTTCCTTGACAGACTGTGAATAAGCCACACCCCTGGACACTCCTGCCACACCCAGCACCTTGTGAACTGGTCACCAAAGTCTCAGGGGGGGATTTTAATTGGTCCGGGCCTTAGCCCTGGCAATGCCATTAGGCACAGCTATCCCAATTTGGAAACCACCTTCTGATCACCCATCCAAGCGCCACACTCACCCAGGTATCCCGGAACTGGAGATGCCCCAGAGCAGGAAACCCCATTCTAACCCCCCATCTGAGCAGCACACTCACTTATCCAGGATCCTGCTGTTAACATAGGAGGAGCATGCAGCAGCATCTGCAGGGGAGTGGGGATGCGCCCATCTAGTCAGTATGCAGATCCCAAATTAGGATGCCCTCCAGGAACGTGTATTTTGACCTCTGGTCTGGTTGAAAGCAGACCAAAACCCTAGTAACCTAGCTCTAGAGTAAAATAAAAAAAACTTCAGGGACAGTTTACAGCTTTCTCCCTGCAGGGCATCCCGATCTGGTTGGCTTACCAGCTCTTATATGTATGTGCCCCCCTAGAAAAGCTACTCTCTGGATCCAAAGTCTATTTTGACTTTTGGCCCAGCTTGTAGCCCGACTCCTGAATTTAAAAGACTCCAGGGCATTGTGATTTGTACAACCTACCAGCTCCTATGCCCTTCGGCACAGGTGTCCCAATCTGGGATGCCCCACAGTGGAGAACCACTTTCTAACCTCTGAGGTAGGTAAACAGACAAACCTGGGTCTTCCCATACAGGGGCATCCTAAATCAGGGAAACACAAACTGGACATGGTTAAATACCCCGCCCCTTCCTCCTGGACCTCAAGTTTTTAACTGGCGACCCTATCCAGTGAAGTGTCACCTGCACCCATACCGGCCACAGTTATGGCTGGGAAGCCCACCGTTATGCCTGGGCCAGTCCAAGCCATACAACCCGGTGTCTGAAGGACATGCAGGACCAGGGGCAGCCATTCCGGACCAGGGTCAGTCATTCCGGACCCGGGTGCGCACGATCCGAATCTACCTAAGGTCGGAGCCAAAGCATGCCCCAGTTCCAAAATAGCAGAACTGCTGGAAATCCTGGAAGCGAGGGCTCAACCTGCCTCAAAGGTGGGCCCTGTACTTACCCGCCCCCGCAAAGAGAGGTGGGGGAGGCTCTCGATGCTTTTACTGACCTGCTCACTTCCGCATAGCCCATAGGTGAAAATGCTGGGATCCAAGCCCAGACTGCATCCTGGGTCCTGCCCTGGAAAACAGGTTAGGACAGCGCCAAATGTAGCCCGACACAATGGTGTAACAAGTATCTTTGCCTGCTGTAGCTTTTTAAAGCGGACCAAACCCCACCCAACTTGTGAAATACATTTGGCCAAAGCCCCTGCCAATACTCCCTTCTTAGGGTGTAGCATTAGAAATGGATATTTCCGCTTTTTAAAGCGTCCTGGGGCACTGTTTTTTTTTTTTGCTGTCCCTCTCTGTAAGATGGCAGGTGATCAGTTATTGCTTAGGTGTGGCCATGACATAATTGCCACACACAACAGTGTCAATGAATGGAGGAGGTGTAGCTTTACAGCTAAAACAGGCACCATTATCTGGGATTAGAGTGAAGAAGGAGCAATGGAAATTAGCTAAAGTTGCTCCTCATGGGGGAGGCAATTTAGGGGATGCCATTTAAAAATGTGGTTTTTGGGCCGCTTTAATGCAATCTGACAAATGGAGAAGAAGAGCTCATCCCATGATGTAACAAGCCATCCCCATGTGAGGTAGAGAGCTTGCTCGGTCTGTAAGCTGCCTAATAAAAATACAATTGTGATTACTCACCTGTAGAATTGGTATTATATGTATACAGCACGTCCTGTTCCAGAAGATATTCCTTACACTTGGATATACTCCAGTAGATGGCGCTGGACTGCAGAGACAGAAAAGTGGCTCCTCCCGGCCCCATAAATACCCGGGACCTCCCACAAAATCCCCAGTATTGAAAAGCAGTTAGCAAGAGACCGGGAGAACTATAACCATTATATGAAAATTTTAACATCAGAACAATCACCATAAAAAGGTAACTAAAGATAATGATAACAAGGGTGGGGTGGAACAGGACGTGCTGTATACGTATAATACCAATTCTACAGGTGAGTAATCACAGAATTGTATTATTCTAAGTATACAGCACGTCCTGTTCCAGAAGATATTCCTTACACTTGGGACATCCAGTAGCAGTGTCTGTAAAGTAGGGTGGGATCCCCAAAAGTAACAGCAGACAGTTCAAACCACTGCCGCCTGCAGAACCTTGCGGCCAAAAGCAGCATCAGCTGAGGCCCTAAAATCAACCTTGTAAAACTTAGAAAAAGTATGAACAGAAGACCAAGTAGCGGCCTTGCAAACTTCTTCAACAGAAGCCTGGTGCTGAAAAGCCCAAGAGGCACCAATAGCACGAGTGGAATGAGCAGTAAGGCGGAAGGGGGCTCCTTCCCCTTAGCAGAGTAGGCCTGAATCACAGCCTGACGTATCCACTTGCTGATAGTGGACTTAGCTGGAGCCAGACCTTTCTTAGGTCCAGACGGAAGCACAAAAAGAGCATCAGTCTTCCTGAAGGATTCAGTAGCCACCAAATAGAATTTCAGAGTTCTGACTACGTCCAAAGAATGCAAAACCCTTTCCTTAGGGTTACTGGGATTAGGACACAGAGAAGGCAAAACAATGTCCTGATTGAGATGAAAGGCAGAAACAACCTTAGGCAGAAAATCTGGCTTAAAACGAAACACCACCTTGTCCTGGTGTCTCTCAAAATAAGGAGGCTTGATGGAAAGCGCCGCCAACTCAGAAACACGCCTCACAGAAGTGATAGCCACCAAAAAGACTACCTTAAGAGTGAGAATGGACAAAGGGGCTCCTTGCAAGGGCTCAAAGGGAGATCCCTGCAGGGCAGATAAGACCAAGTTCAAGACTGGTAACATAGGCTTACGTGGGGGACGCACGTGAGTAACCCCCTGGAAAAAGGTCTTGACCAGGGGATGCTGAGCAAAGGATCTTTGGAAGAAAATAGCCAAAGCAGACACATGGCCTTTCAGAGTACTGAGCTGAAGACCCAGATCCAAACCATGTTGGAGAAACTCCAGAATCCTAGGAATAGAAAACACACGACAGGGAAGCGAGTGGGACTCGCACCAGTCAATGTAAGTACGCCAGACCCTGTAATAAATGGAAGAAGAGGACCTCTTCCTAGCCCTGATCATGGTATTCACCACCGAGGCAGGCAGCCCTTTCTTCATCAAGATGGAGGTTTCAACAGCCAGGCCGTCAAAGCCAGTGTTTGTAAATTGGGGTGGCGTAGGTGTCCCTGAGTGAGCAGATCTGGAACCAGTGGTAGAGCGTACTGATCTACTGCCAGC
Organism: Gastrophryne carolinensis; assembly: GCA_027917425.1. Lineage (NCBI taxonomy): Eukaryota > Metazoa > Chordata > Amphibia > Anura > Microhylidae > Gastrophryne > Gastrophryne carolinensis. The sequence continues at coordinate 629,358,943 of CM051234.1, read as the reverse complement.
TGCACGATGTCTGCGAACCACACTCTTCTTGGCCAACAGGGGGCCACCAGGATGGTTGCCACCCCTTCCTGAACTATCTTGCGCAGCACCCTGCCCAGCAGTGGAAACACATACAGGAGCTGGAACCTCGCCAGGGCATCCATGGCCACCTTTAGCAAACAAGTCCAAACGTTCCCCAAAAGGCACAGCCCCTTGAAGGGAAACCCAGTGAGGGCCTTTTTGGCAGCATTTCAGCTGCCCACTGGCGCAGCCAGACGTAGCGGCGTATCGCCACCAACAAGGCAGATGCCCTGCCACACATTCTGATGGTATCATCCAGGGCAGAGAGAACATATGCAACAAATTCCTCACAACGCAGAAGAGCTCTATACTCTTCACTACCAGCATCGTCAGGGGCCCCATCTAAGAGACCCCTGAGCAGGCTTTTAATAGCAACAGCCGTGATAGCAGAGGCACAGACTGGACGGAGCGCGGTCCCAACACAGGCAAAGGCATGGCAAGCCAGCTGATCCATGCGCCTGTCCTCCCCATCCCTCAGTGTAGTAGAGTCAGGGGAATGCATGACAGATGTGTTAAGACAACCCCAGAACTGGTGCATCCACCTCTGGAGGACATGACCAACGTTTAACCATCTCAGCAGGAAAGGGATACCTCTTATCCCAACTCTTTGGTACCCCGGGAAGCCGGCTAGGCCGTTCCCACTCCTTGAGAATCAGATTATTAAAATGAGTTTGTTCAGGAAACTCCAAACGTGGCTTAACAGTATGAAACAGCTCCCCCTGCTTCCGCGGGGCCACGGCAGGAGGAGAGATACATAGCTTTAACTTTAAAAATGTGAGCCAAAAGCCTGTCAGTAACATCTGAAGCCCATGGGTCAGACCCAGACTCAGCATAACCCCTAGGCTGATCCTCAGAGGATTCTGAATCAGAGAATAATTCCCCTTCTTCCAGGGGGGGTATAACCAGTAACATCAAAAAACTCCTCAGCTTCCACAGGAAAGAGAGCAACACCGGGGGCCAGATGCCGCTGCTTAGCAGGAGCCTTACACGGACCAGAACCAGCAATATGCCTTTCAATGCTTGCCTGGTAGCCAAATCAGGTTGAGACTCCCCACTGGTATGCACCTCACTGGGATTCAGGTGTAAGGCTGGGGGGGGTGGGCGAAGCCAGAGGGGGCGCACCCCCCCCCCCAAGAGAACTACAAGGGAGAGCGAGGGGGAAGCGACGGCCAGCCTAAAGGGAGCCAACTGTGGGGACAGGGGGCGAGGGGCATAAATGCGGGAGGGGCATCCCATAAGGCTCACCATGGGCCTCTACCGCCTACCCTTTGGTGGGGGACTGCGGTTGGAGCAACGCTCCCTAGCACCTGACAGCGGTGCTGCCTACCCTCACCCGAACCAGAGCAGCCTAAGCTGGGAGGCAGTAAAAAGGAAACGGGTGGGAATAGTCCTACAGGGTCGCAGGCTAATAGCCCCGCTCACCTGCGAGTAGAGAGAGCCATCTTCTAGTCATCGCAGCCAGGACTGCAGAGAAGAACTGTGATTTTGTGGGAGGTCCCTGGTATATATGGGGCCAGGAGGAGCCACTTTTCTGTCTCTGCAGTCCAGCGCCATCTACTGGAGTATATCCAAGTGTAAGGAATATCTTCTGGAACAGGACGTGCTGTATACTTAGAATATATTAGCACTTATTAGAGTCGCTGCTGTCAGTGACTGTCACATGTTTACAGGATGACTGGGCTGAGCGGTCATGTGACTATAGTCACATGGGCAAAGTGTGTCAGACAGGAAGCCAAATAAAGCGAGGACGGCATCGTGAGATAAGCACATGATGACCTCTGAGAGCTGCACAGGCCCTTAACGCTGGATTTAAAAAATCTATAAAATTCCCAGGCCGATCCATTCTCTCCCCGCAGGGGAATCCAAAATCAGGATGCCCTGCTGTGTGAAACCCCGCTACACTTACCTTAATCCCGGTCTAATGGCGCATGCGCAGGCCGCACCTATACCCGCTATACACCATTTTCCAGAGACTGCCTACGGGGAATAGCGAGTATTTTACCTTTTACCGGTTGGGGTATCCCAAATCAGGAAGTCCCGGGTGGGGGGTGTGAGCTCACCTCCTGTAACTTTTGACTAGAGGTCCACTTTAAAAAGGCCTTAGTATCTGTGAGTTACTGAAAAAGCAAATGAAGCAGGTCCCTAGGGCCAATTGTACAACACAAAGGATGGTCTCCGGAATAGTGGGGCCCGGCCTGTGTAAGGGATTAAAGTGGACCAAAACCCCAGATTTTGACTATCCTGGGTTTTGGTCCACTTCCCCGGGGCACCCCGATCGGGGATGCCCCACTGTGTAAAACCCCCTAGATCAACTCACCTTACCCCGCTCCTACGGCGCATGCACGGCCGCTCGTCCAATCAGCACGCTCGGAGCCGCTGAGCTATGCACGTCTTGGCGGCGTCTAAGCTCAGCGGCTCCGAGCACGCTGGCGGCTGCATCTGGCGCTTCCCAATAACAGGGAGCGCGCCCGTCATTCACAAAATGGGCGGCGCGGGTACGCTCCCTGCTAGAGGGAAGCGTGAGATGCGGCCACGGCATCGGGAGTCAGGTAAGGTTTGCAAGCATGCCGATTTTGGATACCCCGCGGGGAGGGAATGGATCGGGCCAATCCAGCTGGGTTTTGGTCCACTTTAAAGAAGCCCTGACCTATACCCCCATACACCAATTTCCAGCGGCTGCATCCGGAGTATAGCGAGTATTTTACTGGATTACAGGCTTCCTTTTACCGGTCCGGGTATCCCAAACTTTTGACCTCTAGTAACTTTTGACTGGAGGTCCACTTTAAAAAGGCTTTAGTATCTGTGGGTTACTGAAATAGATACTGAAGCAGGTCCCTAGCGCCAACTGTACAACACAAAGGATGGTCTCCGGAATAGTGGGGCCCGGCCTGTGTAAGGGATTAAAGACAGTCCAGACAGAGGGTTAAAGTGGACCAATCACCAGGTGCTTCACTATCCTGGCAATTGGTCCTTGTCACTGGGGCATCCTGATTTGGGATGCCCCACTGTGTGAACACCCCCCCCAGATGGCCTACACATCTCACCTTTCTGCTGTTCCCATGGCGATTGGACATGCTCTCCAATGAGCACTTTATGCCAAGCATACTATTGCACAACAAAAAGCATTGGTTAGAATTGGGGGTGGGGCAGCCACATCCCCAGTGCATGCTCCTGCACCCAGAGGGGGGGGGGGTCTCACAAAGCCAGACATCACGAATCAGGAAGCCCACGAGGCACATAGTCAGCCAGCCCCAGTGTCTCTTAGACCCCATGGCTGGGGATGCAGCCCGCACATGTGCCGTGACATCTTTGGCTAAGCAAGTATAACCAAACATCCCAATGGTTCGACAAGGCTGGCCATCCAAAATTGGCTGCCCTCAGGATGAGCAAATTGTCCTACCTAAAATTTAGACTCCAGGGAGGTCGGTTTCCTCATCCTCAGGGCATCTTGTTTTGGATTCCAGGGCTGGCCTCTGGCCTTCCTCCGGGGTATCCTGAATTGGGATGTCCCGCTGTGTGAACCCCTAGATCGCCAGCAAAAGATTACCTGATGCCAGTCCAATGGTGCAAGCGCAGGGTCTTGTCCAATCAGAGCAGCTTGCCTTTCATGGCCGTGCGCCCAATGAGAGCCTTTGCCGGGTTTATATGATGCGGGGCAAACGGCTCTCATTGACTTCAACCGGAACAACACCTTTTATTACTTTAACGGGTGTTGGTCCCTATTTCTGCTGATAGCAAGAACCGGAACACTGGTGCCCCCTCGCACCTAACTGAAAATACCATTTTGTGAGTACTCACCTGAAAAATGGATATTGTTGGTGTGCCACACACCCCGCTTCACTTCTTAAATATTCATTACTTCATGGGTTAATCACCTGCAGGTGACGTAGTGCAGAGAGGAAGTCTTGTAACGAGCCCCACCTTCCGGCCTATATATACCTGGTACCTCCCTTCAATCACCAGTATAATCAACAAAGCAGTAATACAAGGTACCAGTATTCCACCAGTAACCTCAAAATCAAATTTGATATAAAAAAGGCTTCACCATATAAAGGCTTCGGTAATACTGAAAAGGGCGGGTGTGAAGCGGGGTGTGTGGCACACCAACAATATCCATTTTTCAGGTGAGTACTCACAAAATGGTATTATTCTTGGTGTGCCACACACCCCGCTTCACTTCTTAAATATTCATTACTTCATGGGACATCCAAAAGCAGTGTCCACAAGGGCTGGGCAACTCAAGGCCAGGTGAAGCATAACTTAAACGACTGCAGTCTGCAGAACTTTGCGGCCGAAAACAGCATCCGCTGAGGCCCGCACATCAACTTTGTAAAATTTAGAAAAAGTGTGAACAGAAGACCAAGTGGCGGCCTTACAAACCTGTTCAACAGAAGCTTGGTGCTGAAAAGCCCAAGACGCCCCAACAGCGCGAGTGGAATGAGCAGTGATACGAAAAGGGGGAACTCTTCCCTTGGCAGAATAGGCCGCAGTAACGGCCTGACGTATCCACTTGCTAATGGCAGATTTGGCTGGTGCCAAACCCTTCCTAGGCCCATGGGGCACAACAAAAAAGGAATCCGTCCTACGGAAAGGAGACGTGATAACCAAGTAGCACTTAACACAGCGTACTACATCCAAACAATGCAAAACCCTCTCTTTGTCATTCCTAGGATTAGGACACAAGGAGGGAAGAACAATATCTTGGTTCAAATGAAAAGCAGAAACAACCTTAGGAAGAAAGTCTGGCTTGAATCGAAAGACCACCTTATCCCGATGCTTCTCGAAGTAGGGCGCCTGAATAGACAAGGCCGCCAATTCCGAGACACGCCGGATCGAAGTGATCGCTACCAAGAAGACAATCTTCTGAGTCAGGGTAGATAAAGCAATCCCTTGCAAAGGCTCAAAAGGAGGAGCCTGAAGAGCAGAAAGAACCAAATTCAAATCCCAAACCGGGAGTAATGGTTTCCTGGGAGGCCGCACATGCGTAACCCCCTGGAAAAAGGTTTTAACTAAAGACTTAAGCGCAACACGCTTCTGAAAAAAGATAGATAAGGCAGAAACTTGCCCTTTCAACGTACTTAGCTGAAGACCAGAGTCCAGCCCAGATTGTAAAAACTCCAGAACCCTGGGGACCGAAAATACCCTACAAGGAAAAGATCTCATCTCGCACCAAGCGATATAGGCTTTCCAGGTCCTATAGCAGATGATAGAAGAAGACCTCTTTCGGGCACTGATCAAAGTCTTAACGACAGAATCAGAAAGACCCTCTTCCTTTAGGATGGAGGTCTCAGCAGCCAGGCCGTCAAAGCTAGCGCTGGTAAATTGGGGTAACACAATTGACCCTGAGTGAGCAAATCGGGCCGAAGGGGCAGAACGACCTGGTCCACTGCCAGCCGAACGATGTCTGCGAACCACACTCGCCTCGGCCACCTTGGGGCCACGAGGACGGCGGACACCCCTTCCAGAGCCAACTTCCGAAGCACTCTGCCTAGCATGGGTGTCGGAGGAAACAGGTACAGAAACCCCAGATCCCCCCAGCTCAGGGACATGGCGTCCACTGCCAGAGCCAGAGGATCCTGGGAGAGCGATACGAAGTTCGGGAGCCTGTGATTGTGACGAGAGGCAAACAGGTCCACCTCTGGAGTCCCCCATTGGCGACACAGTGAGCGAAATACCCGAGGATGGAGGGCCCATTCTCCCCGACGGGGAGAGCCCCTGCTCAAGCGGTCCGCTTTCAGGTTCTCCACTCCTGGGATGTATACCGCCGAGAGACGAGGAACATGGGCTTCTGCCCAGGTCAGGATCAGGGACACCTCTCTGAGAGCACTCAGGCTGCGAGTCCCTCCCTGATGATTGATGTAAGCAACCGCTGTTCGATTGTCTGAACGCACCTGGACCGGAAGGCCCAGAACGTGCTGAGTCAGGAGAGTAAGCACCCGACGGATGGCTCTCAGTTCCAGAATATTGATGGGTAAGAGGGCCTCCCGAGGTCCCCACTGCCCCTGGAACTGCAGCTCCTTCCAGAATCCGCCCCATCCCGACAGACTGGCGTCCGTGGTGACAATTTCCCAAAGGGGGGCCAGGAAAGACCTGCCCTTCACGAGATTGGTCGAGACCAACCACCACTGGAGGGACTGCCGGACCCGGGAGGACAACTGGAAGGGCTGATCCAGCGACCGAGGCTGCCGGTCCCAAGACGCCAACAGATAAAGCTGAAGCGTCCTCGTGTGGAATTGAGCAAAAGGAACTGCCTCGAAGGAGGCAACCATCAACCCTACCAGCCTCATCCCCAGACGGATGGACGGCCGAGGATTGGAGAGTAGGACCCGAGCCAACTCCTGAATCAGAAGAATTTTGGACTGAGGGAGAAACACTCTGTGTTGATGAGAGTCTAACCGCATCCCCAGAAAGGACACCACCCTGGCCGGAGCGAGGGAGGACTTGGAGAGGTTGATCACCCAACCGAAACTTTCCAGCGTGGAGAGCACCACCCTGGTGTCTTTCTCCGATTGATCGGGTGACGGAGCCATGATAAGAAGGTCGTCCAAATAAGGTACGACACGAATGCCCCGAGCTCTGAAAATGGCCATGACCCCTGCCAGCACCTTGGTGAACACTCTTGGAGCTGAGGTAAGGCCAAACGGAAGTGCCACGAACTGATAATGCCGATCCTTCATCATGAATCGAAGAAAGCGTTGATGAGGGAGGCAGATGGGAACATGCAGATAAGCATCCTTGATGTCTATAGACGTCATGAAGTCCCCTTGCCGAAGAGAGCCGACGGCAGTGCGCAAGGTTTCCATGTGAAACTTCCGAAAACGGATGAACCTGTTGAGCAACTTCAGGTCCAGGACGGGACGAACCGACCCATCCCTCTTGGGGACTGCGAACAGATTGGAGTAGAAACCGAGGCCCATCTCTAAACGCGGTACCGGCCGGATGACCGCCATCTCTAACAGATTCTCTACCGACGCCAGGAGCCCCTGTGCGGCCAAAGGATCGATGGGCACCCGAGACCGAAAGAACCGTGAAGGAGGGCGAGACTCGAACTCCAGTTTGTAACCGGACGACACTATCTCCTGAATCCACCTGTCCGGAACCTCCCGGTTCCAAACCTGGGAGAAGTGTCGCAATCGTCCCCCCACCCGCACGGGTGAGGGCGGCCCCTCATTGCTGAGTGGGCTTACCCGCAGGTTTGGGCTTGGAGCCCCAGGACTGGGCGGGACGGCCACGGCCCCTCCCCCGCGTCCAACCTGTACGACTGGTAGAGGGAAGGGAAGTCCCCCTACCCGCTCTGTATCCTCGAAAGGACGGCCTACCAGAAACAGCCCCTCTAAAGGGGCGTCGAGGCCTCTTGCGTTGTGGCATCTTGCCACCCTTTGCGACTGAATCAATTTTCTCCCCGAACAGCCGCAACCCCAAAAAGGGGAGAGCTGTGAGCACCTTTTTAGAAGCTGAGTCCGCCGACCACTGTCGCAGCCATACTGACCGACGAATAGCGACCAGCATTGCCGCTGTCTTGCTACTCATAGCCAGCGCATCGTCCTGAGCGGATAGAACGTAAGACACAAAAGAATCGCACTGCTTAAGCGCAGCGAACTCATCACAAGCGGGATTGAGATCCTCGCATAGCCCCTGGATAACAGATCTTACCGCTAAAAGAAGAAGGGCCGAAGCGCACAGGGGGCGCATCGTTGACCCAGCATAAACAAAGCCATAGCGAGCATACTGGTCAATCCTACGATCCTCCCCATCTTTAGGGACAGAGGTCTCAGCAGACTGTACCATAGCGGAGCTAGATAGCCCTAGCACAGGGGTATCGACCTCAGGAGGGACGGACCAAAGCTTCAGCAATTCTGGCGGAAAAGGATAACGCTTTTCCCAACTGGAAGGGATTCCAGATAACCGTGTGGGATGTTCCCATTCTTTCAGGACCACCCTCTCAAAGTGGTGCTGTCTGGGAAAAACCAAACGCGGCTGAGGCTCTTCAAACAACTGACCCTTTGGCAGGGTGACAGCCTCAGGCGGATCTAAATTCAAAATTTCAAACATTTGTGCCAGAATGGAGGGGGTGTCAAGGGCAACCCCCGCCGACCAATCGCCAATCGCATCAGCCTTAAGCTGATCTGCCGGCTCATCTGACTCCAAGAGGAATTCACCCTCATCCGGGGAGCCATCGGACCATTCCACAGGCTCACATAATTCGTCCTGAGGAGCCGAAGATACCGGAGTCAGGCGCTTCCGTTTTGCAGAGGCCTTTAGCCCCGCTTTAACGGGCAATACTTCCCGAAGATTGGCTGATTTTACCACCACCTCGGATTGCGAATCCCCACCCTTGACAGTGTCATGCGGGGTCCGGAACAGGGAGGGAGAGGCAGGAGATGATAGAGGTTGCGACGGGTCAGCAGCCGGATCAACAGACTGACGCGCAACAATCTGCCTTGCACAAGAAATGCAAATAAAGATATCATCAGCAGGGAGCGCAGCCCCACATTTTACACACCCCCTGGACGGCTCTGACGAGTCGTTTCCGGTAGTAACAGAAGCCTCCATATTGGTGATTTATGGTATCGCAAATACTGGGACTTTTAAGGCATAAGCCAACCCGGGATGCCCCTTTATAAAGAATGTCCCGGAAGGGAGGGTTTTTTTTTTTTTTTTTAAATACACTTTATATTTTTTTTTTTTTTTTTTAAGAGAAAAAGGTCCCCCTTAACAGTCTCAAAATAAATATATATATATATGTATATATATATCCAAAATGTGCAATTTCATATCAAGAATGACTAGCCAGGCAATATAGAGCCGGAGGCCGCAATAAAAGAGGGATCCCAGGATCTGAAAGGAAAGAAAAAAACAAACCATCAGATCCCTTGTGAGTGTAACAAAGCAGCATGTTCACAATAGTACAACAAAGAGAGTGCCTCCTTAAAAGTTAGCCCCATGAGTAAAACTCATTCTGGCCCCACAAAAGCGGGGCCGCTTACCTGCTACCGACGCCAGGAGCCAGACCGGAGGGACATGTAGCAGCCGCAGCACACAAACCCATGTGTTGCTGCAGCGCGCGCCCCCCCCACGTGACCTCTTTTCACCGCAAACATGAAGGAAGTGAGGCTGAGGCCGCCGAGCGCCGATTCCGCCGGCGCCGCTTCCGCCGGCGCCACGCCCCCCCGCGTCACAGGGAGCCGCCCTGCTCAAATCAACGGGGGATTGCCACCAGCTGCGCTGGCTGACACCAAGCCAGGCGGCGGAGGAGGAGGAGGGGGAAAGGAGACACAAGCGCAGCCACACAGGCTGCCGCACGGAGCAGCGGGGAAGGAAGGGAGGCGGGAGGGGACCAACTGAAGCCAGCTGAGCGCGGTCCGCTGCCCCACCCCCATAAAGCAGACCAAATACACTGGCCATGCCTAAAGTATCTGCCCGGAGCCCCGGTCAAAAAACAGACAAAGCGCACCTGCTGCGCCGTCTGTTACTATGTAAAAGTGAACACACAGAAATAACAATACAGTGAAAACATCATACAAGATACACAACCCTCTATACCCCCCCCCCCCCCCCCCCCCCCAAGTGAAGGGAGAAAGGACCGGAACGGGGGAGTAAGGGCTACGGGGACCCTCGGGACAGGGGCATCCCATTTCCGGATCACCATGCCGGATTGCCGCATTGCCCCCAAAGGAGGGGGACGAGCGGAGGAGATAAGCTCCTAGGCACCCATAGTGCCGTCTACCAATTACCCGGTGAGCAGCCTAGGCTGGGAGGCTTCCTATCCACCATAGAGGTATACAACTCAAACCGGGCAGAAATAGACCAAAAGGGGGGTGGCGGGGTAAGCCCCGACCTACCTGTAAGCAGGAAACTTCCAACCTCTGCTTGTCACGCAGAGAGAAAAATACTGGTGATTGAAGGGAGGTACCAGGTATATATAGGCCGGAAGGTGGGGCTCGTTACAAGACTTCCTCTCTGCACTACGTCACCTGCAGGTGATTAACCCATGAAGTAATGAATATTTAAGAAGTGAAGCGGGGTGTGTGGCACACCAAGAATAAGATTGTAATCGCTATAGTACGAGCTAGCGCCAAGAAAGAGTCCCACGATTGCCGACCGGTCACATGGCAGGTCCTGTCGGCAGCCGGCACAGAGGACACGACTACGAGCATAATGATGTGCGACTGGAGAAGCTGAATGGAAGCCCAGCTGCACACATTGGCCGCTCGTGGCATTACTTGCATCCATTGGCTGGGCACAGGCGAATAATGCCACAAGCGGCCGTTGTGTGTGGCTGGGGTTCCATTTAGCTTCTCCAGTCGCACATCAATATGCTCGACCAGAGAAGCTGATTGGACCTCAGCAAATGGCGGGTTTCACTCAGCGGGGCATCCTAAGCTTGGGTGCCCCCCAGGGCAGAGAGACCAAGACCCAGGTTAGTTATTCATTTGTGGGGCGGGCGTGGCTGCGCACAACCGAGAGAGAATGCGAGTGATGATGCCTCCGCCGGCCGGGTATGCGCCGTGGGATTGCTGGACAGGTAAGAATTCCGGGTTTTACACAGTGGGGCATCCCCGTTCTGAATGCCCCAGGGAGAAGGAATCAGCCGGCCCTAAAGTCTCTTAGACTACATGACCGGTCACATGGCAGGTCCTGACGGCGGCTGGCACAGAGGACGAGACTACAGCCCACATGACCGCCAGGGGCCAATTGCGGGACTCCTTTCCCCACGCTGGCTCGTAATGAAGGTGAGTATTCTCAGTGTTCTGTGCAGTTAGGTGCGAGGGGGCTCCTGCATTCTGGATGCTCCCCCCCCCCTAATGTTCTTCCTATGAGCAGAGAGAGGGACCAACACCCATTAAAGTAATAACGGGTGTTGGTCCATTTTCAATGTGGAGTGCGTGCTTACACATCCCTTGCATCCTCATCCTCAGGCTGGGGCGGGAGTCAATAGGAGCCATTTGCCAAAGGATGTAAACTTGGCAAACCGCTCTCAACGGTTGTACCTTAGGCACACGAGGAAGATGTAGGTAAGTTGTTTGGGCTTTCTGGGGGGAGGGCATCACACAGCAGGGTATCCCAATTCGAATCAAAATCCGGGATAGTCAAAATTCCTGGTTTTGTTCCACCTAAAAGTCTAAGAAAACCAATAAAGTTAAAGGTGACCAGGAGAAGACATGGACCAGGGTCCACATAGCCCATGTAGCGGTGGCCCACCCGTGACCCCTGGTCGTTGTCCCATCATGCGGCCCTTCGGCTTACCTGTACGGTCATGTGCTCCTCCTTGAAATCCCACACCTTGCTCTTGATGTTCTTCCAGTCGGAGATCATGATCTGCAGCTTGGAGTCGGCCAGCATGAGCTGCTTCCTGCAGCGGGCGTAGTTCATGAGCAGCTCGTGAAACTCGTGGCGGTCCTGGTGGGCGATCCTCTCAAACTCGTCGGTGAAGGAGTCCACGTTCTCCAGCCAAGAACATGGTTCGAAAATTTTGAGCTGCTCCCGCGTGAACGGGACGGGCTTGGGCGGCTGCGGGAGCTCCGGATAGAGTCTCTCGCTGGGGACCAGGGGTTTGATGGTGGCCACGTCTCTCGTGTGGTCCACTGGCTCCACGGGGAGTTCCGGGTACAGGGATTTCACATTGGCCGCTTGCAGGATTTCTTTGGCTTCCACAAAATGCTGGGCATTGGTGGAATTGAGTTCTTTGAGGGGAATGATGGCAGATCGGATCTCCTCTGCGTCTCTCTCTGAGGATGGACCGGCGTTGGTGGCCGCTTCTCGGTCCTGGGCCAAGTTACTAATGGCTTTGCCCACCACAGGGCTGAGAACGGGACTGGCTGCATCAGGCGGCTCCTCTTCCATCTTTGTGATGGAACCTGCTTGGCCGAGCATGCGATCGGGGACAGGACTGGCTGCAGCAGGCTCCTCCTCCATCTTCTTGGTGGAACGCTTGGAACCAGCTTTGCCCAGCACAGGGCTGGATGCAGCAGGTGGCTCCTCCATCTTTATGATGGACCGCTTGGAACCTGCTTGGCCAAGCATGCGATTGGGGACAGGACTGGCTGCAGCAGGCGGCTCCTCCTCCATGTTCTTGGTGGAACGTTTGGAACCAGCTTTGCAGAGCACAGGGCTGGGGGCAGCACTGGATGCAGCAGGTGGCTCCTCCTCCATCATCTTTGCGGTGGCCGGCCCGGGTTGGGAGACATGACTGACCCCAGCAGCAGTGGCGCCTCTTTGGTTTTTGTGGGAGATGGTGGGGGGAGGTGTGGACGCATCTCCGGTGGTGGGGGGAGAGGCCGCCAAGGACGAGTCCCTGATCTCTGTGGCCACATTATCGTCATCGAGCTGGATCTCGATGAAGCTGTCGGGGGGATCGCAGTCTAATTTCAGGGGTTGGGGGAGTGTAGCTGTGTCGGCTACTGAAATGAAGGCGTCGCTCTCTTCCACCAACACCGGGGGCTTTTCCGAGCTTAAGCTGGAGGTGGCCGGCTTCTTTTTTGCCTAGGGAATAAGAAAACAAGAACAGTGAGTGAGCCTTGTGATGGGCAGCGAGGGCCACACATTGTGCTACTAATGCAGAAGAACCCACCATTGGCCATGAGACACAGGGAAGTATTGTGGCTAGTATTCACCGAAGGCTGCAAAAACTTAAACCGGACTTTCACCCTCAATAACAGCCTATCTTGTATGTTTCCCCCCTGTACATACAGATTGCCCACATTAATCAGGACCCTCACCCTGAATAAGAGCCTATCCTGTATGTTTCCCCCCTGTACATACAGATTGCCCACATTAATCAGGACCCTCACCCTGAATAAGAGCCTATCCTGTATGTTTCCCACACCCTGTACATACAGATTGCCCACATTAATCAGGACCCTCACCCTGAATAAGAGCCTATCCTGTATGTTTCCCCCCTGTACATACAGATTGCCCACATTAATCCGGACCCTCGCCCTGAATAAGAGCCTATCCTGTATGTTTCCCCCCTGTACATACAGATTGCCCACATTAATCCGGACCCTCACCCTGAATAAGAGTCTATCTTGTATGTTTCCCCCAACCTGTACATACAGATTGCCCACATTAATCCGGACCCTCGCCCTGAATAAGAGCCTATCCTGTATGTTTCCCCCCTGTACATACAGATTGCCCACATTAATCCGGACCCTCACCCTGAATAAGAGTCTATCCTGTATGTTTCCCCCCTGTACATACAGATTGCCCACATTAATCAGGACCCTCACCCTGAATAAGAGTCTATCTTGTATGTTTCCCCCCTGTACATACAGATTGCCCACATTAATCAGGACCCTCACCCTGAATAAGAGCCTATCCTGTATGTTTCCCCCCTGTACATACAGATTGCCCACATTAATCAGGACCCTCACCCTGAATAAGAGCCTATCCTGTATGTTTCCCACACCCTGTACATACAGATTGCCCACATTAATCAGGACCCTCACCCTGAATAAGAGCCTATCCTGTATGTTTCCCCCCTGTACATACAGATTGCCCACATTAATCCGGACCCTCGCCCTGAATAAGAGCCTATCCTGTATGTTTCCCCCCTGTACATACAGATTGCCCACATTAATCCGGACCCTCACCCTGAATAAGAGTCTATCTTGTATGTTTCCCCCAACCTGTACATACAGATTGCCCACATTAATCCGGACCCTCGCCCTGAATAAGAGCCTATCCTGTATGTTTCCCCCCTGTACATACAGATTGCCCACATTAATCCGGACCCTCACCCTGAATAAGAGTCTATCCTGTATGTTTCCCCCCTGTACATACAGATTGCCCACATTAATCAGGACCCTCACCCTGAATAAGAGCCTATCCTGTATGTTTCCCCCCTGTACATACAGATTGCCCACATTAATCCGGACCCTCACCCTGAATAAGAGCCTATCCTGTATGTTTCCCCCCTGTACATACAGATTGCCCACATTAATCAGGACCCTCACCCTGAATAAGAGCCTATCCTGTATGTTTCCCCCCTGTACATACAGATTGCCCACATTAATCCGGACCCTCGCCCTGAATAAGAGCCTATCCTGTATGTTTCCCCCCTGTACATACAGATTGCCCACATTAATCCGGACCCTCACCCTGAATAAGAGTCTATCTTGTATGTTTCCCCCAACCTGTACATACAGATTGCCCACATTAATCCGGACCCTCGCCCTGAATAAGAGCCTATCCTGTATGTTTCCCCCCTGTACATACAGATTGCCCACATTAATCCGGACCCTCACCCTGAATAAGAGTCTATCCTGTATGTTTCCCCCCTGTACATACAGATTGCCCACATTAATCCGGACCCTCGCCCTGAATAAGAGCCTATCCTGTATGTTTCCCCCCTGTACATACAGATTGCCCACATTAATCCGGACCCTCGCCCTGAATAAGAGCCTATCCTGTATGTTTCCCCCCTGTACATACAGATTGCCCACATTAATCCGGACCCTCACCCTGAATAAGAGTCTATCTTGTATGTTTCCCCCAACCTGTACATACAGATTGCCCACATTAATCTGGACCCTTGCCCTGAATAAGAGCCTATCCTGTATGTTTCCCCCCTGTACATACAGATTGCCCACATTAATCCGGACCCTCACCCTGAATAAGAGTCTATCCTGTATGTTTCCCCCCTGTACATACAGATTGCCCACATTAATCCGGACCCTCACCCTGAATAAGAGTCTATCCTGTATGTTTCCCCCCTGTACATACAGATTGCCCACATTAATCCGGACCCTCGCCCTGAATAAGAGCCTATCCTGTATGTTTCCCCCCTGTACATACAGATTGCCCACATTAATCCGGACCTTCGCCCTGAATAAGAGCCTATCCTGTATGTTTCCCCCCTGTACATACAGATTGCCCACATTAATCCGGACCCTCACCCTGAATAAGAGTCTATCTTGTATGTTTCCCCCACCCTGTACATACAGATTGCTCACATTAATCCGGACCTTCACCCTGAATAAGAGCCTATCTTATATGTTTCCCCCACCCTGTACATACAGATTGCCCACATTAATCCGGACCCTCACCCTGAATAAGAGTCTATCTTGTATGTTTCCCACACCCTGTACATACAGATTGTCCACATTGAAAATCATTCTATCTGCATCTACTGCATTTTCTGAGACTTTAAACATCGAAGATGGCGGCCCATAGAGTTGCAGGCAGCCTGCAAACAGAAGTGTCTTCTGATTGTGTCGCTCTGCATTCTGGGATTGCTGTCCTTTCCCTGACCCCAGCTCCGCTCTGTCTGTGTAAAGCACAGCTATAACCCCGCCCCCTGTACTTTTGACCCCCACTCCTCTCCTCAGTATGTGATGCTACTGAGCCAAGATGGCGGCACCCGTATCCTAGAGTCCTGAACAGAGTTGCAGCCCAGTGAGGGAAAGAATAATAAGTAGGCGACTAAAAACTTAGAATATATTAATTTTAGATGCTGGGGAATCTTTTTAAAGGGTTTGGGCTTTTCATTAAATGATGGTGAAGGTCCGGTTTAATGAAAAGCCCAAACCCTTAAACTATTCCACAGAAACTAAAATTAATATATCTAACGTTTTTAGTCACTTCATTATTATTCTTTCCCCCACTGGGCTGCAAATCTGTTCTAGGATACGGGCGTCGCCATCTTGCCTCAGAAGCATCACACACTGAGGAGAGGGGTCAAAAGCACAGGGGGCGGGGTTATAGCTGTGCTTTGCACAGACAGAGCAGAGCTGGGGTCGGGAAAAGGTCAGCAATCCCAGAATGCAATTTGTTTATAGGTTAGCACCATTTCTGGTTGAGTCGGGGGTTTTTTAGTGCCGGCACTTAGGTAGAATTTTTTTCTGATTATATATATATAATTAATTGGGACTCTCGTCGTGGGATGTCCATCTGTTAATCAACTGTTACTTTATTTGAGACCAGAGAGGACAGACTTAATTATTGGCACATGCTTGTTGATTATTAATTGAATAATGTGAGGGGTGTGGTTTTATCATGTCTTGAGTGTTGTTTTTAAATGTATGTGTTTTTTATGTCTAAATAAATTTCCACTGATGATTCAATAGGTTGTGCTCCTTGTTGTATGGTCCCTGTGGGAATATTTTTCCCAGGTTCCATTTCTTATTGCCAAAATGCAGAGCGACACAGTCAGAAGATACTTCCTGTTTGCGGGCAGCCTGACACTTAATGGGCGCCATCCTGGATGTTTAAAGTCTCAGAAAATGCAGGTAGGATTATATTTAATGTGAGCAATCTGTATGCACAGGGTGGGGGAAACATATAAGATAGGCTCTTATTCAGGGTGAAGGTCCGGATTAATGTGAGCAATCTGTATGCACAGGGTGGGGGAAACATATAAGATAGGCTCTTATTCAGGGTGAAGGTCCGGATTAATGTGAGCAATCTGTATGCACAGGGTGGGGGAAACATATAAGATAGGCTCTTATTCAGGGTGAAGGTCCGGATTAATGTGAGCAATCTGTATGCACAGGGTGGGGGAAACATATAAGATAGGCTCTTATTCAGGGTGAAGGTCCGGATTAATGTGAGCAATCTGTATGTACAGGGTGTGGGAAACATATAAGATAGGCTCTTATTCAGGGTGAAGGTCTGGATTAATGTGAGCAATCTGTATGTACAGAGTGGGGGAAACATATAAATTAGGCTCTTATTCAGGGTGAAGGTCCGGATTAATGTGGGCAATCTGTATGTACAGGGTGGGGGAAACATATAAGATAGGCTCTTATTCAGGGTGAAGGTCCGGTTTAAAGTGGACCGAAAACAGCCCCCAAACTAGGCTAAGAGACTTCAGGGCCGGCTGATTCCCTCTCCCTGGGGCATCCAGAACTGGGATGCCCCTCTGGGTAAAACCCCGCTATTCACCTGTCCGGCAATCCCACGGCGCATATCAGGCCGGCGGAGGCATCACTCGCATCCTCTATCGGCTGTGCACAGCCAAGCCCGCCACAACTGAATAACTAACCCCGGCTTTGGTTTCTGCCCCGGGGGGGCACCCCAACAGCTCCCCATGAACCGTGGCCGCCGCCTGCTATACCTTTAGCGGGGCCCGTGCCAGGACGCTGGGTGGGGGGTTTCACACAGCAGGGTATTCAGAATAGGGACCAAGGCCTGGGATAGCAAGAATCCGGGTTTTGGCCCACTCCTTTACTAATCCGGGTTTTGGTCTCTGCCCTCTCCTCCGCTGTGTGAAACCCGCCGTTCGCTGAGGGCCCAACGGAGGGGTCCAATCAGCTTCTCTGGTGGAGCATAATAATGTGCGGCTGGAGAAGCTGAATGGAACCCCTGTAAATGTTTACCCCAGGTAAAGGGGGGGTTCAAACAGCAGGTGCCCTCAACGTTTCGGTCAAGGTTCCTCTTGAGAAATGGCGTTTGACCGAAACGTCGAGGGCTGTTCCGTATAAACCTGCGGTCAGCCTGTGTAAGCTCTCTTTGAAGCTGTCTCACTGTATATATCTTGCTTGCTATGTACTTGGCCTGTGACTTCGGGGACACACTGGGATGAACTTCTTTTGTCATATTGATTTACTTTCCTGCTTTTTGGACATTTGGAAACCTGGACTGTGATCCCCTGCATATGCTGCAATATATAGCATTCTATGGTACTCATAGCATTATATAGCACTATATAGCATTCTATGGTACCACATGACCCACACAAGAAGCCTACCCCAAATTATGGCACGGGGGGCATCGCTTGGCTAAACTGTTCCTCAATGGTGATGTACATGGCACATTTGTTTTGATCTTTTGTTTATCTTTTTTCTCCCTTGGCTTGTCCTCAGGGGTATACGGTATATATCAGCTCAGCACAGCACTGTAATTGCACTTTATTATTGTATGTACTAGTGTATTGTATATAGGGTAGATTCTTTTTAGAGTATAGGATTTTTTTGATATTTGGGTTTATGTAGTGTGCATATAGGAGCACTAATTGTACAAATAATTTGGCACAATATATAGGACAGTTTTAATGTGGGCAATCTATATGTACAGGGGGGAAGCATATAAGATAGACTCTTATTCCGGGTTGAGGGTCCGGATTAATGTGGGCAATCTGTATGTACAGGGTGTGGGAAACATATAAGATAAACTCTTATTCAGGGTGAAAGTCCGGATTAATGTGGGCAATCTGTATGTACAGGGTGTGGGAAACATATAAGATAGGCTCTTATTCAGGGTGAAAGTCCGGATTAATGTGAGCAATCTGTATGTACAGGGTGTGGGAAACATATAAGATAGGCTCTTATTCAGGGTGAAGGTCCACTTTAAAAGCTAAAGCTTTGTGAAACCCCCCAGTTCATCCAGTAATACTCACCTCTCCTCGGTCCAATCAGAGCACTTTGCATGTTTAGATCTTTTGGCTCCAATTGCCTTCAATTTGAATGGCAATTTGGAGGACAGCGCGGGCATGCGCCGTTGGACCAGGGAGAGGTGTGTTATTACCGGCGACCTGGGGGGTTTCACACAGTGGGGCACCCCAAAGCAGGATGCCCTGGGGGGGGGGGGGTAGCAGTGGGACGGTCAGGGTTCCGCTTTAAAGAAAATAAATAAAACACACACTTTGGCTTGTAAGCGCTACGTGGCTAAATAAGAGACAGCGAGCAGCTGC
This sequence comes from Gastrophryne carolinensis, assembly GCA_027917425.1. Taxonomy (NCBI): domain Eukaryota; kingdom Metazoa; phylum Chordata; class Amphibia; order Anura; family Microhylidae; genus Gastrophryne; species Gastrophryne carolinensis. The sequence continues at coordinate 629,340,252 of CM051234.1, read as the reverse complement.
ACGAGTGAATAAAAGCCCAGTGCACCATGGGAGAAAAAAACTTTCTTCTATAAGCTGTTCCCATGGCGATGAGTGCCGTAATTACTGCGCCCATTCCACCGACAAATTGATCTGTGACATTGGGAGGATGGGTGATGATCGGTATTGCTGAAACACAGCGCGGGGATACTGTACAGAGCAGGCATGCTGGGGTTTGTAGTTCATTTGCACAACTGAGCTTTAAACCGGACCTTCAGCATGATTTAATGAAAAGCCCAAACCCTTACAAAACTATTCCCCAACATCTAAAATTAATATTATTATTCTTTCCCCCACCGGGCTGCAACTCTGTTCAGGACTCTAGCTAAAGACAGGAGAGGGGGATAAAGTGCAGGGGGCGGGGTTATAGCTGTGCTTTGTGCATGCAGAGCAGAGCTGGGGTCAGGGAAAGGACAGCAATCCCAAAATGCAGAGTGAGAAGACACTTCCTGTTTGAAGGCTGCCTGATGCTCCATGAGCCACCATCTTGGATGTTTAAAGGCTCATAACATGCAGTAATCCTAATTCCAAACATATAGGGGACCTCTGCCCGTTAGCTATCCAGGTCCCCCCAATGTACTGTAGCAATTGCACCCCCCCTCCTCCCCATTTCCATTTGAATTCCTAATCAAAGCAGAAACAATCCCGGGTTTTGTTCCTTGCCCCTGGGGCATCCTGATTTTAGATGAACCACTGTGAGAAACCCCCCAGATCGCCCATACTAACTCACCTTTCCCTGGTCCTACAGCACATGTGAGGGGGCTCTCGTCCAATAAGAACAGCTTGCCGTGCATATTTAAAGTGGACTAAAACCCATGATTTTGACTATCCTGGGTTTTGGTCCTTTCCCCTGTGTGAAACCCTCCAGATCGCCAATGCCAACTCACCTCTTCCCGGTTCTACGGCACATGCGCGGCCGCTAGTCCAATCAGCACGCTCCGAGCCGCTGACGTCACGTTGTCTAAGCCTTCGTCTAAGGCCAGCGGCTTCGAGCTGTAGGACCGGGAAGAGGTGAGTTGACCTCAGCGTCCCGGGGGGTTTCACGCTGCGAGCCACCCCCCTATCGGAAAGGACCAAAATCCTGGGTTTTGGTCCACTTTAAAGTGGACCAACACCCAGGATTTTGACTATCCTGGGTCTTGGTCCACTTCGGTGGGGCACCCCCGATCGGGGTGCCCCGCTGTGTGAACCCCCCCCCCCCCCGTTCACCCTAAAAACTCACCTCTCCCCGCGCCGACGGACAAGCGATTTGACAGCCGCTTGTCCGTGGCTCCTCCGCCGCCGCCTCCCGCGCGTCCCTCTTGACGGCCGGCGCCGAAACTAAGGTAAGGGGGTTTGGGGGTTTCACCCCGCGGGACATCCCGATCTCGGATGTCCCACGGGGAGGGAGGTGATCTTATAGATTCCCGGGCCGATCACCCCAGGGTGATGGTCCACTTTAAGTATCTATAGCATGACCAGCTTTTACAAAAATCTCTCTGATGGCATTAGGAGGGTGGGTGGGGTTAGTTAGCGTTCCTGTAAACCAGGGTCCATCCTGTCACATAGTTGCAAGGGAGGGTTTAGGTCTGCTTTAATGCCAAGCCATTATGCCCTATCTCCTTCCTAGAACATATGTAGCAATCCTTAACTTGCAGAAGAATAATTAGCTTAGTATAGAATCCACTGAAAAGCACTGAAGCTAGTGTTTCATGTCACTGAGCATTCACCATAATAAAAGGGACAGTCCAGTCTAAATGACTTGCGGTTCTTGGGAGCAACCATGATGGGATGACCTGCGTCTGCCGCCCCATTGTCTTCTATTGAGAGAAGAAGAAAGGGGCAGTGCTTTGTCATCTCAATAGAAGACAATGGGACGCAGGTCATCCCATCATGGCTGCTCCCATGAACCATGTGAGGAATAGAGCATATATTACATTTCATTTTATCGATGAGTTGAGCCAAGCGCAGATCGCAGACTCCCTGCTGATTCTCTCACTCCTCCAGCCTGGGAAGGCCCCGATTTTTCTGAAGGCGGTGTGACCCCTGGCTGTGAGCCCCGTCACATGAAAGATGAGAGCCGCAGACCAGCGGCACCAACACAAACCAGACCATAGCTGGGCCACTATGTGTCCCAACACCAAGCCAGGTAGAGAACCAGCTCACAAAACCACACATAAAGGTAGGTTTCTCCAGGCCCTGCGACATAGGAAACATAGAGAAATGGAGATCTAAGGTTCTGACCCATTTAGGGACCCCATTTTTGGACTCATCGGATGCCCGGCATCTAGCCCAATCTTCCAGAGCCATACGACCCCCCTGCTCGAAGTTATAACCCCTAAAGGGTTTTAGGGGCTAAAGCAGCCTACTCAACATTGGGGGGTGACAATCCGGCCCACAGAAGGGAGTGAAAGGATCCCAAGGCATAAAGGGGGTAACCCTGGGCCAGGCTTTTGTCATTCTCTGGATAGGTGCCCAAACCATCTGTAAGCTCTTGAAATACCCCTTGTGGGAGCTCTTCATCAACACTATACAACTGCTCCTTAAAGTGGACCAACACCCAGGATTTTGACTATCCTGGGTATTGGTCCACTTCCCCGGGGCACCCCGATCGGGGGTGCCCCGCTGTGTGAAACCCCCCAGAAAGCCCCCAAAACTCACCTCTCCCCGCTCCCACGTGGGCGTGCCGTCCAATCGGCGCCGACGGACAAGCTGATTGACAGCGACGTACAAGCAGCTTGCCCGTCTGCGCCTCCCGCGCGTCACTCTTGACGTGTGCGCGCCCGTGCCGGCCATTCGGAGACGGCCGGCGCGGGGCGCGCGCACGTCTAGAGGAGCGCGAGTGAGGTGGCGGCGGCGGAAGCAGCGGCTGGAGAGGTAAGGTTTTTTCGGGGGTTTTGGGGGGTTTACACCCCGCGGGACATCCCGATCTCAGATGTCCCGCGGTGTGTGAGGTGATCGGCCCGGGAATCTTATAGATTCCTGGGCCGATCACCTCAGGGTGTTGGTCCACTTTAAAGCGGACCTTCACTCTAAATAAGAGTCTATCTTATATGTTTCCCCCTCCCTGTACATACAGATTGTCCACATTAAAAATTATCCTACCTGCATCTACTGCATGTTATGAGCCTTTAAAACATCCAAGATGGCGGCTTATGGAAGCCGCCATCTTATCAGGCAGCCTGCAAACAGGAAGTGCCTCCTGACTGTGCTGCTCTGCATTCTGGGACGGCTGACCGTTACCTGACCCCAGCTCTGCTCTGTCTGAGCAAAGCACAGCTATAACCCGCCCCCCTGTACCGTATCCCACTCTCCTCTCCTCAGTAAGTGTGATGCTTCTGAGTCAAGATGGCGGCGCCCGTATCCTAAATTTCTGAACAGAGTTGCAGCCCAGTGGGGGAAAGAAAAATAAGTTAGTGACTAAAAACTTAAAATCTATTAATTTTAGATGCTGGGGAACCGTTTTTTAAGAGTTTGGGCTTTTCATTAAATCACGCTGAAGGTCCGGTTTAAGGTAACTGACTATTACATATCTCTGTGTAACTCACTGTAACCTGTAACCTCTCAGAACAGCATTTGTATTCATTCATATTCCATTACAGCCAAACGTTTGTTATCACTGCCTAGTGTGCGCTCATTGCATTAAAACCTTTATTTAACTTGAGCGATCTTTTTGCCTTAGCCAAGAATCTGTGTCCGCAGGCTTTGGGCCTGGTAGTCAAACGGACGGGGGTCTGGGAAAGTGGTCTGTGTGTCCGGAGGTCCCTGATTGATAGTTGGATCACGTGACCCGCGGTTTCTTGACAAACCACAAGTTATTTAGACTGGACTGTCCCTTTATTATGGTGAATGCGCATCGACATGGAACACTAGCTTCAATGCTTTTCAGTGTGTTAATAGCAGCAGCCATGATGGGATTATTGCAGCTGCCCCCACATTGTCTTCTATTAACAGAAGAAGAAAGGAGGGATGCTTTGTCTAAAACATCTCAATAGAAGACAATGGGGCGGCAGCTGCAATAATCCCAACATGGCTGCTGCCATTAACAACAGTTATATAGACTGGACTGTCCCTTTAAGTGTCTGGGTAAGGTTTGCTACATATTTGTGTGGAGTACAGGGATTCCGGGGTTGGATATTTATTTATGCTAATTACCCAGCAGCGTAATTACTCCACAATAACAACATGGCGCATCTCAGTGTCATCAGGAATGTGCGGCCATTAATCACCGGTGAGCTGTGAGGCACGTGCAGCACTCAGGTGATGCCTGTCCCCCACCTCTCAGGTAATAGTGGTGCTCAATATGGCTCCTAAACCCCCACCTGCTACAATGCAGGACCCCACCTGGAACTCTGCTCGCCCAATGCTTAGGAGGGCCTCCGCGCTGAACTATGGTTTACGCTCTAGAACTCTAACACAGGGAGTAGGTAGGTTTACTGTGACCTTAAAGAACCCCTCCAACAGTTGTGCTTTTCTGCAGTGCTTCTGCTCTATTCTTTCGTCTGATAAACTGCAACCCTGAACAGGACTCTAGGATATGGGCGCCGCCATCTTGCCTCAGAAGCATCACATACTGAGGAGAGGAGAGCGGGATAAAGTACAGGGGGCGGGGTTATAGCTGTGATTTGCACAGACAGAGCAGAGCTGGGGTCAGGAGAAGAACAGCAATCCCAGAATTCAGAGCTGCATATTCAGAAGACACACAGCCTGAGACTCCATCTTGGATGTTAAAAGGTTAAAAAAAATGCAATAGGTGCAGGTAGGATGATTTTTTTATGTGGGCAATCTGTATGTACAGGGGGGGTGAGGGAAACATACAAAATAGACTCTTATTTAGGTGAAGGTCCGCTTTACTTTTTTTTAGTGTCCAGCATATGGTGCTGTTTAGACACAGAGCCCAGCAATAGGGAGCGGCTGCATCCCCAGTTTCCCTTTAGACAGGGGAGCGCTCCTGTCCCCAGCCTATCTGAATGGCTAGGAGCAGGAGATCATCTCACTGCAGATTCCGAGGATGCAGCCAGCAGTGTTTACATCACTGTGAGAGCCGGGGAAAAGGTGAGTTTTGTGGTGACCCAAAGGATATCACACAGTGGGGCATCCCGATTTGGGATGCACCAGCAGGAAGGCTAGCGGCCAGGCCCTGGAGCCTTTTAGACTCCAGTGTTGGCCACACTGGGTTTTGTTCCACTTTAAAACATCACAGCATGAGTTCCAGGACGCCTAGCTATGCAATGTATGTACCTCCCCCTAGTCACTCACTGCACAACAACAATCCAACAGGGGACTGGAAGCCGCAGCACACAACACACTGGCTGCAGCGATTTCCAAAGAAATTGAGACCTGTCATTTAAAGAGGACCAAAACCCAGGATTTTAACACACTCCATATTCATATTCCCTGGTTCCTCGTATACTTACCTTGCTGGCGAGTCCCATGGCTCTGCCTGAGGCCTCTGTATATACCCCACCACCTTTACCATGTACCCCTCACCTGAGGATTCTGTATATACCCCACCACCATTACCATGTACCCCTCACCTGAGGGTTGTAACCTTTTTTCTGCCTATAGGTGTAGATTCTTCACTCCTCCCTCCTCCACTTATCCCTTTACCTGAGGGCTGTAATCCTTTCTCTGCCTATAGGAATATGTTATCTACATATTCCTCCTCCACTTATCCCTTTACCCAAGAGCTGTAACCATCCCTCTGCCTGTAGGAAAAGAATATTTAATTATTCCTCCTCTTACCCCCGAAGGAGGGAGGAGGGAGGAGAATCTACACCTATAGGCAGAAAAAAGGTTACAACCCTCAGGTGAGAAGTACATGGTAAAGGTGGCGGGGTATATACAGAAGCCTCAGGCGAGGGGTATATACATTAATGGGGGAGGGGTGGCATGGGGCACACAGTAATGGGGGAGGGGTAACATGGGGCACACAGTAATGGGGGAGGGGTAACATGGGGCACACAGTAATGGGGGAGGGGTAACATGGGGCACACAGTAATGGGGGGAGGGGTATATAGACAAGCAGGGGAAAGGTTCCAGCCCTCAGGTGATGGGCACACAGTAATGGGGGAGGGGTGGCATGGGGCACACAGTAATGGGGGAGGGGTGACATGGGGCACACAGTAATGGGGGAGGGGAGGCATGGGGCACACAGTAATGGGGGAGGGGAGGCATGGGGCACACAGTAATGGGGGAGGGGTGACATGGGGCACACAGTAATGGGGGAGGGGTGACATGGGGCACACAGTAATGGGGGAGGGGTGACATGGGGCACACAGTAATGGGGGGGGTGGCATGGGGCACACAGTAATGGGGGAGGGGTAACATGGGGCACACAGTAATGGGGGAGGGGTGACATGGGGCACACAGTAATGGGGGAGGGGTGGCATGGGGCACACAGTAATGGGGGAGGGGTGACATGGGGCACACAGTAATGGGGGAGGGGTGACATGGGGCACACAGTAATGGGGGAGGGGTGACATGGGGCACACAGTAATGGGGGAGGGGTGACATGGGGCACACAGTAATGGGGGGGGGGTGGCATGGGGCACACAGTAATGGGGGGGGGTGGCATGGGGCACACAGTAATGGGGGAGGGGTAACATGGGGCACACAGTAATGGGGGAGGGGTGGCATGGGGAACACAGTAATGGGGGAGGGGTGAATGGGGCACACAGTAATGGGGGAGGGGTGGCATGGGGCACACAGTAATGGGGGAGGGGTGATATGGGGCACATAATAATGGGGGGAAGGGTATAAAGACAGGCAGAGGAAAGGTTACAGCCCTCAGGTGATGGTTACACAGTAATGGAGGGTGGTTGTTGCCTAGCAGCCAATGAAATGCCCTCATTTAGGCTCGGTTGCCATGGGTAACCCTCGGGAAGGGGGTGACAGGCACAGGGGGCGTGGCTAGCCGCTGGCAGACAGGTGGTCTCAGCCAGGTAAGCGGCAGGCTCCGCCCCTCTGCGGGTAACGGGGTCTCCTCACCTTGTCAGCCTTGCTCCGGCTCTTGGGCTTGCGGCTTCTCAGCACCTCGGCCATGTTGCCTCCTCCTCCGCCGCCCTGTGAGCCGGGGCCGTGTCTGTGGCGGAGCCCGTAAACACGGACATAATCCTGAGAGCCGAGACAGGAGGCGGTCACATGACAGCTAGCTGCCAGCCAATGGCTGAGCGCGGCTTGACAGCTTCCCCCGACTACGGGCGGCTGCGAGGGACAAACTCGTGGAAAAGGCACAGCCGCAACTTGACCTATTCTAGCGGTGTGATTTTTCTCTGGTCCTGCACGTAGCATGAACCCAGCTGACCTCAGATTGTTATCTGATTGGATGGCTCAAATTGATGTCTATGTATTAGGCAATGGGGGAGAAAATACCCCTCCATGCTGCATACCTACTAACTTTTACCAAGTGGGAAAGGACATGTGTTAAATTAGGCCAGCCCCCTCATTGAGGGATGGATAGGAGATGTGTAACAGTTGCAGAAACATAAACACTTTGAATAGGCAAATGAATCGTTTATTGCTGCAGATCTGAATGTTACACCTCAAAAAGGGACAAATGTAAACAATGAGGGACAGGGGGACATGGACTCAAAAGAGGGACAGTCCCGCCAAATCAGGGACTGTTGGGATGTAGGAGTATTGGGTGGCTTCTCCTCTCTGAGGAAGATGCCTGGCTTGGGTCTGGCATCTTATACAAAGCTATTGAACTGCTCCAAGAATTAAAAGTCGACTGGACCTTCACCATGATTTATTGAAAAGCCCAAACCCTAAAAACGATTCCACCGCATCTAAAATTAATATATTTTGAGTTTTTAGTCGCTTACTTATTATTCTTTCCCCCACATGGCTCCTACTCTGTTCAGGACTCTAGGATACGGGCGCGGCCATCTTGACTCAGAAGAATCACACTTACTGAGGAGAGGAGAGCGGGATATAGTGCAAGGGGTGGGGTTATAGCAGACAGAGCAGCGTTGGGGTCAGGAAAAGGTCAGCAATCCCAGAATGCAGAGCAGCACAGTCAGAAGACACTTCCTGTTTGCAGGCTGCCTGATGTTCCATGAGCCGTCATCTTGGATGTTTAAAGGCTCATAACATGCAGTAGATGCAGGTAGGATGATTTTTAATGTGAGCAATCTGTATGTACGGGGGGGGGGGGGGACATATAAGATAGACTCTTATTCAGGGTGAAGGTCCACTTTAATAGACTGGCCCCCAGTGACCAAACTGTAATGTGTGTATGTGTGTATATATGGCCTGATTGGTGTAAACCCCTCATTTCTTGTCCCCCCTCCCACTTGGGTTTTACCTTGATCTAACCCTCACATGCCGGGTCATTGCTGATAACCCCTATCAAATGTGTCCTCTCCTACTCACTTTCTCCCCCCTCCCACCTAGTAATAAAACCACTCCGAAAACAAAATAAACAAATCACTAATAGATCCCGAATTGAGACAGCGAGGTCCCTCTCATGCTTGTGTTACCCCCTCCCTTGGAATGTGGTCAGTTGGTATCATATAGCAGAAATGAGATTGGAATATTCTGAGGCTGTGATACCAACACCAGCCCCTGGTGGGAGAGGTAGGGAGACCCCCTGTTCTGGGGCCTATAAGCATGGCTGGCATCAAGAGTGACACACGCAGCTTAACATCCAAGCAAAAGATGACCAGAAAGCGTGTGGGGACAATTTATTTGATCAAACAAAACGCAGCCCAGATGGACTCTTAAGTATATTTTCCACCTTTTCTTATTTTGCATTGCTATTTGTCTTATTTACCGTGTTTTATAGTTCTGTTTTTATCACTTTGCATCGTGTTTCTTGTTCTTTTTGTGTTTTTCTGTTTGTTTAAATAAATTCTAAAAATACAGCAGAGGGTCACTGATGCTCTTAAGGATCTAAAAAGCTCACACTATTTCTGAAGAGCCTGGCTACATTACTTGCCTAGGACGCTCGATCGCCCCTCGCCTGGAAGTGGTTGTGAGTCGATCGATACGTTCGATCTGATTGTATTGTGTGTGGCCTGTATTATATTATAGAGTTGAGCACTGTTTGTGCTCTGGTGGCAGCAGTTTATAGCCACGTGTGTTGCCAGTTGAAGAATTGCGGTCACACACGTGGGGTACGATTGGCCGGTTTGATCAGATGAAGGATCAATAGGTCTGATTTACCCGTGCAATCGTCACAGCCCCGCCTATGGAGCTTGTATGCATTGCCCTGACCTTCTGGTGCCCATTTGAGAACAGGAGCCACGGAGGGCGGGCCCTGGAGCATGAAAGACAAGACCAGCAAAAAAAGTCCCTCTAAAGTATCTAGGCCACAACTAAACAGGGATCTCCAGCTGTTCTGTGTTTTTAAAGTGGACCAAAACCCAGGATTTTGCTGGTTTTGACCTGTGTCTCTGGGGCATCCAAATTCGGTGTGAAACCCCCAGGATCACCAATATTCTTACCTCACTGGTGATCCCATAAGACATGTGCAGACTGTCCTTCACACAGGTTTCTTAGCCATCCATATGGAAATCTAAATGACAGGCTAGCCCCTCCCCCCCGGCTGTGCGTACTGTGCCAGTCATTTGCTGCTCTAGACTCTCCTTCCTGCCCTGTGGTGGCTTTGGCTGTCCAGGCTTTCCCAGGCGCACCCCCACTGCCACCGATAGCTTTGCAAATCTGTTGTAAACATATTGATAAGCAACCCCCCTCCATGGAACTTCCCAGGTGCGCTATGTTTCTGAGCACAGAGGGTCGGTAGAGGAAGTCATTGAGTTACAAAATCATTCGAAATGAAAAGCAAAAACATTTAATGTTTGGTTTCACAGAAATTGTAGGTAAATCATCCTTAAAGGAGACCCAAACCCAAAATAATAAACAAACTGGCACCCACCTTATCTCCCGCCCAGCAGGTCCCGGACAGTCCACCACTTCTGGTTTACAAGAATGGGGCTCCCGATTCCTCATGTGCTTACCTACCCATCACATCTATCACTGTGCCTGTGCACAGCATCATGATACGCCCCCTCCAGGGTGACACTTGTTTTATAGACTCTGGAGAGATGGTTGCTCCTCTTTAAAGTGGACCAACACCCTCCCCTGATCGGCCCGGGAATCTATAAGATTTCCGGACCGATCACCTCCCTGACTGCAGGGACCCTGGAATCTTATAGATTTCAGGGCCGATTGGGTGTGGGTTTTGGTCCTCTTTAAAGTGGACCAACACCCAGGATTTTGACTATCCTGAGTATTGGTCCACTTCCACGGGGCACCCCGGAAACCCCCCCAGATCCCCAAAAATCCTACCTGATCCTCATTCCAGCGGCGCATGCGCGGGCCGCCGCCCGCGCGTCCCTCTAGCAGGGCGCGCACCCGCTGCCTCTCCTTGTCCGGCGACGGCGATTGGACGAGCGAGTCACGTGGGATCGGGGTCAGGTGAGTTTTTGGGGCTGAGTTTTCGGGGATCGGGGTGCCCCCCGGAAGTGGACCAATACCCAGGATAGTCAAAATCCTGGGTGTTGGTCCACTTTAAAGAGGACCAAAACCCACACCCCATCGGCCCTGAAATCTATAAGATTCCAGGGTCCCTGGGGAATCCAGAATGTGGAAACTCACCTTCTTCCCCGGTGCAATGGCACATGCACGAGCTGCGGCTGCATCCCCGCTATCCCTTTAGCAGGGCCTATGCCCCCGCCACGCATTTGTGAATGACCGGCGTGGGCATACTCTCTGTTAGAGGATAGCAGGGGATGCGGCCGCCAGTGTGCTTGGATCCACTCGCATTAGACGAGCTCCAGGACAAAGGGGCTCGAGCGGATACGAGCGTGCTGATTGGACGAGTGGCCCTGCATGTGTTCTAGGACCAGGAAGAGTTGAGTTTATTCAGGAAGGTTTCAAACAGCATTTCCTGCGGCACTTCGTAGAAGCCATAGCAGGGCTCCTAATGTGCCCCCTTTCCATTTTAGTCCTACTGGACTACACAAAAGTGCTCTAACAGCCACTCTGTCCTTTATGCTGTCAGCCTGAGCGGCCACGGCAAGCCAAAGTGGTCCCACAACTGTTGCTGACCACAGCAGAGCACACATTACTCATAAAGCTGCGCCATGACACGCCCTTCCTAGCTCAGTCGTGACCCAGAAACTGAAAGTAAAGAAAGTGGCATCACTCAGAATAGATATCCAGGGCCGGTCTTTTCTTTCAGGATATCACCCCCCCCCCCCCCCCCACCCACACACAAAGAAAAAGAGATGGAGGGAAAATGGAGAATAGGGAGATGAAAGAAAAGAGCGATGGTTTCAAAAAGAAAAAGTCAAGGCAAAAAAATATGAGAAAGAGGGAATATAGAAAGGATAAAGAGAGACGAAGGTGAATGTGGAAAAGAGAGAACGACAAAAGGAAAGTTAAAAAGAGGTAGAGAAAACAGGGAAAAAGAAGGAAGAAATATGGAAAAGAGAGAGATAGAGCTAGAGGGAATGGAGAGACTAAACAGATAAAAGAGGAAGATACACAGGGCAAAAAAAAGAGAGGGAAATAGAAAGTCATGTAATCCACCCACCCAGCGGGGGTAGGTAAGTAGAATTATAGGCTGTGACATGGGAGTCTCTTTTGTTGCGCAGAGGTGCTTTTTTTGTTAAAACGGAACAAAACCCAAACAGGTCAGCCCTGGATCTAAAGGATTCCTGGGCCAGCCACTGGCCTTCCCAAATTGGGATGCCCTGCTGCTGCCCCACTTACATTTTCCAGTGGCTCCTATGTGAACTGCGGGGGAAACAACACCGGGGGAGTGATAATCTGTTTCTCTTTAAAGTGGACCAAAACCCACTATATAAGATTCCAGGGCCGCTTGATTCCATTTCTCCCGGGGCATCCAAAATTAGGATGCCCCCAATGAATCCCCAGCATCTCAGGGCTGAATCTTGCTCCTCCATTCAGATAGACAGGGGACAGGAGCACGCCTGTGTCTGGGGATGTGGCCGCTTTCGTTCTTGTTTGCAGATTGCAAAGCATTTACATTGCACGGCAAACAGCTCTGATTGGACGAAAGCCCGCATGTGCCATAGGATGGGGAAGGTGAATTTTTACTAGGTGCGCTGCTTTAAAAGCAGGAATAAAGCGCTGCGACCCATTTATATAAAACAGTACAGTATCAGGGTCCAAATAACACTCATTTCTGGCTTACAGGGTCACTCCTGAGGATTGAAGGGTGTCCAGAGGTCTCTGCCTGAGGAAGGAGAATTTTGCCCACGGAACGCGTGGCTCTGGATGTTGACAGGCGGTGGGGAGACCCTATTGGTTTGATATTATGGATATTGATTTTATTTGCATTCATCAGTTGGCATGTTAATCCATATAGTGATTTGATCGGATGATAGTGCTTTCATACATTTCTGTCTTAGGGACAGCCTTTGTGCTGTTGTGGTTTCAGACTTCGAGACCGGCTATATGAGAGCTGGTTTATATTATTGGCACTATTGCACTTTATATAGATATCATCATATTATTCTTGCACATTTTTGGACTCTGTCTTGCACCTTGCACTTTTTGCCACTTTTTGCACAGTTATTAAATTTATTTAGTATATAGATTTCATGCTCGCTGTATTATGATTATGATGAGGCATACATTTTCTCCCCACCGCTTACATATCCTGTATGTTTGTATGTCCTGTGTGGTATTGTCTTATGTTTTTTAAAGTGGACCAACACCCAGCCGGATCGGCCCAGGAATCTATAAGATTCCCTGACCGATATAATCCCTCCCCACGGGATGCCCCGCTGTGTGAAACCCCCCAGGACACCAGCAACCCTTACCTGAATCCCTGTCCAATGGCGCATGCGCGGGCCACGGGCGCATCTCGCGCTTCTCTATAGCAGGGAACCGTGAGATGTGGCCGCCAACGTGCTCAGAGCCACTGAGGTAAGACGTCCCTTTGACGCGCATAGCTCAGCGGCTCCCAGTGCGCTGATTGGACGAGCGGCCGCGCATGCGCCATAGTAGCGGGGTGAGGTGAGTTGAATGGGCGATCTGCGGGGGTTCACATAGCAGGGCACCCCCGATTGGGGTGCCCCGGGGGTGTGGACCAAATCCCAGGATAGTCAAAATCCTGGGTGTTGGTCCACTTAAATGTGTTTTTAATATGTCCATTGTATAGGTTGTGGTTGTAAACATTTAATAAAGTTTGACATTAATTTTTGATTTTGACTTGGCGTGCCTCCTCTGTTGTGTTTCAGAGGTCTCTGCAGAGCACCCTTCTCTTCCCTGATACACAGTGCCCATTCAACCGCTTTTACTCAGGCCCAATGGGCCAACAGAACCGATTCCGACCTTGGATGTGCCCACACCGTGAGGTGTTTTTACCATACCTCCCAAGTGTCCCTGATTTGGAGGGACTGTCCCGCATTTGAGTCCATGTCTCCCTAGCCTTCATTGTTCTAATTTGTCCCTCTTTGAAGTGTAACATGCAGATCTGCATCAATTAATGATTCATTTGCCTATTCAAAGTGTTTATATTGTTGTAACTGTTAAATCCTATCTCCTATCCATCAATCAATGAGGGGGCGTGGCTTAATTTAACAAATGTCCCTCTTTCCCACCCTGAAAAGTTGGTAGGTATGGTTTTTACTACTGTAATACAAATGAATTTTGATAATTTTACTATTATTATGTGTAAATATCTATTTCTGACACCCTGTTTAATGTGGACCAAAACCCAGGATTTTGACTATCCTGGGTTTTGGTCCTTTACCCCTGGGACATCCCGATCGGGGGTGTCCCGCTGTGTGAAACCCCCCAGAAGAAACTCGCCTCTTCCTGGTCCTATGGCGCATGCGCTGCCGCTCATCCAATCAGCGCGCTCGGAGCTGCTGACATCACGCACCTGGCTAAAGGTATAGTATTGTGCGACCTTGGCCCACACATGCGCCATTGGATCAGGAACAGGTAGGATTCGGGGGGGGGGTCACACAGCGGGTCATGCCGAATCGTACTCTCGCGCGAGAGGGAGTCTATAAGACTCGTCCCACATTAAAGAGGAACATCGGAGGCCCATCCGGGTTTCACTCTATTCTGACTCACCCAGATGGCAGTAATGGAATCCTGTAGACAGCTCCACATTCCTTATGTGTGTCTGTGATGCGTTTTTCTTTACTTCATGAGGCTCGGCAGATAGCTTACTCGATTGTTGGTTAGATCACTTAAGTTTTGAAAGCTTTATTTCAGTACAGAATCTTGTTACAGCAGACATGTACTTTCAATACAGCTGGAAACTTGTGGTGTAATCCATACAGCGACAACAGGTAAAAGAACTATAGCTGAAGAAGGTAGCAGCAGGTGTGCACTGCTTGGATGTCAGAGGGAGGGAGGAGTTACTTGCATCAGAGCAAGAATAGGGGAGCCTGGAGGGGACCAGGGAAATGAAAGGCACAGTGCTGAGCCTATGCAAATAAACATATATTGAACTATTACCCCAGGTAAAATAAAATGCACGTCGTGGGACATGACACTCCCCGCCTGAAATCTTTAGATTTCACTTAACACAACAACATTGTAAAAATGTTCATTAATTGTCCAATAGCAAATATAATCTAAAACCTGTAAAGAAGAAAAACATGCGATGGCATAACTTTATTAATTAACTCTAAGGATGAAGAGAACGATGTTCCTGAAGACTGTTCTTAATCCACAAGGTGTTGTGGTCAATGTTCTTGTGATCAACGAACTAGAACAGGAAATGCTGGTAATCCAAACAACGGGAAAAACCCACTCTTTGGGCTAAAGAGGCTGCCATCCAATCCAAGGGAAATCACTTTTAATCCAAAGTTCCATGGCAATGGTAGAGCACCGTCAATGTTCAAAGCAGAAAAGTATCTTGTGTGCCATAGTAGGTAAAAGAAGGGTGTACTCCCCGCCATGGCCTTGCAGGATGATGCAGGTCCTTTTCAGGTAACTTCTTCTCGGAAAAGGAGGAGAACAAATTCAGTAATTGGCTGAAGACTCACTCTGGGCCTTCACTTTCTAACTTGACTTCAGCAATTTTTACTGCTAACACAGCTGCACAAAGTTCAAATCTAGGCACAGTGTGGGCTGGTTTCGGAGTTAACTCGCCTTTTGCTGTTGGTTCCTAAGAACTTCAAGTAGGCTACTGCGGTGATAGCTTCACTGGATACAGAGAAGATGTGGACTTCTTTTCTGACAGCAGTAGGAATAGAGCTGGGAGCATAGCAGTGCGGCACCTGAAGTTGTTCTAATATTTTCAAAGAACTCTTTGATGTTTCTCCAGGGGTAGAGGGGTGTCCCAGTCTATGTTCTCTGCAGTAAGCTGCCTCAGCAGTACTTTGCCCTGAATGGTTGCTGGGGCTATATATCCAAGGGGATCATAGATACTGTTCACAACAGTCAGGACTCCACGTTTGGTGAAAACTTTATCAGGAACTGACACCTGGAGTGTAAATGTACCCTGCTGGATTTCCCGTAGCAAGCCTAGGCTGCATTGCATAGGGGGAATATTGGACCTAAGGTCGAGGTCCTTTAAGTTTATGGTACGATCATCAGATGGAAAGGCTTTCATCACCTTCTGGCTCTTGGAGATTATCTTGTAAGGTTTGAGGTTTGCCACAGGTAGCATCTCCTGTGATGTGCTGAGGTGGTCAGTTGTCTTTTTAGTTGTGGGCAAGTGTTTAGGATTATCCTGCTTGTGAAAGTTCAGTTTAACAGACTGACAAGCAGCAGAACCAAACTCCTTCTCAACTTCTGGTACTGTCCTTCTAAGTCCATAGGTTGCTACAGCAGGAGAGGGGTTGTTGCTTAAGACAAGCACTTTCATCTTGAAGTCTGTGACTTCCTTGTCAAAGTCTTTGTTAGGTAATGTCTCTTTTGGAGAATGGACAGGTAGGTGTGCTACCAAGCTGTTGGAATTGTCAGGTGTAATTTCCTCGTCCATAACTTCGAGGAGTTCTTTAACTTCTTCTGCAGATGCCAAATTGTTGTCACTGGTTGTATTAGGCACTGTTGCTCTCAGGTTGTCCTCCTAAGGTAGGTAGTTTTGAGGTTCTTGCTGACACATACTGCTGCTCAGCTTCTCCTTCACGCAGTAATGGTATGGACATGACTCAAGACGGCAGTTGTGACCTTTCAGCATGATCTGCGTTTTTAATGAAGTGACTGGTGTAGACTTCTTCATTTTGTCTATGCAAACATTGCCTACGACGACCCAACCTAGATCAAGGCTTTGAGCAAACGGAGCGTCACCCCCTCCATTCATCTGCCAGCGTACCTTGTGTACTCTGAGAATGTCTCTGCCCAGCAGTATTAAGATCTTGGCGTCCTTATTAAGAGGTGGTATTTCATGAGCTATTAACCTCAGGTGCGGGTGATGACGAGCGGCCTCTGTTGTAGGGATCTCATCTCTGTTGGATGGCATCTGCTTGCACTCCAGAAGTGTAGGCAAGGGTAGTTCAATATTGTTTTGAACAGGAGCTACCATCAGTCCGCTGGCTCTTCTTCCAGAGACTTTAGCGATGCAGTTACAGGTACCCAGAGTGTAAGGATAAGTCAAAAAGTTCTGATCTTGCAAGCAATCGATTGCTCTGATCATCTAAGATGGCATAAACCTTTAAAGTCTTTTCTGGGTGGTCCTTAGGGTATACCTTGACAAGACATATTTTTGAGCACGACTTGTCAAAGGTCTTCACCACAAACCTACATGAAGAAGATACTGTGGTGGGTCTTGCATGTTGACTTGTATCCTTCCCGCCATGCTGTGACACAGGGGAGGAATCAGCAGGTGGTGCAGGGCTTTGCTCATATTGATGAAGTGCCTGCACATGGTCTTCACTGTCACACTCTATGCACTTGATGGGAATTTCACAGTCCTTGGCTATGTGTTTAGTGGATGCACAACATCTGAAACATACCTCAAATTGCTTCAAAAGATCTATGTGTTCTTTGAGTGGTTTCTTTCTAAAGCCAATACACTTCTTCAGAGGATGCGGCAACTTGTGAATAGGGCACTGGCGATTAGGGTTTTCAATCTTGTTCCCCTGGTTGCCCTTGTCAGAAGCCGATGAGGGTGTAGGAAGAACGTCGGTCTTTTTCACTGGACCCCTGCGGTTTCTGTAATTGGGGTAAAAGCTGTCAAGTGCAGGAGGGGGGTGGACCAGGTCCACCAAGTTCACCAAAGGAAAAGCTAGGATCGTTCTTAGTCTCCGCAATATCTCTGATGAACTCACAGAAGTAGGAGAACGGAGGAAAAGAGACCTGACAATCCCTTTTATATCTTGATGTAGCCCACCTTTCTTGCAGATGGTATGGCAGTTTGGAAACGATTGGGTTTACCCCGTGAGCAGTGTCCAAGTAACTTAGTCCCAGTAAGTGAGGGTCTGCCTTGGCAAGTTGGAGCTCTGACAGCAGGTCACTGAGCTCTAAGAATTTCTGGTTGTCCTTACCAGATAACTTTGGAAAGGTCTATAGCTTCAGGACTGCCAAAGCTTCGTTCAAGTCTTTCCCAGGCTGCAATAAGTCCTGCTCCTGGGTTGTCAGTATGAACAGATCTCTTAATACGTTCAGTGGATTGTGGGCCCAGCCACTTTACAAGTAAATCAAGCTCCTCAGCCGCCGTAATGCCAAGGTCACTGATTGTAGCTTTAAATGCACATTTCCAAGCTCTGTATTTCTCAGGTTGGTCATCAAAACTTGTGAGGCTGGTCTTTGTGAGTTCATGGCGGACCATGTATCTGGCGAACTCTGACATGTCTGATTTCTCCATCTTTAGGCAGGGAATTGCTGGCTGAGAAGTGACAGACGTGGGTAAGTAAGGGGCTGCATGAGCATTTAAACTAGGAACTGTCTTAAAGTTCATAGGCTCGGTTCCATGTACAATTGGAGCTGTGTAGCGGTGAGGTGGTTGGTACCACATTGGGGCATTGGCTTGAACATGAGTGTCTTTGAAATGTACTCGCTGAGGTATAGGGGCCTGGAGTGCAGGAACATGTGAGGAAAGATCAGGTTGATAAGTGGGCGGTGCGTTGTACTGACCTTGAAAGCGGGATGCTGCCAAAGGATCTGTCCCCTGACGCTGTGGAGAAATGTCTGTAATATCAGGAACATCTGTAGCGTCCAGGGGCGCACTATTTTGGCTTAGCACAAAGTTCCTTATGCGCTCAAAAGGATCCTCTGCTGACACTTCAGTTAAACTGACACTGTCTCTTTCACTGCCGCTGATGGCTTGTTCTAAAGCCTGCAGTCTTGCCGTAGCTGTGGCATGCTCACATTGTTTCTCCAGAGCATCTATTTCTGCTTTTTTACGTGCTGCCTCTGCCACCTTAATGGCCACCTATGCTGCCATCTCTGATTCCATGTCAGCCTTTCTCTGTGCAAACAAAGCTTGGACTTTAGCAGCTGCCACTTCTGAACGCGCCAGTATAAGGTGTTGACTGATCGTTGAATATTTAGACGATCGTGATTTGGATGATCGTTTTGAACTTTTAGAATGACTAGTGGCCTTATAAATGTAAGAAGCAGTTACCTGGAGTTGGGCAATTTTTGCATGAGCATGGGTTTTAATCTCACTAATTAAACAGTCTCTTTCAGAGTTAAGTTGCTGGAAGCTTTCCGACTCTTTTAATGAATGGTCTGAATTAATTCTCTCTAAAGTGTCAATATATTTCTGACTTAACTGCATATACTTCTCATAAAGTGTGGAAAGTTGTTTTAGAGCAGCCTCTAATAATGACACATCATTAGCAGTCTGAGTAAAGGTAACTCGATGGGTTAATTTGGCCTCCCATTGCTGGGTGATTTTGGAAAGCAGCACTTGTCATCTTTTCAAGACTTTCCTTTGCTTTGAATGTGGGCTTAACAGAGCGTTTTATTCTATAATTGGGCTGTAGGTCTGTATTTTGTGATGACAGCATAAATCTCTGGGCTGCAGAGATGTTTGCAGAAAGAGTAACAACTTGTGAGTTGGCAAGCTGCCCAGAAACGCTGCAATGTAACAATTTTGCTAGAGACTCTGGCTGGGGAGAATCAGTTGAAATTGATACATTTGGGAGCTGGCTGGTAGAAGGCAGAAATGAATAGCTTTACTTGCTTCTGGAAAAAACGCTGATGATCTGAGCAAAGTCTAAATCACATATCCATAAATGCATTCAATGATCTCTCACAGGCACACAGATGAATATAGGTTACTTGATATTGATAACAGATGAAATACAGTTCTTTTACTATTCTGACTCACCCAGATGGCAGTAATGCAATCCTGTAGACATCTCCACATTCCTTGTGTGTGTCTGTGCTGGATGTTTTCTTTACTCCATGAGGCTCAGCAGATAGCTTACTCGATTGTTGGTTAGATCACTTGGATAAGTTTTGAAAGCTTTATTTCAGTACAGAATCTTGTTACAGCAGACATGTACTTTCAATACAGCTGGAAACTTGTTGTGTAATCTGTACAGCAACAACAGGTAAAAGAACTATAGCTGAAGAAGGTGTGCACTGCTTGGATGTCAGAGTAAAAATGGCAGAAAGGGAGAGGAAGGAGGGAGGAGTAACTTGCATCAGAGCAAGACTAAGGGAGCCTGGAGGGGACAAGGGGAATTAAAGGCACAGTGCTGAGCCTATGCAAATAAACATATATTGAACTATTACCCCAGTTAAAATAAAATGCACGTTGTGGGACATGACACACTCCTTGGGGCATTCTGAATGCCCCGCTGTGTATAACCCCCTGGAAGCCCCCTTTCACTCACCTTGTCCCAGAGCCCTTGCTGCGTGCCAGCGCCGCATCCCAGCTCACCTCTAGCTCACCCTTAGCTGTGTGCACACCCGTGCCCGGCCTTTCTGAATGGGCAGCGCAGGCATGCGATGGCTAGGAGGTGAGCGGGGGATGCGCCCGGCGGTGCACTCGGCTCCATTCGGCATCGCTCGGCTGCTTAGCCGTCTGCGTAGCCAAAGGGAGCCAAGTGAAAGTGAGCAAGCTGATTGGTTGAACGGGCAGCTGAGCCAATCAGCGCACTTGTTGTTGCTTGAGCCTGTGTCCTGGGAGAGCAACAGGAAGGTGAGTGACCTAGGGGCATACACACAGCGGGGCATCCCAATTCCCCCAAAAAGTGAAAATTGGGTGTGTTGTTCCTCTTTAATGGGTGGCATGGAAGGACATACATGTGGGCACCTGAGTATAACAGAAGGTTGTGGCGAGTGGCTTTATAAATGATGAACCATGTCGTTTTTTTTGGGGTAGGGGGGCACAGAAAGAAATCATGACGACCCGTTGGTTTTCTTCAGTTTTATTATACAAACTGGAATTATGAATATTCATGTTATGACACAATTACTACAAATGTCATGAAAAACAAGAAAAAACATTATGCAACCTTTGTTTTTCTGCAATGTTTTTGTTTTGTGCAGGGCGGGGAGGGGTACCCGGGTACCAGTGTAATGGGCGAGGAGGGGGACCCGGGTACCAGTATAATGGGCGAGGAGGGGGACCCGGGTACCAGTGTAATGGGTGAGGAGGGGTACCCAGGTACCATTGTAATGGGCGGGAAGGGATACCTGGGTACCAGGGTAATGGGAGGGGAGGGGGACCCGGGTACCAGTGTAATGGGTAGGAAGGGGTACCCGGTTACCAGGGTACCAGGGTAATGTACAGTTTTTAGCGTGTGGCTTCATAGGTCACATTTACTGCAGCTTTATCTTTTTGCAACTCACCTGAATTGCTGTATTAAAAAAACAGTGAGTCCCAAAACAACAGGTCGGACCATGTGCAGAAAATGTTCACAATGCAGCTCTCTTAAAGTGGATCAAAACCTATGCTGATCGATTCCCTCCCCCCGGGTTGCCCCATACAGTTACCTTGCCTCCTGGTCCAAGGCGCATGCGTGAGCCACGGCTGCATCCCTGCTATCCCTCTAGCAGGGCGCGTGCCCGCAACAGGCATATGAGAATGGCCGGTGTGGGCACGCTCCCTATTAGAGGGAAGCGGAGGATGCGGTCATCAGCATGCTTAGAGCCGCTGGCTTTAGATGCATGCCCCGTAGGACCGGGGAGATGTGAGTTGATCGGTGATCTGGGCGTTTCACACCCGATTGGGGTGCCCCAAGGGAAAGGACCAAAACCCAGGATAGTCAAAATCCTGGGTTTTGGTCCATTTTGATAACCCAGCCGCCCGCAAATCTTATCATTACCTTGAACCCACGGCACATACGAGACTGGCTCCAGCATCACTTGCTTCCTTTCTTGGCTGTGCCCGTCCGCTGCTACTAAATGGCTGTGAGGAGCCGTGCACAGCCGAAGGGAGCTGAGTGATGTCGGTCGCAAGTGCGGCTAGGATTCCGTCTGGCTATTCGAGCTGCATCATGGGCTCCAGGAGAGGTAGATGAGCTTGGTGACCTAGAGGGGTTTCAGACAGCCGGGGCACGCCAAACCGGGGTGACCCGGGGGGGAAGGTGGGGAAGTACCAAAACCCAGGATAGAGACAATCCCGGGTTTTAAGGAAACTGAAAAGCAAATGCATAAAGTAGATAGCCCATGCCAACACAATAAGAGGTGTGTCCCTCCCAGTCGTGATGCAGAAGGGGTGGAAATCTGTCCACTTCTCTGTATAAAAAAAAGGTGGTCATGTAAAAGAAAAAACTGAAATGGTTTGTCCACTGAAAAGGGTAAAATATTTCGATACAACAAGCTTATTGTACAGCAGCATGGATCCCCTGTATGGTGGGTAGGGAAATAATGCTTTGATTTTACACCTGGCCTTGACAATCCCTTTAAGACAGTACTCCCTCCAATAATGTGATCTCTCCTGATGGGCTCCATCCTTAGTGCTTCAGGTTCCATTGCAACTAGCATTTCTTAGAAGAAGGTGAGTATCCGCGCCCGATTTACTGCTCTCATAACAGGCCTCCATAATAGAAGAATTTTTTCCTTTCAATGGATTTGGAAGTCCTCAGGTTTGTTGTAAAAAAAACATACAGAGCAATGTCCATGTTATGGTCGGCCCTTTGGGGGAGGGGTCCTGGTCCAGATCTAAACCAATGGGCTTGTCGCGGTTTGCGAATATAAATTATTTTATTGTTTTCCTCGACCGGCTGCTGCATAAATACTATTTACTATATAGGAACATTTCCATCTTCATCCCTGAGATAAGGTTCAGCCACGTCCCAAATCCATATCTGGAGGAAAGGAATAGAGATTATCAATGGAGTTGTATTTAAAGAGACAGTCCAGACTGCCCCACTCAAAAAGGATGTAAGCTCTTCCACCTCTGTACACCCTTATACCCTAATAGATTGTAAGATCTTCTCCTTCTGTATCCTCCCTTATACCCTAATAGATTGTAAGCTCTTCTCCTTCTGTATCCTCCATTATACCCTAATAGATTGTCAGCTCTTCTCCTTCTGTATCCTCCCTTATACCCTAATAGATTGTAAGCTCTTCCCCTTCTGTATCCTTCCTTATACCCTAATAGATTGTAAGATCTTCTCCTTCTGTATCCTCCCTTATACCCTAATAGATTGTAAGCTCTTCTCCTTCTGTATCCACCATTATACCCTAATAGAGTGTAAGATCTTCTCCTTCTGCATCCTTCCTTATACCCTAATAGATTGTAATGTCTTCTTCTTCTGTATCCTCCCTTATACCCTAATAGATTGTAAGCTCTTCTGCTTCTGTATCCTCCCTTATACCCTAATAGATTGTAAGCTCTTCTCCTTTTGTATCCTCCCTTATACCCTAAAAGATTGTGGGCTCTTCTCCTTCTGTATCCCTCCCTTATACCCTAATAGATTTTAACTTTTTTAATTAAGTAAAATCAAGCAAATATATACAATATATACAAAGTTACAATAATAAATAAATAAAATAAAATAAATAATAACTAAACAAAAAGAAACAGGCCTAACAATTCGGCATATAATATCCATTATTCTATATACAATCCTATATACAACCTAACACTACACACAATTCAGCAGGAAGACTAAGAGACCCCGTCACCTGTGCATGCAGCCGTTCTTCAAAAATCTGTCGTTGTTATAAAAAATCTATGGGTGATAAGAGACAGAAAAGCCCACCCAGAGGGAAGTCATGAGGACTAAGGAGGCCTGATGTTCCTCCACGCCTTCATCCAGGCCCCCCGTTCCCACCTGTCCCTCTCAAGCACCCGGATCTTGCCCACCTCATGCAGGATGTCATGCACCACCACCGGGACAGGGAGGACTTTCTTCCTAATGCAGAGCTGGCACCGTGCATTCCACGTGAAATAGCGAATCACTAGACTAACTATATATAAAGTGTCCAAACAAAAATCCCCTCTGTTCTTGAATGCCCCGTACACCCACTCAGCATAGGAAAGCTGGGAGAAGAAGGGGGCACCGAGGGTCAACCCCACCTGTTTACACACATCTACATTAAAGGGACACCGGAGCAGGAAGTGTTCCATAGTCTCCACCTCATCCTGACACTCCTCACGGAGACAAATTATCTCTGGCAGGCTGCGACTCTTCCGGATCCCCCTAAGGTAGAGTTTTCCAGGTAGAGTATTTCAAAGGAATTCTTGAGGAGTTAATAAGTCTCAAACCCTCCCTCATGATGGAGCCTGGGCAATCCCTGAGGGACAATGGCTCATGAAAAGCCAGACCTAGGACCCGACTCACCAGAAGCTTCCTCGGAGTAGATCTCATGTCCTCTGCCGTCAATTGCCATTGCCGAAGTATTTTCAAGCACGGGGCAACATAGGCCGGGAGCTGAGCCTGAGGAACTCGAGGGCTTTTCACCCGGCCACCATTCTCCCAGTCTCGCAGGAAGGGCTTAAACCAGGACTGGAAAATACCCACCCAGCCAGGCGGGCTCTCTGCCAACATGCTTCCAAAATTATGTTTCAGAAACAAGAGAGAGAAAAACGCTACTGGGTTGACCATCTCTAGGCCACCCTCCCGCCTGGATAGGTAAGTGACATTTCTTTTCACCAGGTTCATGCGGTTTCCCCATAACATCTGGAAAAACACGCTGTAGACCCTGGTGTAGAAAGATACTGGCAAAACACAGACGAAGCTGACGTATAAAAAGATGGGGATCAGGTAGGTCTTGATAAGGTCAACCCTTTCCCTGAGAGACATTTTCCAGCTCTTCCAGACTGCAACCTTGGCATTGGCAATTTCCAGCCCGCTCTCCCAGTTTTTTTGGCCATAATCACCAGGACCGAAATTAATGCCAAGGATCTTAATTTCCTGCTGGGGCATTGGGAAGGCGTCCGGAAGTTCGAAGCCCTCACCCTCCTCACCCATCCAGAAAACTTCACTCTTCTCATGATTGACCTTGGAGCCCGACGCTTCTGTATACTGTGCTATTAGAGAGGCCACTTCCTCTGCCTCATTTGTCCCAGAGACAATCACAGATACATCATCATCATAGGCAATGACCTTCAGAGGAGGCTCACCAGGCACACCCAGAGGAACCCCACATAACATGCTGCTCTCGACCCTCCTTATAAAGGGATCGATTGCAAACACATACAGTAGGGGACTCAGAGGGCATCCCTGTCGCACACCAGAGCCAACTTTGAAAGGCCTTCCAACCCAACCATTAACAAGAGGGAAGCTCTCAGCCCCTTCATACAGGGTTTGTAGCCAATTAATGAACCGCCCTGGCAGGCCGTACTTACCAAGAAGCAGCCATAGGTACTCATGATTGACCCTATCAAAAGCCTTTGCCTGATCTAACGCCAACAAGTACTTTCCCCAGCCTGCAGCCCTGCATCGCTCCAAGGCCTCCCGGACAGCTAAAACCGCTGAGAAGGTGCTTCTACCTTGGATGGAGCAGTGCTGATGACGGGAAAGCAGTTGCTCCGCTACTGACGACAAGCGCCAGAACAAAATCTTTGCCAGTATCTTTCTATCGACATTGAGAAGGCGGATGGGGCTCCAGTTCTCAATCATCGAAGAGTCCTTTCCTTTTGACAGAAGGATCACAGCCGAGCGCCTCATGGAGGGAGGGAGGGAACCCTCTGCCAGACAGCAATTAAAGACCTCCACCAAATGTGGTGCCAGGATGGTCTTAAAACATTTATAAAATTCAGCTGTCAGACCATCTGACCCGGGTGACTTTTTGATGGCAAGGTGATCAATCGCACTTACCACCTCATCGGCAGTGACCGGCTCTGTCAAGCTAGTGATAGAACGGTCACCATTTTCCAATCCTGGAGTAGAATCCAGGAAACTTTCCATCTTTGCCCGGTCAAGAACCTTTCTGCCCAGGAGGTCAGCATAAAAGGACCTAATAATCTCCAGGATCCCAGATTTAGATCTTACCAGGGAACCTGTGCTATCCTTCAGACCAAGGACAGTCTTGAGAGCTGCAGCCTGTCTGCAATTCTGATAGGGATTGGGTGAGTGGTATTTCCCATAATCCCTTTCCAGAACCAGAGAAGCATGCCGGTCATACTGACACTTCCTGAGGAGAAGCTTGACTTCAGAGATTGCCCCTTGATCTCCACCATTCGAGACAAGGATGTCAAGTTTCCTCCGCAAGCGCTGGTAGGCAATGTATTTATCAAGCTGTTTTCTTTTTCCTAGGCCCCTGAAAAGCCCAGCAATTCTCATTTTGGTCAGCTCCCACCACTCAGACCTGCTGCTGCAAAAATCCTTAATGGAAACCTGTGCCTGAAAAATATCCTCAAAAGATTGTCTTACCCCCTCCTCCTCAAGGAGAGCCGAATTCATCCTCCAGATGCCCCTTCCTCTAGGGGGTGTGTCAGAGGCATTCAAGACCATCGATAGTAAAAGGTGATCGGAGAACTCGACCGCCTGCAGCCGTGGAGGCTGAGAAGCCGAGCCCTCCTTCAAAAAAAACCTGTCTATTCTACTCTGACTGCTACCTCGCTGAAAAGTGAAGCCCGTGAGGTCTGGGGAGTGCTTAATGTGCACATCTTCCAGACCTGCCTCTCTAACTATGCTATTCAAAAAGAGACTATCGCAGCCCAGCTTGCCTTTGGAGGTGATTTTAACACCGTGACTAGGCCCATGGACAGGAGAGGCTTCAAAGACTACTGGCCGGGCTGTAAAAAGGAACAGCTTGATCTTTGTAAGGAGGCATTTTCTGTCCCACTTAGTTTGGGGTCCATAGATATTTATTAGGCGCAGGTCCTGCCCCCTTACAATGACGTCCAAGACCATGCACCTCCCGATCTCCACCTCAATGACTCGCCGGCAAGTTACCATGTCGGTTTTAAAAAGCACCGCCACTCCGCTGTAAGGCTCAGCCGCAAGAGACCAAAAAGAGGGTCCGTGCCTCCACTCCCGCTTCACAGCGTGAATGTCGGCCAGACTAGCCAATCTGGTCTCCTGCAAAAACAAAATGTCAGCATCAAACTGGCTAAGAAAAAATAAGGCCATAAAACGAGCGCTTACTGATTTAATGCTGGCAACATTAATGGTTGCCACCTTTATTGGAGGGGGAACTGCCATCAGTCTCATTCGGGAGAATGTCTCTTAGCCTTCCCTCCGGCCTCAATATCAGATCCCTCACGCTTACTGGAGGAGACTGGTGTTTCCACCTACATATCTGAGACCTCAGAATCAAAAGAAGAAATCTCTATTGAGTCCTCAGAAAGTACCTCAAACCGGTTGAAGAGCTGCACCCCATGGCTCTTCCCCGGTTCTGGCACACCATTGTCCTTTTTTCTTTTCTTCTTGGTGGCAAACCTGAGAGCAAGGTAATCCTGATCCTCAGGGGAGAGTCCAGACCACGCTGTCTTGGGATCTGAACTCCCACCCTGCTCAGAAGGGGGTGCAGGATCAGGATCACCTAGCCCCAGCCTGCGAGGTTTTACAGCAGGGGCCACAATTACTGGGACCCCCTTGGTACTTGCAGCGCCAGCCCCCCGGGCCGCCTCAGCTATTAAATTACTAGATCTTACATTGGTGGTTGCTGACTTGGGGGCAGACTGTGGATTCACCTTAGGGGCCCCTGCAGATGGTACAGGAGCGGGCGCAGGAGCCTCAGGAACCCCCAGCTGAGTGGGGGGAGGGACTGTAGACGGGACAGCACGGGAATGTTCCTCCCTATCCAGCCGCAGCATTTCCTGCACCACTTCCCTATCCAGGTTGTGCCAGGCCTCAGGACACTGACTATAAGGGTGGCCGAGCTGGTTACATAGATTACAGCGGATGGTATTGCAGTCCTTAGCCAAGTGTCCCAAGCCCTGGCACAACGAGCACCTAAGAAGCGAGCAGGAGGAGCTGAAGTGACCCTTGGCCCCACATTTATGGCAAACCTTGGGCTGACCAGGATAAAATATAGGCTGAAGATGGCAAGTGGGTGACCTGGTTGCCATTCCTGCGGAGCCTCAGGGTCACTGACCAGCCCCCAGTCCAGATATCCCGATCGTCTAGGATCTTCTTCAGGGGAGTGAGAACATCACCATAACGCTTCAGCCAGACAGTCAAATCAGAGGGGGGAATGGACTCATTTCTAACCAGTATGGTGACATTTTTGACGAGCTGCTGTCTAGAGACCTGGATGGGAGTTAACCCCTTCCAGGAAAGATCTTGTTTCAGCAGCTCGTACCGCTCCCAAAATAAATCCATCCCTTCTGGTTTGACGAAATTCAAGTCATGTTCTGCACTCCCTACTGGACTGATCAGGGCAAAAATGTCTGCGGCTGTAAATCCCATGCCAAGGATGAGATCCACCACCGCCCGCCGGGTGATAACTGGCCCCTCCCCCTCCCACTTAAGCTGGACCAGGTTGCGCCTATTAAAGCCGCTGGCAGGGGCATTGGCCTCACTGGGCACAGATGCCCTTTCACCAGCAGCTTCTCCTCCGCGCCTGGCAACCTGGGCATAGGACACAGGGGACTGCACTGCAGCACCAACAGCATTATTGGCCCTACTCCCTGTGCCACCTCGCTGGATGAAATACAGGGCAGGGCGGACAGCAGGGGCCCCAGCATTAGGTGGCACAGTCTTCTTATTGTCCACCTGAGGTGCAGGTGAGGGGACAGTCACAACATCAACATCAGTCACAGCAGAAAGTCCAAGAATAGAATTAACCCCTGTGGACTAACCCCAGACACAGCAGCAGTAACAGGAGCAACAACATCAGTAACAGCACCCAAACCAGCTGAAGCAGAAACAATAGAAGCCCTGCCAGCAAGACCCAAACCTGCGGGTGAGTCACCCATGGCCCCAGGCCCACCAAGTTTGGCGCACCCAGGAACCCGGATGGGTGCCAGGCTGGTACTTACGGCTGGCGCCACCTCACCCTTTTCAGAGCAAGGAGCGCCATAGTCTTCTATACCCCCTGACACAGCGCCTATGGCGCACTCCGCAGGTTGGCTGGACAGATGGTCCTTAGCTGGCATGGGCTCCTCAGGCTGGCGGCTGTCCTCTGGAAGATCTGCTCTAGTAGGGGCTACCTGGATGCCCAGCGATGTCACGCACTCATGATGTGTTGCCTCAGCAAGAGAGTCTTCCAATGCTGGTTCCGGGGCTCCCGGCTCTGCTACTGCTGCAACTTTGGGTGGAGGTACAGCTGGAGAATCCTCCACCATCGGGGTCTCATCCACATGGTCGGCCTCTTCCTCCTTCACAGTGGGGCCTGAGCGCTGCATGGATTTAAATCGCTCCTCGTTTTTATACTTTTCTTTAAAGGCCCCACTGCTTGCTTTAAGGGACGCAACTAGCTTTTCCTGCTGCCGACATGCTGATTCAAGCTCAGC
This sequence comes from Gastrophryne carolinensis, assembly GCA_027917425.1. NCBI lineage: Eukaryota > Metazoa > Chordata > Amphibia > Anura > Microhylidae > Gastrophryne > Gastrophryne carolinensis. Next base: position 629,311,559 of record CM051234.1, on the reverse strand, counting down.
TAAATCTGCTTTATTTGACCGCTTATCCAATCCCCGCACCTTGCTGGTGTCCATTTTCTTTTTCTTTAATGCAATTTTCATCTTGCACAGCTTCTCCTCCTCCTTCGCCACACTGCACAAATTACTGCATACACGGCTGCGAAAGGCTGACAAACTCTCACCGGGCTGGGGCACCGTGGTGTTACTAGCGCCGCTGGTGGAAGCAGTCCCGGGATCCGGAGGTTTAATATTCCTTCGGGGGTACCGGCGCGACTCACCCCCGGAATCATCCATGCTGCCTGGGGAGGCACTCCCAGGAAAGCCCCAGGCTTCACAGGCCTCCGGTAATTAGGAGCAGTTGTGTGCTCTGGCTCTCACAGTGTGTGACCACACCCACCTAATTACCCTAATAGATTGTAAGCTCTTCTCCTTCTGTATCCTCCCTTATACCCTAATAGATTGTAAGCTCTTCTCCTTCTGTATCCACCATTATACCCTAATAGATTGTAAGCTCTTCCCCTTCTGTATCCTCCCTTATACCCTAATAGATTGTAAGCTCTTCTCCTTCTGTATCCACCATTATACCCTAATAGATTGTAAGCTCTTCCCCTTCTGTATCCTCCCTTATACCCTAATAGAGTGTAAGATCTTCTCCTTCTGTATCCTTCCTTATACCCTAATAGACTGTAATGTCTTCTCCTTTTGTATCCTCCCTTATACCCTAAAAGATTGTGTGCTCTTCTCCTTCTGTATCCTCCCTTATACCCTATTAGAGTGTAAGCTCTTCTCCTTCTGTATCCTCCCTTATACCCTAATAGATCATTAAGGTGGGAGGAGGTGTGTGAGTGAGCTCTCTGCAGGTGCTCTGAATGTCTGGCTCTAGCCCAGGGCCTGGCTGCCTTGGGTGGGGTCGCTCCCCAGGTGAGCTCCAGGCTTCTGGGTCTGAATCTGGAGTCCATGTTAGAGACCCTCTGGCTACTGAATATGCTGCTGACTGGCTGACCGCGGTGGATTACAATGAAGGTGGAAGAGTCTTTATGGAAGAAAGTTACAGTAGTAAGTGAAGCTGGAATGGAAGTGGTGGATAATAATGATGATGGGCCGTGTAGCAGTGTCTGTGTGCAGCATGTAATGGAGGGAGGGCGGCAGCCCCAGCAAAGTGACTGTGCTGATCCAGGCAGGGAGATCCAACAACCTGTTGTGATGGACACTCAGCAGCCAGCTCAGGCCGGCAGTGGGAAGCAGCACAAGCTGAGGAGGACATCTTTGGAAAGACTGACAATGCAGGAAAACCTGCAGCAGAATGTGTGTTTGAGCCGAGAGTCCCGGGCCCTGCGATCCAAGACCCAGCCGGCCACCGGTGACCCCATAACTGGGGGGAAATCTGCTAAATCTGCAACTGTGTAAGAAATAGAGAATTCCCATTAAATATAAAATATTAGATATATAAGTTTTTTGAATATCTAAAATAGCACTCCAAGTAGCTTCCCTGGCTAGGATGGTAATTGAGCCTCTTAGATGCTAATTTGGTATCATCTCAGACATCTTGGCTGCGGTCGGGTGGACACAATAGATTTGGGTGTACAAAGGATTCCTAACTATCTAATGTAAATTAAGTCAATACCTGCTCATGGAATCCCTTTGTGAGCAGAGGTACAGTCTACAGGGAGGGGCTAGCCCTTTCCAACAGGAAGGGAGGTGGCCTAAAAGGAGGGGAGATATTTTTGGGGAGTTGAGAGAGGACGAGGGGAGAGGAAGGACGTGTGGCATGAGGTCCCTGTATTGGTAATTATGAGCAAGCAACTTTAGGCCTAGTTGGCAATTGTAACAGTACATGTTAGAAATTGTTTTATTTGTTTAGTCCCTGTGATACCTATACTGTCTAGGTGGTTAATTTAACTGTTTAGGCCCTTATTTTTATATACATTTTGTATTATTTTTACATATGTACTGCTGTCCTTTATCATAAGCCTGTGCACAATACAATTTTTTATACATTCTCATTGGTGTGATTCCTTACGTCATCCACAACCTAGAACCTACAGTGGGCATTTATTGTTATATTAATCATTGATATTTTTATTGAGGTTTTTATAATAATAATTGTTTACAAATTTGGACGAGCAAAGGCAGGAGGTTTGTTGGTGTGACTGGGGATCATATTAGTGATTGTGTATTATTTTGTTGTGCATAGAGCTTGTGGTGTGGGTACAGTAAGTTGTTGTACTAGGATAGCACAGGGACTAGTCAAATATATTTTGAGTACAATTGTCCATTAGTTGCTAGTAGTGTTGGAGCAAAATGGAAAGTCTTAATAAGATATTGTTTAGAGTAAAAGACCCTCTTGAACTTATCAAGAAAATGGAGGAAACTCTCAAGCCTTGGTCAGTAGCTAAGGAATATGTTGCAAATGCAATTGTAGGTAGGAAACTCTCTAAGTCAGAGGGTAAACATGCATTAATTTATGCTGCATGCTGGATAGCAAAACAGTGTGAATTAATACATGAGGAAAAATTAAGCCTTCAGAATGAGGTAGAATTTCTGAAGAATGCCTTGAATCTTATGAAGGTAAACGCTGAAGTGCTTGCTGCGGTCCAGGTGGATGCTCAGCAGCTTGAAGCGGAAAACAAGAAGTTGCACATTGAAAAAGATTTGTTAGTGGAGGAACTGAGGGCTGCAGACTGTAAGATTAAGCATTTGGCTGCAACCAACAGTAACCTACAGGCAAAAATACTTTCATGTGCTACACAGAGTGCTAAACCATCAGAGGTGATAAAGGCAGAAGAGGTGGTTAAGCTTGAAAAGGGTATCCAGGTAGAGGAGCCTATGCAAAGCTTAGATGAGAGCAATAAGCTAGAGAAGGCCCCCCAAGCTAAATGTGGCCACCAGACACAGAAAGTTAGAGCAATAGAGAGGGTATTTGCTGTGCATAGCTCTCAGGGCAGGAATAGCACTCGGGTAAAGAGTGTTAGAAAAGTTAAGTGTTTTTCTTGTGGTCATTTAGGACATGTAGCTAAATGGTGCAAATTGAAGTATACAGATCAGGTTGTTAATAAACCTCCCCACGTTAAAACCCACAGAAGACAAGCCATTGTCTACTCTGCTAGGTGGGGTAATGGAAGTTACAATCAGAGAAAGTTTGTAAGGGACCATACAGGTTTTAGTAAACCCGCCATGTTGGGTTCCTTAAAAGCTCTTAGGATCCAAAATGGCCGTCTACTGGATGAAAACAGACAGTTAAAGGAGGAGAGGGGACGGTTTGCAGAGCAGTATAGGGCTTTTCAACTGGAGGTTCAAATATTCAGGAAAGATCAAAGGCTTAGAGAGTTAAACTCAGTCCCTGTGAGCCCAGTTAGATTGTCTGCATAGAGGTTATTAATGGTTTTGGATTTTATTTTGCAGGAATAATGACCATGGCAAAACACTGGTATCCCTTTTGTCTGTATTAAAAAAACTCAAAGATATTGTGAAGACCTTAACATGGAGTTTGTTAACTTTTATTTTTACTCCAATGTTAAGGACAAGCTTCAAATTATAAATGTGTTCACTGCAGTAAGGATTTCAAATTCTAAATTATTTTTGTAGGTTATTTTGGTTAAAATGCCTTACTGCCAGCTGGTGTGGAAATGGGGATTTGTTAGGTGGGTGGACTTTTCCCTCACTACCCCAGATGAGTAATTGTTTTTTTCTTTTAGTTTAAAATGTGCTCATCTAAGGCCAGCCTAGTGGTATTTTTTTGTAGGAGTTGCCATTGTTGTATCTGTGCACTAAGAGCGGGAAAACTGTACTTTGTTTTCTTTTGTTTATAGTACAGTCACACCCTCAGTGAAACTAGGGAGGTCACAGATACTTATTTTGCATTTGTGTTGTTGGAATTTTTGTATTTTTTCCATAGTTCAATGGCAATTTGTTTTAAGTATCGAGAATAGTCTCAATATTTTTGGACCACTAAAATGGAGCATTATAAATGTATTTCGAATTCAGTGTGTGCTTATGGCATTTTTGGTGCTTTGCTTTTTGGGTTTTTATGCAAGCTTTGTTTTTATTGATTTTTTTTTTAGGACATCATATTTGCCAAAAAAAGCACACACAACCTTATTATTTTTGTGGTCTTCATAAGGTTTTTTTTTATTTTTACTGTTTTACCTTTTGTAAATGTATGAAGTGGGCGAATACTTTTTCCTGATATTCTTGCAATTTTGTACAGCCCAAATGAGAATGCCCCTTTGCTACTGTATTATATGTAATATTTAAAGCAGTCACCTGGTACTACTACTACTACTACTACTACTAATGTACTATGTTGGTGGGTTAATCGTGAGTTGTTTTTAAATTATGGGCTTGTCACTTTTTGTGAGTTTTGATTTCCTTCGGGTATATAATTTTTGTTGGAGGGGGTAAAATGTTTATTTTTATTAGACATTTTGTTTGGTAGTCAAGCTCACATTAGAGACCTGCAGTTTTAAGTACAGTTTATGGGTTTTCTTTTGTGTAAAACAAACAAATCAAGCGGGGGGGTAAGATTTTTCTCCCAAGAAGATTTGAGTCATTTTGTTGTGTGTTTTTTTTTTAAGTAGTATGATTTATTGCTAACAGGCCATATTCAGTTATGAAAATGACTTCGGTTTAATAACCTGTGTCTCCAAAAGGTCCAGCACTAAATGTGGGATATGTTGGGATAAATGTAGCATTTTGCATGGCAATATGGGTGGCATTTGTATGGATTTGCAGAGATAGATATGATTTTAGTAACAGGTAGAGTGTTAATGTACCAAGCAACTGCCGAGAAAAACTCCCAGCCACAATACCACTCCATTTCCCCTGATCTTTGTCCTTATTTTCTATGACATTTCCACTTGAGAGGCTAAAGGTGCCAGTGGTGTCTGCTATGTGACCAGTACCCTGCTATGAACTGCCGACTGTTGTCTTATTAAACCTTCTACAATCAACTATTGCTACCCATGTGATTCGCATGGAACTGCTTAAGTGAGCACTGCAAGTTTGAAATGCTCAGTGTACCAGCGGCTCTTTCGTTGTCTCTTGGAATTTCAAGAAACTGTTTCCCTTAAGGTACCTATATCTCCAGTATTGGACAGATGGTACATATTCAAGGGGAGACAGGAAAGAACTACAATCAACACATGTGCATCTTCATATGGAGGCAGGGATACTTTTGGTCACTCCACCTATTAGCAGAAAAGGACTGTGGGGAGATGATCACTACAGATGGAATCAACTAGGTGGCTGCAGAAGAAGAGCGTTAGAGGTGGCAAAGAAAACTGTTATCAATTTAATTTGTTGAGTCTCAGGTTTATCTCAGTAAATCCATATTGGTGCTATTCAAACATTTTAACTTAAGTTGGTGAGAATTCGATTATATAAAATATATATATATAATCTCATTCTCAAGTGGGCGACTGTAAGAAATAGAGAATTCCCATTAAATATAAAATATTAGATATATAAGTTTTTTGAATATCTAAAATAGCACTCCAAGTAGCTTCCCTGGCTAGGATGGTAATTGAGCCTCTTAGATGCTAATTTGGTATCATCTCAGACATCTTGGCTGCGGTCGGGTGGACACAATAGATTTGGGTGTACAAAGGATTCCTAACTATCTAATGTAAATTAAGTCAATACCTGCTCATGGAATCCCTTTGTGAGCAGAGGTACAGTCTACAGGGAGGGGCTAGCCCTTTCCAACAGGAAGGGAGGTGGCCTAAAAGGAGGGGAGATATTTTTGGGGAGTTGAGAGAGGACGAGGGGAGAGGAAGGACGTGTGGCATGAGGTCCCTGTATTGGTAATTATGAGCAAGCAACTTTAGGCCTAGTTGGCAATTGTAACAGTACATGTTAGAAATTGTTTTATTTGTTTAGTCCCTGTGATACCTATACTGTCTAGGTGGTTAATTTAACTGTTTAGGCCCTTATTTTTATATACATTTTGTATTATTTTTACATATGTACTGCTGTCCTTTATCATAAGCCTGTGCACAATACAATTTTTTATACATTCTCATTGGTGTGATTCCTTACGTCATCCACAACCTAGAACCTACAGTGGGCATTTATTGTTATATTAATCATTGATATTTTTATTGAGGTTTTTATAATAATAATTGTTTACAACTGGACATAAATCTGGGAAGTTATCAGACAAGGCAAATACTGAGCTGGGGGCAAATGGCCACAAGTCTCCCAGGACTGAGGCAGCAGAGACATTCAAAGACCCAGCAGGAAAGCCAAGGCGAAAGGCAAGTCTTAAAGAGACAGAGCGCGCACCAGAACTACAGCTTACAGACAAGATTCCAGATTTAGTCAACAACATTAACAGCTTAAGAGCATCCAGGACACAACTGCAAGGACACATAGAGGAAATGAATGAACTAAAGACAGCAAACCCCAGCATGGCAGCCTACTATGATGAGCTGTTACAGACTTTCCGCACACAGCTTGCTGCAATTGATAGAGACATTGAGACACTTGAGAAACAAATGGGGCCCATGGCAGAGAGATACAAGAACCTGGATCAGTTTGAGGAGTCTCAGAAGCTCCTAAAACACAGATACCTGAACCCGGCTCAGCCACCTCCTCACCATCAGAGCAGGAGACATCCTCACAGGAGCTGCTGTACAGGACCCCAGTGCTGCAAGATTCTGCCCCTTCTTTTCCTGATGCCTGCCAAGTAAGCCAACCACCCCCAGGGGGCAGCAGTGAGCAATCCCTATATGGCTCCAGTGATGGACTCTGTGTTTCACAAGGAGCCCTCCCTCAGCCTGAGAATGGATGTGATGCAGCCAGTGACACTTTGGAAGTTGGAGAGACCCCCCAAATTGCAAGCACGGGGTCACAGCCGGGACATAGTGACACATCTGAACTGTCCCCCAATCGAGGAAACAAGCAAGCAAGTCCCAATGCATTGCAATCTGTTTGGGACAATGAACAGCCTGCGGTTCTTGATAGTAATGGGACTGAATCGTCTGCATGCATTAAATACCATTTTGTGAATACTCACCTTGTAAAATGGATATTATAAGTATGTCGCACACCCCGCTTCAAGATATTCATAACCTGTGGGTATACTGACCTGTAGAGGGCGATCTGCAGAGATGATTGGAGGAAAGAAAGCACCTCCCGGTCCATAAGTACCTGGGACCTCCCACTCATTACCCAGTATAAAGAAAGCAGTAAGGTAAGGGACCAGGAAGAGCCAAATATAAGTCAAAACAACGCAAAGTTCACAATATGAAGGATCCAGAATACAAAAAGGGCGGGTTGAAGCGGGGTGTGTGACATACTTATAATACCCATTTTACAAGGTGAGTATTCACAAAATGGTATTATTCTAAGTATGTCACACACCCCGCTTCAAGATATTCATAACCTGTGGGACATCCAATAGCAGTGTCCATAAGGGGTGGGGATCCAAAACAAGGTATAAAAAACTACTTAAACCACTGCAGCCTGCAGAACTTTGCGGCCAAAAACAGCGTCCGCTGAGGCCCGAACATCGAATCCACGAATCCACCTACTGATGGAAGACTTGGCGGGCGCCAAACCCTTCTTGGGCCCAGATGGCACCACAAAGAAAGCGTCAGTCTTGCGAAAGGAAGACGTTACCACCAAATAGTACTTCACAACGCGAACTACATCCAAGGAATGCAGGGCCCTCTCCTTGTCATTGCTGGGATTAGGACACAGAGAGGGCAGAACAATATCCTGATTTAGATGAAAGGAAGAAACAACCTTAGGAAGGAAATCCGTCTTGAAATGGAACACCACCTTGTCCTGATGTCTTTCAAAATACGGAGCTTGAATAGACAGAGCAGCCAACTCAGAAACACGCCGAACAGTGATAGCTACCAAAAAGGCCACCTTCTGTGTAAGGGAAGACAAGGCAATATCATGCAAAGGCTCAAAAGGGGGACCCTGAAGAGCAGAAAGAACCAAATTCAAATCCCAAACCGGAATCAGAGGCTTCCTAGGAGGCCTAGGGCAGACACCTGCCCCTTCAGAGTACTGAGCTGGAGTCCCAGATCCAAACCATGTTGCAGGAACTCCAAGATTCTAGAAATAGAGAATTCCCTACAAGGGAAGGCCCTAGTCTCACACCAATCAATATAAGACCTCCAAGTCCTATAGTACACGGATGAAGAAGACCTCTTCCTAGCGCTAATAAGAGTCCGAATCACAGCATCAGAAAGACCTTCCTCCTTCAAGATGGAGGTTTCAGCAGCCACGCCGTCAAAGCCAGCGTTGGTAAATTGGGGTAACGAAGATGACCCTGTGTGAGTAGATCTGGCAGCAGGGGCAGAGCGAACTGATCTTCTGCTAGCCTTACCACGTCTGCGAACCAAACCTGTCTTGGCCACCTTGGGGCCACCAGAATTGCTGACGCTCCGTCCAGAGCCAGCACTACTCTGGCCACCATGGGAAACGGAGGGAACAGGTACAGAAAACCCAGATCCCTCCAGTTAAGAGACATGGCATCCATTGCCAGAGCCAGAGGGTCCTTCGCCAGAGACACGAATGACGGAAGTTTGTGATTGTGACGGGAGGCAAAGAGGACCCCCACCTGCGACAGATTGTGTGAAAGACCTTGGGATTGAGAGACCACTCCCCTTTGCGGGCTGACAACCTGCTCAGAGAGTCCGCCTCCGTATTCTCCACTCCCGGGATGTAGACCGCCGAGATGCACGGGACGTGGCTCTCCGCCCAGTCCAGAATCAGAGACACTTCCCTGAGGGCACTCCTGCTGCGAGTCCCTCCCTGGTGATTTATGTAGGCAACTGCCGTCCGATTGTCCGACCGGACCTGAACCGGCAAATCCCGCAGTTGATGAGTCAAATGACAAAGAACCATCCTGATGACTCTCAATTCCAGAACATTGATAGGCTCGTGGGCTTCCAGGGGTCCCCACAAACCCTGAAACTGTAGATCCTTCCAGAAGCCCCCCCATCCTGAGAGGCTGGCATCCGTGGTGACCACCTCCCAATGAGGAGTCTGAAAGGATCTGCCCTTCCGCAGGTTGGCTGAGTTCAGCCACCACCGAAGCGAGCGGCGAACTCGGGGAGACATCAGAAAGAATTGATCCAGCGACTGAGGAGACCTGTCCCAGACTGACAACAGATGGAGCTGTAGCGTCCTTGTGTGAAACTGAGCAAAGGGGACTGCCTCGAAGGAGGCCACCATCAACCCCACCAGTCTCATCCCTAGCCGGATGGACGGCCGCGGAATGGACATGAGCAACCGAATCAACTCCTGAATCAGAAGAACCTTGGACTGAGGCAGGAACACTCTGGCCTGATCTGTATCCAGAGACATTCCCAGAAAGGATATTATCCTGGACGGGTAGAGGAAGGACTTGGGGTAGTTGATCACCCAGCCGAACCTCTCCAGAGTGGATATTACCGTTCTGGTGTCCAATTCCGCTTGGCTGAATGACGATGCCATGATGAGGAGATCGTCCAGATATGACACTATGCGAATCCCCTGCGCTCTGAGGAGAGCCATTACCCCAGCAAGCACCTTGGTGAAAACCCTTGGAGCTGTGGTGAGACCGAAGGGAAGAGCTACAAACTGAAAGTGCCGATCCTCCACCGCGAACCTTAGAAACCTCTGGTGCGCGGGAAAAATGGGAACATGGAGGTAAGCGTCCTGGATGTCTATGGACGTCATGAAGTCCCCCTGACGAAGAGAGTGGATAGCAGAACGCAACGTTTCCATGCTAAACTTTCGCAGCCTGACAAACCTGTTGAGTATCTTTAGGTCCAGGATGGGCCGGACGGAGCCATCCTTCTTGGGGACCATGAACAGATTTGAATAAAAGCCTCGACCCCGGTCTAATGGGGGCACTGGGCAAATGACTGCCATTTCCAGAAGACTCGATACCGCCGCCCGGAGCTGCTGCGCAGCCAGTGCGTCCGGGGACACCCGAGACCTGAAGAAACGCTTGTAGCCGGAAGACACCACCCGTATCCATTTGTCCGAGACCTCCCGAATCCAGACCTGGGAGAAGTGTCGCAGCCGTCCCCCCACCCGCACGGGTGAGGGCGCCCCCTCATTGTTCAGCGGGCTTGGCCGCGGGTTTGGGTTTAGAGCCCCAATTGTATCCTGAATGGGCACGACCCCTGCCCCTATTCCAGGACTCTCCTCTAGTGGAAGGAAAGGCAAAACCTCTTCCAGCTCTGGAACCCCGAAAGGAAGGAGTGAAGGAAGCCGCTCCTCGAAAGGGGCGTCGTTGCTTCTTGCGTTGAGGTAGTTTACCACCTTTGGCTACGGAGTCCAATTTGTCGCCCATCAGCCGCCCACTGGCGCAACCAAATTGAACGCCTGATAGTTACCATTAGAGCAGAGGCTCTGCTACTCATCATCAAGGAATCATCCAAAGCGGCTAACATGAAGGACAAAAACACCTCACATCGTTTTAGTCCAAGAAACTCGTCACTGTCCGGATCCAAACCGGAAGAGGATAACAAGTCCCTGACCACCTTTCTATTAGCCACCACCAACAGCGATGAGGCACAAACAGGCCGTATGGCTGCCCCAATACTGGCAAAACCATGACAAGCCATCTGGTCAATGCGTTTATCCTCACCATCTTTAAGAGAGGAACAATCGGGGTTATTCAAAACGGCTGAGTTGGATAACCCCAAAATTGGGGCGTCCACCTCGGGGAAGGGATATCTTTTATCCCAACTCTGAGGAATGCCTGGGAGCCGAGCCGGCCTCTCCCATTCCTTAGAAATAATATTATCAAAATGCTTTTGATTAGGAAATTCCAAACGCGGCCTGGATTCCTCATAAAACTCCCCTTGTTGTCGAGGAACCGCCGCCGGAGGCGAGATAGCCAGAACCTCAAACATCTGAGTCAGAACATTAGGAGTATCCGAGGAAATCCCTGACCCCCGATCGGAATCAGCGCCAACAATTTGCTGATCATCAGAATTATATGAATCCTCAAATACCTCCCCTTCCTCCGGAGGGGAATAATCTGACCAATCAAGACCATCCGCATCATCGTATTCAAAATGAGTGACCGTTGACAAATGCTTTCTCTTAGCCGGTGCCTTCTTGGCAACCGCAGAAGAAATAAACTTTTCAATATTGGCCAATCTGGCACACACATCAGATTGCGACTGCCCCCCCCATGACAACGTCACACGGGGCACGGGTCAAAATGGGAGGGGATGAAGCCGGCGGCGCTGACCCAGAAGCCTGGGGTCCGGACTGCCGTGTAATAGTCTGCTGTGCACATGGTATACATAGAAATACATCATCCCCTGTTAGGGATACCCCACAACCCATACACTTCCGGGATTGTCCCGAGGGGAGCCCGGAATCCTGGGATGCCTCCATAAGGTGAACTTGTAATACGTCGCTATGACCGAGGGAATTACGCTAGTAAGCAACCCGGGATGCCCTTTTAATGTCCCAGTGGGAGGATTTGAAAGCTTTTTAAAATAATAACCCAGGGACTCTAGGACCGGGAAAGAACCCCCTAATTGCCACTGTGGTTCCGCCTGAAAGACACAGAAAGAACTTATGAGGATAACAGGCGATAAGGAACAAAAGAACACGCATACAAAGAAGGATGGGGGAGAAGGGGCCCACAGGCCACTCACAGTACCGCAGGAACGTGTAATGGCGTCCAGACCGTGAAGAAGAGGCTTTCTGACTAAGAAGAGGAAAAGGGGGCGTGGTCAACGCGAGACGCCAAGCTCCGCCCCCTCCTATGCAAAGCATTAGCTCCGCAGCGGCGCCAGAGGTAGATGGGGGCGGGCCGCAGTGACGCGCCGCAAGACCGGCCCCGCCCCCAAGAGGATAATCGTGAGGGAAGATTCCCCTCAGAAAAAAAGAGGCGCCAAAAAGGCCGGCGCCGCGGCGAATATGCGGCCGCGGTGCTTGGCCCATTAAAAGTAAAGTGAATGTGTCAGCCTGCGCGCCTATCTCCGCTGGCACCCAATACAAGGAGGGACGGGCCCCGGCCCCGCCCCCCCCCACTACGGTGCGTGAGGTAAACTACCTCCGCCATTACTACATAAGAAGAAAAGCCCAGCACCGCACAGAGGCCTCCCTCAATAACGGCTGCGGCGCTGACAATAAAGACAGTTAAAGAGACAAACACACCAAGCTGTATTAAATGACAGAAAAAGTTAAGAGAATAATAAAGAGGAGACCCACACCCCCCATCCCCACTGTGGAGAAGGGATCCTAGGAGGGCCATTCCAACGTTAAAACTAAGGGACAGGGCATCCCAAACCGGGGTCACCAACCCGGTGTAACCGTCTACCCTCTTGTATAGGGTCTCACGGTGGAGCATTGCCCCTGAGCACCTGAGGTGCTAATATACCCTCGCCTGGACCCGCAGCCACGGCTGGGAGGCATATGTATTCTAAGGAAAAAAAGGGTCCAAACGGAAATAGTTAAATAGCGGGCCAGGAATCATCCCGGCTACCTGAAATCCCCCTGTGCAAGGAGGAGACATCATCTTCTGACTTGCTCGCCGTCTGCAGAGATGAAGACTGGGTAATGAGTGGGAGGTCCCAGGTACTTATGGACCGGGAGGGGCTTTCTTTCCTCCAATCATCTCTGCATATCGCCCTCTACAGGTCAGTATACCCACAGGTTATGAATATCTTGAAGCGGGGTGTGTGACATACTTAGAATATAATGTTTTTCCTCCCACAGGTGACCAACCACAGGTAGCGGTTCCCCCTCAATCAAGACCCCGCAGTGATAATACTGGCAATGCATCTGGCCACGCTCCTCCTCAGAATGCCTTGAGTCGCGGTGCCCCATCTTTTAGCCCAGGCTTACATTACACCGGTCAGGCATTTAAGAGGAGGAACGTGGTAAGATTTAAGAATAAGGGGGCAAAGGAAGATCTGCCAGACAGGAGACATGTGATCCGGGAGCTCCTGTGTAACCGGATGGGGTTCACACCCGCAGATATCTTGGCCGTCATAAACCTTCCGGACAGGCAGGGCTACGATATAAGCTTCAAGCTCATGGCCAGCTTGGACAGGTTCTGGGCAAGTGTGACAAAGTTTAGGGGCGCTGAGGGATGGGACCAGTTTATCCTTATCCCGGTATCAAAGCCGGGCACTGTGAGCGTTAATATCTTGTTCTGAAATGAGTCCGTCCCCCCGCAGGATATTGTGATATGGCTGAGGAGACATTGTGATATGGTGTCTGACCTGACAAAGTGTCTTGATGATGATGGGATCTGGACGGGAGGCTGGAGGGTGCTGGTTAAGCTCAGGCAGCACAGTAATGTTACTTTACATTTGCCCAACTCCTTCTTTATCGGCCGTGAGAGGGGGGTGTGTTTCTATGCCGGTCATCCCCGCTTGTGCTTTAAGTGTGGGAAGGCCGGTCATGTGGCCGGAGTGTGTACTGTAGTGAAGTGTAACCTGTGCGGGGAGATTGGTCACACCAGCGCCATGTGCACAAATGTCCGGTGTAACTTGTGTGGTCAGATGGGTCATTACCATAAGGACTGCTCGGAGGCCTTCCATAACCTCTATAGCCAGGCTGCGGAGGAGCTGGAGGCAGCAGGTGAGGTTACAGAAGAGGAGGCTCTGATGTCTGGGCAGATAGTAACAAGGCCAGGGTCTGAGACAACTGAGATAAGAGATCAGACAGATGTAACCCCACAGCCTGTGGCCACCATCCCACGGCCAGCACCGGAGCAAGCTGATAGCCCATCTTCCCCTGTAGTCCCTTCCCCTGCTATGGCCCATTGCCCTGCTCCAGCCTCTTCTGCAGATAGTAAAGCCCCTGGTGATAAGAGAGGGAAAAAAAAGACAAGTCCACCCGCAGACCGGAGGGCGCATGGTCCCTAGTCCAAAAGCCAGGGAAAAAGCCCAAGGGCAGAACAGATACAGCAGTGACAGTTACATCAAACCGATATAACATTCTGTCTGAGTCAGGTGCAGATATTTCTGGGCACGATACTATGGAGTTGGAGCAAGAGTTAAAGCGTATAGCCAGAGAATGTGACTCGGGGTCAGAGGAGGACCCACCGACTAAGAAAAAGTCACCAGAAGCTATAGACCCTGATATGGAAGTAACTGGCAGGCAGGACGACTCTGATGATTCTGATCTATGATGGTGTTTAATGTGTTACTGCTCTACATAATGATGGCACCCAACCCCTGATCTGTAACCTGATGTATCTTCACTGATTAACCATTAACAGTATAGACACGATAGATAATGTATAGTATGTAGTATTCTGCTGTGTTGTTTGTTGTATACAAGTATACGTTATCTTTATATTATGTATTAATGCTGATTAGCTGAGTTTTGTTTGTTTGTTTACCAATAAAAATTCCCTTATACCCTAATAGATTGTTAGATCTTCTCCTTCTGTATCCTCCCTTATACCCTAATAGATTGTAAGCACTTCTCCTTCTGTATCCTCCCTTATACCCTAATAGATTGTAAGCTCTTCTCCTTCTGTATCCTCCCTTATACCCTAATAGATTGTAAGATCTTCTCCTTCTGTATCCTCCCTTATACCCTAATAGATTGTAAGCACTTCTCCTTCTGTATCCTCCCTTATACCCTAATAGATTGTAAGCTCTTCTCCTTCTGTATCCTTCCTTATACCATAATAGATTGTAAGCTCTTCTCCTTCTGTATCCTCCCTTATACCCTAAAAGATTGTGGGCTCTTCTCCTTCTGTATCCTCCGTTATACCCTAATTGATTTTTTTATTAAGTAAAATCAAGCAATCATATACAATCCCCTCGATTCAAAGAGGAAAAGTTAATTGATTTCGTATCGAAAATCGTAAGTTTGGGTGGGTGTTAGTCATTTTTTCCTGTTTTTTGGGGCATTTCCGACTCGCACGAGCCTACGTACGAATGCGTATATGCTCTTACGATCAGCGGAAGTTCGTTCCTAAATTTTAGGATCAAAACGTAAAACTTAGGATCAAATCCTAAAACTTACGATCAAAACGTAAAACTTAGGATAATTGGATGTGTTTAGGTGTGATTCAGAGAAACCTCTAAACGCGTTTTAAAAGAAAGCCACAGCCGACACCTTTTAGCAGCCGGATTGCTGTTCTTGAACAGGTTTTTTGGCTATGTGGAGGAGTCTGCGCGTCTTGTGCTCCAATGAACTGCATGTATCAGCATGGCCGAGGCCATTAATTGTATGGCAATGCATGCCTGATTTAATACATTTCATGTATGCCTTATAAAATCATTTTAATGTGGACCTTAATTAGTCCTTTGCATGTAAACCTTTATTTTGCAATATATTTGCGTTAATTAAAGAAACTTATGTCCTTTGTTATTTATTTTAAAATTGATGTACTAGAATAATATTTTTAGATAGCATTTATTGGTGTAGTTGTTTACCTTTGCTTTGTTTAATTATTTAAGCACATCTTTGGTCAGATGCATCACACTTACTGAGGAGAGGAGAGCGGGATAAAGTGCAGGATGTGGGTTACTGCTGTATTTTGCCCCCAGAGCTGGGGGCACGGACAGTCACAAGGCCCTTTCTGTTTGCAGGCTGCCCGATAATACCTGAGCCGCCATCTTGGCTGTTTCGAGGCTCATAACATGCAGAAGTTGCTGGGTGTTTTTTAATATTTGAGAGCAATCTGTATGTAGAGGGTGTGGGTAACCACACCCAAAATTTAAAGTTGTACCATTTGAAGCCAAAATATTAAAATTAAATCCACAAGTAAAAAATGCAAGTTAAGTAAAAATTAAACAAAGTAAGATTTACTTATGCAAATGCATTCATTAATGGTTGGTTACTACAAAATGAATGAAATAAAGAAAAATAAAAGAACAAATATTTAGAATGCACTTTAATGAGGTAAGTTTGTAGTGCGCAGCCGCAAGATCAGAAGGATTTACGTCCAGACAAAAAAGGAAAAAGGGCAAAACCAATGTTGCAACCTGAGAAATGAAACGGAAAAATCAGGATGGAAACTGACATAGGTCTGATTCCCGAACTGCCATACGAACGGACGTATATTTTAGGATAGAAACGTATTTGCTTATAGAATCACTCGCAAGTTCATACGAACGCACGAGCGGACGTGAAAAATAGGATGATCGTGACCCAAATCCAAGCTGTTACATGTTTCTTTGAATCAACCCAAATATATACAAAGTTACAGTAATAAATAAATAAAATAAAATAAATAATAACTAAACAAAAAGAAACAGGCCTAACAATTCGGCATATAATATCCAATATTCTATATACACAGCCGTTCTTCAAAAATCTGTCTTTGTTATAAAAAATCTATGGGTGATAAGAGACAGAAAAGCCCACCCAGAGGGAAGTCATGAGGACTAAGGAGGCCTGATGTTCCTCCACCCCTTCATCCAGGCCCCCCGTTCCCACCTGTCCCTCTCAAGCACCCGGATCTTGCCCACCTCATGCAGGATGTCATGCACCATCACCGGGACAGGGAGGACTTTCTTCCTAATGCAGAGCTGGCACCGTGCATTCCACGTGAAATAGCGGATCACTGGACTAACTAGATACAAAGTGTCTAAACAAAAATCCCCTCTGTTCTTGAATGCCCCATACACCCACTCAGCATAGGAAAGCTGGGAGAAGAAGGGGGCACCGAGGGCCAACCCCACCTGTTTACACATCTACATTAAAGGGACACCGGAGCAGGAAGTGGTCCATAGTCTCCACCTCATCCTGACACTCCTAACGGAGACAAATTATCTCTGGCAGGCTGCGACTCTCCCGGATCCCCCCAAGGTAGAGTTTTTCTTGGAAGGAGAGCCAGGCTATATCCTGGTATTTCAAAGGAATTCTTGAGGAGTTAATAAGCCTCAAACCCTCCCTCATGATGGAGCCTAGGCAATCCCTGAGGGACAATGGCTCATGAAAAGACAGACCCAGGACCCGACTCACCAGAAGCTTCCTCTGAGTAGATCTCATGTCCTCTGCTCTCAATTGCCATTGCCGAACTAATTTCAAGCACAGGGCAACAAAGGCCGGGAGCTGAGCCTGAGGAACTCGAGGGCTTTTCACTCGGCCACCATTCTCCCAGTCTCGCAGGAAGGGCTTAAACCAGGACTGGAAAATACCCACCCAGCCAGGCGGGCTCTCTGCCAACATGCTTCCAAAGTTATGTTTCAGAAACAAGAGAGAGAAAAACACTACTGGGTTGACCATCCCTAGGCCACCCTCCCACCTGGATAGGTAAGTGACATTCCCTAATAGATTGTAAGCTCTTCCCCCTTCTGTATCCTCCCTTATACCCTAATAGATTGTAAGCTCTTCTCCTTCTGTATCCTCCCTTATACCCTAATATATTGTAAGCTCTTCTCCTTCTGTATCCTCCTTTATACCCTAATAGATTGTAAGCTCTTCTCCTTCTGCATTCTCCCTTATACCCTAATAGATTGTAAGATCTTATCCTTCTGTATTCTCCCTTATACCCTAATAGATTGTAAGATCTTCTCCTTCTGTATCCTCCCTTATACCCTAATAGATTGTAAGCTCTTCTCCTTCTGCATTCTCCCTTATACCCTAATAGATTGTAAGATCTTCTCCTTCTGTATTCTCCTTTATACCCTAATAGATTGTAAGCTCTTCTCCTTCTGTATTCTCCCTTATACCCTAATAGATTGTAAGATCTTCTCCTTCTGTATCCTCCCTTATACCCTAATAGAGTGTAAGATCTTCTCCTTCTGTATCCTCCCTTATACCGTAATAGATTGTAAGATCTTCTCCTTCTGTATCCTCCCTTATACCCTAATAGATTGTAAGATCATCTCCGTCTGTATCCTCCCTTATATTCTAATAGATTGTAAGCCCTTCTCCTTCTGTATTCTCCATTATACCTTAATAGAGTGTAAGCTCTTCTCCTTCTGTATCCCTCCTTATACCATTGAGGGCAGGAACTGTCGCTGGAGGCTTGATACCGGGCAGCGCCACTTTCGCGTTCCCCTGCAGATTTGTGGGACAGGTCTGCATTGATCTGCATGGCCACCCACCATTGCCAGCAGCCATGTGGGGCCCTGATGAAGCAGCCAAAGCATGCCATTCTGCAAGTAGAGGAGTATCTCTGCCTGGTATTGGGCTTCCAGAATTCCAGGATTCAGATTAATACTTACACATGCTACATGTGTACAGTCATGGTGGTATATTATTGTGTATTTCCTATTTAATGTTAGGTCACTCACATGCTCTATTATTCATATGTATTGAAATTTCCCACGGACGCATAAGCTGGATCATCTGCAAAGAAGAATAAGAAAGACTTATCACATTACACTTACACTGTATGAGGCATTTTGGGAAATATCATATATAACAGTCACACTACTATTATTATAATCACTTCCTTCATGAGCTACACACTGCTGATGTTGATAGCAGGAAGTGGTGCATTGTAAGTATGGTGGGTATATAAGGTGTGTAACAGGTAAAAAAACATAGAAGAAATATTATGAGGAGTAAGATTTGACAGTGACTGATAAGGTGTCAGGTGGTAAATGTCAATAGGAATCCCATGACTTGCTATGTAGCTTCTATAGCAGTTGTCCCTAATCAACATGGCCCGAGGACAGGGATAATCCTGGGTTTTGATCCACTTTATTGATACTGTTGTACTAAGATAGGTACTAAAACTGCAAGTTTTAATTAGTGCCTGTCCAGGCGAAGTTGAAAAGAAAAAGAAATACTTACCTCTTCTCCCCTACAGCTGCTTTGGTGATGTCCGGCTGTTTAAAAAGGAACTTTGGAGGCGCGGGAGTCTCCAGAGCTGTCCAAGTTTCACTCCTTGGGGTATCCGAATTGGGATGCCCTGCTGTGTAAAATATCCCGGATCCCCAGATTTACTCACATGATCCCGGAGCCCTCACCGTGTCTCTGCGCCGCATCTGAATGGGTGGCAAGGGCACACCACAGCTAGAAGCCGAGTGGGTGACGTGGCCAGCAGCACACTCGGCTCCACAATCCAGATGGCTTGGCCTTAAAGTGGACCAAAACCCAGCTCGATCAGCTCGGGATTCCCCCCCCCCCCCCCCCCAGCTCGCCCCATTCACTTACCTCGTTTCCCAGTCCCACGGCGCATCTGAGACCTGCGGCTGCATCCCGCTATACCTAGCGTGCCCGCACCAGGCATTTGTGAATGGCCGGCACGGGCATACTCCCTGTTAAGAGGGAAGCAGAGAATGCGGCCGTCAGAGCCGATGCTTTTAGATGCGCCATGGGACCAGGAAGAGGTGAGCTGGCCTTGGCGTCCTGTGGGGTTTCACAAAGTGGTAAGGACCAGAACCCAGGATAGTCAAAATCCTGGGTTTTGGTCCACTTTAAGGGGATACAGAAGGCAAAGGTTAATGTTAGACTATTGTGTTAGGCTACGTTTAGCACTGCCCTAAACTGTTTTCTGTTTTTAAATTGAAGAAATGGCAGAGATATAGAGGTTTACAGTTGCAACGTAGGATTTCTCTTCTGAAACATGTGGGCGTGACCCTTGGCTCTGTGATGCTGCATAATAATCAGCATAATGGGCGGTGTCTGCAGAACAGGCATTCTCGTCACCCTAGCTGTTCCTCCTCTCTCCCAGTGTCCACAGTCTGATGATGTGAAGCTTTAGACCACTAGCTTAGCCCTATGATTGGTGGTCTATGGCAAAGGAAATTAGTTTGTATGCCGCTACTCTTTGCCTTGTTCCTACTTTCAGAAGCAGCTGCGTTCTGAGAGGAACAGAGAGCACAGCTATAATGAGGTGATCTGCTGAATGACAGTTTATGCACTATGCTTACAAAGTCCCTTTATGCAGAGCCGAAGGCATCCAAGTGAAATTAAGCGCACTGATTGGCTGAGCAGCCAAGCCTGCTCCATGGGAACGACAGAAAAGTGAGCGAATCTGGCGACCTGCGGATGCCCAGCCTGAGAGGAGACAACACACGGGTAAGTTCAATTCCTGTGTGTTTTTCCTCTTTAAAGCGGAATTCCATTCAGCTGGGATGGGTTGTAATTTAGTAAATTCACGCAAGGCCTAAGCCCCTTGGAAATGAAACGCGCCCACCTTTTTCTTTTCTGGCCCTTCTTCCCCCTTCAAACAGCCCTGGGGGTCCTTCTTCCTTTTCTGATGTTTTTTTGATTCCCATCTGCCCCTGCGGCTTAGATAAGCAGGGCCGGATTAAGTGTGGTGGAGGCCCCTGGGCACAAAATTTGGTGGAGGCCCCAGATACAGTATTTTTTTTCCTTTAAAATAATACATAGTCCAGCCAAGTAACTGATTGGTGGTTGTCTGGCACCCGCCTACTTACTGGATGTCAGAGCCAGTCCCTTGCGCCTCCCTTGTGCGGGTGCGTGCTGCTCGGGAACTCCTGCTTTGCCATTCTGGGTGGGGGGTAGTGTAGTCGCCCGGCTGGTTCCCTGCATTGAGCTGCCAGCGGCTGTGCTTGGTGGCTTATGTGCAGTGACAGCTCTGCACCCATCACTGTAGCGTTGCTGATGGCGGCTTTGCTGCTCTAGACTCTCCGTCCTGCCCTGTGGTGGCTTTGGCTGCAGGTTTGCAAAAACAAAAAAAGGCTCCGCTGCTGCCGATAGCTTTGTTGCTGGGCCTGTCAAACCAAAGACTGAAAATCCTCCTGGACCAGACTATAACCCAAAGGTTGGTGGAGGCCCCCTTTGCAGGGCAAGTGGTGCACGTGCCCCTTGCGCCCCCCTCATAATCCGGCCCTGCAGATAAGGCACAGTTTCCTTTTTCTTCAGCGTATCGTACACGTCCCTGCGGCGGTAGTCGCACCACTGCACTAGCGAGAGCCAGCAGTGATTGAATGAGCCTATAAGCGTGTGCACACACTGACAGGTTTATTCAATCACCGCGCCATCGTGAGCCCTCTTATGCATGCACAGTAGTGAGACTACCGATGCGGGGTCCAGTGTGATGCAGGGGAGGGGGCGTGGCTAGGGCCCTGGCTCCCAGTGAAATCTTTCAATAGGCAAGATTTCGTCCCGAGCTAAACCAATCAGAGTTCCATCAGTAACATGGCATATATTGGGGCTCTATAGCCGAGGAGAAGCCTGTCTACTAGGCTGCGGGTGTCTGATGGACTTAATGGTAAATACACAAAAACTTTTACAACGCAAAATGGTGAGTTGGGGGGGCATGACTGAATGCCTCTAAGGGGGTTATTCATGAAGGGATAGCACCAGGTAGTGCCTGGTGAACACTGGTCGCTGTACACAAAACCACATTTAAGAGAATCTGGTGAGTGCCTCTAACAGCGCCATGTAGCGTCCGATGTATAATTACAGGCAGCTCAGCGTATAGCGCCGGCGCTCTAGCTTCCAGGTATTACCTATCGCTCAGTGTCGCTCTCCCATACATTTCAATGGACGTTCATTTGCTTGTGTTTAAACAGCGTGTTTGGCAATTTTTTTTTTTTTTTGCTCCAATCGTGTGACCTCTCCTGGCTGCAAACAAACACTTTTATACATTTTTTTGACTTTTTATATTTTTATGCAGAATTGTCATTACAGGTCTGGCACTAAAGTGTTACAACAATGTCATTCCATGTGTTTTCGCTTTGTTACTGGTGGATATGTGTTAAAAAATAGACTTTAATCACACAGCGTCTGGCGCTCTGGGCTACAGTGACCAGATTTAGAGCGCCGACGCTGTGTGTGTCCTCCTTACCAAGTATGGTGTCAGTCGCTGAGAGTCGGTCGTACTGATCTGGTGCTACCTCTCATTCGCTGCAAAGCTGTACTGGTGTTACAGCGCGCAACATACATCACATTCATCAATGTCGGCCAGGTTACTACAGCAACTGAGGCGCTCTGTTACAGTGGCCGATAACCACTTACAGCGTCTACTAGTGGTCGCTCTAAGCGCCGCTATACAAACGCTCATTTGCTGATACCTGCCGTTAGTAATGAATCAGCCTCCACGTCACCTGGAGACTGGATTTCCACTTTAATCCTCCCCCAATCCTCATATTGTGTCCTGCATTATCCAGGTATCCCTACACTGCTTTACAGAGAGGCAACAAATAGGGCATAGCGACTTCTGAATGGTGGACAGGCACCCAAGGAATCCCACTCCCCAATTATTCATGCACTGGGTTTCTCTCTCTTTTAGGATCTTTAATGGGCCCACAAACAAGTTATTTTCCACAATGTTGTAACCTCATTAATAAACTGCATTTTGTCATATTGGAATAGATAGCTGAAACATCATCCGAACATATAACATCTCTTACCTTGAAAACTAACAGGCACCTGTTGTTGAGGACGCCTGAAAAAGAAACAGCATTTAAAACTGTAAAGCAGCAGCATGCACTTTTTGGATGTCAAGTACACGACCCATGATTTGTTTTTACATCCCCTTAAAGTGGAACAATACTCAGAATTTTGACTATTCTGGGTTTTGGTCCTTTGCCCCCAATTGGGCATGTCTCGCTGTGTGAAACCCCCCAAGTTGCCCGATCCGACTCACCCTTCCTCAGTCCTACCTAGCATGCATGGCCTCTCGTCCAATCAGCACGCTCAGATCCGCTCAAGCATGTGCTGCTTGACCGGGAAAACGCTGTGAGACTCACCTGAAGAATTGGTTTTATTTCCTATCCATTCCAGGCCGTCCCTTCCTCATTACATCTGGGTCTTCTCCGCCCGAAGGGGCGTGGAGTGCAAGATCAAAGATGTGGCTCCCCCCCAGCCCCCTATAAATAGCAGCTGCCTCTTAACTAAGCCCAGTAATTAAAAAGCAGTAACTCAATAGCAAGAGGCAGGTCGGGAGGCCCCGAACATAGGAGACCATGTTACTTCACATAGCCTCTGCTTGTATTCCCTCGAACCTATGATCCGAAATTTGTATAACAAGTGTCCTATAAACAAGTAATGGTTCAATCACCATAAAAAATACATGCAAGACAATAATAAACCTTTAAGAGGGCGGGTTGGACGGCCTGGAATGGATAGGAAATAAAACCAATTCTACAGGTGACACAGAATTGCATTTTTCCTTCCAATCCATTCCAGGCCATCCCTTCTTCATTACATCTGGGACATCCAAAAGCCGTGTCCATATAGGCGGGATCCCCAGTGCGGAACAGCAGGTAGTTTATTTCACTACCGCCTGAAGCACCTTTCGGCCAAAAACAGCGTCAGCTCACATCCACTTTGTAAAACTTGGTAAACGTATGAACTGAAGACCAAGTGGCGGCCTTAAATACCTGTTCCACCGAGGCCTGATGCTGAAAGGCCCAGGAAGCACCAATGGCCCTAGTAGAATGAGCTGTGATCCGAAAGGGGGGTTCTTTCCCCTTGGTAGAATAGGCTCGTACCACCGCCTGTCTAATCCACCTACTGAGTGTGGACTTGGCTGGTGGAAATCCCTTTCTAGAGCCTTCCGGTAAACAAAAAGCAAATCCGATTTCCGGAAAGATTCAGTCGCAGCTAGGTAATATCTTATGGCCCTGACCACATCCAAAGCATGAAGAGTCCTCTCTTTAGGATTAGCAGGTGCTGGACACAAGGAAAGTAAGACAACTTCCTCATTAAGGTGAAAAGGAGAAACGACTTTAGGCAAAAAATCAGGCCTAAAACGAAAAACCACCTTGTCTCTGTGCAATTCAAAATAAGGTGGCTTCATACATAATGTGGCCAATTCCGATACTCGATGCACAGAGGTGATCGCTACTAGAAAAATCACTTTGAGCATCAGCATAGTCAATGTAGCGTCATACAAAGGCTCGAAGGGGGCACCCTGGAGAGCAGATAACACCAGATTCAGGTCCCACACCGGTAACACTGGTTTTCGCGGTGGGCGAACATGAGTGACCCCCTGAAAAAAGGTTTTGATCTATGATTGGCAATAGACTTCTGGAAAAAAATGGATAGGGCCGAGACCTGACCCTTGAGGGTGCTCAGCTGGAGGCCCAAGTCTAGATCATATTGCAGAAACTCTAGAATTCTAGAAACAGAATATCTCCGGCAAGGAAGGTTCCTGGCCTCACACCAAGCGATATAGGCCCGCCAAACTCTGTAGTATATCATGGAAGAAGTCTTCTTCCGTGCCTGAATCATGGTGTGAATAACCGTGGCCGATAAACCCTTCTCCGACAGGATGGAGGTTTCAACAGCCAGGCCGTCAAAGCCAGCGTCCGTAAATTCGGGTGCCGAAGCGACCCCTGTGTGAGAAGCTCTGGATCGTCGGACGTGAGGAAGTGATCTGTTGACATCCTTACTATGTCCGCAAACCAACTCCTCCTTGGCCAATGAGGAGCCACCAGGATGGTTGGTACCCCCTCCTGGACTATCTTGCGTAGTACTCATTCCAGGAGCGGAAACGGAGGAAAAGCATACAGAAGATTGAACCCTGTCCAGGGAATCGCCAGGGCGTCTTTTGCTATGGCCAGAGGGTCTCTTGAAAGAGATACGAACCTTGGAAGTTTGTGATTGTGTCTGGACGCAAAAAGATCCATGTCCGGTTGACCCCAGCGGAGGCCTTCCTGCTGAGAGACCATTCCCCCAGATGCAAGGACTTCCTGCTCAGGGAGTCCGCCTCCTGGTTCTCCACCCCTGGGATGTAAACCGCCGAGATGCAGGGAACATTTTCCTCTGCCCAACTCAGAATCCAGCTTACCTCCTTGAGAGATCTCTTGCTCCGAGTACCGCCCCTTTTGGTTGATGTAGGCTACAGCCGTCCGATTGTCCGACCGGACCTGAACCGCATGGCCCCTTAAATTAGGGGTCAGATGTAGGAGAACAAGCCAAATTGCCCTCAGCTCCAAGAGATTTATGGGTAACTGGTTCTCTCTCGGACCCCACTGACCCTGGATCTTCTGGGTCTTCCAAATGCCTCCCCAGCCTGTAAGACTGGCATCCGTGGTAACTATCTCCCAATGGGGAGTCCGAAAGGACTTGCCTACCAGCAGATGTCGAGGATCCAACCACCACAAGAGGGATTACCTGGCCGGGGGGGGGGGGACAGCACAAATCCTTGGTCCAGGGATTCCGTTGACCGATCCCAGCTGGCTAGTAGGTTCAGCTGAAGAGGCCTCATGTGGAATTGAGCAAAGGGCACTGCTTCGAAGCAAGCCACTATTAGGCCCACCAATCGCATCCCTAGGTGCACCGATGGATGTTGATAAGCCAGCAAGGCCTGTATCTGCGTCTGGAGACACAAGACCTTCTGCTGTGGCAGAAAGACCTTGACTTGAACAGTGTCTAGGTTCATCCCCAGGAAGAATCTCACTGTTGACAGAGTGATATGCGACTTGGGGTAGTTGATCACCCAACCGAAAGCTTCCAGTGTTGACAGCATGGTCCGGGTGTCGCTCTCGGCCTCCTAAAGGGACGGGGCCAAGATCAGAAGGTCATCCAAATAGGGTAATACACGAATACCCTGACCCCTCAGGATAGCCATGAGGCCCGCCAGCACCTTGGTGAACACCCTGGGAGCTGAGGATATGCCAAAGGGGAGTGCCACCAACTGGAAATGCTGACCCTCCAATGCAAACCTCAAAAACTTCTGATGCCCCGGAAAAATAGGGATGTGTGGATACGCATCCTTGATGTCCACCGTAGTCATAAAGTCGTTGGGCCGAAGCAACCTCACCGCCGACCGCATGTTTCCATGCGGAAATGTCTGACCCTTATAAACTTGTTGAGGCCCTTTAGGTCCAAAATCGGCTGCACCGATCCGTCCTTCTTGGGAACCGTGAATAGGTTGGAGTAAAATCCCTGACCCTGCTCCTGTTGGGGCACATGAGAAATCACCCCTATCCGCAGGAGGTGCCGAACAGCGGCTCTCAAAGCCTCCGCTTTTAGCAGGTTTCGGGATGCCCTTGACCATAGAAATCTTGTGGGTGGTCTGGCTGCCAGCTTGATTTTGTAACCTGACAACACCACCTCCTGAATCCAAAGATCCAAGATGTGACGCCTCCAGATTGGAGCAAACAGCTGTAGCCATCCCCCCACCCGTACGGGTGAGGGCGCCCCCTCATGCCTGTGTAGGCTTGACTGGAGGTTTGGGCTTAGCTCCCCAGGTGGGATTGGGCCGACTGCGGGACCTACCTCTGCCCCAAGAATCTCTGCGGGCACTGGAAAAGAAGGAACTTCTTCCTCCCCGAAAGGACCGGTAAGAAGAGGAGTGCTAAAAGGGCCGAGTAGGTTTCCTTCTTTGAGAGAGCTTACCATCCTTGACCAAAAGTTCTAGCCGCTCCACGAACAGCCGACCCCCCACAAAGGGTAAATTTGTGAGGGACTTTTTGGCGGCCGCATCGGCCGACCACTGCTTCAACCACAGCGAACGGCGTAATGCTACAAGCAAAGCCGAAGTCTTGGCACCTAGCCTGACTACATCATCCATGGCAGTAACAACAAAGCAGATGAAATCCAAACAGGCTCTGAGTTCCTTGGAATCCTGCGCCCGTCTGCAAGACTTAGCTTTAGCCACAAGCTGCTTAACCTTTTTCCTCGTGGCTAGGGAAACAATTGCCGTGGCACACGCAGGGCGTAAGAGGGAACCCACCAAGGCAAGAGCATGGCAAGCCAAGTGATCCATGCGTTGGTCCGCAGGGTCCGCAGTGGTGTTGGACAGACCTGAAACCAGAGGGTCCACCTCGGGAGGATGCGACCATAATTTAATAAACTCAGCAGGGAAAGGATACCGTCTCTCCAGGCCCTTAGGAACCGACGGCAGCTTGTTGGGCCTTTCCCACTCCTTAAGCACCATTTTAGAAAAATGCGGCTGTTCAGGAAAAACCTGGCGCTGCTTTTCAGGCCGAAACAAATCATCCTTCTTTCTCTTGGCCGCCTTGGAATGAACAATGTGTAAAGTGTCAAAAACCGAGGAAAGCAAGCTTTCCGTATTATCTGGGAGGAAGGAATCCTCATCCGAGGAATAACCATAGTTGCTGTCTTCTCCACCAGAGAGCAACTCACCTTCCGAGAGTGGCCGACTCCCCTTCCTCCGCGGAACCAAAAGAAGCATACAAATCTTCGTCTGAGTAAACCGGCTCCAAGTGCTGCTTCTTACTCGAGGCCTTTTTAGGGGCTGCCAACGAGAACCGTTTCTCAAGGCTAGCCAGCCACTGCGCCAAATCTGAGTGTGTCCCCCTGCCGTCTCCCCCTTCACTAGGGGCTAACTGCAGCAGCGGAGGATCCGGAGAAGCCGGAGCTGACGGATGAGTAGGGGCGGAAGCAACACCCCTCTCATGGTCCGAGACAATGCCTCTGGCGCAAGTGGAACAAATTGTGCTGAATCCGCCCAGGGGATTCCGTCTGTACAAGGGGCGGAGCCTGTCCTGCCCAAGTGGGGTGCCCGGCTCACTATACCCTGACGCCTCCATTATGGTGATTTTGGAATATTCAATATTAGTGAAAGGCAAAACAGACGCTAATGTCCTAAGCCTATAGCCGTTCCCCTACAACGGGGACCGGGAGAAACCACAACCCTCAACCTTCTTCCCACAATCTAAAATCAAAAAGAAAGGAGACAGTAATCACAATATGGCCCACACTGCCATAAATATTCTTATCATAGATATATATACATAAACAGTCCCCCTCTCTTCCTTTTTTTTTTTTAAATGCTAAGCAACATGAATGAAATAACAGCAGGACTCACGATACCGCACTCAGAAGCGCCTGTACATGGATACGAAGCTGCAGCAGCACGCATCTTCCAGAAGCTTCTGGCCGGGGGAGCGTCACCGGAGCGACAGCCAGGCCTGTGCGCCGCTCGTGTCTCCGCCCCCCCAGCCAACACCAATTGCGGCCTAGCAGCGGCGCCCGCCGACTGCCGCTTGCCCCCCCCCCGCAACCGCGAGGAGCCCGCGTGCGGCCCGTGCCCCGTATCAGAGGCCTCCGCACGGCGAGGGAAAGAAGAAGGTGAGTATGTAGGAGGAGTGGCAGCGGACCGCTCCTCGCCGTAATGCTGCTATGGCGACGGAGCTCTCCGTCACTCCCCCACACAGAAAAGTGACATAAGCACACACACATAATAAAAATAAAAAAAATGTTGGAGAAGAGAAGGTTATATATGAAATATATATATATCATCAGCAGGTTCACCATAAAAAGACCTGCGGTCGACCTGCTTGTTCTATAGAAGCCTGCAGCCCAGAGCCATATGCCCTGTAAAACGCCCCAGACCCAGGCGTTTCACCCTACCGTCACGGAACCCAGGAACAGCCAAAGCTGGGGAGGCATCAGATGGGTCAGAGTAATCCGTGGAAATAGGGTCCTGCAGCAAGCCGACAGGTTAGAGGCCCCGCTTTGCTGCTAAAATCCCTGAGTGTAAGCGATCTTCGCAGTACCACTACTGGGAGTGGTTAAGAGGCTGGGAGTGGTTAAGAGGCAGCTGCTATTTATAGGGGGCCGGGAGGAGCCACATCTTTGATCTTGCAGTCCACGCCCCTTCGGGCGGAGAGGACCCAGATGCAATGAAGAAGGTAAGGCCTGGAATGGATTGGAAGGAAAAGAAGGTGAGTTTCCGGGCAACCTGGGGGGTTTCACACAGCGGGGCATCCCGATTCTGGATGTTCCGGGGGAAGGGAATGTAGCAGCCCTGAAATCTTATAGATTCCAGGGCCGTTGGGGGCGTGGGTTTTGGTCCAATTTAATACTTACCCTTCCACATTAATGCAGACTTGGCAGCCCCATTCAGCTGCAGGGTAAGCGACTTGCAAAAGGGTTCAGCATAATTCTACCATTGGTAACAATTTGGGGCATTTCTAAGAGAATAATAATAGACAGGCAGCTAAATCAGGATACCCAAGGGGTGGGGGTTGCTCCCTTTGAGACTTTTAATTTGTTGGACTACTTTTTTAAAGTGGAACAAAAGCAGCACAGTGCAATTCTGGAGTCTAAAAGTCTGAAATACTCCAGGGCCAGACACTAGCCGTCCTCCAGGGATCCAAAAGAGGGATGATCCACTGAGTCCCCCCCCCGAGTCATCAGTAAACTCATCTTTCCCAATGGTTCACACCAGGTCTCCCTCTAGCTGAGGCACGGCAGCGCTACCCAGACTACAGGGAAACTGGGGATGTGCCCAGTGTGCTGGTCAGGTCGGCCAGCATTCTTAAGATCAGGCAATTGCAAACTAAAAAACGCCCGGTGGGCATGGCCTTGGCAGCGGAAAAACATTTTTTTTTTTTAAAAAAACAGGGGCTGCTGAGCCAGGCGCATCATCTAAAGTACTGAGGGGGGGTGAGCGGCAAAGGGTTTTGTGCCACCTTTAAAGTATCTCCTAGATATCTCTACAGGGAACAGGTGAGCCATATGCCCTGTCTAGCACTCCAAAGAAAGCCTAGAGAGGGAGTACAGGAAATGAAGTGAGTTTGGCAGGTTGTAAATACAGCAGAGAGGAGGGAGCTTCGGCACACTGCTGTTTGTCGCATTTTACAGCTGCTGTGAGAATCCCATAGTAGGTAAGTGTGACAGGTAGGTACAGGTGTAAAACTGAACAGTTAAATAGGATTAGATCCCCCTCAACAGGAGTAGCAATGGGAGAGATAGATTTAGTTGGTTTCCAATGGAAGTAGATAAAAAGGAAACTATCTATAAGATTTCCGGTCCGATTGATTCCCTCCCCCCGGGGCATCCAAAATCAGGATGCCCCTCTGTGTGAACCCCCCCCCAGGTCGCCCATACGCTTACCTTGTTTCCCGGCCCAACGACGCATACGCGAGCTGCATCGCCACTATCCCTCTAGTAGGGCGCATGCACATTCACAAATGCCCGGCGCAGGCACGCTCCCTGTTATAGTGAAGCGGGGGATGCGGCCGCCAGCACGCTCGGAGCCGCTGGCATTAGACAAATGTTTAGATGACGTGACTTCCGTGGCTCCCAGCACGCTGATTGGACGAGCGGCCGCGCATGCGCCATAGCACCGGGAAGGGGTGAGTTGACTTCGGCGATCTGGGGGGGTTTCACACAGTGGGGCATCCCCGATCAAGGTGCCCCAAGGGAAAGGACCAAAACCCAGGATAGGATAGAAACCCCACACCCCAATCTATATCTACCTGAAATCTATAATATTTTAGGGCCTCTGGATTACATCCCCGGGGCATCCAGGATGCCCCGCTGTGTGAAACCACCCAGGTCACCCGAAAACTCACCTTCGCTCCCAGCCCAACGGCGCATGTGTGAACAGCGGCCGCATCCCTGTTATCCCTTTAGCAGGACGTGTGCCTGCGCCAGGCATTTGTGAATTGCCCAGCGCGGGCACGCTCCCTGTTAGAGGGTAGAGGAGGATGCTGCCGTCAGCACGCTCGGATTAGATGAGCTTCTGGATGAAGATACGGGAGCGGATCCGAGCGTGCTGATTGGACGAGTGGCCACGCATGCGCCGTAGCACCGGGATGAGGTGAGTTCGATCAGGTGACCCGGGGGGGTTTACACGGCGGGGCATCCCCGATTGGGGTACCCCAGGGGCAAGAACCAAAACCCAGGATAGTCAAAAACTTTAAATAGTTCATTGTATCGCTATAGTTAATGAAAGGTTAATGTAAATAGAGACTAAGCAGTGCTTTGCCATTGGTTGGAGGAAGATACAAGGTTTGAGATGGCAACAGAAGGGAGGTGATATTAAGCAGAACCCAACCCTTATGCAATGTTCTAGAAGAGGTATCCAAAGAGGAGAAGATCTCTATTAATGTTAGCAGAGGAGTGATAGGAGCAGCATGGGAGGGAGATTCCAGCTGATGCCAACCAGAGCTATGGGAGGAAGTTGGTGGCACCCAGAGGCCCAATAAATTAACAAGATTCATGCACCTCATTTATGGGAATAAGACCAGCTTAACCAGATTCCCAAGTGGAGCTAGAGTGCTGGGGGAAGCTGTGGAATTATACCTGCTGAAGTGTACCATCTGTAATGTGATGTACTGCCATGCTAAAGTGGAAGTCCTAATAAAGGAACCATTGTTTTACTACAGGAAGTGCCATTCCTGGAGACCAGTGATGACTAAAGAGTAAGCGCACCACACCCTACCCACCAACATGAGTCACCCTACCCAGGGTCCAAGAACCCCCCTGACTCCTCACAGCCTCTGCCACAAGCCAGGCAGAGGCCCGCTACATAAGTATTTTGCCTGTTTTAGGCTGTTAGGCTACTAAGAGGTCTTCAAGTCTATTCAGAGACCATTTTAAAGTCCACTTTAAAAACCCAGTATTTTTACTATCCTGGGTTTTGGTCCTTTCCCCCGGGGCACCCCGATCGGGGGTTCCCCGCTGTGTGAAACCATTCAGATCGCCCGAAGAAACTCACCTCTTCCTGGTCTTACAGGGCATGCACGGCCGCTCGTCCAATCAGCACGCTCGGAGCCGCTGGCGTCACGCCATCTAAGGCCAGCGGCTCCGAGCGCGCTGGTGGCCCCATCCCCCGCTTCCCTCTAACAGGGAGCGTGCCCGTGCCGGCCATTCACAAATGCCTTGTACAATTCTCCCTGCCACCCTGCCTGCCTCCCCTGGAGCTGAGAGAGGATATGGGGGGGGGGGGGGGCGCATTTACCAAAATAATCCTTACCTCGCCCATAATGCAGCGATGTCAGAGGGTGCACAGAGCTGCATCGCCCAATCTGTGTGCACTTATACTCGGCCTATTCAATGGGTGGGCGGGGGTGTGCACAGAGCGGGAGACGCGACGCCATGCAGCCTCTCTAAGAGTGTCACCACTAAAGAGATATACATTTAATGCCTAAGGGAAACACTTTTTCTGGCTGGATCATAAAAAGTTTAAAGTAGAACTCCAACCTTATGTTCGGTGCGCCATTCTTCTGATTATTGTAGAAGTTTTCATAAGGGATGGGAGCTGAAAAACAAACCACAATTTTTATACTGGAAGATGTTTTCTTTCTAATTTCAACTTTTAACTACCCACCACCTTTTGTTCTTAACAACAGCCTCAGTGTAAGTCTGAAAATGCTTTATTTAATTTATTTCTCCCCAAATACTGGCAGCATGGGGCCTAGCAGTCCGGCAAGCCTGATATGGGAACTGCATCCCCCGCTTTGTGCGCACTCACACGCGCCTGTTCCAAGTGAATGGTCACATGGGGGATTGCCACTCCATGCAGCCTCTGCAAGATGCTGCAGGGACAACCCCAGGTCTTGCCCCAGGGAGTCAAGGGCCTGAGCAGATAGCAGTGGTCACCTGGTCAGGAAGGAAAGGAAACTGAAGCCAAGGTCACAAGCTCAGTTGCAGAATCGGAGGAAATAGCCAAGGTCATACACAGATTAAGTCCATCAAAGAGGTTATCTGGGTAGTGAAATCCAGGAGTAAGCCAAATGGTCATGGATGGGTTAAGCAAAGTCCATCAAAAGGGTTATACAGGTAGTGGAGTCCAACAGTAAGCCAAAGCGCCATGCATGGGCTAAGCAAAGTCCATTAAAGGGGTTATATGGGTAGCGAGGTCCAAGAGTAAGCCAAAGGTTCATGCATGGATTAAACAAAGTCCATTAAAGGGGTTATCTGAGTAGCAAAGTCCAACAGTAAGCCAAAGCGCCATGCACGGGCTAAGCAAAGTCCATTAAAGGGGTTATACAAGTAGCGATGTCCAAAAGTAAGCCAAACGTTCATGCATGGGTTACTCAAAGTCCATTAAAGGGGTTATCTGAGTAGCAAAGTCCAACAGTAAGCCAAAGCGCCATGCACGGGCTAAGCAAAGTCCATTAAAGGGGTTATACAAGTAGCGATGTCCAAAAGTAAGCCAAACGTTCATGCATGGGTTACTCAAAGTCCATTAAAGGGGTTATCTGAGTAGCAAAGTCCAACAGTAAGCCAAAGCGCCATGCACGGGCTAAGCAAAGTCCATTAAAGGGGTTATACAAGTAGCAATGTCCAAAAGTAAGCCAAACGTCCATGCATGGGTTACTCAAAGTCCATTAAAGGGGTTATCTGAGTAGCAAAGTCCAACAGTAAGCCAAAGCGCCATGCACAGGCTAAGCAAAGTCCATTAAAGGGGTTATACAAGTAGCGATGTCCAAAAGTAAGCCAAACGTTCATGCATGGGTTACTCAAAGTCCATTAAAGGGGTTATCTGAGAAGCAAAGTCCAACAGTAAGCCAAAGCATAACGCTTTGGCTTACTGTTGGACTTTGCTACTCAGATAACATGGGCTAAGCAAAGTCCATTAAAGGGGTTATGGCAGCGAAGTCTAAGAGTAAGCCAAGGGTCATACACGGAGGATTCACAGGAACAGAACTCAGGAACTAAGTGGCACAGTAAAATACATGGGAATCCTCTGGTACCATATTGACACCAGAAGATTCCTTATAAAGGACCAAGGATGTGGTGATTGGTTTATGGAGGGACTGCTGACCATTAACCAGGTGCACCTGAGGAATTAGGGTCAGGACAAGACGGTGGGATTGTGCAGTTGTGCATGACGCTCACGTGTGCCCCTCCAGAGAGCCAAGATGTGGGCACATTGATCCCAGGGATGCCGACTTGGATCCGGGATGAAGGCCCGAGGATGGGGATCCGAGTGCCAGGACATCAGTCGACGGACAGGTTTATGACACTAGCATCTCTGTATGTGGTGTAGCAGGCCTAATGACTTACCTGGAGGCTTATCTCCGGTCTTATGTCTCTCTGTAAAATACTCAACATCTTTCTCGATAATACAGCCTTCCAGACCCTTCCGCACCTCTTCATACATCTGGAAGATAGGAGAGAAAAACATGACAGTACAAAAGATCAACTACTGTCATTGTATTGTATTTGTATTTCCCATGATGTACTTGACCCTTGACTTAAAAACTGCGCCTATACCCAGAAAGGAAGTTTATGTCATCTCCTTCTATCCCCAGCCCAGTGCTCCAAAACCTGTGTTTCTTTTTTTTTTAATAATGCCATTACTCAATATTTATAACAACACAAACTGGATGCAGTCGGCCATATTGCTCCCTGGCCGAGCAGCCCCGCCCCCTGATGCTTTCCAGTGATGATACATTCAGTTACAATGCACATACCTCAGCACTGCGGAACACTTCAGCCTAAAGGAGCGCTATTGCGAAAAATGGCCCAATGATAAAAATCCCTGTAAACATGCTGGATGGCGGGGGGGAGAAATATCCAGCCAGGCTTGTTTTTCTTTCTGTTAATAGAAGGAAAAGGACACCCGGGTGACAGCTTCTGTCACCCTGGATTTTATTTCTACCATTACAGAATAAACCACAAGCTTGGCGGGAGTTTTTTTCAGTTCCGGTGTATAAGTGACCCCTCCTCTCTTTAGCCGACGCGTTTGTATGCATTTGTAATATTACACAATTTTAGTGCTCCTTAACTGCCATTATGTTACATTTTTGTTGTAACTGAATGAATTAGTAAACGGCTGCCATTTGGACATCATACTGCTTCCTGTTAGTGTTTTTACGAATATTGGCAAAGGCTTTAGGATACAAGGTGATGACATGAATTTATTTTTTACGGGTATAGGATTACTTAAAAGAGGAACTAAAGTCAAGTTAGCCAATGCCTACCACTTACTCATTCCCTCGTATGGCTGCCAAACATGTGACCACTGGTAACTATTTGGGTTTGCGGGGTCATTGGGAGAACACGACTGGTCACTGACAGTCATACAAAGGAATGAGGAAAGTGTTGAGATTTAGCTCACTTGCCATTAAAATGGCCACAGATACAGTATCTCTGAATCCCCAAAAAACGTACCACATCATTGGTGACGCACTGCTGTGACAGCTGATTGACGTGTGTCCACGCTGCGTTGCGATAAAAATTTATTCTCTCCCATTCTTGGCTCTCGAAAAACTACAAAAGTAAAGTAGACCTTTAAAATACCTAAATGAAGCTCTCCTCCTCAAAGAATATCATGCAGAGTTAAATCACAGTTATAACAGGCTGCTGACAAGTTATAGCAGAATGCTTCACTTACATATTCATACCTCCACCAAGTGTCCCTGATTTGGAGGGACTGTCCCTATTTTGAGCACATGTCTCCCTGTCCCTTGTTTTTCTCATTTGTCGCCCTTTGAGGTGTAACATGCAGATTTGCATCATTAAATGATTTATGCTCCTATTCAAAGTGTTTATATTGTTGTAACTGTTACATCCTATCTGCTATCCATCCCTCGATGAGGGGGGCGTGGCCTAATTTAACAAATGTTCCGCTTCCCACCCTGAAAAGCTGGTAGGTATGCATATTATTACATATTATTGCAGAGAGCTTCACTCACGTGTTATTATGGGTTGCTGACATGTTATAGCAAAATGCTTGACTCCCATGTTATTAAACCGGACCTTCAGCGTGATTTAATGAAAAGCCCAAACCCTTAAATAACTATTCCCCAGCATCTAAAATTAAAATATTTTAAGTTTTTAGTCGCTTACTTATTATTCTTTCCCCCACTGGGCTGCAACTCTGTTCAGGACTCTAGGATATGGGTGCCGCCATCTTGCCTCTGAAGCATCACATACTGAGGAGAGGAAAGCAGTGTATAGTGCAGCGGGACAGGTTGTAGCTGTGCTTTGCACAGACCAAGCAGAGCAGGGGTCAGGAAAAGGACAGCAATCCCAGAATGCACAGCGGCACAGTCAGAAGACACTTCCTGTCTGCAGGCAGCCTGAAACTCCATGGGCCGCCATCTTGGATGTTAAAGAGTTAAAAATACACAATGGAAGCAGGTGGGATGATTTTTAATGCGGGCAATCTGTATGCAGGGGGTGAGGGAAACAGATAAGATAGACTCTTATTCAGGGTGAAGGTCCACTTTAAGGGCTGCTGACAAGTTATAGCAAAATGCTTCACTTATATTATAATGAGCTTCTGACATGGTATATAGCAGAATGCTTTACTTCCATGTTATTATAGGCTGCTCACAAGTTAGAGGCAGAATGCTTCATTTACATGTTATAACAGGCTGCTGACATGTTATAGCAGAATGCTTCACTCCAATGTTATAACAGGCTGCTGACATGTTATAACAGAATACTTCACTCCCATGTTATAAAAGGTTGCCGACAAGTTATAGCAGAATGCTTCACTCCAATGTTATTAAGGGCTGCTAACAAGTTATAGCAGAATGTTTTACTCCAATGTTATTAAGGGCTGCTGACAAGTTATAGCAAAATGCTTCACTTATATTATTATGAGCTTCTGACATGTTATATAGCAGAATGCTTTACTTCCATGTTATTATAGGCTGCTCACAAATTAGAGGCAGAATGCTTCATTTACATGTTATAACAGGCTGCTGACATGTTATAGCAGAATGCTTCACTCCAATGTTATTAGGGGGTGCTGACAAGGTATAACAGAATACTTCCCTCCCATGTTATAAAAGGTTGCCGACAAGTTATAGCAGAATATTTCACTCCCATGTTATAACATGCTGCTGACAAGTTATAGCAGAATGCTTCACTCCCATGTTATAACAGGCTGCTGACATGTTATAACAGAATACTTCACTCCAATGTTATAAAAGGTTGCCGACAAGTTATAGCAGAATGCTTCACTCCCATGTTATAAAAGGTTGCCGACAAGTTATAGCAGAATGTTTCACTCCCATGTTATAACAGGCTGCTGACAAGTTATAACAGAATGATTTGCTCATGTTATTATGAGCTGCTGACAAGTTATAGAATAATGCTTCACTTATAATATTATGCGCTGCTGACAAGTTATAACAGAATGCTTCACTCCCATGTTATAACAGGCTGCTGACATGTTACAGCAGAATGCCTCACTCCAATGTTATTAGGGGCTGCTGACAAGTTATAACAGAATACTTCACTCCCATGTTATAAAAGGTTGCCGACAAGTTATAGCAGAATGCTTCACTCCTATATTATAACAGGCTGCTGACAAGTTATAGCAGAATGCTTTACTCCCATGTTATAACAGGCTGCTGACAAGTTATAACAGAAGGATTTGCTCATGTTATTATGAGCTGCTGACAAGTTATAGCATAATGCTTCACTTATAATATTATGCGCTGCTGACAAGTTATAGCAGAATGCTTCGCTTACGGTACATGTTTTTTTGGGCTGCTGACAAGTTATAGCATAATACTTCACTTATATTATGGGCTGCTGACAAGTCCTAGGCCCTTATTTAACAAGGGATAGCGCCAGGTAGCGAATGGTGAGCGAACGGTAATGACGGTCACCGCCACGAGTACGCCGGCTCCCCTCCGCAATCACACATTTATCAAGCCGATCCTGCTTAGCAACTGACAGAGCGCCAGATAGCGAATCATTCATCATTATTCCAGCCTCACCCCACAGCGCCAGCGAGCGACCTTGAACAGCAACAGATATGACCTCTCGCTACCTGGCGCTCTCCAATGCATTTCAATGGAGCAATCTTTAAATATTCATAATTAATTGCTATTAATGTTTTTTTTTTTTTTTTTAAATGTCAAAAATTCTGTGACCACTTCTGCAATGTTAGATATTTTTTTTAAGGTTAAAAAAAAAAAAAAATTGTGCAGAATTGATATTACAGGTCTGATATTATTGTATTCATATTACAAAATGTTTTGAAAAACATGTTTTTTTTTTTTCAAAAAATATGGTTGTTTGGGGGTTAAAAAACTACTTTTAACCCATCGCCGCCAGCACTCTGGGGTTTAAACAAGCATTTCACAGCGCGAGAATTTTTTGAGCCTGATTTGTTAATGAATATGCTGGGAGCCGTTCGCTATGGCCATTCGCTGTCATGCGCTCCCATACAGCGCGGAACCTGTCAAACAGCGACTCCTAACCCCGTATTCAACATTACCGCACAGCGACTGAGTCGCTGTCAACAGCCGAACAACGGCCAAGCACAGCGAATACTAGCGTGCGCTGTGAAAATAATGCTACTGTCGCCTCATCTGTCGCTACCTGGCGCTATTAATGAATCGGCCTCCTAGTAGAATGCTTCACTTACCGTACATTATTATGGGCTGCTCACATGCTTCGCTTACATGTTATAAAGGTTTCAAAGAACGATCTAGCGGTAGCACCCACCAGGATGGCAGTGGTATAAGGGCAAGATCAAACTGTCTACATATAGAATGTCTCTTATACATTACCACACAGGCTGCTATGTGCTCCTTTTGCCAGTCTTCTCGTATTCTGTCTAGCAGGTTGACATTTTGCTGATAAGTTTTATCTGAAAAAAATGTATTGTTCTTATTGCTTATGTACTAAGTTAAGCACTACAGTACGTGCCGAATATTATATATACAGAGATCTATCCAAACTCTCTTTTGCTGAAAGAATATAATTTTTTAGTTATAATTCCTATTCTTTTGTCGCCTCTGTTTCCACTTTTGAACTGCGTTGCAAATTATTATGCAGATGTGAAGTTTAAGTGTCATATAGTTGTCATTTTTTGTTTTCCAGTTACAAAGGAGACAATCTTTAATCTTCACAGAGCTCACAGGCTTTTGAGAATGACTCATCTTGTTTGTTATAGCCATAGCAGGAGGGAGAGATAATGCATCCCCAATGCAATACATAACACTGTGAGATCAGTTGCCTCTGTAAACTCCCCCTCCTTGATTATGTTATGTCACTGGTTGTTGGATTTGGGACACCCTCTGACCAAACATCACACTGAGGGAGCGTCCATCTGTCTGTCCATCTGTCCGTTCTACTAAAAAGTTTTATAGACAAGGGGGTGTTTCTAACATACATTTTTGGGCACACATATGTTTTAACCAATCACAGAGAAACAAACCATATAGTACAATAATAGGTACAACATTCCTATGCATTACAATACCATACTATAAATTAATATAGATTGGACTAGATTGAAATTGGATTGGTCAAGTTTTATTTATTATTATTATGTTCTTTATTAAAACCCATGGATGGTAATGTGTCCCAGGGCTCTTTGGATCACTAAAATCAATCCCAAACGCCTGTGCTAATTAGGTTGCAAGGTGAGCCCAACTAAAGGAAAACTTCTGAAGAAGGATATTCCATTAAGCAAGCCAAAGGTTTCAAGTAATATGGGAAAGAAAAGGGATCTCTCTTTTTCCGAAAAGTGTGGTCAAGGACAAGGTATGAAAACACAGGATATTTCACAAAAGCATAAGCTTGATCATCGTACTGTGATTAGTTTGGTGGCAGATTCACAGCACAGAAGGGTTTGTGCAGATTAAGGCAAAATGAGGAAGGTTTCTGCCAGACAAATTCATTGAATTAAGAAAGAAGCTGCTAAAATGTCATTACAAAGCAGTAAACAGGTATTAGAAGCTGCTGGTAATATTTTTCTTTCTTTCCTTCTATTTATTTTTTTTTCTCCCATTCCTTCTCTCTCTCTCTCTCTCTCTTTGCTGCTTGTTTTCTGTTATTCCTCTTATTCTTTCTTTGTTTCTGTCATTCATTTATTCTTTCTTTGCTTTTGTCATTCATTCTATGCTTTTGTTTGTTTCTTTCCATTTTTCCATTTAATGTTTTATGTCTATTTCTTTCCATCCAATCTTTTTTTTTTGTCATTCCTTCCTTCTCTCTCCATTTCCTTCCAGCTTTCATTTTTTTAGTCATTCTTTCTATTCCTTCGTTCTATATTTCTCTTTTATTCTCTCATTCCTTCTGTACTTTGTAATTCCGTCTATTATGTTTTTATTTCTATTTATTCGGCAGTATTCACCATACATGCACCTTTATCACCATATATAGAGATTCATACCACACCGCAAGGGGCCCATTGAGAATCTATCGCTCAAGGGCCTGCATAAACCTGGAGCCGGTCCTGGCCATTTGCCTCCACCATTTAGAAAAATCAAAAAGAAATAGAATTTGCATAATCACTTGGAATGTGGTGTAATGTGGAACATACAACATTTTAGGTCTCACCTGCATCTTCCAACGTCACCTTTGAATGAGCTAATTTTGCATAAATCTGTAGGAAAAATATGAAAATAAATTCAGTGTCGATCGTTTCATCACTCCTGGATTCTGCTTTCACCCTGTAGGGTTAGTACATAAGTCCCAATCTAGGCATCTAGTCATTAGCAGTCATACACAGTGTCAGAACATACAATACATACAAATATATTTTATTAGGATGATCCCCAAGAATGTTATAGGAATAAGAGAAAACCAAACATATTGAGGGTTATCCAGGAGACAGAAGGAAACAGCCACCCTCAGCCTTGTTAACATACGAGTCATAAGTCATTCAGCAGGTAAAAAAACAACAAAAAAGCGACTTTTGGTCCTGTGCATCAGCAACTCACCTGATTCCTTGATCTGAGCCCGTCCTGCCATCAGTCACAGGGGCGTGGCTACGCCCTCCCCATTCACTACAATGGAGGGGGCCATGTCAGGCCTTGGGCCACTACCTCCATTGCAATTAATAGAGAGGGTGTGGCAGCGCGTCTGTGACTGATGGCAAGTCGCCATCAATCCTGACCCCCATGTTCGGGCCCTGAAGGGGCGCGGGATTGCGAGCTACGACGCAAGTCGATGGCAAGTGGCAAATCGCCATTAATCCCGACCCCCATGTTTGGGCCCCGGATGGTGCGGGATTGCGGACTGCGGCGCGGACTAAGATACAGTGATTGTCGGACTAGCACCGATCAGCTGCACAGGACAAAAGGTAAGTACCTTTTTGTTTCTTGCTATTGCCTGCTGAATAAAGTGGACCAAAACCCAGCATGATTGCCCCGCTGTGTGAAACCCCCCAGGTTGGCCTGTACACTTACCTTGCTTTCCGGTCCAATGGCGCATGCGCGAGCCGTGGCCGCGTCCCCGCTATCCCTCTAGCAGGGCGCGTGCTCGTGCCAGGCATTTGTGAATGGCGGGCGCAGACACGCTTTCTGTTAGAGGGTAGCAGGGGATGCGGCCACCAGCGCGCACAGAGCAGCTGCCTTAGCCGAAGGTTTAGACGGCGTGACGTCAGCGGCTCAGAGCGCACTGATTGGGCGAGCGGCCACATATGCACCGCAGGACCGGGAATAGATGCATTGCGCTGGGCGATCTGGGGGGTTTCACACAGCGGGGCACCCCTGATCGATCACTTTATCGGATCACTTTAACCTCACACCAACTGCTTGGGCCCTGTAAAATGCGGTTGCATACCTTAAAATTTGACAGCGGCGTCTTCTGTGCAGAGGATGCCTTTAAAAAAGTTGGGTGTCTGTCACTTTAATACTTTAAAAAGGATTTTATATCAGAGATTCCTATGGCGGACCAATAGTCAAAATCCCCTCAGGACCTCTGAGCGGGTAGGAGTAATAGCGAAGAAGGACGCGGCATTAAGAGGGGAACGGCGGCGGAGCATGCGGCAGTAGGAGGGAATGGCGGCGGTACCTGGCAGGCCGCAGGCAGGGCCGTGACTGTAGTTGATATTACAGCATGTCATCGGGGGCAGTACTTGGATGGCGCCTCCCCAGCTGTAGAGTGGGAACACCCCCCCCCCCCCTCTCCGCAGATAATGGCAGCGTCCAGGGGCGTTCCCTTCTCTACATTGCTGAAGTGAAGATGGCGGACGGGTGGCCTGAGGTGAGCGGGAGATTGGCGGCATCGGGCTTCAGAGGGACCAGGCTGGGAGGGTATGCAGGGGTGAGAGACAGCCCGCGATTGGGAGGGTGCGCCCTTTATCGAGACCAGTGTGCCGGCCTGAGGTTGAGCGGGAGTGTGTGTGTTGCTCTCGTTCTGTGTGTGTATCTCTTTCTCAATTTCTATGAGTGTGTGTGTCTGTACTGAGGGATGCCCCCG
This sequence comes from Gastrophryne carolinensis, assembly GCA_027917425.1. Lineage (NCBI taxonomy): Eukaryota > Metazoa > Chordata > Amphibia > Anura > Microhylidae > Gastrophryne > Gastrophryne carolinensis. Next base: position 629,269,931 of record CM051234.1, on the reverse strand, counting down.
CTGTGTCTGTACTGAGGGATGCCCCCGCTGTGTCTGTACTGAGGGATGCCCCCGCTGTGTCTGTACTGAGGGATGCCCCCGCTGTGTCTGTACTGAGGGATGCCCCCGCTGTGTCTGTACTGAGAGATACCCCCGCAGTTGCTGTACTGAGAGATGCCCCGCAGTTGCTGTACTGAGAGATGCCCCCGCTGTTTCTGTACTGAGAGATGCCCCCGCAGTTGCTGTACTGAGGGATGCCCCCCCTGTTTCTGTACTGAGAGATGCCCCGCAGTTGCTGTACTGAGGGGAGCCCCCGCAGTTGCTGTACTGAGAGATGCCCCCGCAGTTGCTGTACTGAGAGATGCCCCCGCAGTTGCTGTACTGAGAGATGCCCCCGCAGTTGCTGTACTGAGGGATGCCCCCGCAGTTGCTGTACTGAGGGATGCCCCCGCAGTTGCTGTACTGAGGGATGCCCCCGCAGTTGCTGTACTGAGGGATGCCCCCGCTGTGTCTGTACTGAGGGATGCCCCCGCAGTTGCTGTACTGAGGGATGCCCCCGCAGTTGCTGTACTGAGAGATGCCCCCGCAGTTGCTGTACTGAGGGATGCCCCCGCAGCTGCTGTACTGAGGGATGCCCCCGCTGTGTCTGTACTGAGGGATGCCCCCGCTGTGTCTGTACTGAGGGATGCCCCCGCTGTGTCTGTACTGAGGGATGCCCCCGCAGTTGCTGTACTGAGGGATGCCCCCGCTGTGTCTGTACTGAGGGATGCCCCCGCTGTGTCTTTACTGAGGGATGCCCCCGCTGTGTCTGTACTGAGAGATGCCCCCGCAGTTGCTGTACTGAGGGATGCCCCCCCTGTTTCTGTACTGAGAGATGCCCCGCAGTTGCTGTACTGAGGGGAGCCCCCGCAGTTGCTGTACTGAGAGATGCCCCCGCAGTTGCTGTACTGAGAGATGCCCCCGCAGTTGCTGTACTGAGGGATGCCCCCGCAGTTGCTGTACTGAGGGATGCCCCCGCAGTTGCTGTACTGAGGGATGCCCCCGCAGTTGCTGTACTGAGGGATGCCCCCGCTGTGTCTGTACTGAGGGATGCCCCCGCTGTGTCTGTACTGAGGGATGCCCCCGCTGTGTCTGTACTGAGGGATGCCCCCGCAGTTGCTGTACTGAGGGATGCCCCCGCAGTTGCTGTACTGAGGGATGCCCCCGCTGTTTCTGTACTGAGAGATGCCCCCGCAGTTGCTGTACTGAGGGATGCCCCCGCAGTTGCTGTACTGAGGGATGCCCCCGCAGTTGCTGTACTGAGGGATGCCCCCGCTGTGTCTGTACTGAGGGATGCCCCCGCAGCTGCTGTACTGAGGGATGCCCCCGCTGTGTCTGTACTGAGAGATGCCCCCGCAGTTGCTGTACTGAGGGATGCCCCCGCTGTGTCTGTACTGAGGGATGCCCCCGCAGCTGCTGTACTGAGGGATGCCCCCGCTGTTTCTGTACTGAGAGATGCCCCGCAGTTGCTGTACTGAGAGATGCCCCCGCAGTTGCTGTACTGAGGGATGCCCCCGCAGTTGCTGTACTAAGGGATGCCCCCGCAGTTGCTGTACTGAGAGATGCCCCCGCAGTTGCTGTACTGAGGGATGCCCCCGCAGTTGCTGTACTGAGAGATGCCCCGCAGTTGCTGTACTGAGAGATGCCCCCGCAGTTGCTGTACTGAGGGATGCCCCCGCAGTTGCTGTACTGAGAGATGCCCCGCAGTTGCTGTACTGAGGGATGCCCCCGCAGTTGCTGTATTGAGGGATGCCCCCGCTGTGTCTGTACTGAGGGATGCCCCCGCAGTTGCTGTATTGAGGGATGCCCCCGCTGTGTCTGTACTGAGGGATGCCACCACAGTTGCTGTACTGAGGGATGCCCCGCAGTTGCTGTATTGAGGGATGCCCCCGCTGTGTCTGTACTGAGGGATGCCCCCGCAGTTGCTGTATTGAGGGATGCCCCCGCTGTGTCTGTACTGAGGGATGCCACCACAGTTGCTGTACTGAGGGATGCCCCGCAGTTGCTGTATTGAGGGATGCCCCCGCTGTGTCTGTACTGAGGGATGCCACCACAGTTGCTGTACTGAGGGATGCTCCCAGTGGCTGTAATAGGATATACTGCAAAATGCCTCTGTGGGATGCTCCTCACTCGCTGTAATGAGGAATGCCCCTCACTGCCTCTAATGGGAGATGTTGCCTGTGGAATGCCCCTCACTTGCTGTAATGAGAAATGCCCCTCACTGCCTGTAATGGGGTGATTCTGTGCACTGTCTGTAATGTGGGGATTTATCACACCATTTGGTTCTGAATATTTTACGTGGGCGCGTGTTTTGGAATGAAAAATAAGGTGTATATATAATGTGACATTACTATACTATACTGGGCCAGGAACAGTACAGCAGGGCCGGTGTGCCCCAAAAAGTCCCGGGGCGTTTTTTAGCCCCAGTCCGCCCCTGCTGGCATTAATAATGAATCAGCCTGTATGTCCTTCGATAAACGTCTCTCACTAAGGTCGATTCATGGCTGTGCGCCAAAAACCTACAAACTATACGCCAGTGCTTCCGCATGTCAAAACTTGCGGCTCGGTGCGCGATTCATGGAACGGCGGTGCCAGGTTCACGCACAAGCGGATCAAACCAAAAGGCATGCGTGTAGGGAGATTCTGAGTTCTGAATTAGTGTCTCCAGCTACTGCGTTATAGGTGATTTTCTCTTCTCTAGTCTGTAGTGTTTGCCCTGTGGTGTGTTTGTAGGTGATTTTCTCTTCTCTAGTCTGTAGTGTTTGCCCTGTGGTGTGTTTGTTCTCCTGGATTTTATGTGTAGTGCATCAAACCATGAAGAAACAATACCTTAGTAACTCAGTTATTAAACTGGAAAAGCAACCCATAGAAGTCTATAGGGCAGTGTGTCCAGCAGTAATTTAGACTCGAGGGCCGGTGACACGCTGCCCACCAGACCACTTTGAGCCCCTCCACTATAAATAAGGACTGGAGATAGGAGTCCGAAACGCGTGAGTCGCCTACACTGTATATATGACTTTCCAGGACTTTGATTACTGCCGATTTTGTTGGCTTTTGATGCACTGTGGAGATGATTTTAAGCGTATAGTTAGAGGTGAAGTTTTGTGAGAAGAGGAGTGCGGACCATTTGCTTTGCCTTTCATGCTATTTAGTGGATTTGAGACTACCCACGTCTGCGCACACTCAGGATTAGGTGGTGAGCGGACATTCCCTATATTGCCACTTTGGGCCTCTGTCTGTCTGCATTTGGCAGCAAATAAACTATTTAAAATAAAGGAATCTTACCTTTCAGATCGATCCCCCCGAGTACTTGAGCCCCCTGATTTTGCGGCCATGGTCACGTGGTGGCCGGCTCCAGAATACAGAGTGAAGGCTGATGGCTACCATGTGACTGTGGCAGCCAATCACGGGGCTTGAGTTCTCCGGGTGAGCTATCTGAAAGGTAAGATTTCTTTATTTGAAATTATTTATTTGCTGCTAAGTGGGGGGCGGGTAGAAGGAGGGGCACCAAGCGGGCGGGCAGCGTGTGGCTGGCCCTAGAGTCCGAATTAGTGCTGGACACAATGGCCCATACAGAGGAGTAGCTAGGCTTTCTGGCACCCGGAGCAAAGATTCAAAATGACACCCACCTGTTCTCAGACCCCTCTTTGGAGCCCCCCTGACCTGCTGCACCCAGGGCAAGTGCACCCCCTAGCTACACCCCTGGCCCCATAGACTTCTAGGGGTTGCTGTTCCGGTTTAATAACTGAGCTACTAAAGTATTATTTCTTAATGGTTTTCTTTATTCAAATATTTGTGGCCCAATGGCGGCCACCTTTTTGGGGTTTTTGTGAACTTTTACAAATATTTACAATTGTTTTATCATAAAATGGTAAAACACAGGTAGATAAAAGAAAAACATATAAAATGCTGGTTTTATGAAAGAAATGACCACGTGAGTTAGTGAAGTCTGTGAGTTTTCCTCCTGCTTTTTGCTCACATTGATATTGACATTTGCGCACACTTTTCACCCTTCAACAATCCACTAATCACTCTTTGAGGCTGATTCATCATTAGCGGCAGGTAGCGACAGATGAGCGTCTGTAGCGGCATTTTCAGAGCGCCCGCTAGTAGTCGCTTTGCTCAGCCGTGGGTCGCTACTTCATAGCGACTCAGTCGCTGTCCAGTAATGTTGAATACATTGTGAGGAGTCGCTATTTGACCAGTGCAGCGCTGTATGGGAGCGCATGTTAGCGACTGCTCATAGCGACCGACTCACACCATATTCAGCAAAAAAACAGCCTCACAAATCTCTGTCACTGAAAAATGCTTGTTTGAAGCCCAGAGCGCAGGAGGCGGTGTGTTTAAAGTCTGTTTTCCAGCATCTATCCACTAGTAACAAAGCGAAAACATATGGAATTACATTGTAGCAACATTGTAACATGAACACTTTAATGGCAGACCTGTAATGTCATTTCTGCAGAAATATATAAACAATGAAAAAATTGTGAAGAAACTGCTATTTCAATGCCAGAAGAGGTCACAGAATTATTTGTGTTTTTTTGGAAAAAAAAAAACCCCGTTTAAAGAGAAGAAAAGGATCGTCCATTGAATGTATGGGAGAGCGACAGGTAGCGAGAGGTCATACCTGGCGCTGTGCAAGGCTGAACGCTGGGGCTGTTCGCAGAGGCTGTGAAAATGATGAATCAGACACTACATGGCGCTATCCCAGTCGCTAAACAGATTCTGCTTGATAAATGTGTAATTGCGTGCCGTGTCCGGCGTTCACCAGTCGCTACCTCTCATTAACCAGGCGCTACCTGATGCTATCTTTTTTTTAAATAAGGGCCTTTGAGTCAATTTGTGCAAGAAATCTTACTCCATATGCAAATTTACACATAAAATGAAAGCGCACAAAAAAAGGGATGGATGAATCGCAAGTAAGGGCAAAAACGTGAGTAAACCATTTTTACTCATTAAAAGTGTGCGCAAATGACTTTACTCACGACCTTGAATTGACCCGATTGTTTTCAATGGGGAGGGTGCGCTCCTGCATCAGTTTCAACCCCGTTGGATTGTTCACGCTCAAACCGCTGGGATGCGACAGCGCACGCTCCCCATTGAAGTCAATGTGAGCCGTTTCCTGAATGACGTGGAGGCTGATTCATTACTAACGCCAGGTATTGCCAGATGAGCGCCTGTATAGCGGCAAGTAGAGCGACCGCTAGTAGACTCTGTAAGCGGTATAGGTTGCTGTAACATAGAGTTGCGGTCGTTGTAGTAACCTGGCCGGCATTGAAGAATGAGATGTATGTTGGGCGCTCTAACACCAGTACAGCGCGGAAGGGAGCGAGAGGCAGCTCCAGCTCAGTGTGACCGACTCTCGGCGCTCCACACCACACTTATCAAAAAAGGACACACACAGCGTTGGCGCTCTAAATCTGGTCGCTGTAGCATAGAGCGCCAGACGCTGTGTGATTAAAGTTTCTGAACACATATCCACCAGTAACAAAGCGAAAACACATGGGATGACATTGTTGCAACATTGTGACATTAACACTTTAGTGCCAGACCTGTAATGACAATTCTGCATAAAAATATAAAAAGTCAAAAAAGTTTCTAAAAGTGTTTTGCCGCCAGGAGACGTCACACAATGATTGGAGCAAAAAAAATAAATACATTTTTATTGTCAAACACGCTGTTTAAACAGAAGCAAATGAACCCGCCATTGAAATGTATGGGAGAGCGACACTGAGTGAAAGGTAATATATGGCGCTGCTGAACCTAGAGCACCGGCGCTATATGCTGAGCTGCCTGTAATAATACATGCGGCGCTACATGGCGCCGTTAGAGGTGCTCACCAGATTCCCTTTCATAAATCTGGTTTTGCATACAGCGCCCGGTGTTCACCAGACGCTACCTGCCGCTATCCTTTCTTAAATAACCCCCATAGTCATGGCAGATGGCTCTCATTGGACGAGAGGTGCCGTAGGAACAAGAAAGAGGTGAATGAATAGCGGCGTTTTGCAGGGTTTTACACATCGGGGGAATCCCGATCCCGGATGCACTATGGGAGCGGAACAATACCTGCTAAAGTCAAATTCCTGGGGTTTGTTCCACTTTAAACCGGACTTTCACCCTAAATAAGAGCCTATCTTATATGTTTCCCCCACACTGTACATACAGATTGCCCACATTAAAAATCATCCTACCTGCATCTACTGCATTTTCTGAGACTCCAACACCCAGGGGGGATCGGCCCGGAAATCTATAAGATTCCCGGATTGATCAGATCCCTCCCCGCGGGGCATCCGAAATCGGGATGTCCCGCGGGGAGGAACCCCCCAGGAGGCCCACAATCCTTACCTTACCGGCGATCCAACGGCGCATGCGCGAGACGCGGCCGCGTCTCTTGCTTCCCTCTAGCAGGGCGCGCTCCCGCGCCGGCCGCTTTGTGAATGGCCGGCGCAGGCGCGCTCCCTGTTAGAGGGAAGCAAGAGACGCAGCCAATGACAGCGCTCTGGTATGCGCGTCCAAGCGGCTTTGGATGCGCATACCAGAGCGGCTCTGAGCGCTGTCATTGGCCGGACGAGGTCACGTGGGAGCGGGGAGAGGTGAGTTTTTGCGGCGATCGGGGGGGTTTCACACAGCGGGGCACCCCCGATCGGGGTGCCCCACCTAAGTGGACCAACACCCAGGATAGTCAAAATCCTGGGTGTTGGTCCACTTTAAACATCCAAGATTGCGGCCCATGGAGGTGCATGGGTCATTGAATGCTTTTCATTAAATGACGCTGAAGGTCTGGTTTAAGCTTGAAGGCATTCCAGTTTGGGTTTTAAAAAAAAAGTCACCTGTCTGGTACGGGCCTCCCCCAATTCTCCCTGGATTTTTGTCAGAGCTCTTGTACTGTGTGTGACTGACAGCTTATCACTGTGCAGCAATGGCCACAGCGGTAGAAAATATGTGGTCCTTTCCCCCGGGGCCCCCGGATCGGGGGTGCCCCACTGTGTGAAACCCCCCAGATCACCAAGCGCAACTCACCTCTACCCGGTCCTACAACGCATGCACGGCCGCTCATCCAATCAGAGCGCTAGGCCGCTGACATTACGCCGAGCACTGGTGGCCACATCCCCCGCTTCCCTCTAACAGGGAGCGTGCCCACGCCGCCATTCACAGACAGCTGGGATGCGGCAGCGCTCGCGCATGTGCCGTGGCTCTGGGAAGCAAGGTAAGTGTACGGGGAGAACTGGGGGGTTTCACACAGTGGGGCATCCCGATTTTGGATGCCTTGGGGGGGGGGGGAATCTATAAGATTCCCGGGCCGATCGTGCTGGTTCACTTTAATGTCTGATAATGTGTGAGAAGTATTTGTTGTTGCGTCAGTGTATCACGCCCCGGCGTCCCGTCATGCGGTGCATTTTGGCAGCCTGGAACTCATCCTCTATTTGTGCGATATGTTTGTTTTACATAATAATTGCAGTCAAAAAACCACAAACAGGAAACGGCACCTTTATATTGTACTGCTGCGAGAGACCAATGTCTGCATGAACCAATGTGACACCAGAGAAGTGTGAAATGACTGCTAACAGGAAACAGCTCGTTATATATGTATTATACTTACCTCTAAAAGCTACGGACACCATTTATTTACCTTAAAGTGGAAAATCAGACCTTTTCTAATGCTCCTCTCTGAACATCCCCCCCTCACTGCCTTTTGGATGTCGCCGTTATCTAAAACGCAGACATCCAGCAGCATTCCTGGCCCCTTTCCACCCCCTCCCCTCTTAGCCATCGCTGATTTCATTTATCCTGCTTGCCATAAGTGTCTGTCTGCTGTGATTCCATATTTTCATCTCCCCATGCTGTAGTCCCTTTAATGATTACCCTCAGCTACCAAACCTGTATGCTGTGACATTGCCTGAGATAAGTTAACACCATGACATATGTTGGATTACAAATGAGGCTGCAAAGCCTTAGACGTACTCACCCTTCGATGTCCCTCTTTAAATGTCCGGCGCTGCTCTTCACATCTTGCAGGATTTGCACCGAGTGTCATTGCAGGCTATGCAGTGACGCTGCACATGAGCGAGATCTGAGGGTCGGCGCAGAGCATGATGGGATGGCAAGATGGCGCTGCCGTACAGAGACAGCGCGGGACCGAGGGATCCCGGAGTGCAATGCGACCGGACAGGCAAGTTGTCTAATGTTAAACCAGAGGGGCAGGGGGGCGAGTAAGCCAGGTTTGGAGAGTTTTTATTAACTCCCCAATACCCGCAATGTTCCTTTTTAAAGAGGACCAAAACCCAGCTCGATTGACTCCCTCCCCCCGGGGCATCCAACATTGTGATGTCCCGCTGTGTGAAACCCCCCAGGGTTCCAGTCATACAGCGTACGTGCGAGACGCCAGGCATTTGTGAATCCGCGCAGGGGATGTGGCCGCCAGCGCCCTTGGAGCCGCTCGCCTTAGACAGCGCAGGGTCAGATCCGAGTGCACCGATTGGACAAGCGGCCATGCATGCGCTGTAGGACCACGATGAGGTGAGTTGATTCCGGTGATCTGGGCAGTTTCACACAGCGCACCAAAACCCAGGATAGTTAAATCCACCGCAGACGGCTCTCATTGGACAAGAGCCCACGAAAGTGCCGCTGGACCCAGGAAAGGTGAGTGATTATAGGCTTTCTCGAGGGTTTCACACAGCGGGATATGCCAATTTGGGATGCCCCAGGGGAACAGAACAAAACCCTGGAGGCCAAAAGTCAAATTCCCTGTTTTAGTTATGCTTTAAAGAGGAACATCAGAGGCCCTGAAAGATCCGAGTTACACTCCTAGGGGCAACCCGAATTGAGATGCCCAGCTGTAGAAAGAGCCCCATTTCACTCAACTTGTCCCGGAGCCCTTGCCACGTCTCTACGACGAAGCTGCATCCCGGCTAACCTCTAGCCGTGCTACACACCCGAATCTGATCCATTCTGAATGGGCGCACGGGCACACGACAGCTATGAGGGGAGCAGGGATGCTGCCGGCGGTGCTCCTTCTGTTCAGCCGTCAGCAGAGCCGAAAGGGAGCCGAGTGAAAGCAAGCACGCTGACTGGTCGAACGGGCTGCTCAGCCAATCAGCATGCTCGTTCTCGCCCGAGTTTGCGTCGTAGTAGCGGCAGTAAGATAAGTGACCTAGGGGCATACACACAGCAGGGAATCCCGATTCAGGATGCCCCCACCGAGAGAAACAACACCCTGAAAAGTGAAAGCCGGGTGTGCTGTCACTCCTTCACAGCTTCCAGTCTCTTTTGTGACACATAGGGCTCCAGTGACCCACATAGGGAATGTCACGTCCCTCTGTTAGACCTGTATGCAGCAGCCGCCCTAGCTACGGGCCTAGGTTTGCCAATTGGAGATACGCCCCTGGATGTGCGTGCGTTTAGGGGGCACCATTGTGGCATTTTGTTTAGGGCAACATGAAACCTAGGGCTGACCTTGCCCATGTCCCCAAGCCAGTGAATCACATTTACTACCAGTCATGCCTTTTCTTTTGTTCAAGTCGCCCCCATGACTTTTTTTTTTTCGATGAACTTTCTGTTTGGCCATTGATGACAAAATCTAAGGTGAGATCTCCTTGATGTGGAAAAAACCCACCCGGGAGTCTATGAGATTCCAGGACAGACATACTCACTCCCCCTGGGGCATCCAGATTCAGGATTCCCTGCTGTGTCAAACCCCCAGGTCGCCCGAAAAACTCACCTTCTTCTTCTTTCCCGGTACAACGGCGCATGCGCAAGCAGTGGCCACATCCCCGCTATCCCTTTAGCAGGGCGCGTGCCCATGCCAGGCATTTGTGAATGGCCGGTGCGGACAAGCACCCTGTTAAAGTGGACCAACACCCAGGATTTTCACTATCCTGGGTTTTGGTCCACTTCCCCGGAGAATCCCGATCAGGGCCCGCTGCGTGAAACCCCCCAGAACGCCCGATAAATCTCATCTCGCTCCTATGGCGCATGCGCGGCCGCTCATCCTATCAGTGCGCTCGGAGCCGCTGAGCTATGCGCGTCCAACCACAGCGGCTCCGAGCACGCTGGCGGCCGCATCTCGCGCTTCCCTCTAACAGGGAGCGTGCCATTCACAAATGGCCAGCGCGGGCGCGCGACCTGCTAGAGAGAAGCGCGAGATGCGGCCGCGGCCCGCACATGCGCCGTTGGAAAGGGAGTAAGGTAAGGTTAGAGGGCGTCCACACAGCGGGGCATCCGGATCGGATCGGTCTGGGAATCTTATAGATTCCCAGGCCGATCAAGGAGAGCGTTGGTCCACTTTAAAGGATAGTGGGGGATGCGGCCGCCAGCGCGCTCAGATCCGTTCAGTGTAGACGAGCTCTTGGACGAAGGGGCGGGAGCGGATCCGAGCTCACTGATTGGACGAGAGGCTGTGCATACGCCGTAGGACCGAGGAAGGGTGAGTGAGATCGGACGATCTGGGGGATTTAACACAGCGGGGCATCACCGATCGGGCTGCCCGGGGGCAAAGACCAAAAACGCAGGATGCGCAAGACGCATCCCCGCTATCCCTCTAGCAGAGCGCGTGCCTGCGCCAGGCATTTGTGAATGTTAGAGGAGAGCGGGGGATGCGGCTGGCAGCTCGCCTTAGATGATGATTGGATGAGCGCATGCGCCGTAGGAACGGGAAGAAGTGAGATGATTTCGATGACCTGGGGGGCTACAAACAGCGGGATCGGGGTGTTCCGGGGGCAAGGACCAAATCCCTGGATAGTCAAAATCCTCAAATTTTATTAGGCAGCAAAAAGCACATTCTGGTGACTATAAACTTCTATTCAAAACACAACAAAAACATTGGCCATAGCTCTGCAGATTCTATAAATAGAATGAATGAATGAATGATTACCTTGTCCTGTTGCTTTTGATTCATATTGTTTTTGTTGCAGCGAGTGACGTTCTGCTCGGCGTCCTCTTTCTCCTTACACCTCTGTTCATACATCTTCTTACACTGTTGGAATTGAATCAATCAATCATATGCCTATATATTAATCCATTGTCTCTGTTTTTGTCTTGTTTTCCTATCTGTCTCCCTTGTGTCTCTTTCCTGTTTCTCTTTCTCAGTCTTTTGTTTCTTCATCATGCTCCTGTTTCACATTGTCTCTCATTTTGCTCTCTCCCTCTTTTGTTTCTATCTTGCTTCTGTTTCTCTCTGTATCACTTGCTCTTATTCTGTTCACTTGTGTGTCTTTCTTTTGTATCAGTCTCTTCTCTCTCTTACATGGCTCTCTCTTTTGTTTGTTTCTGTCTCACTTCTCTTACTCTCCGTATCACCCTTATTCTGTTCACTTTTGTGTCTTGTTCTATTCTCTCTCTCTCTTTCTCAGTCTCGCTCTCATTTCCCTCTCTGTCTCTCTGATATATCTTTTCTGTTTCTCTTTCTATCTTTTGTTTGTTATTTCTTACATGTCTCTCTCTTTTTCTGTTCTTTCTCTCTTATGTTTCTGTCTCGCTTCTCTTTCTCTCTGTTCACTATTGTGTCTTGTTCTGTTCCTTCTCTCTGTCTCTCGTTCTCGCTCTCATTTCCCTCTTTGTCTCTCTGGTATCTCTTTCCTGTTTATCTTTTGTTTCTCTCTTTTGTTTGCTTCTGTCTCGCTTTTATTTCTTTCTGTATCACTCTTATTCTGTTCACTCTTGTGTGTTGTTCTATTCCTTCTCTCTCTCTCAGTCCTGTTCTCATTTCCCCCTCTATGTCTCTCTAGTATCTCTCTCCTGTTTCTCTCTCTATTTTTGTTAATATGTTTTACATGTCTCTCTCTTGTTCTGTTCTTTCTCTCTTTTGTTTATGTCTCGCTTCTGTTTCTCTCTGTATCACTCTCTCATATTCTGTTCACTCTTGTGTCCTTTGTATAAATGTTCTGTTTCTCTCGTTCCCTCGCTTTTAGTTCTCCCTCGTTCCAGGTTCTCGCTGTCTCTCTCTTGTTCTATTCCTTTTCTCTCTCTCTCTCTCAGTCTCGCTCTCATTTCTCTCTCTGTCTCACAGGTGTCTCTCTCCTGTTTCTATCTCTTCCATATCTCTCTCTCTTGTTCAGTTCTCTCTGCCTTTTATCTGCCCCTCTTGTGTCTCTCGCTTCCTCGCTCTTTTGTGCCTCTCTTTCCTGTCTATCTTGTGTTTTTCTCTCCATCTCTTATTATCTTTCTGTCTTTCCTCCACTTAATCACCAGTTATGTTGCGATGAACAAGTGTAACATGACAATACATGTGAAGTTCCTCCCTGGGTGATAATGGTGTTGGGGGCCCCTTGAGCTGCTGTATTGTACCTATGATAATCCAGCCCTTGCCCTAGGTCTGGTGGCTTTCCCTGCTGCGCACAGCGCCACCCAGTGGATTTTGGGAGGTGCACGGAAAGGGAGGAGGGGAGGACACTGCCAGCAATTCCCATGCTACATTTGGGTTTGGTAACTGAAGCTCAAGCAGGAATCAGTGATTCAGACCACAGGGCATCCCAAATCATAGTGACTGGAATAAAAAATTAATATGACTTTAATCTGGTTTAAAATAGAACGAAACCTGGGATTTCCAATATCCTTGGGTTTCGTTCTGTGCCCCCAGGGGGAGTCCCAATTCGGGAAGATTCCAGGGCCGGCTTTAAGCGAGATATTTACAAATGATGAACTATGCAATGAAGAGATCCTAGATTAATCCCTAAGAGATCACCCCCATACAAAGAGGCCGCACTCAAATAATACAAAGTGTAATAATATTTTATTAAATAAATACTATAAGATAAGAATGCAAAAAGCAACACACCACAAGACAATATACAGATTAAAAAACATATAACCACAAAGTCAGAGGATTCACCTTGTATCCGTGACTATACATATTAGACCATTTTATGACTATTTTGATTGGCGTGTGTCATAAATATCTAATAAGTTATACCTGGGTATAATGCTGGCAGAAATAACTAATAAACAGCGTGAAAAAAATGTGCAAATGTTAAGAAAACGGTGAATATACCTCATTTCACAGGGATAGCTAAATCCAGTGTGCAGCATAAAAATATTACATGTGAAAAAAACAATTGTGACTGACCTTTTAGCAATCACAATAACAAAAAACCATTAAAGTGCTGTGCAATACAATATGCAATGGTTAACGCCAGTACCCAGGTAAATGTAACATATAAAGATGCGCCAAAAGCCAATAAAAAAATAAGAGACTGAACTTACATTACCTAGTCACTAGGGCAGGGGTACTCAACCACTTCTTGTAAGGGTCCAATTACAGGCACCCGGTGAGAGGTGAAGGTCCGGACGGGGCTGTCTCGGGGGGAGTGGATAGTTGGAAATCAGTGCACTGGGTGGGGGGCTATGGATTCAACTGGCAAAGCTAAACATGGCTGCTTGCCCCAACCCCAAGAATCCTATTGGGCAAACAGGAGCTTTTACGCCTCACAGAACCTTCAGCTCTGGCCCATGGAACACTGCTTTTAACCCCCTTTGCATTCTGTGCAGGCCATGTGCAAGGGTTGACTAGGGCTGAAAATGTTACTGGAAATAAGGTCTGGAGTAAAGGGGGCAGCACTGAGCACAGCAATACAGAAGCAACTGAGTGCAGGACTGTCAGGGCAGGGGTCCGGAAATCTGGTGCAGAGGTCCGCATTCGGACCCGGGTCCGCCAGTTGAGTACCGCTGCACTAGGGGATCCCCCGTAGCAGCCGCCACCGACGCGTTGCGTGTCAATATGACACTTCGCCACCCAGTGGATTTTGGGAGGGAAAGGGAGGAGGGAAGGACACTGCCAGCAATTCCCATGCTACATTTCAAAACTGGATCGTGGGTTTGGTAACTGAAGCTCAAGCAGGAATCAGTGATTCTGACCACAGGGCATCCCAAACCATAGTGACTGGAATAAAAGATTAATATGACTTTATAATCTGGTTAAAAATAGAACGAAACCTGGGATTTTGAATATCCTGGGTTTCCTTCTGTGCCCCAGGGGGGCGTCCCAATTCGGGAAGATTCCAGGGCCGGCTTTAAGCAAGATATTTACAAATGATGACACTTACTTCCATCGTCCTTTTATACTGCAGCTGCTTCTGCTTGTGCATGGCGTCCATCGCAGCTTCTGTCTAGAAATATAGAAAGAGACCGATCAGGTGAGAAGTATAAATGACAGGTTTACTATTCTATTCTTTTTTTTGTCTTTTTCTGTGTTATTAGATTAGTGAGCCTTTATTGTGTTTCAAAAACTGCACCTTAAAAAGTCCTATACTCACCTCTCTCCCTGTGGGCAAATCCACAGGTGACTCTGAAGTGGAAATGGCACAGACTCAAAAACAAAGGTCTTCAGGAAATACAATGTTTATTAGGTCAACCTGGGGCCTGCTTACTTCGATTGCCAATGCCCGAATTCCTGTCTCTCAGGCTGATTCATTAATAGCGGCAGGTAGCGACAGATGAGCGTCTGTAGCAGCATTTTCAGAGCGCCCGCTAGTAGTCGCTGTGCTCGGCCGTGGGTCGCTAGTTCATAGAGACTCAGGCCCTTATTTATGATAGAATAGTGACAGGTAAGCGGCCGGTAATGACGGGCCCTGCCACGAGAACGCCGGCTCCCCACCACAATCACACATTTATCAAGCCGATCCTGCTTAGCGACTGAGATAGCGCCATATAGCGACTCATTCATCATTATTCCAGCCTCAGCCCACAGCGCCAGCGTCCGACCTTGAACAGCGGCAGGTATGACCTCTCGCTACCTGGCGCTCTCCAATGCATTTCAATGGAACAATCTTTAAATATTCATAATTAATTGTTATTGTTTTTTTTTTTTTTTATTTAAATGTGAAAAATTCTGTGACCACTTCTGCCGTTTTAGGTAATTTTTTTTTATGGTAAAAAAAATAAAAAAAAATTGTACAGAATTGATATTACAGGTCTGATATTAATGTATTCATATTACTAAATTATTTTAAAAACTTGTTTTTTTTGGTTTCCAAAAATATGGTGGTTTGGGAGTTAAAAAACTACTTTTAACATTTTTAACCCATCGCCGCCAGTGCTCTGGGGTTTAAACAAGCATTTTACAGCTCGAGACGAATTTTTTGAGCGTGATTTTTTAATGATTATGCTGGGAGCCGGTCGCAAGGGCCAGTTGCTATCATGCGCTCCCATACAGCGTGGAACCTGTCAAATAGCGACTCCTCACCCAATATTCAACATTATGGCAAACCGACTGAGTCGCTATCAACGACCGAACCACAGCCAAGCACAGCGACTACTAGCGGGCGCTCTGAAAATGCCGCTACAGTCGCTCAACTGTCGCTACCTGGCGCTATTAATGAAACGGCCCGTCAGTCGCTGTCCAGTGTGTTTAAAGTCTGTTTTTCAGCATCTTTCCACTAGTAACAAAGCGAAAACATATGGAATTACATTGTAGCAACATTGTAACATGAACACTTTAATGGCAGACCTGTAATGTCATTTCTGAAGAAATATATAAAAAATAAAAAAAATGTGAAAAAAATGCTTTTTCAATGCCAGAAGAGGTCACAGAATTATTTGAGATTTAAAAAAAAAACAAAAAAACATTTTAAAGAAAAGGAAAGGATCGTCCATTGAAATGTATGGCAGAGCATCAGGTAGCGAAAGGTCATACCTGGCGCTGTGCAAGGCTGAACGCCGGTGCTGTTCGCTGAGGCTGGGAAAATGATGAATCAGACGCTACATGGCGCTATCCCAGTCGCTAAACAGATTCTGCTTGATAAATGTGTCATTGCGTGCTGTGTCCGGCGTTCACCAGTCGCTACCTGTCGCTACCTCTCATTAACCAGCCACTACCTGACGCTATCTCTTCATGAATAAGGCCCTTTTTTTGCTTGCTTAAATACAGTTTTAGACAAAGGAGCTTAAACGACCATCTGATTGGATGTCTGGACACAGGTCACATTGCTATTGGACATTTCAAACATATACAGAAACACAGGAAGGTATAGTTCAGACATGAAGAACATCTGTTTCTCATTAAGCAGACATAACATTCTTTAGCGACAGTCATATGAGGAGGGAGGGGTGAAAACCCCTCCACACACTGAGAATGTGGGAGATGGCATACAGGCGGCTTATAAAATTAATACTAATTATAATATTTAATTTTCCATCTTAACTCCTCTAGGAACAGATGCGGCACAATAAGCTACTGGCACTCATGCTTTGGGATGCACCAGGCAGGTAGAAATGGCTCCTATTTTTTTTATTGGCTTAGGAGTGTAAGTGGGGGATTCCAGAGCTCACTTTTGGTGTTGCTACTGTGTTCATAAATAATCCTGAAAGCAGCAAGAAAGAAGCAGGTGAGGGAGCCACTAACAATTACAAAACTGTATTACAGCCATAAGGTGCACCCTGGGCTCCCCACATTTATACAGCGCAAGCTAAGGAACAACCCAACCAGGGAGTCCAAACAGAACCGGGACGCTCAACCAGATAAAACGTTAATTGAAATATTTATTGTATAGACTAAGCCATCAAAGAGTATAAAAAACACAAATGACACAATGACAAAACACTTTAAAACGTAACACTAAAACACCCAGGGCAAATAAGACTACAATACATATATAAGATTAATCAATAACTAGACAAAGTGCAATTTGTGGGGAAATTGTGTGAAGTGTTCTTGCCTCCAGCAGTTCTCTACAACTGCAGTGGGCGGAGTAACTGGGTGGAGTGACTTGAGTAACTGTTGTGTGGTTGGAGGGGCTGGAGTAACTGTGGAAAGGTTTGACTGGGCAGAGTAACTATGGTTTAGCCTTGGATTTTTAGCGGCAGCAGGGATAGCTGAACGGTTTGATATAAGATTTGTGTAGGTGGATCTTGAAAATGAGGGAGAAGTCGCAGTTTAGAAATCATGTCCTGATTTTTCACTTCACACTCATCTCCCACTCTGAACATTCTGGCTTTGAACATTCCTCCCATTCATTCCTATGGCAAAATTTTGCCAGAAAAAGGCCAATATTTCGGAAACCGTTCAGCGAAACGTTCCACAAAGTAATAGCACACCATTCAGGAACAATATATATATATATATATATATATATATATATATATATAGTCTATGTAGTGTAAAAACTGAGGAGTTACAGTGCAAAATTTGGCTATAATAAGAATAAAAAAGATAAAAGGTGCAATTTCTGGGGAAATTGTGTGAGGTGTTCTTGCCTCCGCCAGTTCTCTACAACTGGAGTGGGCGGAGTAACTGGGTGGAGTGACTTGAGTAACTGTTGTGTGGTTGGAGGGGCTGGAGTAACTGTGGAAAGGTTTGACTGGGCAGAGTAACTATATGGATTGTTTGGAGTGAGTAAAGATAGTAGGCATTAAATGATGAAGTATTTATATCTTGCTAAATGACTGGCTATGTCATTTGTCTAACCTGTTTTCCATAACATGTTTTCATGGGGAGTTTTCCTGAGACTGGCTGTGTGGGCGGAGCAGCTGTAAAATGAATGTAACGAGCCTGGCTTCAGGTGTGTTCCTATGGCAACTCACTCTGAGGTAACCAGAGAATGCACTTTAAAACACATTTCTAATTCACTGGTGGTTGCCATATTCAAATTGCTGTAGTTTCAAATGTATATATCCTACAGCAAAGAGCTTTATACTGTAAGAATCACAAGAGCCAGGCCTACAATGTGGTGCATGTCTCTGAAATATTAAAAATGAAGGCACAGTCGCAGTTTAGAAATTGCCATTCAAATTTGTGGTGTCTAGAGTGGAGTTTCAATGAATGTCAATGGGAGGTGTGAGTTGCAAACAAAAGGTCATATTGTGAAAACTGTTAGGGCTATGGCTTAGCCTTGGACATTTTTAGCGGCAGCAGGGATAGTTGAACGTTTTGATATAAGATTTGTGTAGGTGGGATTAAAAATGAGGGAGAGGTCGCAGTTTAGAAATCATGTCCTGATTTTTCACTTCACACTCATCTTCCACTCTAGTTTTGAACATTTCTCCCATTCATTCCTATGGGAAAATTGCGCCAGAAAAACGCCAATATTTCGGAAACCGTTTGGCGAAACGTTCCACAAAGTAATAGCACACCATTCGGGAACGATCCGCACGTTTTGGTATATTATGGTCTATGTAGTGTAAAAACTGTGGGAGGAGTTACAGTGCAAAATATGGTGGAATAATATATCAGCAAGAACAATAAGTGATCTTGCCATGCAAGAACTCTTAATAAATCACAATGCTATCAGTATTATTAAGTCAAATTAGTACAATGCATCATACCCCATAATAGTTCCTAAATACAAAACACAAGAGTAAAAAATGTGACTAATTAATCCTTAGTAACCCCTAATAACAATGCACACTGTATATATAAAGTGACCATGCTAAATAAATGACTAATGCCTAATATAAAGTGCTATAAAAAATAATCATTATAGCCTAACTACAATACATACTAGATACTATTTGTGCAATTAATCAGTGCAAACTCTAAAGTGCTAGTAAAATAAATAATGTTTAAAATGCCAGCAGTTGATAATGCATGAAGCTAGCATGTAGTCTACAGACTCCACTGGCTATCATTCAAGGGCCATGGCAATTCATTTATCTAATTTGTTTCTATTGTAATCAGCTGTGGTACTTTCTAAAGCAGTCATGAGCCTTTTGTTGGAATTCAGATAGCTTACAGTGCAATGTGATATGCACAAGATGAGTCATTCTGAAAAAACCTGTGAGTTACATTGTGTTACATAAATATAGCCAAGGAGGGGTTGAATTATAATTGTTTATATTGTAATAGCTGTCTTGAGCCTGGTATTGAAATGTAAATAGCTCACAGATGGCTTACAGCCTTCTGTGATGTGTGCATTGCACTGATGTGATGAAGAGAACACTGAAGATTGCCTCCTCTCTGTGTATATAATATTCTATTTATGCTTTTATACTTAAACCGGAACATCACACGTTTCTGTCCCGCAGACAGCGAAAAAGAACAAGTTCGAGGGGCTTCCAGAATGCTGGAGCTCCCCTGAAGTTAACCACCCCTGAACACCTGATCTCTTTATCTTCAACTTCGGGGAAGGACTCCCGTGATTGGCCACTGGGCAGTCACATGGGCGGGCACCGAGGACACGACCATGGCCCATGTGACCGCCCAGCGGCCAATCATATAGTTTCTCTTTCACTATATGATGAGCTTTATTCATCCCATAAATGTATTTTTCGTTTTTTTCCCTCTCACATGTTTTGCCTGCAGTAAATATACTGCATCCTGACAAAGTAGTGGGGGGGGGGGGCACCCCACAACGCATCAATGTGAGGAGTGAATGGTGAGGGGATCCGGCTCTGCTTATCTGATCTACTGACTTGGTGAAATCCTTTTTGAAATGTATACAGTCTTTTGCACATAGTTTATTGCACTTTATTTATTGCGCTAGTCACTTTATTACTTACATTATACATTAGCACATTTGGCACTTTACATTGACCACTATTGTTGTTTAACACTTATTAGATTGTATATATTTAAAACATTTTCAATAATTGTTTAATTACCATATTGTTTAGCACAGCAGCACGTTCAGACTGTATTTATTAAATTGTTGTAATATCTGATCAAATACATATACATTCTTTGCTGTATTAGAGCCATACAATTGAAGGGTCCATCTTCCAAGCACTTTATCTGTTTTTTAACTGTCCTTGTCTTTTATGTTGTAATGTGGCTGCTAAATAAAGGCTTATTATAGAATTTTTCAAATATTTTTGAGTGCGGCTTATTTTTAGGGGGTTTTTGGGGTCTTAACTGGTAGCCCAATTATTCTTGTTCCGCAGTAAATAAGCTTCATCGGATATCCTTTAAATCCTACCCACAATGTTCTTTTAAAGTGGACCAACACCCAGGATTTTGACTATCCTGGGTATTGGTCCACTTCCGCGGGGCACCCCGATCGGGGGTGCCCAGCTGTGGGAAACCCCCCAGAAAGCCCCGAAAACTCACCTGACCCCGCTCCCACGTGACTCACTCGTCCAATTGCCGCCGACGGACAAGGAGAGGCAGCGCCGGACAGGGAGCGCGCCCGCGCCGGCCATTCACAAACGGCCTGCGCGGGTGCGCGCCCTGCTAGAGGGACGCGCGGGAGGCGGGGGTGGCCCGCGCATGCGTCGCTGGAACGAGGATCAGGTAGAATTTTCGGGGATCTGGGGGGGTTTCACACAGCGGGGCACCCCCGATCGGGGGCAGTCAGGGAGCTGATCGGTCCCGGGCCGATTAGGGGAGGGTGTTGGTTCACTTTAATATGGAGCATCGTAAATTGTGAATTCTCCCTTTTCTGGCTGACAGTGTAGCGCAGGATCAATCAATAATCTGCCGAGGAGACTTTGAACCCGATATAAAAGTTTTCCCTTTTACTATATGATACGTTTCATAGGTAAATCCTGGATGCAAATAAATGCTGATATGTCTGCTGTAAATTCAAAACTGCCCCGAGAGTTCTGCTTTCTGTATCGATTCCACTAATCCTCATGCTGGATTCTATATTCTAATGGGTTTCTATAGGGTTGTCTACAAAGGCAGAAACATGGAAGTGACTCACCCGCAACCAAGCCAACAAAAGGCCACCATCAAGGTTCTGCTTAATAATAGGAAAAGTAGGTGCCCTCACGTAAAATGAGTTTTACATAAGTAGAGGGTTTTTTGGTCTCTTTAGCCCCCTATATTAAGCCTAACATGGGCCCCTATTACAGCTTCACAATTGCGCTGGTCGGGAGGGGATCCTTTGAAGCGGTGGAAATGGTACACTGCAGCCAGACACGCTCTACTCTAGCCTCCGCTTCGGGTCCCTTGGCAGCCACAGTCCTCCCACAGGGTGCTCCACTGCCACTGCTGCTTCTCATGCCAATGCCTTAGTCACTTCTCACAAAGATGCCAGCACTGCTGGATGACAGCCTCCCTTCTGCCAGGTGACAGCCCCCCACCACCAAGTGACAGGCACCCTTCTCCCAGGTGACCATCAGGTTACTGCCTATTTGTCTCTGGGTGACATCCTACCAGTTGCCAGGTAACAGCCTCCATGCCACCAGTTGACAGCCTCCCTTCCACCACGAGACAGCCTTCCCACTGCCAGATGACAGCTTCCTCGCCACCAGGTGACAGCTTCCACGCTGTCAGGAGACAGCCCACCCCACCACCAGGTGACAGCCTCTCTGCCGTCAGGCGATAGCCTCCCTTACACCAGGTGAAAGTCTCCCCTCCATCAGATGACAGCCTCCCTGCTACCATCAGGTGACAGAAAAAAGATGATGGAGGCTGCAGGGCAGCCCATGGGGTCCACTAAAGGATTGTTGCAGCCACAGCCCTCCCACAGGGTGCTCCACTGCCACTGCTGCTTCTCATGCCAATGCCTTTGCCACTTCTCATGAAGATGCCAGAACTGCTGGAAGACAGCCTCCCTTATGCCAGGTAACAGCCACCTCACCATCAGGTGACAGCCTTATTGTCTCTGGGTGACATCCCACCCGTTGCCAGGTGACAGCCTCCTTACCACCAAGCTACAGCCTCCATGCCACCAGTTGACAGCCTCCCCACAACCAGGTGACCGCCAGCTGACAGCTACCCCTCCAGATTACAGCCTTCATTCAGCCAGGTGAAAGAATCCTTGTTGCTTCTACCAGTCTCCCTGCCACTGCTGCCAAGTGACAGCCTTCTACCAGGGGACAGCCTCCCCACTGCCAGATGACAGCCTTCCCACCACCAGGTGACAGCTTCCACCCATCACCAGGTGACAGCCTCCCTTACACCAGGTGAAAGTCTCCCCTCCGTCAGATGACTGCAGGGCGGCCCATGGTGTCCACTAAAGGATTGTTGCAGCCACAGCCCTCCCACAGTGTGCTCCACTGCCACTTCTCATGCCAATGCCTTTGCCCCTTCTCATGAAGATACCAGCACTGCTGTATGACGGCCTCCCCTCTGCCAGGTGACAGCCCCCCGCTCCAAGTGACAGGCACCCTTCTCCCAGGTGACAGCCACCTCACCATCAGGTGACAGCCTTTTTGTCTCTGGGTGACATCCTACCTGTTGCCAGATGACAGCCCCACGGCAACAATCTACTAAAGGAGTAAAAGGGCAGTACACATAAGTGTGCAAAGTGTGGAAGGGGCATTACTGTTAACGCTATAATGAAACAAAACACAATCCTACACCCCCCCCCCCCCCATTAGTGGATAAGCTGCGAATCCTCCGCTGTAGAGCTGTTGGGTCATTACCTGCTGCCCCATCACTGCAATATACAGGGAACAGAGAGGGAAAAATGGAAGAATGAATAGGAAGGAATAAAAGATAGGAAGCATGGAAAACATAGGAAACTGAATGGTAAGAATGAGAAAATTGAGGTGAAAAAAAATAACAAAAAGGGGAAAAGAGAGAAAATGGGATGGTGAGAATAAGGGAGGAAATAAGCGGTAAAGGAGATGGGGGAAAGAGGAGGAGAGAGAGAATGTGGAAAAGAGGAATATTATAACAACATAATAGGAAAACTGGAAAAAGGAGTGAAAAGAAGAGACAGGGTGAATGAGTAACAGGGAAAGGCAAAAAGAAAAATAATGTGGCAGCTATGTGTGAATTGTACTAAATCAGTAAGAACTCTGCTCTGCCGTGAATGCAAATGTTGCTTCCTCCTGCTGGCTGTGCTGAGGAACTGCTCATTACTATTTGCATATTCACTGCACTACTCATCAAATATCGGCTCAGTACAGATATTAAAGAAGTCCAATAAAATACATTTTACCCTTCCATCACTTCCCCTGCGTTAAGCTTGATTTGTGCTTTAACATAAAAAAGCCACTCACCTGATCCCGCAGCAGGAAGTAGGGGGCTCTGCACAGCATACCCTGTACTTGATTGACAGTTGTAATTGACTGACAGATCAGTCAGCCAATCCCTGGCCAATCTTCTGTCTCACTATGCCCTCCAGCTCTCATGGAACTACAAGCCCCAGCATGCCCTGCTATCTATATAGGTATCTATATCAGTTGTTTGAGACATGAAGACAAGGCCCAATAGGCTCAGCCCACCCTCCTGTCAGTTCGTTTCTAAAGATTTGGTGCATTAAATATTACTGCAGTAATTAGTTTTACCCTTTTGCGTTCCGCTTTCTGTCTCTCTCTGAACTCCTCCATCTTCCTGGCTTCATCGCGTAAGGTCTGCGCCAGCTGCATGTGACACTGGCCAACGTTATCAATCTCTGAAAGATAAAAGAAGAGGCGTGAGAATACTTTGTACAGCGCCATGGAATACAATGTGGCTTTATAAATAAACAATAATAATTATAATATGATCGGCTGCAACAATGCTTACCCCAAAAGCTGTAGACATATGGGTCGATTTAGACCCAGGTAAGAATTCTCACTCCTTTTTTTAGCAGAGAAAACTGCCATTCACTTTCATTGTCTATCTTAGGGATGATTCAACAACTGGATGTTAATTTTCACCTGGCGTTGAATCAGCCCCAAATGAAACAATGAAAGTCAGTAGAAGTATCTCTTCTAAAAAAAGAGTGAGTTTTCTTACCTGGCTCTGAATCGACCCCATAATGTAGATACTAAATATGGACCAAAGCTCTGTAGGGGAAGTCCCTATGATACATGCTTACCTTTAGGAGTACACCAGTACAATGCAACTCCCCCCCCCCCCCCCCTTTCAAACCACACCAGCTAACTGACATGGCGAGTCTGTCATTAAGTGTACGTCTGCTTTATACCCTAATAGATTGTAAGCTTTTCACCCCTCTGTATTATTATTCCCTTACTGTATATTACAATAGGCTATAAACTATTTCTGAATCCCCCTTTATAGATTTAAAAAAGGACGAATTTGGCGAGAAGCAGCCATAGGTACTCATAACTGACTGTAGCCGGCGGAAGGTATTCAGCCATTATTTTTGTTGGTCTTTTAATGTAATGGTTCATATCTGTTCTGCAGTTGCACTACATCACCACAAGATGGCACTGTTGGATAAGAAATGAATTGTGACATTACAGGTCTACCAAACGTAAAACCTAACCACATAGGAGTACAGCTGAACTAATATTGGCTAAGGTGAGTAGAAAGTTAGAGAAGTTCTAGAAGCCACTAGAGGGATTCTATATAAGGGGAGTTACCTCAGAATGAGTCAGTGATCTACGGAACATACAAGATGTAGTTCTCTATTGTAGTAACCGGGAGTGTGAGGAAGGTACCAGCAGGGTCAACTGGTAGCAGTCGCAGAGAGAAGTAG
The DNA here is from genome assembly GCA_027917425.1 of Gastrophryne carolinensis. Classification (NCBI taxonomy): domain Eukaryota; kingdom Metazoa; phylum Chordata; class Amphibia; order Anura; family Microhylidae; genus Gastrophryne; species Gastrophryne carolinensis. The sequence continues at coordinate 629,245,668 of CM051234.1, read as the reverse complement.
AGAGCAGAGGAGCCACATTCATACCTATTCATGCCGCAGTATTCTGCTATGGGATCAGAATGAGTGACCATCACCTGTTGGAGTACATTTGGATGTAATGGAAGCTGCTAAGGAAACTGTTGTGGAAAGACTGTATGACCTTCTGTGAAGCCTAAAGTGTACCTGAAGTCCTGCTAATAAAGTAAGTGCCCTTTTCATAAAGTTGGTCTCATTGGAGTTTTTGGAAGTAAGCCCACGTTAGGAGGTCCCTCAAGCCCGTTAACAAAGAACCCACTCCCCATACACCCTGAGGAGCTAAACCCCTCAGGGACCCGTATGCTACATGACCCTACCAAAAGCCTTTGCCTACTCCAACACCAAAAAAGTACTTTCCCCAGCCTGCAGCCCTGCATCGCTCCAAGGCTTCCCAGACAGCTAAAACCGCTGTCAAAGTGCTTCTACCTTGGATCGAGCAGTGTCGATGATGGGAAAGCAATCGCTCAGCCACTGACCACAAGCTCCACTGACTTTCAAGCCTCTCCTGTCCTTAGGCTTAGTCAAGGTGTTGAAGTCACTTCCAAAAACTACCGGACGGGTTGTAGAAAGGAACAGCTTGATCTTTTGTAAAGAGACATTTCCTGTGCCACTTAGTTTGGGGTCCATAGATATTTATTAAGCGCAGGTCTTGTCCTTTCAAAATGATGTCCAAGACCATGCACCTCCCGATCTCCATTTCAATGACTCGCTAGCAAGTTACTAGGTTGGTTTTAAAAAGCACTGCCACTCCGCTGTAAGGCTCGATAGCAAGAGACCAAAAGGAGGGTCCATGCCTCCACTCCTGCTTCACAGCGGGAATGTCGACCAAAAAAGCGAGCCAGGTCTCCTGCAAAAACATTGTCAACATCAAACTGGCTGAAAACAAATAAGGAATTAAAACGAGCGCTCACAGGTTTAATGTTAGCAACATTAATGTTTGTCATTAGGGTGAATGTCTCTTAGCCTTGCCCTTGGCTGGTGCTTTCTCCTCTATCTCGAAGGCCTCTGAATCAAAAGAGGAAATCTAAATTGATGAATCTTGGGAACCGGTTGGAGAGCTGCACCCCACTGCTCAATTAGGTTTTTTCAGCAAGGTCCACTATAACAGGAATCCCTTTGGTACTTTAAGTACCAGCCCCTTTAGCCGCCTCATCTATTATATTCCTTAATATTATATTAGGGGTCCATAACTTAGGGGCAGACTGGAGATTCACCTTGGGGCCACCTACAGATGGTACAGGAGTGGGTGCAGGGCCCTGAGAAACCCCCAGCTGAAAGGGAGGTGGGACCATGGAAGGAGGGACATGGGAACGCTCCTCTTCATCCATCCGCAGCATTTCCTGCACCTCCGGGTGTAAGTTGTGCCAGGCCTCGGGACACTGGCTATAAGGCTGTCCGAGCTGATTACACAGGTTGCAGGTGTAGCGGATGGTATTACAATCCTTCGCAAGTGTCCCAAGCCCTGACACAATGAGCACCTCAGAAGTGAGCAGGAGGAGCCGAAGTGACCCTTGGCCATGCACTTATGGCAAACCTTAAGCTGACCAGGATAGAATATGCCACAGAGCAAGTTTCCTCCAAGTCTACCTATCTCTTGTATCCAAGGAAAGTCTCTTTCACCACTGCTCGCTCACTTTTAAATCAGCCGCCACATTCGGTTTACCAGATAAAAATATTGTTTTGGCATTGAAAATATTCCTACTTGCAAATTTGTTCATGGGGGTTATGAGAGCAACAATTTATTTACTGTAATTTATAACAGGGGTTAATATTTTGTAAGCGTTATATAGATGACATTTTATTTTTGGGGGAGGGGGATTTGACATCACATACCACCTTTTTGGACTATATTAACAATAACCAGTGGGGAATAGTGTACACCGCAGAGTACGATCTTCACAGTTTATTTTTTGGATTTGGAATTGGAAAAAAAGAATGTGAGAATTGTTGACTGTCCATATTTTAAAGAGAAGGACCGCAATTCATATGTAGCTGTTATCATCCCAGCTGGCTGCAGAATATCTCCAAAGGACAATTCCTGATAAGGAGAAACTGCAGGCATCTGGAAGTCTACTATAAACAGGTGCAGATTATTAGACAAAGATTTATTGATAAGGGGTATGATACCATAAAAATCTTGGAAACAATAGTAGCAGTAAGTAACAATGATCGAAATATACTTTTTCAAAAAATAAAAAATTCCAACAAAAGTAATCATGAGTTTGCAAGATCACGAGGTATAGTGATCAACACAATGTGATCCATAAGATCATAAAAAAACATTGGCACATTATAAAATGTGACAATGTTTTAGATCCAGTATCACCTAATCATCCAAAAATGATTTTTAAGAAGGCCTCAAATTTAATGACCAGATTAACTAATAGTCACATAGACACCCCCCCCCCCTCAGAAACAACATAGAGAATTGATTAAAATGGATGGTTTATACTATTGTGGTAGAAAGTAATGGGAGGAAAAATACAAAACATAAAAAGTTTTGTCTTAAAGGTTAATCAAAAGGAATTCCATATTAAATCATTTGTCACATGCAATTATAGTAAAGTAGTTTATCTTATTCAATGCCCCGTGGCCTCCAGTATGTAGGGAGGACCACAAGAACACTTAGGGTCAGTATTAGGGAGCATTTGTATAATGTAAGAAAGGGACCCATAATATCTCCCTACATTATAGAAGATTTCATGACCCCAGTAGCCTGCAATTTGCTGGCATAGATCTTCCCATTACAAATTGGAGGGGTACAAACATAACACAAAAACTGTCACAAATGGAACCCAAATGGATTTTCAGTCTGGACAGTCTTTTCCCGAACGGGTTGATCGTTGAATTCCACCTGAATTGCTTTATAAGCAACCAGTGAAAGTGTTGGAGTAGGTGATCAATTCTTATTCATATGTTTTAGATAAGATCCACCACCGGCCGGTGGGTGATAACTGGCCCCTCCACCCACCACCTAAGCTGCACTAGGTTGCGACTATTAAAGCTGCTGGCAGGGGCATTGGCCTGTGTGGGCACAGATGCTTTCTCACCAGCAACTCCAGCTCCACTCTTGGCCACCTGGGCATAGAACACGGGGGGCTGCACTGCAGTACCAGCACCGCTCCCTGCACCACCCCTGCTGGATAAAGTGAAGGACAGGAAGCCTTGCAGCAGGAGTTCCAGCATTTGGCGGAACAGTCCTAGATAGTTTAAAATCCACCTGAGGGGCAGACATTGGAAGCTTGTCTATAGAGCCGAAGGCCCCTTCCACAGGACCAGAAATATCAGTCACCGCTGAGAGTCCAGCAGAAGGATCAGATACACAATTTACACTATACAAAAGGGAAAGTTCAGCAGCAGTCACTAAAGACGAAGGGGATGGTCCGAAAGCAGACATAGGGATCAGGCTGACATCAGGCGCTGGGTGCAGACTGGCATCAGGCGCTGGGTGCAGACTGGCATGAGGAGCTGGGTGCAGACTGGCATCAGGTGCTGGGGGCAGACTGGCATCAGGTGCTGGGGGCAGACTGGCATCAGGCTCTGGGTGCAGACTGGCATTAGACACTGGGTGCAGACTGGCATCAGACACTGGGTGCAGATTGGCATCAGCTGCAGTGACAGGAGACAGGCTGACATCACACACACGTGGCCGGCTGACATCAGACACTGGGTGCAGACTGGCATCAGGCGCTGGGTGCAGACTGGCATCAGGCGCTGGGTGCAGACTGGCATCAGGAGCTGGGTGCAGACTGGCATCAGGCGCTGGGTGCAGACTGGCATCAGACACGGGGTGCAGACTGGCATCAGACACGGGGTGCAGACTGGCATCAGACACGGGGTGCAGACTGGCATCAAACACTGGGTGCAGACTGGCATCAGACACTGGGTGCAGACTAGCATCAGACACTGGGTGCAGACTGGCATCAAACACTGGATGCAGACTGGCATCAAACACTGGATGCAGACTGGCATCAGACGCGGGGTGCAGACTGGCATCAGACGCGGGGTGCAGACTGGCATCAGACGCGGGGTGCAGACTGGCATCAGACGCGGGGTGCAGACTGGCATCAGGCGCGGGGTGCAGACTGGCATCAGACACTGGGTGCAGACTGACATCAGACACTGGGTGCAGACTGGCATCAAACACTGGGTGCAGACTGGCATCATACACTGGGTGCAGACTGACACCAAACACTGAGTGCAGACTGGCATCAGACACTGGGTGCAGATTGGCATTAGACACGGGGCGCAGACTGGCATCGGGCACTGCCTTCTGTATCCTCCCTTATACCCTAATTGATTGAAAGCTCTTCCCCTTTTGTATCCTCCCTTATACCCTAATATTGTAAACTCTTCTCCTCCTGTATCCTCAGGAGAAGCTTGACTTCAGAGATTGCCCCTTGATCTCCACCATTCGAGACAAGGATGTCAAGTTTCCTCCGCAAGCGCTAGTAGGCAATGTATTTATCAAGCTGTTTTCTTTTTCCTAGACCCCTGAAAAGCCCATTCAGCTCTCACCACTCTATTCTACTCTGACTACTACCTCGCTGAAAAGTGAAGCCCGTGAGGTCTTCCAGACCTGCCTCTCTAACCATGCTATTCAAAAAGAGACTATCGCAGCCCAGCTTGCCTTTGAAGCCTCTTCTGTCCATGGGCCTAGTCACGGTGTTAAAATCACCTCCACAGACTACTGGCCGGGCTGTAAAAAGGAACGGCTCTTTGTAAGGAGGCATTTTCTGTCCCACTTAGTTTGGGGTCCATAGATATTTATTAGGCGCAGGTCCTGCCCCCTTACAATGACGTCCAAGACCATGCACCTCCCGATCTCCACCTCAATGACTCGCCAGGAAGTTACCAAGTCGGTTTTAAAAAGCACCGCCACTCCGCTGTAAGGCTCGGCCGCAAGAGACCAAAAAGAGGGTCCGTGCCTCCACTCCCACTTCACAGCGCGATTGTCGGCCAGACTGGCCAATCTGATCTCCTGCAAAAACAAAATGTCAGCATCAAACTGGCTGAGAAAAAAATAAGGCCATAAAACAAGCGCTTACTGATTTAATGCTGGCAACATTAATGGTTGCCACCTTTATCGGAGGGGGAACTGCCATCACAGTCATTCAGGAGAATGTCTCTTAGCCTTCCCTCCGGCCTCACTATCGGATCCCTCACGATTACTGGAGGCTTGCGTTTCCTCCTCCATATATGAGGCCTCAGAATCAAATGAAGAAATCTCTATTGAGTCCTCAAACCTCAAACCGTTTGAAGAGCTGCACCCCATGGCTCTTCCCCAGTTCAGGCTCTCCATTGTCCTTTTTTCTTTTCTTCTTGGTAGCAAACCTGAGAGCAAGGTAATCCTGATCCTCGGGGGAGAGTCCAGACCACGCTTTCTTGGGATCTGAACTCCCACCCTGCTCAGAAGGGGGTGCAGGATCAGGATCACCTAGCCCCAGCCTGCGAGGTTTTACAGCAGGGGCCACAATTACTGGGACCCCCTTGGTACTTGCAGTGCCAGCCCCCTGGGCCGCCTCAGATATTAAATTACTCGATCTTACATTGGTAGTTGCTGACTTGGGAGCAGACTGGGAATTCACCTTAGGGACCCCTGCAGATGGTACAGGAGCGGGCGCAGGGGCCTCAGGAACCCCCAGCTGAGTGGGGGGAGGGACCGTAGACGGGACAGCATGGGAATGTTCCTCCCTATCCAGCTGCAGCATTTCCTGCACCACTTCCCTGTCCAGGTTGTGCCAGGCCTCAGGACACTGACTTTAAGGGTGGCCAAGCTGGTTACATAGATTACATCGGATTGTATTACAGTCCTTAGCCAAGTGTCCCAAGCCCTGGCACAACGAGCACCTAAGAAGCGAGCAGGAGGAGCTGAAGTGACCCTTGGCCCCACATTTATGGCAAACCTTGGGCTGGTCAGCCGGTCACGGCCAATATAGGTAGAAGATGGCAAGTGGGTGACCTGGTTGCCATTCCTGCGGAGCCTCAGGGTCACTGACCAGCCCCTAGTCCAGATATCCCGATCGCCTAGGATCTTCTTCAAGGGAGTGAGAACATCACCATAACGCTTTAGCCAGACAGTCAAATCAGAGGGGGGAATGGACTCATTTCTAACCAGTATGGTGACATTTTTCATGAGCTGCTGTCTGGAGACATGGATGGGAGTTAACCCCTTCCAGGCAGGATCTTGCTTCAGCAGCTCATAACGCTCCCAAAATAAGTCCATTCCTTCTGGTCTGACGAAGCTTAAGTCATGTTCTGCACTCCCCATTGGACTGATCAGGGCAAAAATGTCTGCGGCTGCGAATCCCATACCCAGTATGAGACCCACCACCGCCCGCCAGGTGATAACTGGCCCCTCCCACCTAAGCTGGACCAAGTTGCGCCTATTGAAGCCGCTGTCAGGGGCGTTGGCCTCACTGGGCACAGACATCCTCTCACCAGTAGCTTCTCCACCACGTCTGGCAACCTGGGCATAGGACGCAGGGGACTGCACTGCAGCACCAACAACATTATTGGCCCTACTCCTTGTGCCACCTCGCTGGATGAAATACAGGGCAGGGCGGACAGCAGGGGCCCCAGCATTAGGTGGCACAGTCTTCTTACTGTCCACCTGAGGTGCAGGTGAGGGGACAGTCACAACATCAGCAGCAGTCACAGCAGCGGACCCAGCAGAAAGTCCAACAATAGAATTAACCCCTGTGGACTCAACCCCAGACACAGCAGCAGTAACAGGAGCAACAACATCAGTAACAGCACCCAAACCAGCTGAAGCAGAAACAATAGAAGCCCTGCCAGCAAGACCCAAACCTGCGGGTGAGTCACCCATGGCCCCAGGCCCACCAAGTTCGGCGCACCCAGGAACCCGGATGGGTGCCAGGATGGTACTTACGGCTGGCGCCACCTCACCCTTTTCAGGGAAAGGAGCGCCACAGTCTTCTATACCCCCTGACACAGCGCCTATGGTGCACTCCGCAGGTTGGCTGGACAGATGGACGTTGTCCTTAGCTGGCATGGGCTCCTCATGCTGGTGGCTGTCCTCTGGAAGATCTGCTCCAGTAGGGGCTTCCTGGATGCCTAGCGATGTCACGCATGATGTGTTGCCTCAGCAAGAGAGTCTTCCAATGCTGGTTCCGGGGATCCCGGCTCTGCTACTGCTGCAACTTTGGGTGGAGGTACAGCTGAAGAATCCTCCACCATCGGGGTCTCATCCACATGGTGGGCCTCTTCCTTCTTCACAGTGGGGCCTGAGTGCTGCATGGACTTAAATCGCTCCTCGTTTTTATATTTTTCTTTATAGGCCCCACTGCTTGCTTTAAGGGAAGCAACTAGCTTTTCCTGCTGCCGACATGCTGATTCAAGCTCAGCTAAATCTGCTTTACTTGACCGCCGGTCCCGTCCCTGCGCCTTGCAGGTGTCCATTTTCTTTTTCTTTAATGCGATTTTCATCTTGCACAGCTTCTCCTCCCCCTTCGCCACATTGCACAAATTACTGCATACACGGCTGCGAAAAGCTGACAAACTCTCACCGGGCTGGGGCACCGTGGTGTTACTAGTGGCGCTAGTGGAAGCAGACCGGGATCCGAAAGTTTAATATTCCTCCGGGGGTACCGGCGCGACTCACCCCAGGAATCATCCATGCTGCCTGGGGAGGCAATCCCAGGAAAGCTCCAGGCTTCACAGGCCTCTGGTAATAAGGAGCAGTTGTGTGTTCTGGCTCTCACAGTGTGTGACCACACCCACCTAATTACCCTAATAGATTGTAAGCTCTTCCCCTTCTGTATCCTCCCTTATACCCTAATAGATTGTAAGCTCTTCTCATTCTGTATCCTCCCTTATACCCTAATAGGTTGTATGCTCTTCCCCTTCTGTATCCTCCCTTATACCCTAATAGAGTGTAAGCTCTTCTCCTTCTGTATCCTCCCTTATACCCTAATAGATTGCAAGCTCTTCCTCCTTCTGTATCCTCCCTTACACCCTAATAGAGTGTAAGCTCTTCCTCCTTCTGTATCCCCCTTATGCTATGCAAGGGGTTAGTACTGCACCCTTCTGTTTATATTTTCGCTAGAAGTCCACTTTAAGGAGCCAGTTAACATATTTATCACCCTTTATTATCTTATAGGGAAACTAAACTCTCTTTGGCAAGAGCAAGAGTGAGATAAACGTATCAGAATTACCTTTGTCACAGCAGAAATGAAAGAGAGATTGTGGTGAAATATTTAGTTCCTGTTTTGTTTTTTATCATGAAGGACAGCTCCTGCTACAGGGAGCAAAGTCTTAGTTTTAGACTTTAATATAGACTTACAGGCTCCAGGTAGCGGCAGATGAGCGTCTGTAGCGAGGCATTGAGAGCGACCGCTAGTAGTCGCTGTGCTCGCCCATGGTTCGCTGTTTCAGAGTGTCTGGCCGTCATTGATGAATATATTGCGTGAGTCGCACTAACACCAGTACAGCGCTGTATGGGAGCGAACGGTAGCACCAGGAGAGGGGTCAAAAGTGCAGGGGGGGGTTATAGCTGTGCTTTGCACAGACAGAGTAGAGCTGGGATCAGGAAAAGGTCAGCAGGACACTTCCTGTTTGCAGGCAGCCTGATGCTCCATGAGCCGCCATCTTGGATGTTTAAAGTCTCAGAAAATTCAGTAGATGCAGGTAGAATGATTTTTAATGTGAGCAATCTGTATGTACAGGGTGGGGGAAACATATAAGATAGGCTCTTATTCAGGGTGAAGGTCCGGATTAATGTGAGCAATCTGTATGTACAGGGTGGGGGAAACATACAAGATAGGCTCTTATTCAGGGTGAAGGTCCGGTTTAATCAGCCATTTCCACCCCAGCCAATCCCCGCACACCTCCACTAATAAAAGAACCCCAGCCCCTGTCATCAGTGCCCATTATAGCTATTGCTTGGGTGTTGTGTGGTTCTCTGAATCCTTGCTACCTGCAGTCCATGCCCCCCCTGATGGGGACAAGGCTAAACTGAGTGGGAATACATGGCATTCTGTGAAGTGGGCTGGGCCCCCTCAATGTGATAGACTTGGAGTGTTTGGGTCGGATAATTGGATATTCGTGATGGTTGGGCTGAAATGGGTTGGAATGACCTATGGTGAAGGGAGCAGAGTATTCACACTATGGAGGTAGCTAGTGAATTCAGCGATGGGGGTTTTGATTTTGCTGGGGGCATTTCTTAAAGGAGCACTATCGTGAAAAAATGGCCGAAGAATAAAAATCCATATAAATATGCTGGATGGAGGGAGGAGGGGTCACTTATACACCCGGTATCGAGAAATATCCAGCTAGGCTTGTTTTTTTTATTTATTGAAAGGAAGCGGACATCTCGGGTGACAGACTCTGTCACCCCTCATAGACTAAACCTTCAACCCCAGGATTTTATTTCTACCAGGGGAAGAAAACCATAAGCTTGGTGGGAGTTTTATTCAGTTTGGGTATATAAGTGACCCCTCCTCTCATTAGCTAAAGTGTTTATATGGATTTTTAATATTACACAATTTCGAAATAGTGCTCCTTTAAAGTGGACCAACACCCAGGATTTTCACTATCCTGGGTCTTGGTCCACTTCCGCGGGGCACCCCGATTGGGGGTGCCCTGCTGCGTGAAACACCCCCGATCGCCCTAAATAATTCACCTCACCCCGCTCCTACGCGAGTGCTCAGAGCCGCTGTGGTATGTAAGGACAAGTGACGGACAACCACAGCGGCTCTGAGCGCGCTGGAGGCCGCGTCTCGCGCTTCCTTCTAACAGGGAGCGTGCCCGCACTGGCCATTCACAAACGCGCCGTTGGAACGGGGTTAAGGTAAGGTTTCTGGGCGTCCTGGCGGGTTTCACCTCGCGAGGCATCCAGTTTTCGGATGCCCCGCGGGGAGGGACCTGATCGGCCTGGGAATCTTATAGATTCCCGGGCCGATCCCCCCTGGCTGTTGGTCCACTTTAAGGTACCCATGGGTTGTGGTTAGGATTACAAGGGATTTACTGTGCTGTTTGGAGGAACTTGTGGGGTTGTTCATGAGGGTTGGAGATAATTCCCCGCTTTGAGGGGCAGTGTGGTTATTTCACAGTTGGTGCAGCTGAACAGAGGGTTGGGGGGGCTCTCTCTTCGGGGGGGGGGGGGGATTACTATGATGGTCAAAGATTGGCAGACTGTCAACACTGTTCAGCTTTGGCGGTCTCCCTTCTTTTGGGTCTGAGTTGGAAGGTTAAAAGCTGAGACATGAAAAGACGGTGGTTGTGGCTGAAATGATCCAGGCTTGCCAGTGGGTTGCGGGGTATTGGAGGAGGGCTACATTTCTGGGGGTAGCCAGGCTGCGGTAATTATGTACCCTGGGGTTTGGCCCTGTTGAGGTCCGAGCCTAACACACATGCATCGGAGCTCACCCGGCTTCCGTTTATGTAGGTGCGTTAGGGTTTTTCCTCCTCAATTTTACTGGTTAAGTTTGGAGGCTTGCCTCAGACTCGAAAGAGGCGTGAGAAATTATTGTCGGCTGTGGCTCATTAAAATCGTATCATTCCAAAGATATATAGGTGTACAGCATTTATATTGAAGGGGAGTTGGGGTAGTAGCGGGAGATAATATGGAGTGCTAGTCCAGTCGTGTGCATGACTTTTTCGATGCCCCTGCTAAACCCTTATTGCCTAGGCACCTAGTCTCGGCACCTCCTGCACCATGGCACCTCCTATGTCCACTCTCACCCCCTCTCTTCCACATCGCTTCTATGTGTGCTGTTGAGTTTGTTACGTGGTCATGTGGCTGCTCAAAACCCACGGCAATCAGCCAGGGAATCTATAAGATTCCCTCCCCCCGGGGCATCCAAAATCAGGATTCCCTGCGGTGTGAAACCTTCCAGGACCCCATACACTTACCTTTTTCCCAGTCCAACGGAGCATGCCTTGAGCCGCGGACGCATCCCCACTATCTCTCTAGCAGGGCGTATGTCCGTGCCAGGCATTTGTGAATGGCCGGCACGGCATGCTCCCTGTTAGAGGGTAGCGGGGATGTGGTCGTCAGTGCGCTCGGAGCTGCTGGCCTTAGACGAAGGCTTAGACAACACAACATCAGTGGATCCGAGCGCGCTGATTGGATGAGTGGCGTAGGACTGGGAAGAGATGAGTTGGTTTCAGCGACCTGGGGGGTTTCACACAGCAGAGCATCCTGATCAGGGTGCCAGGGGGGCAAGGACCAAAGCTCAGCAAATCCTTGGTTTTGGTCCACTTTAAGAGTGCCAGCAGGTCTGGAGATGTCAACCATAGGACACAACTGTTCAGTGTGATGCCATAGTTGTCTTATCTTCTGCCGCAAAGGGGAACTTTCTGATAGCTTAACCGACAGGAGGTGTGGTAAGTAAACACTAAACCTATTTTTCTACTACCGTTAAAGCAACTGCAGAAATTTGGATCAGAAGACAATGTATCTTGTACAGCGCTGCGGAAAAAGATGGTGCTATCTAATTATAATGTGAATAGTTTTAAAATTGTGTTGGTCTGGGCTGAGCAACATTTTAGTTGGGTGTGACCCAACCACCTTGGGGAGAAGCCTGGTACAAAACTTATTGCCAAAAAGAAATTTGTTGGGCATAGGCAACGATATTCTTTTTGGCAATGCTATATAATTAATCAATAATAATAATTACAGGCTTCAGAGGCTGCTTTAAATCAGACTCTTCAATGAGGGGCCCCACCATAGTACATAGAAAAAGATCCAAATCCCCTAATATGCCATCTGCCATTACTAGGTCTCCAGAGTATTATTCCTCCTGCCCATAAGGTTACATACCCTCAGCCTCATATCCTCATTGTCAAATAGCCTGTTGCCTACTGGATACCTGTGCATAATACACAACTGCTTTTCATATGAAAGGGAGCCACGCACAGGAAATACGGGGCCTTGAAAAAGTATTCATGCCCCTTAAAGTTTTCCACAAAGTTAAACATAGCCACAAACTTAAACTGGATCTTCACCCTGAATAATATCTTATATGTTTCCCACACCCTGTACATACAGATTACCCGCATTAATCCGGACCTTCACCCTGAATAAGAGCATATCCTACGTGTTTTCCACACCCTGTACATACAGATTGCTCACATTAAAAATCTTCCTACCTGCATCTACTGCATGTTATGAGCCTTTAAACATCTAAGATGGCGGCTTATGGAGCATCAGGCAGCCTGCAAACAAGAAGTATCTTCTGACTGTGTTGCTCTGCATTCTGGGATTGCTGTCCTTTCCCTGACCCCAGCTCTGCTCTGTCTGTACAAAGCACAGCTATAACCCGCCCCCCTGTATTTTTATCACGCTCTCCTCAGTATGTGATGCTTCTGAGTCGCGCCCGTATCCCAGAGTCCTAAACAGAGCTGCAGCCCAGTGGAGGAAAGAATAATAAGTAAGTGACTAAAAACTTAAAATATATTAATTTTAGATGCTGGGGAATCGTTTTTTTTAAGGGTTTGGGCTTTTCATTAAATCATGCCGAAGGTCTAGTTGAAATGTATTTTATTGAGAAACACTGAGTAGAACATATCTGTGAGGCTGCTTTCACACTACAGCGATTGTGGAGCGCTCGTGTTTTCGGGCGAGCGCCCCGCAATTGCTGGTGTCAGCGTGTGGAGGGCGTTCTGCGCTAACGCTTTTTCACTGGTGTGAAGCCAGCCTGAAGTGTAAAGTAAATGATACATTCTTTTCTAACTTTTTGAAAAAATAAAGAAACTGAAAAGTATGGTGTGTATTGTATTCATTAGGGATGAGCGAATCGATCCGGACGAACCCGGATTCGATCCGAATTTCAGGAAAAATTCGATTCGGATCGAATCCGAATTTCCCCGCGATTCGATCACTCGAAGTTTTCCTTTAACATCCATTCATTTACATTTACAGGCATTCTAAGATGGCGGACGGGACATGTCTGGACATGTATCCCGCGCCAGTGCAAGCTGGGGCAGTCACATGCAGCCTATCAGCAGCCAGCAAGCCCGGTGACGTCACACAGCGGTATTTAACGGCGGCCATCTTGCTTTTCCTCATTTCTCTATTGCATTCGTGAGAGACAGAACGCTGTGTAGCTGAGGGACAGACAGTTAGACAGGCAGGGACAGACAGGGACAGGCTGGAGACAGGCAGGAGACAGACAGGAGACAGACAGAAAGCCAGGGAAAGTTAGGAAAAAACGGAGGCTGTGACAGGGAGATTTTTTTTTTTTTTCATCCAGCCTGAGTGTTACTAGCTGGCTGACAGGCTTTGTTAGCGTTTTCAGGCTGCTTATAGTAACTAACTGTGCATATATACTGAACTGATCTTAAGTCTGCTGTGAGGCATCCCATTCTGTGACTACAGCAGCCTCTGTTTAAGACCATATATGCATTTGCTCTTATCATATTTGAAATTAGGCCTGATAAAGACACTTTTGCTGGGCATAGCACTACTGGACCCTGCCAGGTGCACTCCTATTTGGGGCATCCCATTCTGTGACTACAGCAGCCTCTGTTTAAGACCATATAAGCATTTGCTCTTATCATATTTGAAATTAGGCCTGATAAAGACACTTTTGCTGGGCATAGCACTACTGGACCCTGCCAGGTGCACTCCTATTTGGGGCATCCCATTCTGTGACTACAGCAGCCTCTGTTTAAGACCATATAAGCATTTGCTCTTATCATATTTGAAATTAGGCCTGATAAAGACACTTTTGCTGGGCATAGCACTACTGGACCCTGCCAGGTGCACTCCTATTTGGGGCATCCCATTCTGTGACTACAGCAGCCTCTGTTTAAGACCATATAAGCATTTGCTCTTATCATATTTGAAATTAGGCCTGATAAAGACACTTTTGCTGGGCAAAGCACTACTGGACCCTGCCAGGTGCACTCCTATTTGGGGCATCCCATTCTGTGACTACAGCAGCCTCTGTTTAAGACCGTATAACCATTTTCACTTATCATATTTGAAATTAGGCCTGATAAAGACACTTTTGCTGGGCAAAGCACTACTGGACCCTGCCAGGTGCACTCCTATTTGGGGCATCCCATTCTGTGACTACAGCAGCCTCTGTTTAAGACCATATAAGCATTTGCTCTTATCATATTTGAAATTAGGCCTGATAAAGACACTTTTGCTGGGCAAAGCACTACTGGACCCTGCCAGGTGCACTCCTATTTGGGGCATCCCATTCTGTGACTACAGCAGCCTCTGTTTAAGACCATATAAGCATTTGCTCTTATCATATTTGAAATTAGGCCTGATAAAGACACTTTTGCTGGGCAAAGCACTACTGGACCCTGCCAGGTGCACTCCTATTTGGGGCATCCCATTCTGTGACTACAGCAGCCTCTGTTTAAGACCATATAAGCATTTGCTCTTATCATATTTGAAATTAGGCCTGATAAAGACACTTTTGCTGGGCAAAGCACTACTGGACCCTGCCAGGTGCACTCCTATTTGGGGCATCCCATTCTGTGACTACAGCAGCCTCTGTTTAAGACCATATAAGCATTTGCTCTTATCATATTTGAAATTAGGCCTGATAAAGACACTTTTGCTGGGCATAGCACTACTGGACCCTGCCAGGTGCACTCCTATTTGGGGCATCCCATTCTGTGACTACAGCAGCCTCTGTTTAAGACCATATAAGCATTTGCTCTTATCATATTTGAAATTAGGACTGATAAAGACACTTTTGCTGGGCAAAGCACTACTGGACCCTGCCAGGTGCACTCCTATTTGGGGCATCCCATTCTGTGACTACAGCAGCCTCTGTTTAAGACCATATAAGCATTTGCTCTTATCATATTTGAAATTAGGCCTGATAAAGACACTTTTGCTGGGCAAAGCACTACTGGACCCTGCCAGGTGCACTCCTATTTGGGGCATCCCATTCTGTGACTACAGCAGCCTCTGTTTAAGACCATATAAGCATTTGCTCTTATCATATTTGAAATTAGGCCTGATAAAGACACTTTTGCTGGGCAAAGCACTACTGGACCCTGCCAGGTGCACTCCTATTTGGGGCATCCCATTCTGTGACTACAGCAGCCTCTGTTTAAGACCATATAAGCATTTGCTCTTATCATATTTGAAATTAGGCCTGATAAAGACACTTTTGCTGGGCATAGCACTACTGGACCCTGCCAGGTGCACTCCTATTTGGGGCATCCCATTCTGTGACTACAGCAGCCTCTGTTTAAGACCATATAAGCATTTGCTCTTATCATATTTGAAATTAGGCCTGATAAAGACACTTTTGCTGGGCAAAGCACTACTGGACCCTGCCAGGTGCACTCCTATTTGGGGCATCCCATTCTGTGACTACAGCAGCCTCTGTTTAAGACCATATAAGCATTTGCTCTTATCATATTTGAAATTAGGCCTGATAAAGACACTTTTGCTGGGCATAGCACTACTGGACCCTGCCAGGTGCACTCCTATTTGGGGCATCCCATTCTGTGACTACAGCAGCCTCTGTTTAAGACCATATAAGCATTTGCTCTTATCATATTTGAAATTAGGCCTGATAAAGACACTTTTGCTGGGCAAAGCACTACTGGACCCTGCCAGGTGCACTCCTATTTGGGGCATCCCATTCTGTGACTACAGCAGCCTCTGTTTAAGACCATATAAGCATTTGCTCTTATCATATTTGAAATTAGGCCTGATAAAGACACTTTTGCTGGGCAAAGCACTACTGGACCCTGCCAGGTGCACTCCTATTTGGGGCATCCCATTCTGTGACTACAGCAGCCTCTGTTTAAGACCGTATAACCATTTTCACTTATCATATTTGAAATTAGGCCTGATAAAGACACTTTTGCTGGGCATAGCACTACTGGACCCTGCCAGGTGCACTCCTATTTGGGGCATCCCATTCTGTGACTACAGCAGCCTCTGTTTAAGACCATATAAGCATTTGCTCTTATCATATTTGAAATTAGGCCTGATAAAGACACTTTTGCTGGGCAAAGCACTACTGGACCCTGCCAGGTGCACTCCTATTTGGGGCATCCCATTCTGTGACTACAGCAGCCTCTGTTTAAGACCATATAAGCATTTGCTCTTATCATATTTGAAATTAGGCCTGATAAAGACACTTTTGCTGGGCATAGCACTACTGGACCCTGCCAGGTGCACTCCTATTTGGGGCATCCCATTCTGTGACTACAGCAGCCTCTGTTTAAGACCATATAAGCATTTGCTCTTATCATATTTGAAATTAGGCCTGATAAAGACACTTTTGCTGGGCAAAGCACTACTGGACCCTGCCAGGTGCACTCCTATTTGGGGCATCCCATTCTGTGACTACAGCAGCCTCTGTTTAAGACCATATAAGCATTTGCTCTTATCATATTTGAAATTAGGCCTGATAAAGACACTTTTGCTGGGCAAAGCACTACTGGACCCTGCCAGGTGCACTCCTATTTGGGGCATCCCATTCTGTGACTACAGCAGCCTCTGTTTAAGACCATATAAGCATTTGCTCTTATCATATTTGAAATCAGCCTGATAAAGACACTTTTGCTGGGCATAGCACTACTGGACCCTGCCAGGTGCACTCCTATTTGGGGCATCCCATTCTGTGACTACAGCAGCCTCTGTTTAAGACCATATAAGCATTTGCTCTTATCATATTTGAAATTAGGCCTGATAAAGACACTTTTGCTGGGCAAAGCACTACTGGACCCTGCCAGGTGCACTCCTATTTGGGGCATCCCATTCTGTGACTACAGCAGCCTCTGTTTAAGACCATATAAGCATTTGCTCTTATCATATTTGAAATTAGGCCTGATAAAGACACTTTTGCTGGGCAAAGCACTACTGGACCCTGCCAGGTGCACTCCTATTTGGGGCATCCCATTCTGTGACTACAGCAGCCTCTGTTTAAGACCGTATAAGCATTTGCTCTTATCATATTTGAAATTAGGCCTGATAAAGACACTTTTGCTGGGCATAGCACTACTGGACCCTGCCAGGTGCACTCCTATTTGGGGCATCCCATTCTGTGACTACAGCAGCCTCTGTTTAAGACCATATAAGCATTTGCTCTTATCATATTTGAAATTAGGCCTGATAAAGACACTTTTGCTGGGCAAAGCACTACTGGACCCTGCCAGGTGCACTCCTATTTGGGGCATCCCATTCTGTGACTACAGCAGCCTCTGTTTAAGACCATATAAGCATTTGCTCTTATCATATTTGAAATTAGGCCTGATAAAGACACTTTTGCTGGGCATAGCACTACTGGACCCTGCCAGGTGCACTCCTATTTGGGGCATCCCATTCTGTGACTACAGCAGCCTCTGTTTAAGACCATATAAGCATTTGCTCTTATCATATTTGAAATTAGGCCTGATAAAGACACTTTTGCTGGGCAAAGCACTACTGGACCCTGCCAGGTGCACTCCTATTTGGGGCATCCCATTCTGTGACTACAGCAGCCTCTGTTTAAGACCATATAAGCATTTGCTCTTATCATATTTGAAATTAGGCCTGATAAAGACACTTTTGCTGGGCAAAGCACTACTGGACCCTGCCAGGTGCACTCCTATTTGGGGCATCCCATTCTGTGACTACAGCAGCCTCTGTTTAAGACCATATAAGCATTTGCTCTTATCATATTTGAAATTAGGCCTGATAAAGACACTTTTGCTGGGCAAAGCACTACTGGACCCTGCCAGGTGCACTCCTATTTGGGGCATCCCATTCTGTGACTACAGCAGCCTCTGTTTAAGACCATATAAGCATTTGCTCTTATCATATTTGAAATTAGGCCTGATAAAGACACTTTTGCTGGGCAAAGCACTACTGGACCCTGCCAGGTGCACTCCTATTTGGGGCATCCCATTCTGTGACTACAGCAGCCTCTGTTTAAGACCGTATAACCATTTTCATTTATCATATTTGAAATTAGGCCTGATAAAGACACTTTTGCTGGGCATAGCACTACTGGACCCTGCCAGGTGCACTCCTATTTGGGGCATCCCATTCTGTGACTACAGCAGCCTCTGTTTAAGACCATATAAGCATTTGCTCTTATCATATTTGAAATTAGGCCTGATAAAGACACTTTTGCTGGGCAAAGCACTACTGGACCCTGCCAGGTGCACTCCTATTTGGGGCATCCCATTCTGTGACTACAGCAGCCTCTGTTTAAGACCATATAAGCATTTGCTCTTATCATATTTGAAATTAGGCCTGATAAAGACACTTTTGCTGGGCATAGCACTACTGGACCCTACCAGGTGCACTCCTATTTGGGGCATCCCATTCTGTGACTACAGCAGCCTCTGTTTAAGACCATATAAGCATTTGCTCTTATCATATTTGAAATTAGGCCTGATAAAGACACTTTTGCTGGGCAAAGCACTACTGGACCCTGCCAGGTGCACTCCTATTTGGGGCATCCCATTCTGTGACTACAGCAGCCTCTGTTTAAGACCATATAAGCATTTGCTCTTATCATATTTGAAATTAGGCCTGATAAAGACACTTTTGCTGGGCAAAGCACTACTGGACCCTGCCAGGTGCACTCCTATTTGGGGCATCCCATTCTGTGACTACAGCAGCCTCTGTTTAAGACCGTATAACCATTTTCACTTATCATATTTGAAATTAGGCCTGATAAAGACACTTTTGCTGGGCATAGCACTACTGGACCCTGCCAGGTGCACTCCTATTTGGGGCATCCCATTCTGTGACTACAGCAGCCTCTGTTTAAGACCATATAAGCATTTGCTCTTATCATATTTGAAATTAGGCCTGATAAAGACACTTTTGCTGGGCAAAGCACTACTGGACCCTGCCAGGTGCACTCCTATTTGGGGCATCCCATTCTGTGACTACAGCAGCCTCTGTTTAAGACCATATAAGCATTTGCTCTTATCATATTTGAAATTAGGCCTGATAAAGACACTTTTGCTGGGCATAGCACTACTGGACCCTGCCAGGTGCACTCCTATTTGGGGCATCCCATTCTGTGACTACAGCAGCCTCTGTTTAAGACCATATAAGCATTTGCTCTTATCATATTTGAAATTAGGCCTGATAAAGACACTTTTGCTGGGCAAAGCACTACTGGACCCTGCCAGGTGCACTCCTATTTGGGGCATCCCATTCTGTGACTACAGCAGCCTCTGTTTAAGACCGTATAACCATTTTCACTTATCATATTTGAAATTAGGCCTGATAAAGACACTTTTGCTGGGCATAGCACTACTGGACCCTGCCAGGTGCACTCCTATTTGGGGCATCCCATTCTGTGACTACAGCAGCCTCTGTTTAAGACCATATAAGCATTTGCTCTTATCATATTTGAAATTAGGCCTGATAAAGACACTTTTGCTGGGCAAAGCACTACTGGACCCTGCCAGGTGCACTCCTATTTGGGGCATCCCATTCTGTGACTACAGCAGCCTCTGTTTAAGACCATATAAGCATTTGCTCTTATCATATTTGAAATTAGGCCTGATAAAGACACTTTTGCTGGGCATAGCACTACTGGACCCTGCCAGGTGCACTCCTATTTGGGGCATCCCATTCTGTGACTACAGCAGCCTCTGTTTAAGACCATATAAGCATTTGCTCTTATCATATTTGAAATTAGGCCTGATAAAGACACTTTTGCTGGGCAAAGCACTACTGGACCCTGCCAGGTGCACTCCTATTTGGGGCATCCCATTCTGTGACTACAGCAGCCTCTGTTTAAGACCATATAAGCATTTGCTCTTATCATATTTGAAATTAGGCCTGATAAAGACACTTTTGCTGGGCAAAGCACTACTGGACCCTGCCAGGTGCACTCCTATTTGGGGCATCCCATTCTGTGACTACAGCAGCCTCTGTTTAAGACCATATAAGCATTTGCTCTTATCATATTTGAAATCAGCCTGATAAAGACACTTTTGCTGGGCATAGCACTACTGGACCCTGCCAGGTGCACTCCTATTTGGGGCATCCCATTCTGTGACTACAGCAGCCTCTGTTTAAGACCATATAAGCATTTGCTCTTATCATATTTGAAATTAGGCCTGATAAAGACACTTTTGCTGGGCAAAGCACTACTGGACCCTGCCAGGTGCACTCCTATTTGGGGCATCCCATTCTGTGACTACAGCAGCCTCTGTTTAAGACCATATAAGCATTTGCTCTTATCATATTTGAAATTAGGCCTGATAAAGACACTTTTGCTGGGCAAAGCACTACTGGACCCTGCCAGGTGCACTCCTATTTCGGGCATCCCATTCTGTGACTACAGCAGCCTCTGTTTAAGACCATATAAGCATTTGCTCTTATCATATTTGAAATTAGGCCTGATAAAGACACTTTTGCTGGGCAAAGCACTACTGGACCCTGCCAGGTGCACTCCTATTTGGGGCATCCCATTCTGTGACTACAGCAGCCTCTGTTTAAGACCATATAAGCATTTGCTCTTATCATATTTGAAATTAGGCCTGATAAAGACACTTTTGCTGGGCATAGCACTACTGGACCCTGCCAGGTGCACTCCTATTTGGGGCATCCCATTCTGTGACTACAGCAGCCTCTGTTTAAGACCATATAAGCATTTGCTCTTATCATATTTGAAATTAGGCCTGATAAAGACACTTTTGCTGGGCAAAGCACTACTGGACCCTGCCAGGTGCACTCCTATTTGGGGCATCCCATTCTGTGACTACAGCAGCCTCTGTTTAAGACCATATAAGCATTTGCTCTTATCATATTTGAAATTAGGCCTGATAAAGACACTT
This sequence comes from Gastrophryne carolinensis, assembly GCA_027917425.1. Classification (NCBI taxonomy): domain Eukaryota; kingdom Metazoa; phylum Chordata; class Amphibia; order Anura; family Microhylidae; genus Gastrophryne; species Gastrophryne carolinensis. Next base: position 629,224,911 of record CM051234.1, on the reverse strand, counting down.
TTGCTGGGCAAAGCACTACTGGACCCTGCCAGGTGCACTCCTATTTGGGGCATCCCATTCTGTGACTACAGCAGCCTCTGTTTAAGACCGTATAACCATTTTCACTTATCATATTTGAAATTAGGCCTGATAAAGACACTTTTGCTGGGCATAGCACTACTGGACCCTGCCAGGTGCACTCCTATTTGGGGCATCCCATTCTGTGACTACAGCAGCCTCTGTTTAAGACCATATAAGCATTTGCTCTTATCATATTTGAAATTAGGCCTGATAAAGACACTTTTGCTGGGCAAAGCACTACTGGACCCTGCCAGGTGCACTCCTATTTGGGGCATCCCATTCTGTGACTACAGCAGCCTCTGTTTAAGACCATATAAGCATTTGCTCTTATCATATTTGAAATTAGGCCTGATAAAGACACTTTTGCTGGGCATAGCACTACTGGACCCTGCCAGGTGCACTCCTATTTGGGGCATCCCATTCTGTGACTACAGCAGCCTCTGTTTAAGACCATATAAGCATTTGCTCTTATCATATTTGAAATTAGGCCTGATAAAGACACTTTTGCTGGGCAAAGCACTACTGGACCCTGCCAGGTGCACTCCTATTTGGGGCATCCCATTCTGTGACTACAGCAGCCTCTGTTTAAGACCATATAAGCATTTGCTCTTATCATATTTGAAATTAGGCCTGATAAAGACACTTTTGCTGGGCAAAGCACTACTGGACCCTGCCAGGTGCACTCCTATTTGGGGCATCCCATTCTGTGACTACAGCAGCCTCTGTTTAAGACCATATAAGCATTTGCTCTTATCATATTTGAAATTAGGCCTGATAAAGACACTTTTGCTGGGCATAGCACTACTGGACCCTGCCAGGTGCACTCCTATTTGGGGCATCCCATTCTGTGACTACAGCAGCCTCTGTTTAAGACCATATAAGCATTTGCTCTTATCATATTTGAAATTAGGCCTGATAAAGACACTTTTGCTGGGCAAAGCACTACTGGACCCTGCCAGGTGCACTCCTATTTGGGGCATCCCATTCTGTGACTACAGCAGCCTCTGTTTAAGACCATATAAGCATTTGCTCTTATCATATTTGAAATTAGGCCTGATAAAGACACTTTTGCTGGGCATAGCACTACTGGACCCTGCCAGGTGCACTCCTATTTGGGGCATCCCATTCTGTGACTACAGCAGCCTCTGTTTAAGACCATATAAGCATTTGCTCTTATCATATTTGAAATTAGGCCTGATAAAGACACTTTTGCTGGGCAAAGCACTACTGGACCCTGCCAGGTGCACTCCTATTTGGGGCATCCCATTCTGTGACTACAGCAGCCTCTGTTTAAGACCATATAAGCATTTGCTCTTATCATATTTGAAATTAGGCCTGATAAAGACACTTTTGCTGGGCAAAGCACTACTGGACCCTGCCAGGTGCACTCCTATTTGGGGCATCCCATTCTGTGACTACAGCAGCCTCTGTTTAAGACCATATAAGCATTTGCTCTTATCATATTTGAAATCAGCCTGATAAAGACACTTTTGCTGGGCATAGCACTACTGGACCCTGCCAGGTGCACTCCTATTTGGGGCATCCCATTCTGTGACTACAGCAGCCTCTGTTTAAGACCATATAAGCATTTGCTCTTATCATATTTGAAATTAGGCCTGATAAAGACACTTTTGCTGGGCAAAGCACTACTGGACCCTGCCAGGTGCACTCCTATTTGGGGCATCCCATTCTGTGACTACAGCAGCCTCTGTTTAAGACCATATAAGCATTTGCTCTTATCATATTTGAAATTAGGCCTGATAAAGACACTTTTGCTGGGCAAAGCACTACTGGACCCTGCCAGGTGCACTCCTATTTGGGGCATCCCATTCTGTGACTACAGCAGCCTCTGTTTAAGACCGTATAACCATTTTCACTTATCATATTTGAAATTAGGCCTGATAAAGACACTTTTGCTGGGCATAGCACTACTGGACCCTGCCAGGTGCACTCCTATTTGGGGCATCCCATTCTGTGACTACAGCAGCCTCTGTTTAAGACCATATAAGCATTTGCTCTTATCATATTTGAAATTAGGCCTGATAAAGACACTTTTGCTGGGCAAAGCACTACTGGACCCTGCCAGGTGCACTCCTATTTGGGGCATCCCATTCTGTGACTACAGCAGCCTCTGTTTAAGACCATATAAGCATTTGCTCTTATCATATTTGAAATTAGGCCTGATAAAGACACTTTTGCTGGGCATAGCACTACTGGACCCTGCCAGGTGCACTCCTATTTGGGGCATCCCATTCTGTGACTACAGCAGCCTCTGTTTAAGACCATATAAGCATTTGCTCTTATCATATTTGAAATTAGGCCTGATAAAGACACTTTTGCTGGGCAAAGCACTACTGGACCCTGCCAGGTGCACTCCTATTTGGGGCATCCCATTCTGTGACTACAGCAGCCTCTGTTTAAGACCATATAAGCATTTGCTCTTATCATATTTGAAATTAGGCCTGATAAAGACACTTTTGCTGGGCAAAGCACTACTGGACCCTGCCAGGTGCACTCCTATTTGGGGCATCCCATTCTGTGACTACAGCAGCCTCTGTTTAAGACCATATAAGCATTTGCTCTTATCATATTTGAAATTAGGCCTGATAAAGACACTTTTGCTGGGCAAAGCACTACTGGACCCTGCCAGGTGCACTCCTATTTGGGGCATCCCATTCTGTGACTACAGCAGCCTCTGTTTAAGACCATATAAGCATTTGCTCTTATCATATTTGAAATTAGGCCTGATAAAGACACTTTTGCTGGGCAAAGCACTACTGGACCATGCCAGGTGCACTCCTATTTGGGGCATCCCATTCTGTGACTACAGCAGCCTCTGTTTAAGACCGTATAACCATTTTCACTTATCATATTTGAAATTAGGCCTGATAAAGACACTTTTGCTGGGCATAGCACTACTGGACCCTGCCAGGTGCACTCCTATTTGGGGCATCCCATTCTGTGACTACAGCAGCCTCTGTTTAAGACCATATAAGCATTTGCTCTTATCATATTTGAAATTAGGCCTGATAAAGACACTTTTGCTGGGCAAAGCACTACTGGACCCTGCCAGGTGCACTCCTATTTGGGGCATCCCATTCTGTGACTACAGCAGCCTCTGTTTAAGACCATATAAGCATTTGCTCTTATCATATTTGAAATTAGGCCTGATAAAGACACTTTTGCTGGGCATAGCACTACTGGACCCTGCCAGGTGCACTCCTATTTGGGGCATCCCATTCTGTGACTACAGCAGCCTCTGTTTAAGACCATATAAGCATTTGCTCTTATCATATTTGAAATTAGGCCTGATAAAGACACTTTTGCTGGGCAAAGCACTACTGGACCCTGCCAGGTGCACTCCTATTTGGGGCATCCCATTCTGTGACTACAGCAGCCTCTGTTTAAGACCATATAAGCATTTGCTCTTATCATATTTGAAATTAGGCCTGATAAAGACACTTTTGCTGGGCAAAGCACTACTGGACCCTGCCAGGTGCACTCCTATTTGGGGCATCCCATTCTGTGACTACAGCAGCCTCTGTTTAAGACCATATAAGCATTTGCTCTTATCATATTTGAAATTAGGCCTGATAAAGACACTTTTGCTGGGCAAAGCACTACTGGACCCTGCCAGGTGCACTCCTATTTGGGGCATCCCATTCTGTGACTACAGCAGCCTCTGTTTAAGACCATATAAGCATTTGCTCTTATCATATTTGAAATTAGGCCTGATAAAGACACTTTTGCTGGGCATAGCACTACTGGACCCTGCCAGGTGCACTCCTATTTGGGGCATCCCATTCTGTGACTACAGCAGCCTCTGTTTAAGACCATATAAGCATTTGCTCTTATCATATTTGAAATTAGGCCTGATAAAGACACTTTTGCTGGGCAAAGCACTACTGGACCCTGCCAGGTGCACTCCTATTTGGGGCATCCCATTCTGTGACTACAGCAGCCTCTGTTTAAGACCATATAAGCATTTGCTCTTATCATATTTGAAATTAGGCCTGATAAAGACACTTTTGCTGGGCAAAGCACTACTGGACCCTGCCAGGTGCACTCCTATTTGGGGCATCCCATTCTGTGACTACAGCAGCCTCTGTTTAAGACCGTATAACCATTTTCACTTATCATATTTGAAATTAGGCCTGATAAAGACACTTTTGCTGGGCATAGCACTACTGGACCCTGCCAGGTGCACTCCTATTTGGGGCATCCCATTCTGTGACTACAGCAGCCTCTGTTTAAGACCATATAAGCATTTGCTCTTATCATATTTGAAATTAGGCCTGATAAAGACACTTTTGCTGGGCAAAGCACTACTGGACCCTGCCAGGTGCACTCCTATTTGGGGCATCCCATTCTGTGACTACAGCAGCCTCTGTTTAAGACCATATAAGCATTTGCTCTTATCATATTTGAAATTAGGCCTGATAAAGACACTTTTGCTGGGCATAGCACTACTGGACCCTGCCAGGTGCACTCCTATTTGGGGCATCCCATTCTGTGACTACAGCAGCCTCTGTTTAAGACCATATAAGCATTTGCTCTTATCATATTTGAAATTAGGCCTGATAAAGACACTTTTGCTGGGCAAAGCACTACTGGACCCTGCCAGGTGCACTCCTATTTGGGGCATCCCATTCTGTGACTACAGCAGCCTCTGTTTAAGACCATATAAGCATTTGCTCTTATCATATTTGAAATTAGGCCTGATAAAGACACTTTTGCTGGGCAAAGCACTACTGGACCCTGCCAGGTGCACTCCTATTTGGGGCATCCCATTCTGTGACTACAGCAGCCTCTGTTTAAGACCATATAAGCATTTGCTCTTATCATATTTGAAATTAGGCCTGATAAAGACACTTTTGCTGGGCAAAGCACTACTGGACCCTGCCAGGTGCACTCCTATTTGGGGCATCCCATTCTGTGACTACAGCAGCCTCTGTTTAAGACCATATAAGCATTTGCTCTTATCATATTTGAAATTAGGCCTGATAAAGACACTTTTGCTGGGCATAGCACTACTGGACCCTGCCAGGTGCACTCCTATTTGGGGCATCCCATTCTGTGACTACAGCAGCCTCTGTTTAAGACCATATAAGCATTTGCTCTTATCATATTTGAAATTAGGCCTGATAAAGACACTTTTGCTGGGCAAAGCACTACTGGACCCTGCCAGGTGCACTCCTATTTGGGGCATCCCATTCTGTGACTACAGCAGCCTCTGTTTAAGACCATATAAGCATTTGCTCTTATCATATTTGAAATTAGGCCTGATAAAGACACTTTTGCTGGGCAAAGCACTACTGGACCCTGCCAGGTGCACTCCTATTTGGGGCATCCCATTCTGTGACTACAGCAGCCTCTGTTTAAGACCGTATAACCATTTTCACTTATCATATTTGAAATTAGGCCTGATAAAGACACTTTTGCTGGGCATAGCACTACTGGACCCTGCCAGGTGCACTCCTATTTGGGGCATCCCATTCTGTGACTACAGCAGCCTCTGTTTAAGACCATATAAGCATTTGCTCTTATCATATTTGAAATTAGGCCTGATAAAGACACTTTTGCTGGGCAAAGCACTACTGGACCCTGCCAGGTGCACTCCTATTTGGGGCATCCATTCTGTGACTACAGCAGCCTCTGTTTAAGACCATATAAGCATTTGCTCTTATCATATTTGAAATTAGGCCTGATAAAGACACTTTTGCTGGGCATAGCACTACTGGACCCTGCCAGGTGCACTCCTATTTGGGGCATCCCATTCTGTGACTACAGCAGCCTCTGTTTAAGACCATATAAGCATTTGCTCTTATCATATTTGAAATTAGGCCTGATAAAGACACTTTTGCTGGGCAAAGCACTACTGGACCCTGCCAGGTGCACTCCTATTTGGGGCATCCCATTCTGTGACTACAGCAGCCTCTGTTTAAGACCATATAAGCATTTGCTCTTATCATATTTGAAATTAGGCCTGATAAAGACACTTTTGCTGGGCAAAGCACTACTGGACCCTGCCAGGTGCACTCCTATTTGGGGCATCCCATTCTGTGACTACAGCAGCCTCTGTTTAAGACCATATAAGCATTTGCTCTTATCATATTTGAAATTAGGCCTGATAAAGACACTTTTGCTGGGCAAAGCACTACTGGACCCTGCCAGGTGCACTCCTATTTGGGGCATCCCATTCTGTGACTACAGCAGCCTCTGTTTAAGACCATATAAGCATTTGCTCTTATCATATTTGAAATTAGGCCTGATAAAGACACTTTTGCTGGGCAAAGCACTACTGGACCCTGCCAGGTGCACTCCTATTTGGGGCATCCCATTCTATGACTACAGCAGCCTCTGTTTAAGACCGTATAACCATTTTCACTTATCATATTTGAAATTAGGCCTGATAAAGACACTTTTGCTGGGCATAGCACTACTGGACCCTGCCAGGTGCACTCCTATTTGGGGCATCCCATTCTGTGACTACAGCAGCCTCTGTTTAAGACCATATAAGCATTTGCTCTTATCATATTTGAAATTAGGCCTGATAAAGACACTTTTGCTGGGCAAAGCACTACTGGACCCTGCCAGGTGCACTCCTATTTGGGGCATCCCATTCTGTGACTACAGCAGCCTCTGTTTAAGACCGTATAACCATTTTCACTTATCATATTTGAAATTAGGCCTGATAAAGACACTTTTGCTGGGCATAGCACTACTGGACCCTGCCAGGTGCACTCCTATTTGGGGCATCCCATTCTGTGACTACAGCAGCCTCTGTTTAAGACCATATAAGCATTTGCTCTTATCATATTTGAAATTAGGCCTGATAAAGACACTTTTGCTGGGCAAAGCACTACTGGACCCTGCCAGGTGCACTCCTATTTGGGGCATCCCATTCTGTGACTACAGCAGCCTCTGTTTAAGACCATATAAGCATTTGCTCTTATCATATTTGAAATTAGGCCTGATAAAGACACTTTTGCTGGGCAAAGCACTACTGGACCCTGCCAGGTGCACTCCTATTTGGGGCATCCCATTCTGTGACTACAGCAGCCTCTGTTTAAGACCATATAAGCATTTGCTCTTATCATATTTGAAATTAGGCCTGATAAAGACACTTTTGCTGGGCAAAGCACTACTGGACCCTGCCAGGTGCACTCCTATTTGGGGCATCCCATTCTGTGACTACAGCAGCCTCTGTTTAAGACCGTATAACCATTTTCACTTATCATATTTGAAATTAGGCCTGATAAAGACACTTTTGCTGGGCATAGCACTACTGGACCCTGCCAGGTGCACTCCTATTTGGGGCATCCCATTCTGTGACTACAGCAGCCTCTGTTTAAGACCATATAAGCATTTGCTCTTATCATATTTGAAATTAGGCCTGATAAAGACACTTTTGCTGGGCATAGCACTACTGGACCCTGCCAGGTGCACTCCTATTTGGGGCATCCCATTCTGTGACTACAGCAGCCTCTGTTTAAGACCATATAAGCATTTGCTCTTATCATATTTGAAATTAGGCCTGATAAAGACACTTTTGCTGGGCAAAGCACTACTGGACCCTGCCAGGTGCACTCCTATTTGGGGCATCCCATTCTGTGACTACAGCAGCCTCTGTTTAAGACCATATAAGCATTTGCTCTTATCATATTTGAAATTAGGCCTGATAAAGACACTTTTGCTGGGCATAGCACTACTGGACCCTGCCAGGTGCACTCCTATTTGGGGCATCCCATTCTGTGACTACAGCAGCCTCTGTTTAAGACCATATAAGCATTTGCTCTTATCATATTTGAAATTAGGCCTGATAAAGACACTTTTGCTGGGCAAAGCACTACTGGACCCTGCCAGGTGCACTCCTATTTGGGGCATCCCATTCTGTGACTACAGCAGCCTCTGTTTAAGACCATATAAGCATTTGCTCTTATCATATTTGAAATTAGGCCTGATAAAGACACTTTTGCTGGGCATAGCACTACTGGACCCTGCCAGGTGCACTCCTATTTGGGGCATCCCATTCTGTGACTACAGCAGCCTCTGTTTAAGACCATATAAGCATTTGCTCTTATCATATTTGAAATTAGGCCTGATAAAGACACTTTTGCTGGGCAAAGCACTACTGGACCCTGCCAGGTGCACTCCTATTTGGGGCATCCCATTCTGTGACTACAGCAGCCTCTGTTTAAGACCATATAAGCATTTGCTCTTATCATATTTGAAATTAGGCCTGATAAAGACACTTTTGCTGGGCATAGCACTACTGGACCCTGCCAGGTGCACTCCTATTTGGGGCATCCCATTCTGTGACTACAGCAGCCTCTGTTTAAGACCATATAAGCATTTGCTCTTATCATATTTGAAATTAGGCCTGATAAAGACACTTTTGCTGGGCATAGCACTACTGGACCCTGCCATGGCATCCCATTCTGTGACTAAAGCAGCCTCTGTTTAAGACCATATAAGCATTTGCTCTTATCATATTTGAAATTAGCCTGATAAAGACACTTTTGCTGGGCATAGCACAACTTGTCCCTGCCATGGCATCCCATTCTGTGACTAAAGCAGCCTCTGTTTAAGACCATATAAGCATTTGCTCTTATCATATTTGAAATTAGCCTGATAAAGACACTTTTGCTGGGCATAGCACTACTTGTCCCTGCCATGGCATCCCATTCTGTGACTACAGCAGCCTCTGTTTAAGACCGTATAACCATTTTCACTTATCATATTTGAAATTAGGCCTGATAAAGACACTTTTGCTGGGCAAAGCACTACTGGACCCTGCTAGGTCCATTCCTGTTGGGGCATCCCATTCTGTGACTAAAGCAGCCTCTGTTTAAGACCATATAAGCATTTGCTCTTATCATATTTGAAATTAGGCCTGATAAAGACACTTTTGCTGGGCATAGCACTACTTGTCCCTGCCAGGGCATCCCATTCTGTGACTACAGCAGCCTCTGTTTAAGACCATATAACCATTTGCTCTTATCATATTTGAAATTAGGCCTGATAAAGACACTTTTGCTGGGCAAAGCACTACTGGACCCTGCCAGGTGCACTCCTATTTGGGGCATCCCATTCTGTGACTACAGCAGCCTCTGTTTAAGACCATATAAGCATTTGCTCTTATCATATTTGAAATTAGCCTGATAAAGACACTTTTGCTGGGCATAGCACTACTTGTCCCTGCCATGGCATCCCATTCTGTGACTACAGCAGCCTCTGTTTAAGACCGTATAACCATTTTCACTTATCATATTTGAAATTAGGCCTGATAAAGACACTTTTGCTGGGCAAAGCACTACTGGACCCTGCTAGGTCCATTCCTGTTGGGGCATCCCATTCTGTGACTAAAGCAGCCTCTGTTTAAGACCATATAAGCATTTGCTCTTATCATATTTGAAATTAGGCCTGATAAAGACACTTTTGCTGGGCATAGCACTACTTGTCCCTGCCAGGGCATCCCATTCTGTGACTACAGCAGCCTCTGTTTAAGACCATATAACCATTTGCTCTTATTATATTTGAAATTAGCCTGATAAAGACACTTTTGCTGGGCATAGCACTACTTGTCCCTGCCAGGTGTACTTACTGCTGGTTTTTAGGGCATCCCATTCTGTGACTACACCAGCCTCTATTTAAGAACCTAACCATTTGCACCTATTCTAATTGAAATTAGGCATGATAAAGACACTTTTGCTGTGCATAGTCTTACTGCTGCCTGCCAGGTGCTCTCTGGTTTTTGGGACATCCCATTCTGTAACATACCATTAGCCTCTGCATTAACTGTAAGCTGCACAGTTATTTAAAGAAATTTGGCCTGTATGAGCCTGCTAACACACTGCTGCTGTGTGCATATATACTGATCTCAAGTCAGCTTTGGGGCATCCCATTCTGTAACATACCATTAGCCTCTGCATTTACTGTAAGCTGCACATTTATTTAAAGAAATTTGGCCTGTATGAGCCTGCTAACACACTGCTGCTGTGTGCATATATACTGATCTCAAGTCTGCTTGGGGCATCCCATTCTGTAACATACCATTAGCCTCTGCATTAACTGTAAGCTGCACAGTTATTTAAAGAAATTTGGCCTGTATGAGCCTGCTAACACACTGCTGCTGTGTGCATATATACTGATCTCAAGTCTGCTTGGGGCATCCCATTCTGTAACATACCATTAGCCTCTGCATTAACTGTAAGCTGCACATTTATTTAAAGAAATTTGGCCTGTATGAGCCTGCTAACACACTGCTGCTGTGTGCATATATACTGATCTCAAGTCTGCTTGGGGCATCCCATTCTGTAACATACCATTAGCCTCTGCATTAACTGTAAGCTGCACAGTTATTTAAAGAAATTTGGCCTGTATGAGCCTGCTAACACACTGCTGCTGTGTGCATATATACTGATCTCAAGTCTGCTTGGGGCATCCCATTCTGTAACATACCATTAGCCTCTGCATTAACTGTAAGCTGCACAGTTATTTAAAGAAATTTGGCCTGTATGAGCCTGCTAACACACTGCTGCTGTGTGCATATATACTGATCTCAAGTCAGCTTTGGGGCATCCCATTCTGTAACATACCATTAGCCTCTGCATTTACTGTAAGCTGCACATTTATTTAAAGAAATTTGGCCTGTATGAGCCTGCTAACACACTGCTGCTGTGTGCATATATACTGATCTCAAGTCTGCTTGGGGCATCCCATTCTGTAACATACCATTAGCCTCTGCATTTACTGTAAGCTGCACATTTATTTAAAGAAATTTGGCCTGTATGAGCCTGCTAACACACTGCTGCTGTGTGCATATATACTGATCTCAAGTCTGCTTGGGGCATCCCATTCTGTAACATAACATAACCTACCTACCATACTAAGCAGCTCTCTTATTTAAACTAAGCAGGCCTCTTGGAGGCTGAGTGTCCACTTTTGGGTGTGCATTTATATTCGGTTTCATATACAGTGGGGTATCCCAATTTGTAAGATAACCTACCCCAACCATGTAAACTAAATAGGCCTGTTGCAGCCTGAGTTTCTCTGCTTGCGTATGGCCTGCATTACAATCTGTCTCTTTCAATGACACTGCTGCCTGGGGTATCCCAATTTGTAAGATAACCTACCCCAACCATGTAAACTAAAGGTTACGTCCTTCCAGAAGGAAAACTTATGCCGAACACTATTTTTGTTAGGGGCATTGACCTTTGGATTGATCGGCATGAAATTAATTTTTTTTTTTCAAAGTATGGCGCTGTGAAGAAGGTCAAAATGATGTCTCATACTTGGATTATTGTTACTTTTTGTTCAGCTTGAAATATAACAGGCCACACGGGCATCCCAAGGCACATGCTATTTTAAACCTATCTGTTATACAACATAAGCGTTGATCAGGCTACTTCAGTTTGCACTTGTTTTTGACTGATTTTAATAAACCAGGCCGCAGGGCACCCCAAAGCTGCACCTTGCACCCTATCTGGTATACAACATAAGCGTTGATCAGCATCAGCTTCATTAAGCTACTTCAGTTTGCACTTCCTTTTTGACTGCTTTCATTTAACCAGGCCGCAGGGCACCCCAAAGCTGCACCTTGCACCCTACCTGTTTATACTAAATAAGCATCTACAGCCTCAGCTTTATTAAGTTATTGCATTTTGAATTGGTTTTGGTCTGCTTTAAATACACCAGGCCGCAGGGCATCCCAAACCTGCATGTTGCACCCCATCTGTTATACTAAATAAGCGTTGATCAGCATCAGCTTTATTAAGCTATTGCATTTTGCATTGGTTTTTGTACTGCTGCCAAAACACTAGCCCATATGGGCATCCCAAACCAGCACATGTCACCCTATCTGTTATACTAAATAAGCTTCTACAGGCCCTTTTTTTATTTATTTATTTTTATTTATATAGAGCTGCAATAGCTTATATTGTGAGGTTAATTTGCCATTTTGCAGCATAATATAGAGCAGCCCCTGTGTAAATCTGAGGGGCAATAGCTTATATAGTGAGGTAAATTTACCATTTTGCTTCGTTATATAGAGCAGCCCAGTTGCCATCTAAATCAACTACTGTCCGGCCAGTACAGCTTTTCCAGGGCAAACTCTGCTAGTTGCGGGCACAAGTCAAGTTTGGCTTCCCAGCAAATCCAGTGGATCTTGAAGGTGTGTTGGCATGGTCATGTCAAGGTATGACATGACCTGCTGTTTGAGGTCCAGCTCCAGGTCTTCCTGCTGCTCATGAGTAGACTCACTATGCGGGTGTAGAAAGCTACTCACTAGCGACTGAAGACTGAGGCTGCTGCTGATGGAGCTGCTGCTGCTGCTCCTTCCACCCCCCCAGCAGCCATGGCAGTGGAAGGTGATCGCAGACTTCCCCCCGAGTCAGACCTGCGGGAGTATGGGCCATGGCGCAGATAGACATCGCCCAACTGACTACGTGGGATGTCTCTGTAGTAGGTCAGTTTGTCCTCCCTCTCAGTGGGCGTAAAAAATGCCCCCATTTTGTGCCGGAAGCGAGGGTCCAATAAGTTGGAGAGCCAGAAGTCTTCCCGCTGACAAATGGAGACAATTCTGCGCTCACTAGTACGCATGCATGTGAGCATGCATCGTGCCATTTGTGCAAGTGACTCGGAGGGACTACCTTTCTCCATCTCCACTGTAAACTGCCATGGTGTGTCTGGGTCCTCTGTCTCGCCTTACTCACAACCCTCTAGCTCCTGTGGCTGCACCTCCTCTCCTGTCAGATGACTAGATAAAATGGTCATTTTGTGAAACCTAAACTGTGGTTTGCTGTGCCCCACCCCCTCCTCCTCCTCCACTTCAGCCCCCACAGGCTTCATGTGGCTGTGAAATGTATGTGCCATGTCTCCAGTGCCCTGACCAGCCATGCTTTCCAACATATGTTGTAGTACATGAAGCAGTGGAATCTCATCGTTCATCTCATAGTCCTGGCAACTGACTAATAATGTAGCTTCCTCAAAGGGCCTGAGCAAACGGTCGGTGTCACGTATGAGCTGCCAATGGTTTACATTGAATTTACACAGGGGTGTCCCCCTATCCGTTTGGATCATCCAGAAATCCGTGATGGCTTTTCTCTGTTCCTATAGTGCAGTGGTCCTCAACCCTGTCCTCAAGGCCCACCAACATGTCATGTTTTTTGGATCTCCAAATAGCCAGCTCTATTGCTCTGCAGCTGCACTAATTACTCCACCTGAGCATCTTTGTGGAGATCTGCAAAGCCTGGCCTGTTGGTGGGCCTTGAGGACAGGGTTGGGGACCACTGCTATAGTGGATCCTGCATATGGAGGGTGGAATTCCAACGGGTGGAAACATCGCAAATCAGACTATGGTGGGGTACACCGTTGTGACGCTGAGGCTCAATAAGGTTGTGCTTGGTGGTGTAGGAGTGCCAGAAGTGCATGCTAACTTTCTTTCCTGTTGTTCGGATGTCTTTCAGATGGGGGCAAGACTTCAAAACTAGACTGAACACGTGTGCCATGTCAGGACGCATGACTCTGGCTTCCTTGTCGCAGCGCAAACAAGATGTTCTTCCAAGTGTCAGTCACCATGGGTCCAAATTTGCAGTTTTCGTGGATTAAGCAATGCTTTCATGGATTGAGTTCTCATTTTTAGTAGTTCCTCCCATGTGTGACTCTGATGGTCAAGGAAAACCATGTGAAGAACAGCGTGAAACCACAATCACCAAGGGGGCCTAAAAGGATATATATTGTCCACCATGAGTCTATAGTTACAGCTCCAGGCGTAGACAACACTGTGCACTTTGGTACACACTGACAGGCTAAAGGACTGGCCCACCTTCTGTTCAACAACCATGCCATGTGACTCTCCACCTCGGCTCGGCACAAGCCATCAGTTCTCTGAAAGGTCCACCACTGGGTAATGCAGCAGGCTGGACTTATGGTGACGCTGTCTGAGAGGAGAAATCCCTCAGACATCAAGATTAAAAATTCCAAGAATTTTTGAGGGCTAATTATTCAGAGGCAAATGATAGCTAGTTGTTTCTGATTTAATTGCAAGGTGGAAACACACCCTCAAACAAAACTTCACTTTCGCAATACTATTGCATTTGTCTATTCATAATTTTATGTATATACACTAACTAACCTACTTTTTCTCCACAGGATGCTGCATGGAACACTGCCACATCGCTGAGTAGCTGATTTTTCCTACCAACAGTCCGCAATAATTCGCTGCTGCTGCCGCCGCCACCGCCGCAGACTCCAGGGACCCTCTTCCACTACCTCGGCTTGCAACACCTCCTCCCACGACACTCTCCTCATCACTAATTGCCGGATAGTGGAAGAAGAGGCGAGTGTCTCCTCCACTTCTTGGCTGGGCAGTAGCTGCTGAATTTTATGATTATCAGATCTTGGATATCAGATCAATGGATAGTGGAGCTGAACCCAAAGCATAACAGACAGACAGTTGACTGGGGGTGTCAGATGCCACTTGTGATGCAGTGGACTGCTTTTGCAGCACTTCAAGACAAAGTTGCTTCATTGGCTTACACAATGACTGGTAAAGCTGTGGAACATATGGTTGAAAAGCAAGAATAACCATTTGTTTTTATATGAAAAAGACCCTGGTTTATACAGACTTTTTTTTTCCAGAGACTGCCCTGCGTGGAAATGAATGGCGCATGGATCAGCCAAGCTTTCCTCCCAACAATGCCTGATGTATTCCAGTAGATTGATGACGGGGCCAGACCAAGAAAGATGGATCGTGCAAAACAGATTTAAGGCGCTGCTCTCCAGTTACAGACATTCCTCCGCATCGGACCACAAGTAAGTATTGATAAAAAATCCTTTACGTTACTCTTACTTTTTATTAATATTCTTCGGATAAGACGGATCAGACATGATTCCAGATTAAAAATTCCAAGAATTTTTGAGGGCTAATTAGTCAGAGGCAATGATACCTTCTTGTTTCTGATTTAATTAAAAGGTGGAAACACACCCTCAAACAAAACTTCACTTTGGCAAACTTTTGCATTTGTTTATTCATAATTTTAAGTAGATATTACTAACTAAGCTACTTTTTCTCCACATGACTCTCCACAGGGTGTGATTCATCCAATTTTTGGGCTCCTGAAGCCAACCCCAGGGTCTGTTTAAAGTAATGTTTGGGCTCCTGCTGCTGCTTGCAACTCCAGGGTGTGATTCATCCAATTTTTGGGCTCCTGAGGCCAACCCCAGGGTCTGTTTAAAGTAATGTTTGGGCTCCTGCTGCTGCTGCTGCCAACTCCAGGGTGTGATTCATCCAATTTTTGGGCTCCTGAGGCCAACCCCAGGGTCTGTTTAAAGTAATGTTTGGGCTCCTGCTGCTGCTGCTGCCAACTCCAGGGTGTGATTCATCCAATTTTTGGGCTACTGAAGCCAACTCCAGTGTCTCTTTAAAGTAATATTTGGGCTCCTGCTGCTGCTGCTGCCAACTCCAGGGTGTGATTCATCCAATTTTTGGGCTCCTGAAGCCAACCCCAGTGTCTCTTTAAAGTAATATTTGGGCTCCTGCTGCTGCTGCTGCCAACTCCAGGGTGTGATTCATCCAATTTTTGGGCTCCTGAGGCCAACCCCAGGGTCTGTTTAAAGTAATGTTTGGGCTCCTGCTGCTGCTTGCAACTCCAGGGTGTGATTCATCCAATTTTTGGGCTCCTGAGGCCAACCCCAGGGTCTGTTTAAAGTAATGTTTGGGCTCCTGCTGCTGCTGCTGCCAACTCCAGGGTGTGATTCATCCAATTTTTGGGCTCCTGAGGCCAACCCCAGGGTCTGTTTAAAGTAATGTTTGGGCTCCTGCTGCTGCTGCTGCCAACTCCAGGGTGTGATTCATCCAATTTTTGGGCTACTGAAGCCAACTCCAGTGTCTCTTTAAAGTAATATTTGGGCTCCTGCTGCTGCTGCTGCCAACTCCAGGGTGTGATTCATCCAATTTTTGGGCTCCTGAAGCCAACCCCAGTGTCTCTTTAAAGTAATATTTGGGCTCCTGCTGCTGCTACTGCCAACTCCAGGGTGTGATTCATCCAATTTTTGGGCTCCTGAGGCCAACCCCAGGGTCTGTTTAAAGTAATGTTTGGGCTCCTGCTGCTGCTTGCAACTCCAGGGTGTGATTCATCCAATTTTTGGGCTCCTGAGGCCAACCCCAGGGTCTGTTTAAAGTAATGTTTGGGCTCCTGCTGCTGCTGCCAACTCCAGGGTGTGATTCATCCAATTTTTGGGCTCCTGAGGCCAACCCCAGGGTCTGTTTAAAGTAATGTTTGGGCTCCTGCTGCTGCTGCTGCCAACTCCAGGGTGTGATTCATCCAATTTTTGGGCTACTGAAGCCAACTCCAGTGTCTCTTTAAAGTAATATTTGGGCTCCTGCTGCTGCTGCTGCCAACTCCAGGGTGTGATTCATCCAATTTTTGGGCTCCTGAAGCCAACCCCAGTGTCTCTTTAAAGTAATATTTGGGCTCCTGCTGCTGCTGCTGCCAACTCCAGGGTGTGATTCATCCAATTTTTGGGCTCCTGAGGCCAACCCCAGGGTCTGTTTAAATTAATGTTTGGGCTCCTGCTGCTGCTTGCAACTCCAGGGTGTGATTCATCCAATTTTTGGGCTCCTAAGGCCAACCCCAGGGTCTGTTTAAAGTAATGTTTGGGCTCCTGCTGCTGCTGCTGCCAACTCCAGGGTGTGATTCATCCAATTTTTGGGCTCCTGAGGCCAACCCCAGGGTCTGTTTAAAGTAATGTTTGGGCTCCTGCTGCTGCTGCTGCCAACTCCAGGGTGTGATTCATCCAATTTTTGGGCTACTGAAGCCAACTCCAGTGTCTCTTTAAAGTAATATTTGGGCTCCTGCTGCTGCTGCTGCCAACTTCTGCCAACTCCAGGGTGTGATTCATCCAATTTTTGGGCTCCTGAGGCCAACCCCAGGGTCTCTTTAAAGTAATATTTGGGCTCCTGCTGCTGCTGCCAACTCCAGGGTGTGATTCATCCAATTTTTGGGCTACTGAAGCCAACTCCAGTGTCTCTTTAAAGTAATATTTGGGCTCCTGCTGCTGCTGCTGCCAACTCCAGGGTGTGATTCATCCAATTTTTGGGCTCCTGAGGCCAACCCCAGGGTCTCTTTAAAGTAATGTTTGGGCTCCTGCTGCTGCCAACTCCAGGGTGTGATTCATCCAATTTTTGGGCTCCTGAGGCCAACCCCAGGGTCTGTTTAAAGTAATGTTTGGGCTCCTGCTGCTGCCAACTCCAGGGTGTGATTCATCCAATTTTTGGGCTACTGAAGCCAACTCCAGTGTCTCTTTAAAGTAATATTTGGGCTCCTGCTGCTGCTGCTGCTGCCAACTCCAGGGTGTGATTCATCCAATTTTTGGGCTCCTGAGGCCAACCCCAGGGTCTCTTTAAAGTAATGTTTGGGCTCCTGCTGCTGCCAACTCCAGGGTGTGATTCATCCAATTTTTGGGCTCCTGAGGCCAACCCCAGGGTCTCTTTAAAGTAATATTTGGGCTCCTGCTGCCAACTCCAGGGTGTGATTCATCCAATTTTTGGGCTACTGAAGCCAACTCCAGTGTCTCTTTAAAGTAATATTTGGGCTCCTGCTGCTGCTGCTGCCAACTCCAGGGTGTGATTCATCCAATTTTTGGGCTCCTGAGGCCAACCCCAGGGTCTCTTTAAAGTAATGTTTGGGCTCCTGCTGCTGCCAACTCCAGGGTGTGATTCATCCAATTTTTGGGCTCCTGAGGCCAACCCCAGGGTCTCTTTAAAGTAATATTTGGGCTCCTGCTGCTGCTGCCAACTCCAGGGTGGGATTCATCCAATTTTTGGGCTACTGAAGCCAACTCCAGTGTCTCTTTAAAGTAATATTTGGGCTCCTGCTGCTGCTGCTGCCAACTCCAGGGTGTGATTCATCCAATTTTTGGGCTCCTGAGGCCAACCCCAGGGTCTCTTTAAAGTAATGTTTGGGCTCCTGCTGCTGCCAACTCCAGGGTGTGATTCATCCAATTTTTGGGCTCCTGAGGCCAACCCCAGGGTCTGTTTAAAGTAATGTTTGGGCTCCTGCTGCTGCTGCTGCCAACTCCAGGGTGTGATTCATCCAATTTTTGGGCTACTGAAGCCAACTCCAGTGTCTCTTTAAATTAATATTTGGGCTCCTGCTGCTGCTGCTGCCAACTCCAGGGTGTGATTCATCCAATTTTTGGGCTCCTGAGGCCAACCCCAGGGTCTCTTTAAAGTAATGTTTGGGCTCCTGCTGCTGCCAACTCCAGGGTGTGATTCATCCAATTTTTGGGCTCCTGAGGCCAACCCCAGGGTCTCTTTAAAGTAATATTTGGGCTCCTGCTGCTGCTGCCAACTCCAGGGTGTGATTCATCCAATTTTTGGGCTACTGAAGCCAACTCCAGTGTCTCTTTAAAGTAATATTTGGGCTCCTGCTGCTGCTGCTGCCAACTCCAGGGTGTGATTCATCCAATTTTTGGGCTCCTGAAGCCAACCCCAGGGTCTCTTTAAAGTAATATTTGGGCTCCTGCTGCTGCTGCTGCCAACTCCAGGGTGTGATTCATCCAATTTTTGGGCTCCTGCTGCTGCTGCTGCTGCCAACTCCAGGGTGTGATTCATCCAATTTTTGGGCTCCTGAAGCCAACTCCAGTGTCTCTTTAAAGCAATGTTTGGGCTCCTGCCCCTCATAGTGATGCCACTTCAACTCTCTTGAATTCAATTGTGCCGCTCTGCGATTCTATTAGCGATGCCTCTGATCTGCATGTGATATTTCTTCAAAGTATTATTTAACTAACCCAGCACGCATCCTGTGCGTGTTACAGCAAGGCAGAATGGTTTACAACCCTATTGAGGCTCTAGGAGGCTCAGAAATAGCCGTTTTTAATAGCGATTCGTCGCGAATTTATTCGGGTTCGAAGCGATTTTTGTCGGAAAATTCGGCGAATCAGTCGAATCGAATTTTTCAAAAGTTCGCTCATCTCTAGTATTCATATATCCCGAGTCTATACTTTGTAGCTACAGTGTGTTATGTTATGTCTCTAGCAGCGATGTACACTTACATTGTGACATTTTTGCCCATCCTTCTTTGCAAAATGGCTTTAGCTCAATCACTTTAGATAAACACTGTTAGTGAGCAGAAATTTTCAAGTCATGCCACAGATTCTTCCATGCACAGATGATGAATATAACAATGCTTTGTGCAGTTAACACATATTTATGGGCAGTACTTTCACTTGTATTCACCTTGCTCCTTTCTTGCACTGGATATTCTAAATATTCTTGAAATAGCTATAAAAAATCTCATTTTTCCTGGTACCAGCTTTTAGTCCTCGGTGATAATCCTCTACAGCAGCGGTTCTCAACCTGTGGGTCGGGACCCCGGCGGGGGTCGAGCGACCAAAACACAGAGGTCGCATAAAGCCATCGGAAAATACATATTTCCGATGGCTTTAGCTGCTGAGAAGTCGCGCTACCATCTGCAGCAGCGCTACTCAGCTGGAATGCACGCCGCTATGGATGCACGTGCCAAACTGAACGCATGCGCAGACGTGATTGCATCATCTGTCCGGGGCCTAAGGGGCGGGGGAAGCAGGGGGAACGCTCCACAGTCCATAGCAGCGCATTACCTGTGTCCAGCGCTTGCTGACGTCATCAGTGGACGGACGCAGCAAGCGCCGGAGGACAGAAGTCTAGGAGGCGGAGAGGCAAGAGAGCCTGCGAGACAGCCTGCTGGTGTAAAAAAGGTTAATAATGTAAAAACAGTACACACACCATACACACAATACTGTGTAAGTGTAAGGTGCTTTGTGTGTAATCATTACACAGTACACAAAGCAGCTTACACTTACACAAAGCACCATACATTTATACAGTGTCTTATACTATAAGAGACCACTGTAAGATGTAGTTCACACTGTTCCCCAATGTATAATTATCTCCCATATCTCCCACTATTTTCCCATATTCTGAATGAGGAAAAATCTGAAATCAGAGGTTTCCGGCATTGAATCCGCCTCCTATTGATTTCATTGATTGATTTGAGTGCAGCGGATTTTGTGGAAGAGAGCTCCCGAGAATCTCGAGGTACCACACAATCCGCCGCAGCCTCCTATTAATTTCAATAAGAGGCGGAGAAATGACACATGCTATGCGATGGTGAAATGTGATTTATTGGAATTAGTAATAAATATTTCTCAACATATAATTCAATATTGTTTTTGTGATTAATCGCTATGTTTAAATTATGTTTGATGTGTAGCAATGAGAATACATAATGTATATCAGGTATTTACATTCCGAATCATAACTGTAGCAAAATGACAGTTTTGAAGTAGCCACCAAAATTATTTTTTGGTTTGGGGTCACCGCAACATGAGGAACTGTATTGCGGGGTCACGGCATGAGAAAGGTTGAGAACCACTGCTCTATAGGTATTAAAACTTTTTTGCACGGAGCTATAGGTGACTAAAATATCCCTAATGAACACTCATAGTGTACCTCACTGGACTCTCTCATCCTATCAGCACTAACCTGTCATCAAGGTATGCCAATGTTTGCACTGATATACAATAATCAGGCCACTTTGGTTCCCCTAATCTAAATCCTGCCTCTTAATAGTTTCTAGGTCAGTTGAAAATAAAAAATCGAAGATATTTTTGGAGGTAATAAATCACTGGCCCCACTATCTTTCAAGCTGACAATTCAATGTTGGGAGTAATCTCCCAAACTGATAATCCACCACTGGGAGCAACCACATCCTACAGACAGGTATATATGCAAAACAACATGTTGTAATTATTGCCTTATGTAAATGCAATATTATATATTCACTGTATGTCTTTCTCATATAATGTATAGTAACCTAGAAGGGCACTGAAGAAGCCAGTTAAGGCGAAACTAGTCTGCCCGCCTCATATGGTTTTGGAAATGATCAACTGGGACCTCTATCATTGTTTTTAATGTATTATGTATTGTATATATGGAAGGTGCTGAGACATACTGACACACTGTTTTTAAAAAAAAGAATTGAATATCCAATAAAATTTGTCATGTATTTATATATGCTTTAAATTGCTTCATTTGTGGCGAGGCCAAACTTTTATGAGCTCCTGACAAATAATTTTGGTGTTGGGGTTGGTCCAAGCCCCCTTAGCCTCTTTTTTGTATATTTATGGGCAGGGCCATATTTGCCACTAGGCACATATGGACATGTGCCTAGGGCAGAGCTACGGTGGGGGCGGGACCAGCTAAGATTCAACGTAATAAAAAAAGAAACTCCATCTGCAAGCAATCAGGCAGCTGCCAGCCATATTCATAAGGTGCCAACAGCGTTTTATTCACACAAACAAAGCCATCAACACCCACCTCCACAGGCAGCAATGAACGCGGCAGGGAAATGGGGCGGGGCTAGTCCACCAGAGATAAAATGAATGGGCAGCTGAGCACAGCGCCCCCTGCCTGTCATTCTCCCTCAGCACGGCCCGGTGAGCAGTCTCATGCAACGAATTCATGTGTCTGGACTCCAATCAGTCTCTCCCCTTCTTTTCACCCCTCTTCAAGCTGCTGTGTAGGTGAATGTGCTCAATGTTGAGATCAGCTACACGAAGCTCAGACCAGCAGGGGCTACGACAAGATGGCCGCCACCCATCACTGAGGACATAGGCAGCAGCACTAACAGGTACCTTAGCTAAGAGCCAGAGAAGGGGAGTGTAGCACATGGCACAGCTCATGTGTCTCCCAGCATGCCATGCTTCAGTAAGTAGCACACCAGCCAAGTAAGGTTATGCAGCCCTTGTATTGATCTATCATTTAAAGTGGAACAAAACCCAGGATTTTGACTATCCTGGGTTTTCACTATCCTAATGAACCACCCGCTGCGCTGGAGCTGAGAATTCCTTACCTCACCCAGGATCCAGCGACATGAATGGATGGACAGGGACGCGCACAGAAAGGGGAGGAGTCCGTGCAGCAGATCCAAGATTCCCTCCCTGTATTGCTGTTTCTATTCAGCTACATATGGCAGTGGGGGGTGAAAAAATCGTGCCTAGGGCAGCATGAACCCTAAATACGGCCCTGTTTATGGGTAATACTGTAAATGCTTTAAATATGCTCTTCCTCAAAGCGGAACAAAACTCTGGATTTTGACTAACACCTGACACCACTAAAATGCTAGTACAAGCCCTGGTCATATCCCAACTGGATTACTGCAACATCCTTCTTTGTGGCTTACCAACTAACAGACTGGCACCCCTCCATTGTATCCTGAACTCTGCTGCTCGCCTCATCCATCTCTCCTCCAGCTCCTCCAGTTCTGCGCCTCTCTGCCAATCCCTACACTGGCTGCCAGTCCCACAGCGAATCCTGTTCAAAACCTTATCTCTCGCCTACAAAGCTCTCTCCAACCAGGCCCCTCCCTACATCTCATCTATAATCCAACAATATCAACCTAGACTCAGCCTCCGCTCTTCTACTGACCACCTCCTGTTCTCCACCCTGGTCACCTCCTCTCACGCCCGCCTCCAGGACTTCTCACGTGCTACTCCAATGTTCTGGAATGCCCTCCCCCACCCAATCTGGCACTCCCCAACCCTCAAAGCTTTCAACGTTGCCCTTAAAACTCACCTATTCAGACAAGCATACAATCTGGCTTAAGTAATTCTCTAAAAGGCACAAAGCTCAATACTGAGTGTGTGTGATCCTTCCTCCTCGTCTCCACCCCTCATCCTTTAGACTGTAAGCTCCTAGGGCCAGGCTCTCTCCCCTATTGTATCTTGTATTCAGAATATTCATTGTAAACTCTGTAACACTGCATTTATAATAGTCTAAGTACTGTATGTTTCTACCCTGTCTGTAATTACTACTTTGTACAGCGCTATGGAAAATGATGGCGCTATATAAACAAACAATAATAATATCCCTGGTTTCATTCCTTGCCCAACACCCCACAGATCGCCTGGAAATGCTCACCTTTCCCCAGTCCTACGGTGCATGTGCAGGCTCTCCTACAGGCAGAGCCGTTAATGTGTACATTTAATGTTCTGCTCTGTTTATGGCAATCGGGATCTGGAGCGAATGTATCCCCAGCAGAGGACACGCTCAGTATAGAGGGGATTCTGCACACTGCCTGTTATAAGGTTCTCAGACTGGCGGGGGGTTAGCACACTCTTTGGTTCGGATCTTTTTTTCTACTCTAAACTTTTCAAAACTCTCCTCTAAGTGCGTCTTATGGAGTGGAAAATATAATTATAATGTAATTACTATGCATAAATATATACACAAACAAACAATACAAACAGATTAAAAATATAATGATGCTGGACTGCACTCCCATAAAACATCATATATAACACATTGTATTTTGTATTTATCGTGGTTGTGGACTAACCAGGTCGGGCACCCGATTTCCTACCTTTTGCTACAGCGGGAGAGTGATATATATATATATATTTTTTTATATATCCAAAGTCAATAAAAAATAGAGGGGATCTAATCACTCTGTATATAGTATAGCAAATGAGAATAAAGCACTTACGTTGTTTAAATATATCCAGAGCCCTCTTCAAAGTGCTAAAAGGTAAAAAAAACAGGATTAAGTTAAAGCGGACCTTTACCCTGAATAAAAGCCTATCTTATATGTTTTCCCCACTCTGTACATACAGATTGCTCACATTAATCCGGACCTTCACCCTGAATAAGGGCCTATCTTATATGTTTCCCCCACCCTGTACATACAGATTGTCCACATCAAAAATCATCCTACCTGCACCTACTGCATGTTCTGAGCCTTTAAACATCCAAGATGGTAGCTCATGGAGCATCAGGCAGCCTGCAGACAGGAAGTGTCTTCTGACTGTGCTGCTCTGCATTCTGGGATTGCTGACCTTTTCCTGACCCCAGCTCTGCTCTGTCTGAGCAAAGCACAGCTATAACCCGCCCCCTGTACTTTATCCCCCTCTCCTCAGTATGTGATGCTTCTGAGTCAGGATGGCGGCGCCCGTATCCTAGAGTCCTGAACAGAGTTGCAGCTCAGTGGGGGAAAGAATAATAAGTAAGTGACTAAAAACTTAAATATATTAATTTTAGATGCTGGGGAAGGGTTTGGGCTTTTCATTAAATCATGGTGAAGGTCTGGTGTAAGTCTGCCTATAAATACCCCAATCTGTGAAGGCTCTCATTCATTCAGGCCACGGTATATCTGTAGTAATAAATCAAGGCAACTGGACTTGCTACATTTTTCCTAAACAAATTTTGCAATGCATCAGGCCGCCTTTCCTGATGCAGAATAAATAAACTGCAGACTAGAAAAAGGTCTTCAAGAAAAGTACGAATAATAATGATTTATCACTACAACTATACCCAGCGGAACAATCGCAATATACAGAGGAGACAATCTTTACAGAGTCTTTTCCATCCCACAGCGTGATGCACACAACATATTGCACTGTAAGTTATCTAAATTCCAATATTAGGCTCCTGACTGCTTCAGAAAGTATTGCAGCTGATTACAATTAAAACAATAAAGATAAATGAATTTGTTATTTGGCTTAAATCATGTAACACAATGGACCTCTCAACAGGGAGCTGGCAGGCAGAATGACTAATTGGGGTAGATTCAGAGCAAGGTCATGATTCTCACTGCCTTTAAAGTTGACCAAAACCCGAGGGGCGTGGCTTGGCAGCCGAGAGTAATGGCTGCTTGCTGACACAGCTCTGATAGATTGGGAGGCCCTGAGCCATAAATAGCACAGCTGCAGCTCCACAAACTCACCCACAGCCTCAGCAGACATCCAGGAGGCGGCCGGACCCCTCACAGACCATGCTCCCCGCCAGCAGCAGGAAGAAGGGCCCCAGGGAGACTCGCAGATCGGCAGCAGCCCCTGGATCCAAGATGGTGGCTGCAGAGGGGAGGACATGCGAGGAGGCTCCCTCAGGCAACACACTGCCAGAGCAAGACACAGGAGTGGTGAGTGCAGAGGACCTCTCCCTAGACTCTGCTGATAGCTGGCCACCCCCTTCCCCAACCTCCCAGCTTAAGCCTCAGATCCCTCATGTCAGCAGTGACATCCTGTCACACCTCAGATCTATTGTTAGAGAAGAGATCACTGCTGTAACAGTAAAACACACTGAGACAGTGTTGAAGGAAATCAGGGACCTGGGAGGGAGAACAGAAGCCCTGGAATCCCGTATGGATGACACTACTACAGTCCTAGAGAGCCAGGGAGCCATGCTGGAACAGCTTCAGGATGAAATATCTCTCTGAAAGGGCCAGAACGAAGAATTAGAAAACCGTAACCGCAGGTCCAATTTGAGATTCCGTGGGTTCCCAGAAGCAATGGAGGACTCTGTGGGCACAATCACAGCACTCCTACAAGAGCTGGTCCCATAAATACCAGTCGAAAGACTGGAGCTCGATAGAGCACACAGAGCCTTAACCAAAAGACCAGCAGACGGCCCTCCACGGGACATTATAGTTAAATATCATTACTATCAAACCAAGGAAACAGTGCTAAAAGCATCTAGGGAAAAGGCACCCCTGACGTTCCAAAACCATAACTACCAAGTTTACACAGACCTCTCGCAAACCACCATCATGAAGAGACGGTCCTTCAGACCCTATCTCCAAGCATTACAAGCCCAAGGAGTGCGTTACAGGTGGGGCTTTCCTTTTAAGCTCTCCTTTTCCTTCCAGGGAAAACAGGTGCAAGCCTCCTCTTTACCAGAAATCATAGAAAAATTCAAAAGCCTGGACATCAGACTGCCGGAGGCAGACAGAGCAGCCCCGTCTCTCCCCTCGACGCCCAGAACACCAAGACCCATTCATAGCTGCAACAACCAAGTCACCCCATCCCCCAAGCAGTATACCCAACCACAGAAATCCTTAGCAATGAAAAGATTACTCTCCCAGAAGTTTCACCCTGTTTAATAGGACTGAGACTTAAATATGCGATATGCACAATTGCTGGAAAATAGCCTAAGAGACCCCAAGTAACCAGCCGCCTGGGGCCGGGTCCTCTGGGAAACCCCGGCAGTCCGGCTACTGTTGTCGGACATTGTCCACCCTTACAAGCGGCAGGCGCCTTGAACCCCCCTTGGGGGACACGTGGGCTGCCCTTGAGGACTTGTACCTCTGGGGTCCGTGGGATCTACTCCTTCAGCGTTACATATATTTTTCTATCTTAACCAACAGTTGCTTATTTTTAGTTTTGGTAATCTCTTACTGATCCTATATCTACAAAATGTTAGTCCGGTCGGCTCCCGCCGCTGGGCCGCGGCTCACTGGTGGGCATGAACCTTGGCGGGGCATCCCATAGAAGCGGGTCACTGGCCTAGTGGTGGGACAAAATGTGAAATTGGGCTGTGTGCTTTGCCTGGTGTCCGCCTCGGTGGGTCTCTCCTGCTGGTGGCGGGGCCGGACCCGGCAGAGGACCGCTCTGAGGTTCATATACTCATAACTAGAAAATGTTATAGTTGTATTTTTATGTAATGTTACAGAATAGCCTCCCGATCTTAAAGGAGCTCACCCCACTTTCCAGTGCACGGAAATACCTTGTTATTTTCTTTCCGAGCATCTGGAATAGGCGCACACAGAGGTGTGCAAAGATCACTTGTTCATAATGTTTTCTGTTGCATATATATATGTTTTGTTTCTCTTTCTGCATCCCCCCACCTACCCATCACCCTCTCCTCCTCCTCCCTCCCTCCTACATATATATCCAACCCCAGGGATAGTATATCTCCAGCACATAGACGCCCCCAAAACACACCATAGTGACTAACATTGTATCACTAAATGTCCAGGGCCTTAATTCGCCCAATAAACGCTCCAGAGCCTTTAAGTACCTCAACTCAATCCATGCAGACGTAGTCTGCCTCCAAGAAACACACTTTTCATCTAACTCCTCCCCAAAACACTTAAACCACAAGTTCTCCTTATTCTTTCAGGCTGAAGAAGAAAAAAGGAGTCCTAGCTTTCCGCAATGGCACACAATTTATATGTCATAAACAGATTGCGAGGTAACCTTCCTTACATATTACGCCCCTAACACAAAGCAAATCCCCTTCTTAGAGTATATGTGCTCTTTAGTACAGAAACATAGAAAAGGTGCAGTATTTTTATGTGGAGACTCTAATTTGACCCTTCACCCCTGCATGGACAGGTCCCTGCCCCCAAACGCCCAAATGACCCAAGACAGTAAGTGGTTCGCAGACCTGTTAGGAAACTACGGGCTGTCAGACCCATGGAGAGACCTACACCCCCACAGGAAAGACTATACATATTATTCTGCCCCACACAAACTTTCCACAAGAATTGACCATATCCTTATCCCCTCCTCCTTCTTACAACGAGTTGAGCAAGCCAGGATACACCCAATCCCCTGGTCAGATCACGACCTGGTGGCCATCTCATGCAATTCTCTAATGATAAAGCCCAAACCCTCCTCCTGGACTTTAAATGACTCCCTCCTATCCTCAACACACCTAGTGGAGGAGGCAAGCCAGGCTGCTATGAATTACTTTACCTCCAACGAAAATCAAGAAACCCCCCCAACGATGCTGTGGGGAGCTTTTAAAGCAGTCATGAGAGGGTACTTCTTGGGCCTGGCTTCCAGGAAGAAGAAAAAAAGAATAGCCCTTGCAAACAAGTTACAAGCCCAATATTTGAGAGATGTAGAACATTTTAAAACTAACCCCTCCCCAGAGCACCAGAATAAAATGGAGCTCTCTAGAACCAAGCTCAACCTCCTACAAACAGAGGAAGCAGAGGGAAGATACAGGAGGGCCAAACAAAGGTACTACATCTCCGCAAATAAACCTGGGACACTTTTAGCTTCCCAGCTCAAATGCCAAGACCGGGTAAAAAAGCCTGTAAAGCTCAAAACCCGCTCGGGGCTAATCACTAGTAACCCCAAGAAAGTCCTAGAAGAATTCTCCTTGGGCCTCTCTGAACTATATGACGCCCCCTCTCAACTGGACATCCCTAAAGCTCAGGCCTTTTTTGAAGACCTCAAAGTACCCTCTCTCACCACAACCCAAAAGGAAATGGTGGATGATAATATTAAAGTTGAAGAGGTACTAAAAGCAATTAAAACATTAAAAACCAATAAAAGGCCTGGGCCTGATGGATTCTCAGCTCTCTTCTATAAAAAACTGGCCCCCATCATAGCCCCATGTTTGGCTAAAGTGTACAATTATATAAAACAAGGCCATCACATGGACCCAGATATGCTGAGAGCAGCAATAGTCATGATACCCAAGCCGGGCAAGGACCATCAAAATTGGACAAACTTTAGGCCAATATCACTACTGAATATAGATTTAAAAATACTAACTAAAATATTAGCTAGTAGAATTAATGAGTTTCTTGGGGACATAATACACAGGGACCAAGTAGGCTTTGTGCCCAGGAGACAAGCTGGAGACGGAGTCAGAAGAATATTCCAACTAATAGAAGGCGTAAAGGGTCTTAACATTGAAGCCATGCTACTCTCTCGGCGTAGAAAAAGCCTTTGACTCCCTCTCCTGGCAATACCTCCACTTCACTTTGGAAAAATGGGGTTTTGGCCCCGGCTTCCTCTCCTGGATCTCAGCCATCTACACCCAACCATCCGCCCACATTAAATATGCTGGCTTTAACTCCTCAAATTTTCCCATACAGCGAGGCATCAGGCAGGGCTGCCCCCTATCTCCCATATTATTTATTTTAGCCTTGGAGCCTCTAGCAATGAAAATGAGGCAAAACCCCATCCATTAAAGGAATCCCACTAGCTAATCAAGACCATAAGATATCTCTATTTGCGGATGATATGCTCCTCATGTTGACATCCCCCCACATCTCAGCACCCAATGCCATTAAACTCCTCTCAGACTTCGGACACATCTCAGGCCTAAAACTAAATGCTTCAAAATCAACAGCCTTAGATATCTCCTTAACAAACAATACCAGACAAACATTAACTAATAACTTTGCCTGGACCTGGACCCAGGAACTACCCTATTTAGGAATCAAACTTACAAACAGCTATGATAAGCTCTACAACGCAAACTACCCAGAACTTTTCAAAACTCTTGATAAATTACTAACATCATGGCAAATGGTGAGGCTATCCTGGCTAGGACGAATAGCGGCGCTGAAAATGGTATTCCTTCCTAAGATCTTGTACTTATTCAGGGTCCTCCCAATACTAGTCCCGAAAAAGGCGCTAGATATAGCACAACGGAAAATTCTAGCATACACCTGGAACAAAGCTAAACATAGGGTTAAAAAAGCCACACTGTTCTGCAAAAAGGAACACGGCGGCCTTGCCTTCCCATCCCTACATAAGTATTTCCTTGCTGCCCAAATAGTTCCACTAGTTCTACTGCACACCTCTAACTATGCTCCCACTTGGGTCTCCATTGACAGAATGCAATGTGGTACGACATCGCCAGCTGCTCTATTATGGACACCCAAAGCACGCAGGCCCAAACTTCTCCCCTCCATACTCTCATTCTCTTTATCAATATGGGACAAAATTAAGCACCAGTTCACTTCACCCCACACACCAGCCGCTCCGTTGTTAGGCAACCCTATGTTTCCTCCGGGAATCACACATCCAACCAGCTTTAACTGGTGGACACAGAAAAATCTTATGATAGTGGACAATTTATGTATACCGACAAGAATGAAATCTATGCAAGAGCTGTCACCCAGAGATCCATTCCCGCCACATGAGATGTTCAGACTATTTCAAATACAACACTTTATTAAATGCTTACTAAAGCAATCCTCCCCTCCTTATAGGAGAACAGACTTTGATTCTCCACTTCAGAATCCCCTTGCTGCTTCAGAGGCTGTAACATCAGAGGTGACATGATACATGTCTGGTGGGACTGCCCGGTAACTAGAGACATATGGGATAGGGCCTATAAAGTTATATCAGAAGTCCTCCATACACCATTGAACAAAGACCCCTGGGAAGCCCTTCTGTCTCTGAAAATGGGCACATTCTCCAAAGCAGGATGGCATTTAGCCCTCCATATTTTCACAGCAGTGAAAGCCACAATAGCCAGGTGTTGGAAAACGCCCTCCATCCCTTGGTCAGAGATACAAAATAGAATATCTGACACCCTTTGCAATGAAAAAATAACGGCAATAGTAAATGATTCCTATGATAAGTTCAGGAAAGTGTGGGACCCATGGGTGGAATATATAGGCCTGCAGAACTCCCGGGTTGACCCGGTCTTCCCGGTGTAATTAATTCCCCCCCTCTGGACTATCCCGAAGAACACCAATACACCATCCCTGGTAATCTTACTCAAGCCACTTCCACGCCTTCCCCCCCCACCCACTCCAAACCCAGGCCCGGATTAACGTAGGGGCGGACGGAGCTGCCGCTCCAGGCCCCTACGTCAAAACAGGCCCAGCAGCCTGCAAACGCGGCCCGCGCGGACGCCCGGCTTGGGCTATGAGGAAGGATGAGGACCCGGGACTCCGCTGAGGAGAGGCGGCGGCTCCCGCACGTGCCAACACTAACTCACCCCGCCCAGCGTCTGGAGCAGCTCGTACACACCAACCATGCCCATTCGTCCGCCCAGGAGCTGACATCATGCCAGTTGTTTGGCCGACCAATCGGACGCTCCGCTTTGACAGTACGGGAGCTGATATGGGCTGTTCCTCCCGAGCTGAGGAGAACCCCCCCATCCGTGAGAGTGCGCATTGCGCTGGGAGCGCAGCCTGGCGGACTTCCTAACAGCCCTTACATGGAAATGTCGCTGCACTTCCCGCCCGGCTTCTATCCTGGGGAGCCTACGACAAGGTAACTTTCCTAAAGTGACGGTCCGGAGCCATGGCAACCTGCCTCCTTCCCCGGAAAGTGAAGCTTGCGCTCTGATTGGTGGATGGGAGGCAGGAGCTGCACCTGCATCTAGCCAAGGGGGTGTCTGGGGACCCACATATACCCCCCTCCCAAGCAGCACCCTGTCTTGTCTGTCAGTCCTGCTCTCTTACTTTCTTTCCTTCTCTCACTCTTTCTCTCTCTCCCTCCCTCGCTGTCGTTCATTCACCTACTCTCAGCCTTTCTTTCTGTTCCTTGTGTCACTCCCTTTCTCCCTCTCTCTCACCCCCTACTTTCTTTCCTTCTTTCACCATTCTTTTTCTCTCTCTCTCACTTCCTCCCATTCCTTCACCTACTCTCACCCTTTCATTCTGTTCCTTGTATCACTCCCTTTCTCCTTCTCTCGTTTCTCTCTCTCTCTCCTACTTTCTTTCCTTCTCTCTATATTTGATTCCCTCTCTTTATTTTCCACATCTATTTTCACCCTTTCATTCTGTTCATTGTATCACTCCCTTTCTCCTTCTCTCTCTCACCCCCTACTTTCTTTCCTCCTCTCTATATTTATTTTCCACATCTATTTTCACTATCTCTTTTTGTTTGCTTTCTTCAGCACCAGGCCCAGGATGCTCTTAATCCGGCCCTGTAAAACCTATTTCTTCCAACTCTAATTTGTTTGTGTTATTCTTAAAATCTATGTCTATAAAGACAGCGCTTTGGACCAAAGCAAAGATTAAGATCAAGGTTTACCTTAGAAGGTTTAATCAGCAACCAGTTCAACTAAATTTCAGTTAAATATTCTTTTATATCCTTTTATCCGTCAAATCCAGGACACTAGCGCACGAAATCAGACAACGAGATCCACAATAGTCAGCAGAGAGACTATAAGCTTTATTTCAGTTGACAACAGTTTAAGACACACCTGTTAGACAATGTCATAGCATGTGATTTTTGATATGCTGTCTTTTGTAGTTGAAAACCTTAATAAAACCTTTGTAAAAAAAAAAAAGTGGACCAAAACCCAGGATTTTGCTGTGATTGAGGATGCCCCGCTGTGACCCCAATCGGGGATGTGAAACCCCCCAGGCCACCGAAACATACTCACCTCTTCCCGGTCCTATGGGGCATGCACAGCCGCTCGTCCAATCAGCGTGCTCAGATCCGCTGACATCCCTTCGTCTAAGCCTTCCTCTAAGGCGAGCGGCTCTGAGCGCACTGACAGCCGCATCCCCCGCTACCCTCTAACAGGGAGCATGTCTGCGCCGGCCATTCACATATGCCTGGCACAGGCACGTGCTCTGCTAGAGGGGTAGCGGGGATGGACCGGAAAAAAGGTAAGTATACTGGTAACCTGGGGGTTTCACACAGCGGGGCATCCCAGGATGCCCCAGGGGGAGGGAATGGATCTATATGATTCCTGGGCAGATCGCTGTGTGTTTTGGTCCCCGCAGAGAGAAAATTGCCATTCACTTTCAGTTTACCTTGGGACTGATTCAGAGCCAGGTGAAAATTCTCACCCGGTAGACAATGAAAGTCAATGGCAGTTTTCTCTCCCAAAAAAAGGAGTAAGCATCGTCCCCTGGCTCTGAATGGACTCTTTTGTGTTTGTTACAGTCCCAGCAGGAGTGAAAGAAAGCCCAGCACAAGGTTTTATTTCCCATTCCAATATATGGCTCTCTGAGCTTTGTCACCTCTGTAACATGTCCAAACCTGATTGGCTGCTGTGACTTGCCCCCCCCCCCCCCCTATACTTATAGCATAGCAGCCTCAATGAAGAACTCCCACTTCCCAAGAATGTATAAATAAAATGGTGGGGGCAGTAGATATTGAAGATTCTCACCTTCAATTAAGCAGTTAAAGTGGATCTAAACCCTAGGAAGCTGGCACCATAGGGCCGGTGGTCTGTGAAACTGGCTGCTCTGGTGATCCCAGGAGGCATCCCCGGCTTGTGTGTGCTCCCACACCAGGCCCTATATAAATGGCACAACCGAGGTTTCCTGCCACTCCTCCTCTATTTAACATCCTATGTTGCCCATCAATCATGCAGAAATAAAACCTGATTGGAGCTGATGGCTCGCACATGCGCCAGCGAGGTAAGTATAATCAGCTATCTGTTGTTTTACACACAGCAGGGCATCCCATATTGGAATCCTCCCTGGAGAGTGGAAAAGGTTTTGTTCCTCTTTAACCTCCCCCTACAGTTAGCTTTACTGACCTGATCCAGGCTGGGTCTCTGTGAGGTGGAAGCCACATCATACAGAGCAATAGCCAACACCCCATTCTGGAGAAGTAGCTGGTCAGCACACTATGTGCAGTGGCTTCCGGTCCAGGTTTCATGCAGGTCTGGCCTGGATCAGGTAAGTAGGATAACTCTTGAAGGTATAAGTACCTACATACACCTTCCCTAAGACATCCATAATAATTCAATTTAGAAGGAAGAGGTCCCCCTTATACTCACTTCATTTCAGTTTGGCCGCAGGGCTTTTTCTTTGTTAAATTAACCAGTTCCTTTCCGTATCGCTCTTCTATTGCTGCCCTGAGGAGGAGAAAAAACATACAGTTATCAGTATTGTAGTTTGTTTCCTCTGCTCTGATGAGATAATCATTCTAATTCACATTCTAATTCTGCTGTGTGTAGATGCTTTTACCCTTCATGCTTCGGGGGAGATTTTAAAGTGCTTCGAGTAGATCAAAAATCTTGTAGTTCAACCCTGGACATTTCAGCAGGAAGCTGGCAGGCTTTTCAGAATGACTCATCTTGTTTGTTACAATCACAGGAGGGAGAGATAGCCCATCGCAAGGTTTTACCTCCCATCCCAATATATGGCTCTCTGAGCTTTGTTACCTCTGTATATGTCCAAACCTGATCGGCTTCTGTGACTTACCCTACACCCCCCCCCCCCCCATTCTTAGCACAACAGCTTCAATTAAGAACTCCCACTTCCCAAGAATGCATAAATAAAATAGGAGGGGGGCAGTACCCGGCATACGGTGCTTGTGATAATGTGCTCGAGATACAGTGCTCGGGATAATGTCTTTGGAATACTGTGCTCATAAAACTGTGCTTAGGATACTGCGCTCGTGAGACAGTGTTTGGGATACTGTGTTAGGAATACTGTGCTTAAGATACTGTGCTCCAAATACAGTGCTTGGGATACAGTGCCGGATACAGTTCTCAGGATACTGTGCTCGAGATACTGCGCTTGAAATACTGCGCTCGTGAGACAGTGTTAGGAATACTGTGCTTAGCATACTGTGCTCATAATACTGTGCTCGGGATACTGCGCTCAGGATACAGTGTTTGGAATACTGTGCTCAGGATACAGTGTTTGGAATACTGTGCTCAGGATACAGTGTTTGGAATACTGTGCTCGGGATACAGTGTTTGGAATACTGTGCTCGGGATACAGTGTTTGGAATACTGTGCTCAGGATACAGTGCTTAGGATACTGTGCTCGTTAGACAGTGTTTGGGATACTATGCTCGGGATACAGTGTTTGGAATACTGTGCTCGGGATACAGTGTTTGGAATACTGTGCTCGGGATACTGAGCTTGGAATACTGTGCTCGGGATACAGTGTTTGGAATACTGCGCTCGGGATACAGTGTTTGGAATACTGTGCTCGGGATACAGTGTTTGGTATACTGTGCTCGGGATACAGTGTTTGGAATACTGTGCTCGGGATACTGAGCTTGGAATACTGTGCTCAGGATACAGTGCTTAGGATACTGTGCTCGTTAGACAGTGTTTGGGATACTATGCTCGGGATACTGCACTCGTGAGTGTTTGGGATACAGCGTTAGGAATACTGTGCTTAGCATACTGTGCTCGTAATACAGTGCTCATAATACAGTGCTTGCGAAACAGTGCTCAGGATACAGTGTTTAGAATACTGTACTCATGATACTGAGCTTGGGATACTTTGCTTGTGATACAGTGCTTAGGATAATGTGCATGTTAGACAGTGCTCGGGATACTGTGACAGTGCTTGGAATACTGCGCTCAGAATACTGCGCCCGGGATACAACGTTCAGTAAACTGTGCTCGGGTTAAAGTTTTAGGAATACTGTGCTTGGGATACTGTGTTCGGGATACAGTGCTTTGAATACTGGGCTCTTGATACTGAGCTTGGGATACTTTGCTTGTGATACAGTGCTTAGGATACTGTGCATGTTAGACAGTGTTTGGGATACTGTGTTCGGGATACAGTGCTTTGAATACTGAGCTTAGGATACTTTGCTTGTGATACAGTGCTTAGGATACTGTGCATGTTAGACAGTGTTTGGGATACTGTGCTCGGGATACTGTGACAGTGCCAGGATACTGCGCCCGGGATACAACGTTTAGTAAACTGTGCTTGGGATACTGTGTTCGGGATAAAGTGCTAGGAATTCTGTGCTTGATATTCAGCGCTCAGGACACAGTGCACGGGATACGGTGCTTGGAATACTGTCCTCGGATACTGTTCTTGGGATACTGAGCTTGGAATACCGCGCTCGGGATTCACAAACCTTTCTTTGAGGAAGTCTTCAAACTCCTTGCAGTTCTTCCTGCCATTATTCATATGCTGGAGGAGACAGTCATAGCCGATGGTGCTGATGATATCCGTGCTCTGCAGAAGAAACAGGTTATTCCATCAGAACAGGCCTTGGGGCAAAGCACTGTTAAAGGGACATTGTAGGAAAAGGGTTAGACTAGCTGCTTCCTGCTCTCCCTATGCTGGTTGTCAGGGGCGGCATCTTTCATTTCCCAGCACTTTGCATTCACTGATAAATCCTACAGAACTTGCTCCCTTCTGCTGACTCATATTTCAGGGTCACCTAAAGGAATTGACTTCTGAAGGGGCACACAGGCTGAAACATACATGTATGAGACATCATATGCTGCTGAGGAGGCCCTGCAGAGGAAACAGGTTTCACTGGGAGTTATTCAGTATAAAGCAGGCTGAATATAAGATGCCGCCCCTGACAGGCAACATGGGGAGAGCAGGAAACATGATCATTGAAATCTTTGCCAAGAATTGCACTTCAAAGAGAACCTGTCACACACAAACACACACAGGTATTGCTCAATCATCTTCTGTAACTTTTAGGGCTACTACCGCTCTCTTGGGTTCATTGTATTGGGAAAGATGTAATGAGATTGATCCATGTAGCACTAACCCAGCTTCCCAGGGCAGCCAATCAGGCACTGGTAAAGTGGACCAAAACCCACCCTGGAGTCTGTTAGACTACTCGCTTCCTCTGGGGCATGCAGATTCAGGAAGGCCCGCTGTGTCAAACCCCCAGGTCGCCCGAAAACCCATCTTCTTTCACGGCATATGCGCGAGCAGCGGGCGCATCCCCGCTATCCCTTTAGCAGGGCGTGTGCCCGTGCCAGGCATTTGTGAATGGTCATGAAGTCGCCTGGGCGAAGGGTACTGACCGCCGAGCGTAGCGTCTTCATGCGAAAGTGCTTTAACCTGACAAACTTGTTGAGACCCTTCAAGTCCAGGATGGGCCTCAAAGACCCGTCCTTTTTGGGAACCGTGAAAAGATTGGAGTAGAACCCCTGACCCCGTTCCAGGGAAGGCACCTGACTACTGACTCTGAGCTGACAGAGGGTTTTGAGACACCCGGGATCTGAGGAATCTTGGGGGCGGCCAGGCTGGAAACTCTATCTTGTAACCGGAGGACACCACTGGTCTGAGACACGGAGCCTCCAGACGTGAGCAAAGAGCCGAAGCCGTCCCCCCACCCGGATGGGTGAGGGCGCCTCCTCATGCCTGAGAGGGCTTGGGAGGAGGTTTGGGCTTGGAACCCCAGGAGAGGACTGTACATGTCATCAGCATTCACATGGTTAAGCTGTGGGAGTGAGTCTAATGAGTCAGGTGACCTCCTAGAGCCACTCAAGCCCCCTGGATTGTTCTGGAAAGGGGGCAGACACACTTCGGTGTGTGGAGGGAGAAGACACACTTCGAGGTCTGTCCAGTCAGTCAGTCACAGGCCTTATCCTTTATTGGAAAACCCTAAACAAGGTATGCAGCATATCTTCCAGCCTGTTTATCACCTGTTCACCCAGGTTAGCAGGGATTATATACGTGCCTTCTCACTACAGTCTGTGGGACAATACTGATATATAAAATAGCCCATAGCGAGCTGCCTTGGAAATTGAGGGTCATCCCGCCAGCAGCGCAAAAGTTTTCTACGTATCCTCTACAAGCACGTACCCTGTCTGATAGGGACTCCAGTCACTGGGTGCAGACATTCAAGTCAAGCAAGTATATTCATTACAACCCTGTCATTCGAGGCCTCTGAAAAACTCCATCCATCTGCTTCAGAAGACCACTCACCACCAGCTACACCATTTACCACCACTGTCATCTGGATTTCCTGTGTCCTGCCAATAAAGAGCAACGGTTACCCCCGAGACTGGGCGTCTGGAGTACTCATTGCTACAGGTACCTACGTGGGGGCGGGTAATCGGGACACACACTTCTGTGGATGCCACCTGGGATTGGGCCCATTACATCCCTCGGCCAGAGTGAAATGCCACCGCGTGACACCTTAAAGGGCTAGTAACACCTAACAACCCCAGGTCACCACATTAGGTTGGCGTCACGAACAGGATGAGTCTATGTGCCGTCTAAAGAGACTTTCCTTATATTGCTGTGGAACTACATGTCCCATAAAGTCATAAATAGTACTTCTGACGAAGTGAGGGTGCTGTCCTCTTTGAATGAGAGACTATCGCTTTGAATCTGTGTGGTGTGAATTACATGCATCTTCTGGTGTGGATTCAAGTTGCCATTGTTGTGGATTACAGTTATTGCTGCTGCTATGCATCTTCTAGTGTGGACTGCAAACGTTACCTATACTTGTGTGGAGCAAAGGATTGTGCTATTTTGTTAGTGTGTGATCATCTACTGCCATTTTACATTGTGCTGCTACCAGAAGAGCATACAAGAGGTTAATTGTGTCCATCCAGCTTCTCTGCACTGTAGCTCCGCCTATTGCAGTGTGTTCAGGTCCTCCTCTCTGCATCTCTACAAAGTGGAACCTTTTTGTGTTGTCCTTGTGCTAGAGGAGAAGGATTTCTTAGTTGCACCTGATAGAGTTGCTGGGCACTGCCATCTTGAACAGAGCACCAGACCCTCAGCACTATCACCATTGCAGTGCTCATCTCTACTGTTCTCCTATCATGCAGTCTGCAGCTCCAGTTATTCTCTTCAGCCTGTTTATTCCTGCATTTTCTACTGATTGCTGCAGTAAGCGCCTGTCATCCCAGCTATACAGATAAGTGCAACTCTTCATTTTCATCAGTGTTACATAAAGGAAAGGAAGTTGTATATTCAGAGGCTGTGTTTTTGCATAAAATAATTTTTCTTAATGCAACAGTAGTCATATTTTTCTTAAAGAGACAGTACACTCATTTTTTTTTTTTGAAAAACAAAAATGTCTACATCTTCTCAAAGTGACCAGGCTGGCCCTAGCAGCCCTGCATCATCATCTGCTAGCGTCCCTGCACCTCAGATTACAGCTGCTGCACCAGTTCCAGCCCCTGTTATAGCAACAGGAGTGCCTTTTTTCATAGGAACCTCCAATCTACCAAGTTACAGAGGGGATCCTCATACCCTTGGTGCATTTAAAGAAAAGATATTGCGTACTCTTGAACTTGTGTCACTTTCTCCCAATCAGCAGGTCCAGCTTCTCCTAGGTCAACTTGATGGTCCTGCTGCAGAGGAAGTCCGTTCCTGGCCATCTACAGAAAAGACCAGCGTTGACCAGATTCTTAGTCATCTCAGGAGAGAATTTGAAGTCCAATCACCAACTGAGGTTCGTCTTAAATTTTATGACAGACGTCAGAGACCTGGGGAAAACCTGAGAGAATATGCCCTAGCTCTGCAGTCTGCATACAGATCTTTGTGCCAAGTAGACACCCTCGACCCTGTTGCTGCCGAGAGCATGATTACTGATAGATTTATAGAAGGTGTTGATTCCAGGATAATGCAGAGCCAACTCCGCATGCTAGCAGCCCAGAACCCAAATATGACCTTTCTAGACTTTAAGACTTTGGCCCTGCGGGTAGTGGGAACTGACTCACCCTGTTATACTTCTGCCACTTATCCTCCAGACCTGGCTGGTGGAGCTTATATTGCATCCCCACTACCTCCTGTTTTGCCTATGCAGGCCACTCAGACTGTCCAGCCTACCCCTGTTACTACACCTACTACTACTGAGGTACTTGCCCAGGTTGTTGACTCTCTGTGTCAAGCTTTAAAAGAGTTAAAGGGTCAGCCCTCATCCCGTGAGTCATCTTCTTCCAGGACATTGTCTCCAGAACCTGGTTCTAACCGCCCAAGACCTGATAGGCCCCCTCCTGAAAGGTCTCCACGACATGAACCTCCTTATTGTACTTACTGTGAACGTCCTGGGCATTACAAATACCAATGCTACCAGTTAAACGGGCCACTCCCGAGGCCAAGGCCCGCCCCTCGGGTAGTGAATCCAAGGGCCCAGAGGGACAATCGCAATGGATTTCCAAGTTCATCTCAAAATGCCCGTACATAACTATTTGTATCGATGGTGTACCATTAGAAGCCTTAGTGGACACTGGCTCACAAGTTACCACCATTGAGCGACAAGCCTTTGAAAAGTATTGGGACACTGACATACTAAGCCCTGTGGGTAAAGCCAAGTTACATTTAATAGCAAGTAATGGTCAACCTATTTCCCAGCTAGGCTACTGGGAACCCACCATCCGTATTGGTGATCGTCAGTTACCAGGTCAAGGTGTAGTTGTTACTGAGGCTCAGGGAGGTACAATAGCAGTAGTGCTAGGCATGAATGTTATCCGTCACGTATTTACTGAATTGCTAGCTGCCTTGCATGTCTCTCTCCCTTCTGCTTCTTCCCATTACAGACAAGCTGTTCAGCGGACCATTAAAGTGCTCTGTGCCCAGCAGAAGTTCTCAAACTATAAAGGTGAAATTTGCCGAGTCCGTATCCAGGATGTAAGACCAGTTACCTTAAGTCCAAACAGCGAAACCCTAGTCTGGTGTCGAGCTCGTCCAGGTATAGATAATTCAGATTATGAAGCTCTTCTTGACCCCATCCAGATTGAAGGACAGCCACTGGTAAAAGCTGCCAGAAGTATTGTCACCGTCTCAAACGGTAGAGTACCAGTACGACTTGTCAACCTGAGTGATGCACCTGTAGACTTGTACAAATTCAATTCAGTTGCCCAATTGTATCACCTGGACCCAGAGGACATCCTGGATGAAGAAACGCTTGCTTACCAAAAGTCTGTTAAAGCCACTCCCAAAGGCAACCACAAACCAACTACCTTCTGGTGGAATGAACTCAATGTTGGAGATGCCAACACTCCAATTGAAGATGTCAATGGTGTCATTAAAGTTGCTAAGCGACACAGTGAAGCTTTCAGCAAGCACGCTCTAGACTTTGGGAAGACTAATTTGATCCAACACAAGATCAACACAGGTGATCATCCTCCTATCAAGGAAAGACACCGGCCCATACCCCCTGCGAACTACCAGCAAGTAAAGAAGCTGATTAAGGAGATGAAAGACACCAAAGTCATTCAAGAAAGCCAAAGTCCTTGGGCTGCACCCATCGTCTTAGTGAAGAAGAAGGATGGTAACATCAGATTCTGCGTTGACTACAGAAAACTGAACAATGTCACCCACAAAGATGCCTATCCTCTTCCAAGGATTGAAGAATCCATCACTGCTCTTGGCTCAGCTGCATACTTCTCCACTCTCGACCTAACCAGCGGTTACTGGCAAGTACCCATGGCTCCTGAGGATAGAGAGAAGACAGCTTTCACTACTCCAATGGGACTCTACGAGTTCAATGGCATGCCGTTCGGGTTGTGCAACGCCCCCGCAACATTCCAGAGACTAATGGAAAGATGTCTTGGCCACATTAATTTCCAGAGCGTCCTGTTGTATCTTGACGATGTCATTGTGTACTCTCGTACATATGAAGATCACTTAAACCATCTTGCAGAAGTATTCCAAGTGCTCATTGAGCATGGTCTGAAGATCAAGCCATCAAAATGTTACCTTCTGAAGCCAAAGGTCAGTTACTTGGGTCATGTCGTCAGTGCGGAAGGAATCCAGCCTGATCCAGAAAAGATTTCTGCCGTTAAAAATTGGGACACCCCAAGAACTGTGAAGGAAGTCAGAAGTTTCCTAGGATTTGCGGGCTACTACCGCCGTTTTATACCTAACTTTGCCAAGGTAGCAGAACCACTGACAGAACTTCTACGTGGTTGTCCTAGAGAAAACTATAACAGAAGATTTCCCATTGATTGGTCTGAGAGACAAGAGACTGCATTCCAGAAATTGAAAGACCTGTTGACTTCTCCTCCAATTCTAGCGTATCCTGACTACAGTCATCCTTTCCGTCTTTACACGGATGCCAGCTATCAAGGCTTAGGAGCTGTATTGTCACAAGTCCAAAACAACAAAGAGAGAGTCGTTGCCTATGCCAGCCGAAGTTTGAGTGGTGCCGAGAAGAACGATAGCAATTACAGTTCCTTCAAGTTAGAGCTACTAGCTCTTGTGTGGGCCGTTACCGAGAAGTTCAAGGATTACCTTGCAGCCACGCCATTCACCGTATATACGGACAACAATCCTCTCGCTCACCTTAATACTGCACGGCTAGGTGCACTTGAACAAAGGTGGGCTTCCAGATTGGCAAATTACTGCTTTGACATCAAGTACCGCAGCGGCAAAACCAACGTCAATGCAGATGTATTATCCCGGTTGCCCATAGGGGAAGAACCTCCTGAGGAAGAAGACATGTGGGAAGATGTTGAGATGCCGCCCTTCTATCAAAGGTTTGCTACGCAGAATGTCATTGCTGCTACCCAGACTGATAAAGGTCCCCAACAGCAATTTGACCCAATTCAAGATCCATCTAGATGGCAAACTCTCCAGAATGAATCTCGAGTTTTAGGTGAGATCTATGATTTCCTAACTTCTGGAAGAACACCTGTCAGACTCAGAAGACAGTATCCAGATACTGAACTCAAACGCCTATGGAGACAGCGGAAAAGGCTCTTCATACAAAAAGGCCTCATCATACGTAATACCTTGGATCCTGCTTCAGGAGAGAGAATACACCAAATCCTCATCCCCAGAAGAGATGCAAAAATTGTGCTTGACGCTTACCATGACCAATCAGGACATTTTGGCGTACATAAAACCGAAGCTACCATACGCCAGCGCTTTTACTGGATCGGAATGCGAGCAGATATTGAAAATTGGTGCAACGAATGCCCAGCTTGCAACTTGACAAAAGCCGGAAGGAAAGAGGCTAGAGCGCCATTGCATCCAATCAACTCTCACCGACCAAATGAGCTAGTTGCTCTAGACCATGTAAAGCTGGCACCTACCCGTTCAGGGTATACCTATGCCCTCACTATGGTGGATCACTACTCTAAGTGGGTCGTAGTCGTTCCAGTGAAGGATATTACCGCTCGTACTACGGCTGCCATCTTTTACCGTGAGTACATGAGACATTATGGTTGTCCTGAAGCAGTCCTAACAGATCGTGGACCTGCCTTTGAGTCACAGCTCTTCCAAGAGCTCTGCCAATTCCATGAGTGTAAGAAGCTACGTACAACAGCTTATCACCCACAAGGGAATGGACTTTGTGAGAGGATAAATCAAGTGTTTATTAACATGCTGAGAACGGCATCAGTAACCAAACAGGCAGAATGGCCACAACTACTGGATGAACTAGTGGAGATTTACAACAACACCCCTCATTGTTCGACAGGCTACTCCCCATACTATCTTATGTTTGGTCGCCCAGGTCAACTCCCTAAGGATCGTACTTTAGGAATTCAAGTTCCTGATGTAACTAATCCCTTGCCAAAGACCGATTGGGTCTCTGAACATCAACGGCGCATCCAGGAGGCGAAAGAGATAGTTGATCACAGAATGAACGAAGCTCATCGTAGGCAAGAAGAGTGTTATAACCAGAGAGCAAATGCCACACCACTGCATGTGGGAGATAAAGTATGGTTACGTAAATACCACCGTTCTGACAAACTCGATTCACTCTGGGAACAGGAACCCTACACTGTTACAAGTATCCCATACCCTGATTCAGATGTCTATGAGGTCAAGAAGCCGGGAATGGCTCCTCAAACAGTTCACAGGAATCGCATGAAACTTTGTACTAAGGAAGACCTTATGGTTATGTCTTTTCCTTCACAACCAGTCATGCCAGTCTACACACCAACTCCTGTAATTGAGACACCACCCGGACAGTCCTCTGTGGAAGAATCAATTCAGAATTCTCCATTCATAATTCCAGGCTGTTACCAATGGGTACCAGTTCCGGTTCAAGTTCCAGCTCGAGTTCCTGCTTCAATTGCTACTCCAGTTCCTGTACCAGCATCAGAAGAACTACCTCATTACCAAATTCCAGATTCTGAAGAAACTCAAGTGCTGAGGCGTTCAGAGCGAAGCACCAAAGGAACTCCACCTGCCCGTTACAGAGATTAAAGAACTATATCCATTCCATGTGTATATACTGCTTTGCCTGTATACATATATGTCTGACTTTATTTAGTTAGCTAGTTAGCCAGTTTGCAACAGTTTAAGCCTCTAGTACCTGGTAACTACCATGCACGCTGTTCCTGGTTTACTTGCTTATTTATACAGCCTATGGACTACTAAGGACTGTGCCTTTACTCAAAAGTGCCTTTTCCCGGAGCCTTTCCATGGACAATGCCTTATTGCTGAAAGAGACTCTACAAAATTGCACAATATCTACTGTTCATATTGTTTTACACACTTTCATTGTTAT
The DNA here is from genome assembly GCA_027917425.1 of Gastrophryne carolinensis. Lineage (NCBI taxonomy): Eukaryota > Metazoa > Chordata > Amphibia > Anura > Microhylidae > Gastrophryne > Gastrophryne carolinensis. The sequence goes on along the minus strand of CM051234.1, from coordinate 629,181,216 downwards.
TTTCAGGTGTTATTGCATTGCTTTTTATGGTATATTCTCCATGTCAGTTCACTTTTTCATTGTCATTATCTTACAGGTGCTACCCCACATATACATGTGCATTTCTAAGTTTCCTCCTCATATAGACGCCGAGGACGGCTTATTTTTAGTGAGGGTGTTTGTAGTGACCTGGACTAATCCAGTCGGTATCTGGAAGTCTGTCACTATATGTTTGGTCACTTACATACCGTAAACCCATGATCTTTCATATTTGTGTTTTTGTGTATTCCCTGAGCACATGTGCAGATATAGGCCATAAGCCTAATGTGGTCTTATCACATTCTCCATTTTATTTCCATGTGTATGCATATTGTCTAGCATAACACCATCTTGTGGTCAGAAAGCTAATTACTTGTTTCATTCACACTAATGTTAACATTTTTCCCTGCGTATGACTGTACATGTCATCAGCATTCACATGGTTAAGCTGTGGGAGTGAGTCTAATGAGTCAGGTGACCTCCTAGAGCCACTCAAGCCCCCTGGATTGTTCTGGAAAGGGGGCAGACACACTTCGGTGTGTGGAGGGAGAAGACACACTTCGAGGTCTGTCCAGTCAGTCAGTCACAGGCCTTATCCTTTATTGGAAAACCCTAAACAAGGTATGCAGCATATCTTCCAGCCTGTTTATCACCTGTTCACCCAGGTTAGCAGGGATTATATACGTGCCTTCTCACTACAGTCTGTGGGACAATACTGATATATAAAATAGCCCATAGCGAGCTGCCTTGGAAATTGAGGGTCATCCCGCCAGCAGCGCAAAAGTTTTCTACGTATCCTCTACAAGCACGTACCCTGTCTGATAGGGACTCCAGTCACTGGGTGCAGACATTCAAGTCAAGCAAGTATATTCATTACAACCCTGTCATTCGAGGCCTCTGAAAAACTCCATCCATCTGCTTCAGAAGACCACTCACCACCAGCTACACCATTTACCACCACTGTCATCTGGATTTCCTGTGTCCTGCCAATAAAGAGCAACGGTTACCCCCGAGACTGGGCGTCTGGAGTACTCATTGCTACAGGTACCTACGTGGGGGCGGGTAATCGGGACACACACTTCTGTGGATGCCACCTGGGATTGGGCCCATTACATCCCTCGGCCAGAGTGAAATGCCACCGCGTGACACCTTAAAGGGCTAGTAACACCTAACAACCCCAGGTCACCACACATCCAGACGCTCACCAAAGAGCCTCAGCCCCGCAAAGGGGAGCCCAGTGAGAGCCTTCTTAGCAGCAGCGTCAGCTGCCCACTGGCGCAACCAGAGTGGCGCATAACCACCAAGAGGGCAGAGGCCCTACCACCCAGCCATACCGCATCATCCATGGCAGTAAGGACAAAGGCAACAAAATTAGAGTGCCCTATAATCCTCCCCCCTGTTACCAGCCGTAGCGTCATCAAGGAGACGCTTGAGCTGTTTCTTAAAAGCAATAGATGTAATGGCAGCGGAGTCAGAGCCCGGGAAAAGCTCCCCCTCCTCTAAGGAGTAACGGTCACCAAAGACATCAATTTCCTCATACTCCTCAGTAAAGAGGGAGGGCGTGGGAGCCAGGTGCCGCTTCTTGACAGAGGCCTTACGTGGAACAGGCCTGGCAAGCTGCCTTTCAATGCTGGCCACACCCAGTGCCAGATCCGACTGTGACCCCCTGCTAGTATCCCCCTCACTGGGGGCTAAATGCAGGCGTGGGGGGTAGGCGATGCCGAAGGGGGCGCAGAACTGGGGAGAGAAGCGGGTAGCCCAGCCTGGGCCGCAATGATACCCTGGGCGCACGGCACGCACACCGTGGCACTGTTACTCAAAGGGGATGCCCCGCACATGGCACACAGCCAGGATTGCCCTGAAGAACCCCCGAGCACGCTATCCCCAGAAGCCTCCAAATGGTGATTAACACAGGCGCAATATGCCAGCACAGGGTAAGGGCTAATAAAAAGCCACCCGAGATGCCCCCCCAAGGGATGCCCCCAGAAGCCAGTAAGGGGAGATGAGGGAGGGTAAGGGGTAGTACCGGGAGAAACCACAACCCACGGTTGTCCCACCTGAAAGACATAAGTAAAACACATAAGCATCCCGCAGCACATGCCCCAAGGAAACAAAACCCCCCAAAGGAGACTCATGGACCAAGCAGGCCAAAGGATCACCAAGCCGCCAGACCACAGGAGGAAGCGACACAGGAAAGATCACCGCCGCAGCTCAGGGAGGAAGAGGGGCCCCAGACGCACAGCAGAATCAAAATGGCGCCGGCAGAGGAACCTTGACGGGTGGGCCGTGGGAGGACGTCGCGATTCGCGTCATCCTCTGCCCTGCCCCCCCCAAAGAGCGCAAAAACGGCACTCACGTGACTGCGCCGGCGTCATCACCAAGCAGCAAAAACGCCTCACAGTTATAGCGCCGCCCGCTGCAGAGCGGAGTACAAAGCGGTGACAGCGGCGCAAAACAGTTTAAAACAGTTTAAAAACAGCTAAAAACACTCGCCGCTACCCCCCCACCGAACACACGTCGGGGAGGGAGGGGGAGAGCGAGCAGGCAGCGGCGAGAGCCCAGGCCAGGGATGGGGGGAGGACCCCAGACACCAGAACAAGTCACATAGTCCCCAAAACCCCCTCAGAAGCTAGGACAGGAACTCCGCATCCCTCAGAAGGCTCACCATAAAGCCTATGGCCGGTTACCCTTTGTGGTACAGGGTCTGCGGCTTGGAGCAGCGCTCCTTGAGCACCTGACCCTAGTGCTCCTCTACCCTCACCCGATCCGTCAGACGAGGCTGGGAGGCACAGAGGGTCCAGAAACGGGTGGAAATAGCCATGCAGGGCCGCAGGCTTGGTTGCCCTGCTCACCTGCGCAATATAAGAGCCATCTTTTATCTTCGCAGTATCACTGCAGAGGAAACGCTGGAGAGGTCTATTGGTGATCCTGTTTTTATAGGGTGCCGGGAGGAGCCACAACTCTTCTGCAGTGCACTGCGCCACCTTGTGGCGGAATATCCCATATGTAAGGACTTCTTGAAGCAGGCCGTGCCATGCAATAGGAAAAAACGAGGGTTGGCCAGGTTTCAAAGGAATTCTGGAGCATGTGTTGACCCATGGGATCAGCACTGCTGCGATCGCTGTGGCATAAGAAATAAACTTACTGCCCATTGGACAGGCTTGATTTGTTGCAGTCCAGGGAGCAGTCAGCTTCAAGGCAAACAGCATGCTCCTGGTGGCCACTTCAGCGTCCACCAGAGAATGCCTTTTAGGGATAGACACACACGTGATACACCCCCTTCTGCCAATCATTGAGGGAGCAGGGATGCACATTGGGGCCAGCACCAAAGAGCTGCAACCTGCAAGATCCACCCTGCAGGCTGGCAGGTAAGTGTATTTTTCTTTACTATGCCTTTACTGTCTCTTTAAGCCAGTGGGTGGAGCTATGAACATAATCTCTTTAAGTCTCCCATATCGCATCAAATTGCAGAAACCACTGAAAAGACAAATGAGACAAAAAATAGGAAATAATACAACACAATATACAATAGAGGAGAGAGTCCGACCCTTATCAGCTTACAGCCCTCCAGGCCTGGCAACAGGTTACATTGGGAGGAGCCACACCACCGACTGCCAGGCCGGCAGGGCATCCGCTATTTAATTTTCTTAGATCTTAAAGCGGACCTTCACCCTGAATAAGAGCCTATCTTATATGTTTCCCCCTGTACATACAGATTGCTCACATTAATCCGGACCTTCACCCTGAATAAGAGCCTATCTCATATGTTTTCCACACCCTGAACATACAGATTTGCCCACATTAAAAATCATCCTACCTGTATCTACTGCATGTTATGAGCCTTTAAACATCCAAGATGGCGGCCCATGGAGCATCAGGCAGCCTGCAAACAGGAAGTGACTTCTGACTATGTCGCTCTGCATTCTGGGATAACTGTCCTTTCCCTGAGCCCGGCCCCCTGAGCCAAAGCCCCTGCCGATACTCCCTCCTTAGGGTGTAGAACTAGAAATGAATATTTTCGCTCTTTGAAAAGAATGTTTTGCTGTCCCTCGATGTGAGATGGCAGGTGATCAGTCATTTCATAGATGCCGCAATGACATCATTCCCACACACAACAGTGACAATGAATGGAGGAGGCGGAGCTTTACAGCTAAAAAAGGTGTCATTATTTGGGATCAGAGTGATGCAGGAGCAGTTTAAAGTGGACCAAAACCCAAGATAGTCAATAGTTTTGGACCTTTCCCCGGGGGCACCCCAATCGGGGGGTGCCCCACTGTGTGAAAACCCCCAGGACGCTGAGCCCAGCTCACCTCTTCCCGGTCTCACGGCGCGTCTAAGAGCAGTGGCTCTGACGACCGCATACTCTGGGAGCGTGTCCGCGCCGGTCATTAACAAATTGGGGTGCCCCCGGGGAAAGGACCAAAATCCAGGATAGTCAAAATCCTGGGTTTTGGTCGACTTTTAATTAGCAGAATTTACTCTTCATGGGGGCAGCAATTCAGGGGATCCTTGATCGGCTTTAATTTACAAATGATCTCTCTTTCCCACGCAGAATAGTTGGAAGGTATGGAATCAGTGCTAGATCAGATAAGCTGGTAAAAGTTGGCCTTTGGGGTGGGGTGGCGCTTATAATTTCTTGGGCCCCAGGCAAAGTTGTGTCTAGGGGCCCTAATCAATTCTTTTTATATAACAAAATAACAATAAAAAAAGAGGAACAAATAACGGAGAGATGCATCTTTATTTCTCATGTAGCCTCAGCACTGACAGCATCACTAATACCCAGGGCCGATGTCAGCAACCGGTAAGGCGGGGCAGCTGCCGGGGGCTCCCAGCCTCCAAGGGGGGGCCCACTGACAGGGCCGGCATTTGTGGTGTGAGACGGCCCTTAACCGGCAACAGACTGGGAGGGCAGTGCAACTTCTTCACCGGGCGGAGACAACATTATGTAGCAATAAGGTTCTGCTGCCACCTGTGCTGTCCCCACCGGGGAGAGAGGAAGGGGCCTCCACGTGACAGGCGCGCAAGCGGGCAAGGAGACCGGGAGTGTGTACTGGGAGGGAAAGCACTGTAGAGGTACGTTTTGTTTTTTTTTGTCTTTTTAAAGGTTTCTTTTGATCCTTAGGGGGCATCCAGATTTGGGCCGTCCCTAAGTGATGTGACGGGACTCATCAGCACAAAGGGGCCCACTGAGACCATGCCACCCAAGGGCCCACATAAGCCTGGAGCCCTGCCAGTACCAACACCACTATCACACACGTAGAGACAAAGCACACCGCTGGCCCTCTGGACATGTGTAAAACTTCCGGTTCGCCATGTTTGGTACCATTCCAGCACCTGTACCAGGTGCTCGTTGATATGCACAGCTAAGAACACTTAGGCCCTTATTTAACAAGGGATAGCGCCAGGTAGCGAATAGTAATGACGCTCACCGCCACGAACACACATTTATCAAGCCGATCCTGCTTAGCGACTGACAGAGCGCCAGATAGCGAATCATTCATCATTATTCCAGCCTCACCCCACAGCGCCAGCGAGCGACCTTGAACAGCGTCAGGTATGACCTCTCGCTACCTGGCGCTCTCCAATGCATTTCAATGGAGCAATCTTTAAATATTAATAATTAATTGATATTGTTTTTTTTTTTTTTTTTTAAATGGCAAAAATTCTGTGACCACTTCTGCAATGTTAGATATTTTTTTTAAGGTAAAAAAAAAAAAAAAAATATTTGTGCAGAATTGATATTACAGGTCTGATATTAATGTATTCATATTACAAAATGTTTGTAAAAACATGTTTTTTTTTTTTCCCAAAAATATGGTGGTTTGGGGGTTAAAAAACTACTTTTAACCCATCGCCGCCAGCGCTCTGGGGTTTAAACAAGCATTTCACAGCGCGAGAATTTTTTGAGCGTGATTTGTTAATGAATATGTTGGGAGCCGTTCGCTATGGCCATTCGCTGTCATGCGCTCCCATACAGCGCGGAACCTGTCAAACAGCGACTCCTAACCCTGTATTCAACATTACCGCACACCGACTGAGTCGCTGTCAACAGCCGAACAACGGCCAAGCACAGCGAATACTAGCATGCGCTGTGAAAATAACGCTACTGGCGCTCATCTGTCGCTACCTGGCGCTATTAATGAATCGGCCTCTAAGCGAGGGCCTAACCGTGTGCTGTGTAATCGCCGACAAGGAAAACAAACACAGCGAACCAGGGAGAGGTTTTAAACATTGGGGGCATCCCAAATCGCGCTGCATACCTCCAAAATGTCCCCGATTTGGAGGGACTGTCTGTCTTTTGAGTCCATGTCCCCCTGCCCCTCATTGTTCTCCTTTGCCTCTCTTTGAGGTTTGTCCTACAGATCTGCATCAATAAATGAATCATTTGCCTATTTGAAGTTGAGTTTAAATGTATGAACCCTAATTCAGATCCTACGGGACGAAACTGAAGTAGCAATAAAAGCAACCTTTTCTGCTTCTATGAAGTGAGTGCACCTACTCTGCATATGAAATATCCCAATGCCAAGGATTTGCAAGTCTATTCATTAAATGAATGTTATTATTACTAGATAAAAAACAATTTGTGAGCAAAGATAACATTGGATTGCGAAACGTTTACACATTTCTTGCTTGCTACAACTAAAAATGTCTTCTGAAAGCTTGTTACAGCTCAGAATTCTGTCTTGCTATAAACTGTAAACAGATGGATAATAAATGCATGTTTTTGAATATAGATTTTTTGGATTGCTATACTTTACTCTTATTACTTTTATGTATTATAACAAACTGGGACTGGCAAGACTTAGCCCTGCAAAATAATCCCATACGGTTTATCTATGGACCAGAACTTGGGTGGCACTGACACCACCTCTGGTGCACATGATAACCCCCTCCCCCATCCTTGCCTATTTAAAGTGGACCAACACCCAGGATTTTGACTATCCTGGGTTTTGGTCCACTTCGGTGGGGCACCCCGATCGGGGGGTGCCCCGCTGTGTGAAACCCCCCAGAAACCCCAAAAAACTCACCTCTCAACGCTCCCACGTGAACGCCGCAGCCAATCCCCGCCAACGTCCAGGCGGGGGACAGGAACGTCCAAGCCGCTTCCGCCGCCGCCGCCTCCCGCGCGTCACTCTCGGCGCGCGCGCCCCCGCCGGCCATTCACAGAGGGCCGGCGCGGGCGCGCGCACGTCTGGAGGGGCGCGCGGGAGGCGGCGGCGGCGGATCAGGTAAGATCTTTTTGGGATTTCACCCCGCGGGACATCCCGATCTCGGATGTCCCGCGGGGTGGGAGGTGATCGGCCCGGGAATCTTATAGATTTCCGGGCCGATCACCCCTGGGTGTTGGTCCACTTTAAAGTGTTTCTATTGATGTAACTGTTACATCCTATCTCCTATCTATCCCTCAATGAGGGGGCGTGGCTTCATTTAATAAATATCCCTCTTTCCCAACGTGAAAAGTTGGTGGGTATGGTGCTGAGCCGCATAGGCAGTAAGTGGCCACCACAGTGGACCATGGTGTGTGACCATCCGCCCTGCTGCCGTTGTGATTGGGTGGCAAAACAGTACACAGCGAATGCACAGAGGAGCTCCCGTGGGGTCCGGGTGAGTATTTTTTTTCTTTAGTGTGCTGGAGGAGGGTGCGAATGTGGAGAAGATTGTTTGATGGACTTAGAAACATAGAAGGGTGACGGCAGAAGGAGACCATACGGTCCATCTAGTCTCTGCCCTTATGTGTATACTGTATGTTCTCTTTATCTTAGGATAGATGTGTGCTTATCCCAGGCATGTGCTCATTCAGTGACTGTTGATTTTTCAACTACCTCTGCTGGAAGTTTGTTCCAAGCATCTACTACTCTTTCTGTAAAATAATATTTTCTAACATTGCTCCTGATCTTCCCCCCGACTAGCTTCAGGTTGGGCCCCTTGTTCTATCATTAAGCTTCTTCTTAAAAACACTTCCCTCCTGAACCTTATTCAATCCTGTCACATATATAAAGGTCTCCATCATGTCCCCTCTCTCCCTTCTTTCCTCCAGACTGTACAAATTAAGTTCTTTAAGTCTTTCCTGATAAGTTTTAAGTTTAAGTCCTTCCACCATTTTTGTTGACGGCCTTTGGACCCGTTCTATTTGAATAATGTCTTTTTGCAGGTAAGGTCTCCAGAACTGCACACAGTATTCTAGCTGTGGCCTCACCAGGGCTCTATACAGCGGCATCACAACCTCCCTCTTCCTACTGGTGATGCCTCGAGCTATGCAGCTGAGCATCCTGCTTGCTTTTCCCACTGCCTGGCTACACTGTCCAATCATCTTGCAGCTATCAGTAATCAGTATCCCTAAATCTCTCTCCTCCGAGGTCCTGGATAACACAGTGCTGCCCATACGGTGCTCAGAGCAGGGATTCCTTCTACCCAAGTGCAGGATTTTACATTTAGAGACATTAAACTCTAGTTTTCACAGTTTTGACCATCTATCCAGTAAAGCAAAATCATTTTTTAACTTTAATGTCTCATTAAATAAATTGTCCAGGAATTAAAAAAAAAAAAAAGTGGTGCTCGCCATTTTCTCTAGGGCACCCCCATTTTGGGATGCTCCGATTTGTGAAATCCCCTGGTTCATCATGTATACTTAGGGCCTGATTCGGAGGAGTAGCTAGGCTTTCTGGCAACGATTTGAAATTGCGCTCCCCTACTGAGCTCAGGCCCCCCCTTTGGCTCCCCCCCTGACCTGCTGCACCTGGGGCCCCCTGCCCCCCCCCCCCCCAGCTATGCCCCTGCTCTGATTTATCAAGCATAATCTGCCAGAATTTGCCACATTGGTGCAAATTAAAGTAATGCAAAATATACCGTAATTTATATTTTTATGCATGTTGCTGAAACGCTGTTTCAACGCTGTAAATGTTTTAGTAAATATGTCTCTTGCAATGTCGCAACATGCGCCAGTGTAAAACCTGGGGGTTACAAACAGTGGGGCAAAATAGCGATTTTTGTTCCACTTATTGTATTTATGACACTAAAATGCTAATAGAGCATAAAGAAAAGTTAGTATTTGCTGAATGATTTTGGCACATTTTGGGTCAGTGAAATCAAGTGTAGAAGTAGCCGGTCTGTCGCCGGGTCTTGATTGGGAGATGTGAAGCAGGTGACACAGAAGTACGCCACCCGCCTGTGCCGCTGTGGTGAGATCTTGACAGGGAGCCATGTGCCAGGTTATCGCTGTCAGTATGTCAACATGTATTTGGCAGTTTTCCTTGATACGCCAGGACAACCGCTGGGTCGGAAAGCATGTAACTAATTATAAATGACAGCTGTGATGTTTTGTTTCTGGATTTTGGTCAGCTTTATTGGGGCATCTTGTAAATAAAAAAGCTGGACACTCTGGAATGTCCAAAACATGCACACCAAGTGATCTGCACTCCACCCTGTTTGAATAAATGGCAATTGGTACCAAGCTAATATAAAAATACAATTTTATTCAAGGTATAAAGCAATCAAAACAAGAAAAAACCAAAAAAGAAAGGGACTATACACAGTTAAAAACACATACAAGACAATTTAAAAGGACAAAACAGTCCAAAAATGTGGGGGGAGGGGGGAAGTTTGGCTAGGCAGTAAAGTAATCCCAGATCAAAATGATTTGTTATAACTTGAATTCATTTTGAGTCATAAAACATGACTGTAATTGTAATGTCACCAAGCCAGAGTGATAGCCAGAAGTGTACAAAAAGAAGTGTAACCAAAAGAAAGCATACAGCCCTTAGGAAATCAGGGCTGAAGCTGTGAGCCAAAAAAGTAGTGAAAAGTAGATACTACATGTGTATAAGACAGTGCGTGATGACAGAACAACCAAAGATGATCTAAGTGACATGAATAGAGTCTGGCTTGCTGAACAACACAATATAATTGATAAATCAATGCATTAGGTTATAATAAACAGCAATTTGTACATCACCGTAATCCTGGGAAGCCTGCCAAATGCCCCCGCACACCGCACAGACCAACCGCCGACGCGCTGCGTGGATAAACCACTTCACCTGGACGGAACCGTCCAGGTGAAGTGGTTTATCCACGCAGCGCGTCGGCGGTTGGTCTGTGCGGTGTGCGGGGGCATTTGGCAGGCTTCCCAGGATTACGGTGATGTACAAATTGCTGTTTATTATAACCTAATGCATTGATTTATCAATTATATTGTGTTGTTCAGCAAGCCAGACTCTATTCATGTCACTTAGATCATCTTTGGTTGTTCTGTCATCACGCACTGTCTTATACACATGTAGTATCTACTTTTCACTACTTTTTTGGCTCACAGCTTCAGCCCTGATTTCCTAAGGGCTGTATGCTTTCTTTTGGTTACACTTCTTTTTGTACACTTCTGGCTATCACTCTGGCTTGGTGACATTACAATTACAGTCATGTTTTATGACTCAAAATGAATTCAAGTTATAACAAATCATTTTGATCTGGGATTACTTTACTGCCTAGCCAAACTTCCCCCCTCCCCCCACATTTTTGGACTGTTTTGTCCTTTTAAATTGTCTTGTATGTGTTTTTAACTGTGTATAGTCCCTTTCTTTTTTGGTTTTTTCTTGTTTTGATTGCTTTATACCTTGAATAAAATTGTATTTTTATATTAGCTTGGTACCAATTGCCATTTATTCAAACAGGGTGGAGTGCAGATCACTTGGTGTGCATGTTTTGGACATTCCAGAGTGTCCAGCTTTTTTATTTACTTGATCAGATTATACATGCACAGGTTCTTCTAGCACCCCCTGTTTTTGGACCAATACCTGTTTCTGATCATTGTATATTTGGCTGTGCCTATCCATTTCTTATTGGTATACATTTATTGGGGCATCTTGTTTAGCATAGAGTGCTGATCGCTGGCCAGGTGTGTTAATTAATGATCCCTGCTAGGGATGAGCGAACCGGTTCGGACGAACCGGAATTCGCTCCGAATTTCAGGGAAAATTCGATTCGGCACGAACCCAAATTTTTTTTGGTTCGTGCCGATCGAATTTTGCCTGAAATAAAAAAAAAAAAAATGCCGGCATGGTGGGAGCGGCAGGCCGGCTGCGCTGTCAGCGGGCGGCGGAAGCCGGCCCGCTGACAGCGCAGCCGGCCTGCCCGCCCCCACCATGCCGGCATTTTTTTAAAAAGCAAACACTTATCTGCATGGTCGGAGCGTGGAGGCCGGCGCCGCTCTCAGGCGCCCTCTGATGACGCGTCCTCTGATGACAGCTGAGAGCGGCGCTGGAGCGTGGAGGCCGCCCGCTGACAGTGTAGCCGGCCTGCCCGCTCCCACCATGCCGGCATTTTTTTAAAATGCAAACACTTACCTGCATGGTCGGAGCGTGGAGGCCGGCGCCGCTCTCAGGCGCCCTCTGATGATGCGCCCTCTGATGACAGCTGAGAGCGGCGCCGGCCTCCACGCTCCGACAGCGCCCGCTGACAGCGTAGCCGGCCTGCCCGCTCCCACCATGCATTTTTTTTTTTCAGATGAGCGATTCGTGAAAGTTCGATTCGGGCGAACCCGAATTTCTTGGGGAAATTCGGCGAATCGCCCGAATCGAACTTTCAAGAAGTTCGCTCATCTCTAATCCCTGCAACCGGCCCGCTAGGGGCAATATTTATTTTGGTTCACTTTAATGATAGTTGTTTATTATGTGGCAGAACATTTTGTTTTGTCCAACTTTCAAGGTCTGGTTTTGTTGCAGTAAAAAGATTTGGGAGTAATGCACACCAGACACAGACAGCACTGTGAATGATATTGACTATATTTGAGAATATAATTATAAACTCACATTATTATTATACATTGATTACTTTCAAAAACAGTCCAGACATGTATCACTTAAACATATGCTGTTTGCATAGAGAGCTATTTGGCATAATCAATAATAGATGAACTACTTGTATGAACATACGTTTTCCCTTGCATTATTGGATTATTGCGACTCCACTGCAAGCCTTATACTGGATATTGTGCATGCAGTTAGGGTAATTCACAGCTCGATGGCAACATAGCTCTCTGGGCTTAATTGATTACTGCATTCTGGTATTAATGGTGTGTCTATGTGACATAGAGGCCGATTCATTAATAGCGCCAGGTAGCGACAGATGAGCGACAGTAGCGTTATTTTCACAGCGCCCGCTAGTTTTCGCTGTGCTTGGCCGTTGTTCGGCTGTTGACAGCGACTCAGTCAGTGTGCGGTAATGTTGAATACGGGGTTAGGAGTCGCTGCTTGACAGGTTCCGCGCTGTATGGGAGCGCATGACAGCGAACGGCCATAGCGAACGGCTCCCACCATATTCATTAACAAATCACGCTCCAAAAATTCTCGCGCTGTGAAATGCTTGTTTAAACCCCAGAGCGCTGGCGGCGATGGGTTAAAAGTAGTTTTTTAACCCCCAATCATATTTTTTGAAAATAAAAAAACATGTTTTTCCAAACATTTTGTAATATGACTACATTAATATCAGACCTGTAATATCAATTCTGCACAATTTTTTTTTTTTTTTAACTTAAAAAAAATATCTAACATTGCAGAAGTGGTCACAGAATTTTTGACATTTAAAAAAAAAAAAAAAAAAAATTAATAGCAATTAATTATGAATATTTAAAGATTGCTCCATTGAAATGCATTGGAGAGCGCCAGGTAGCGAGAGGTCATACCTGTGCAGTTAGGGTCGCTCGCTGGCGCTGTGGGGTGAGGCTGGAATAATGATGAATGATTCGCTATCTGGAACTAAGCAGGATCGGCTTGATAAATGTGTGATTGCGGAGGGGAGCCGGCGTTCTCGTGGCGGTGAGCGTCATTACCGTTCGCTCACCATTCGCTACCTGGCGCTATCCCTTGTTAAATAAGGGCCACAGGTTGACATTCATTTTGAGCAAGGAGTTGTTATCCTTTTGCCATTTGCACTGTACATATTTTTTCAGACTCATCATGCAGCACTAGAATTGCAGTTCAAATATATTTCTTTCATCTAGTATTGATTATGCCAAATAGGTCTCTATGCAAACAGCATATGTTTAAGTGATACATGTCTGGGCTGTTTTTGAAAGTAATCAATGTATAATAATAATGTGAGTTTATAATTGTATTCTCAAATATAGTCAATATCATTCACAGTGCTGTGTCTGGTGTGCATTACTCCCAAATCTTTTTATACATGTACTTTTGACCAGGAGGGGTACACTGGTCTGAGTTATTGCACCCACTGAAATATTAAGCTGATCTATAAGAAATTATTGTATGGTGTGCTAGACCTAATTACTTATATTTTTCTGGTTTTGTTGCAGTTTCATCCTTAAAGAGGAACAACACAAATTTGACTTTCCTGTGTGTTGTCCCTCTCTGCAGTGGCAACCCAAATTGGGATGCCCCGCTGTGTACCCCCCAGGTCGCCCCATTTCACTCACCTTCCTTCCACTCCCACGGCGCAGAATTGGGGCGAGAGTGAATGCGCTGAATGGCTGAGCGGCTTGCTCAGCCAATCAGTGTGCTCGCTGTCACACGACTCTAATCGGTGCAGAGGACAGCTCAGCTGCCTGGGTGGCTAAGCAGCTGAGCGGTGACGGCAGCGGCATCCCCCGCCCGCCTGGCAGCCGTGGCGTGACCTCGCCGCCCATTCAGGAAGGTCGAGTGCGAGCGCGCACACATCTAGGGGTGAGCAGGGATGCGGCTGGAATGCACAGACGCGGCAAGGGCTCAGGTAGAGGGTGAGGGTTCCGGGGGGTTTTCACACAGTGGGGAATCCCAATTTGGGAGGCCACAAGGACCGGAACTCGGGAGGCTTTTAGACTCCAGGGCCTCCAATGTTCCTCTTTAAATAACACTTGGGTTGTATAAAAGATAGGGCCCTTGATGTATCTGGCTGAGTTGCCTCCTGTTGAGATAGTTGTGCGTGGTATCCTCTTGCTTTTCACAAGCCAATGCCATGCCTGCGGGGGGGCACTACTGTCACCTTGGGGGTACCACAACAACAATACTGGTCTGAGCTTTAAAATGAACCTACACCCTTCTCCTGTTATTATGTGCCTTCAATCACTTGGACAGTAAACTAACCTAACCTATCCCTTCACACCATCAGTTAGCCCAACATTTGATCAGGTGGCGGGACAAGAAATGATGGCACACACGTGAGGCAGCCACTCCTCCTCCAAGAGGAAGTATGTCTTACACAGATTCCATGCCGAGTTTTGGCTTCCTACATTAGGTATCTAGAACTGCAGGGCATCCCAGATCAGAATCATCCTGGGGTGATTTTAGGACATCTCTGTAGCTTTAGCCTTAATGTTTACCTTTTTGTTTATCTTGACCCACGCTCCTTTAATTTGCTTGTGACCATGGGCTCTCCAAGTGGTGGCTCGCACGGGGCAAGGTAGGAAGCATCTTGACTACTAAGAGATCTTTAAAACTTTCCCATCCTGAACCTCTAAGTGTTTGTCTGGGTCAGATTAAGAAATTATGGTACAGAGCAGTTCTTTTTTTTGAGTGCCTCCACCATTGTCACGTGTTCTACCACCCAATCTGGGCCAGTCCAATACTGCTTCGGCCTTCTTTATACCCCTTCCATTTGCATGTGACCATGAATTCACCAAGCGGTAGATCATACGGATTCTGGTAGAAAGCATCTTGTTTTAGGAAACACTACTCCAAATTTTTGGGGAGCTCCCACCAAAGTTACATGCTCCTCGACCCAATCTGGGCCAGTCCAATACTGCTTTGACCTTCTTTATACCCCTTCCATTTGCATGTGACCATGAACTCCCCAAGCGGTAGATCATACGGATTCTGGTAGAAAGCATCTTGTTTTAGGAAACACTACTCCAAATTTTTGGGGGGCTCCCACCAAAGTTACATGCTCCTCCACCCAATCTGAGCCAGTTCAAAAGTGCCGGGACCCTACCTCTTCATTATGCCCCCGCCATTAGTTTGACCATGAACCCTCCAAGTGGTGGCTGATAGGAAGCGTCTTGTCTACCACAAGATCTTCCCCACCTCCAGACTAGTCTCATTTTTTATCAGGGGCAGATGAAAAATGTTTATGGTACAGAGCAGTTCTTTTTTGGGGGCTCCCCACCAATGTCACACACCATGAACTCGCCAAGTGGTAGCTTGTGCGGATTCTAGTAGAAAGCATTTTGTTTACTAGGGGATCTTTTCCACAATTTTCGGAAGGCTCCCACCAACATTACATGCTCCTCCACCTAATCTGGGCCAGTTCAACAGTGCCCGGCCCCTACCCCTTCATTATGCCCCTACCATTAGTTTGTGACCATAAACCCTCCAAGTGGTGGCTGATAGGAAGCGTCTTGTCTACCACAAGTTCTTCCCACCCTTGTTTACTAGGAGATCTTTCCAACTTTTTCACCCTGAAGCTACCGAATGGGCTCAGTGTTTTCCAGGGTAAAATTAAGCATGTTCATTGGATGAAAAGAGTTTTGGGGGGGCTCCCACCAACATCATGTGCTCCTCCACCCAATCTGGGCAAGTTGAACAGTTCCAGGCCCCTACCCCTTTATTTTGCCCCTGCCATTAGTTTGTGACCATGAACCCTCCAAGTGGTGGCAGTGGCAGATAGGAAGCATCTTGTCTGCCACAAGATCTTCCCAACTTCCTCACCCTGAGCCTCCAGACTGGGCTCATTTTTTGTAAGGGGCAGATTAACAAAGTTTATAGCACAGAGAAGTTCTTTTTGGTGGGCACACACTCCACCACCCAGTCTTGGCCAGTGCTACACTGCCACCCCCCACCTCTTCATGACAACCACTATATACCCCCCACACTGCCTATATGCACACCTCAGGGCCCCCTACATTAACAATGTCTATGTTCCTCCCTCTCTTTGTGCCCCTGACTGCAAATATGCCCTTCTGCTGGGCAACCCTCAAGGCAAGGGTATGGTGGAAGCTGGAAAAGTTTGCTCCTCCACAAGCCAACCATGGGCCACATGTGCATACCTCCCAAGTGTCCCTGATTTGGAGGGGAATGTCCCTCTTTTGAGTCAAGTGTCCCCCCTGTCCGTTGTTTTACTTCGTTGCCCCTCTTTGAGGTGTAAAATGCAGATCTGCATCAATAAATGATTAATTTGCCTATTTAAAGTGTTTATATTGTTTTAATTGTTACACCCTGTCTCCTATCCATCCATAAGGGAGAAGGCGTGGCCTGATTTAATAATTGTCCCTCTTTCCCACCCTGAAAAGTTAGTAGGTGCATGTGCTCTATACGGAGAGTGATTGATATCACTCCCAGCTGCCTCAGCACTACTCGCTCCCTCCTTCATCCCTGAAGTTAGGGGGCCCTTTCAGTATAGGAGAAGTTAAAGTGGACCAAAACCCATGGAGATCGGCCCAGGCATCTATAAGATTACCGGGCTGATCGATTCTCTCCCCCTGGGGCATCCATAATCGGGATGCCCCAATGTGTGATACCCCCCTGGTCGCCCATAAGCTCACCCTCTTTTCCTGTGCAGCGGCCGCATCCCCGCTATCCCTGTAGCAGGCTGTGTGCCTGCTTGAGGCATTTGTGAATGGCAAGCGCGGGCACGCTCCTTGTTAGAGGGAAGCGGGGGATGCGCCCTCCAGCGCACTGAGCCACTCACCTTAGACGAGCTGACGCGAGTGGATCCGAGCACGCTGATTGGACGAGAGGCTGCACATGCACCACAGGACCGAAGAAGGGTGAGTGCGATTGGGCTTCCTGGGGGGTTTCACACAATGGGGCATCCCCGATCGGGGAGCCCCGGGGGGAAGGACCAAAACCCAGGATATTCAAAATCGGGGATTTTGGTCCACTTTAAACAAGTTTTCTTCTCCCTATAGGGCCACATGTGCTTTTTATTAGGAGTAAATGATATCATTCCCAGCAGTGGCTCCTCATCACAGTCACATCTGGTTGATTTAATGAGGGGCAGCATTGGGTGTGATGTCATTCGCTCCCAGTTGCCTCAGGACTCCTTATTTATGCAGCGATCGGAGACAGGGTGGGCAATTAACCCATTATTTTTTTTTTTTTTTTAGAATAATAAACAGCACATGGCCAGCTTTGTACCCGAGTGTGGGGGATACTGGGTGATACTGGTTGTGAGGACCCCCCATAGTGGTGGAGGCCTGGATCAGGTGCTCCATTGCAGCAATTATAGTCTGGCCCTTGTGTTTGTATCTGTAACTCTAGTCTAGGATGCTCTCTGCTTTTAATGATTTTTATTTCCATACATGTGCCTTGTCTCTGGCCACACGGAATAAGAAAAAATCTGGTTTTAATTTAATTTTGGAAGGTCACTTTAAGGTGAAGGTCCACTTTAAAATATTTTCTCGAGCACAGCTGATGTTCCCCAACTTGCACAAGCTCTTTTCTCCAATCTAACGTCATTTAGGAAGTCCCTTCTAAGGTCAGTTAGGAAATCCTGTCTGCGTGTGAGCACATGACATCCCAGAAAGGAACAGGCTAGGAGGATTCTAGGAATTGGTAAAGTGAACCAAAACCCGGCGCAATCGGCCCAGGAATCTTAAAGATTCCCGGGCCGATGGATTCCCTCCCCCCCAGGGCATCCAAAAATTTATCTCCGAGCGCGCTGATTGGACGAGCGTCCGCGCATGCGCCGTAGGACTGGAAAGAGGTGAGTTGCACTCGGTGATCTGGGGGGTGTCACACAGCAGGTGTGTCCCAGGGGGGAAAGGACCAAAACCCAGCATAGTCAAAATCCTGGGTTTTGGTCAGTGCTGTGGAGTCGGAGGAAATTTTGGGTACCTGGAGTCGGAGTCGGTAAACAATGCACCGACTCCGACTCCTACTAAATTTTGATTTAGCAAGTTTAAATGTCCCAATTCACAAAAAGTTATAATTAATGACTTCTCTATTGTAAGAATAAAGACCAATGCATGCAGTGCCTCACGTAACCGCAAAACGAACACGTTAAGTGACCGTGAAGAAGCGTGCTTTTCATGTGCTTCACTATATGGCACGCAGCGCACAATTAGAAGCGGCAATACTTATACTTTGCATAGTGTTGTGTTCTGCTGTTACAGGGAACCCTAGCCTCTCACTGATAAGGGATTAAGTAAATATGTTTTTTGCAGGACTAGAGACACTTGTATAAGTGAAGGGAATGGAGGATCAATAGTTCAAGACTGAAGCTGTACCATTGGAAAAACTGCTGTCATTCAGCAAAAGGCTATAAAAACTTGTAAACTTCGATTGTTAGCTTAAACTTTTAACATGACTATGGGATTCTACTAGGGAAATCATGTTTTATAATAAAGGCCCCTTTCTGGATCCTCCCACTGCCCTATCTTCAGCAGAAGATCAGCACACAGAAAGGAGAAGGCAGCTTCTGCCCAACTACCTCTCTCTGCTAGAAGTAATGACATGTATGTTGCCTTTCTTTCCTTCAAGGAATGTATAAAATACATTCACATATTAATACAGAGGAGTCGGAAGTACAAAAAAACTGAGGAGTCGGAACATTTATCTACCGACTCCACAGCCCTGGTTTTGGTCCACTTTAACCCTTTAAATGCCAAGCACGTAGTTTCTACGTGGTTGCTTCTCCTACCGTTAAGTGCCAAGCACGTAGAAACTACGTGCCTGGCATTTCCCCCAAACAGTTAAAAGATAGAAAAAAAAACCACTTACCTCTGGTATCCCTGTGAAGCTTGGGGTCCCCTCTTCCTGGGGGGGGCATCCGATCTCCCCCCCGTCGTCCTCCGTCTTCAGGGGGGGGGCCGAAACCAGCCGCCCCCCCCCCCCCGTTTCCAGCGCTGACTCGCCGTTGTAAAAAAAAAAATAAATAAAACTGTCATTTACTCACCTCCGCGCCCGAGCCTTCTGTCCGGGTCTCCTCTTCACCAGGGAGGGGTCCGATCCCCCCCCTGGGCTGCGCAGTCTTCAGGTGACCCTCTTCCGGGTCCTCACCTCTTGTAATGGCAGCCGCTTAGCTCCGCCCATTGTGGGAGGAGCGGGATGACGTCATCCCGCTCCTCCTATACCCCCTCCGAGCTCCGGCATCTGTCAGATGGCAGGGCGGATGTCAGGTGAGGAGGCTCCGATCGGAGCTATGTGGGCTCGTAGGCTGCAGGGTGGGGGGGCCACAAAAGCTGCCCCCCCCCCACTCTGTGCCTACAAGCCCCCATAGCTGGTCCCGGGCTGGTTACTGTGGGTAAGGGGGACCCCACGTCAATTTTTTTTTTGATTTTTAAAGGGGTTTTTAACCCTTAAAAATAAAAAAAAAATGGGGTCCGCCCCCCCTGGGAGGGGGGACCCTATGTCATTTTTTTTTTTGATTAACCCTTTGTGTTCTGTCATCCAGCAGCTATAAAAGGCTTCTAGCAAGTGAGCAGAAGCCAGTGATCGCCGAGGGACAGAGTGCTCCAGGATGGATGGGAGGTGAGTACAGTGTAAAAAAAAAAATAAAAATTAATAAAATATTTTTTTCTCTGCTTGTGTCTGTGTGATTATTTACTTTTAACCCCTTGTGAACTGGTAAGGGGTCCATGACCCCTATACCAGTTCACAAGGCTGGGGGGATGGCAAGTCACCTGCGCTAGCGGGTGACTTGCCATTAACCCCCGGCACCCCCATTACCTGCCTCCCCAAAGGCCAGGGGGGGGCAGAAGAGCCCGGGCCCACGGGCTATGCGGGCTTGTAGCCTGCAGGGCCAGGGGCCACAAAAGCTGGCCCCTGCGCCCTGTTCCTACAAGCCCTGCATAGCTGGTCCCGGGCTGGTTACTTTGGGTAAGGGGGACCCCACGTCAATTTTTTTTTTTGATTTTTAAGGGTTTTTAACCCTTAAAAATAAAAAAAAAATGGGGTCCCCCTCCCCTGGGAGGGGGGACCCTATGTCATTTTTTTTCTCGATTTAACCCTTTGTAGTGTGGATGGTAGTTGTATTTTTTTTGTGAATGTTATAAAATACTTGTTTCAGTTAGGGGGGTCTCCTGGGCAGGAACGGGGGGCTACCGATAAATATGTGGTACCGTTCTAATCTGTAGAAATGGGGCTTTCACATGCAATATGCTTTTCCTTAATAAAATACATTTTTTATTTAAAATAAAGGAGTCAATTTTCTAAAAAAAATTTTTATTTATTTATTTATTTATTTTACTTAATAATATTGTAAAAAAATAAAATAAAATTTACAAACAAGATATTTCATGTTAAAGGCTAAACTCTGCTGCAAAAAAAAATATATATAATTTTCCTGAAAGTTCCAGCAAAATGGCGCAAAACATGGCGCAAAATGGGGAAAAATGGCCTGTCAACAGAGGGTGACAAAATCTCAAGTAGGCTGGCAATTAAAAGGGTTAATAGTACCTCTGCATATTGGGTATTGTTCTGTTCGGCGGACCTTGCGCTTTCAGACTTAGCTTGTTTTTTCTTGTTTGCATATTTATATTTTAGGAAAAGGTGTTTTTTATTCAGCTATTTTTTTAATTTTTTAGGGAAACCCTGAGGAAACAAAGAATTCTTTGAGGTAATAATTCCAGAAAGATGAGTCCACTAGAACAAGCTGGGTACGCTTAGAAAGCTTAACGTGTGTACTTTCAGGGAATATATGGTTTATGGGGGATATTCCAAATGTAAAGGGTTGTTTTGGTTGAAAAATCGCAAGGTGCGCACTTTGTCTGCAGAGCTGAAATTTTCAAGTAAAATTACCGTTACGCACATGCTTTACTTTGGGGTGTTTGGCAACTCTTCCCTTGACAGTAGCAATGCATGTTGGGTGTTGTTCTGTTCGGGGGATATTGCGTTTTCAGATTAAACTTGTTTTTTCTTGTTTGTATATAGTTTTTTTAGGAAAATGTGGCTTTGATTCTGCTTTTTTATCCTTTTTTTAGGGAAACTCTTTGCAACCGAAGAATCCATTGAGGGATTACTTCCAGAAAACTATGGCCACATCAACAAGCCTGGTATGCCTAGAAAGCCTGAGGTGTACTTCCAGAGAATATATAGTTTGTTGGGGGTAATTCAAATGTAAAGGGTTGTTTTTCTGGAAAAACTGCAAGGTGCGCATATTGCATAGCATAGTTGTATTTTTTCTGAAAATCTCCTAAAGCGCTGTTTCAGTTTGGGGGAGTCTCCTGGGCAGGAAAGGGTGTCTACCTATACATATGTGGTACCGCTGTAACCGGGAGAAATTGGGATTTCACACGCAATAAGATTTTATTGACAAACTTACATTTTTTATTACAAAAAAAAACTACAAATTGTGTTTTTTGCACATATTTCACCCAAAAATATTGAGAATACACCTAAACAATGACAAACAAGACATTTCATGTTAAAGCCCAGACTCTGCTGAAAAAAACAATATATAATTTTCCTGGGAAATCCCTGGAAATCCCTTCAAAAATCACATTTGAACATGGGGAGCGCAAAATAGTGCAAAATGGTCTGGCAACAAAGTGTGACAAAAACTCCAGGTAGGCTGGCACTTAAAGGGTTAAAGTGGACCAAACAGCTTAGATATTCAATCCTCCCCTTGTTGCCCCTTTTAGTATGTGTGCGAAACCCCTGGGATCAATGACATTCTTGCCTCGACAGCAATCCCACGCGCATGCGTAGCTTCACATTCATATTAATGGCCGGCATGGCGTTCTGTTTGAGCCCTGCGTAGGGGGCACAGAGTGGCCACCTCCATAGTTTCCCTGTGGAGATGGTGCCATGAGCCACACATGTGCCATGGGATTGCTGGAAAGGTTCTATGACAAACTGCAGCATTTAACACAGTCCAAGAGGACCAGGGCTGGCCATCAAGGGTTTTGGTCCGCTTTAAATATACGTATCTGGTATGCGCAAATCACTTTGTACTCACAAACAAGTGTGTAATCATTCTCTGTGTCTCTCCATCAGTTGATGCTCTTTGGAGCATGATTTGGACACCCCCCACTGTGTGAAACCGCCAGAGATCATCGGCAAAACTCACTTTCTTGGCGATCACTTTTCAGTGATGTACGTCTTTGCATATTAAAGTGGAGCAAAGCCCTCTTCAGTTGGCGCTGGGGGTCTAAAAGACTCCGGGAGGCCACTTGGCCATACCTGTGGCATCACTTACCTTGCTGCGGTGCATGCACGAGCTGCGGCTGCATCCCCATTATCCCTCTAGCGGTGCGCATGCTTGCTCCAGGTATTTGTGAATGGTCGGCGCAGGCACGCTCCCTGTTAGAGGGTAGCGGGGATATGGCCGCCAGCGTTCTCAGACACTAGACGAGCAGTCGCACATGCGCCGTAGGACCGGGAAGAGGTGAGTTGCACTTGGCGATCGGGAGGGTTCACACAGCCCCTCTTTGAGGTGTAACATGCAGATCTGCAGCAATAAATGATTCATTTGCCTATTCAAAGTTTCTACAGTTGTAACTGTTACATCTTATCTCCTATCCATCCCTCAATAAGGGGGCGTGGCTTCATTTAACAATTGTCCCTCTTTTCTTACCCTAAAAAGCTGGAAGGTATGCAGATGCCAAAATCTGGGATTGTCAAAATCCTGTGTTTCGTTCCGCTTTAATGTACGTAATAGAGCATGTGTTAAACTCAAGGCCCGTGGTGAGGGGGACAAAATAAATATAAACACTTTGAATAGGCAAATGAATGAATTATTGATGCAGATCTGCATGTTACACCTCAAAGAGGGACAAATGAGAATAACGAGGGACAGGGGGACATGGACTCAATACAGGGACAGTCACTCCAAATCAGGGACACTTGGGAAGACTAAACTGGTCTGCTTTAAAGCGGACTTCCACTCTGAATAAGAGCCTATCTTATATGTTTCCCACACCCTGTATACATACAGATTGCCCACATTAATAATCATCCTACCTGCATCTACTGCATGTTATGAGCCTTTAAACATCCAAGATGGCGGCTTATGGAAGCCGCCATCTTATCAGGCAGCCTGCAAACAGGAAGTGCCTCCTGACTGTGCTGCTCTGCATTCTGGGACTGCTGACCGTTACCTGACCCCAGCTCTGCTCTGTCTGAGAAAAGCACAGCTATAACCCGCCCCCTGTACCTTATCCCACTCTCCTCTCCTCAGTAAGTGTGATGCTTCTGAGTCAAGATGGCGGCGCCCGTATCCTAAATTCCTGAACAGAGTTGCAGCCCAGTGGGGGAAAGAATAATAAGTTAGTGACTAAAAACGTAAAATATATTAACTTTAGATGCTGGGGAATCGTTTTTTAAGATTTTGGGCTTTTCATTAAATCACGCTGAAGGTCCGGTTTAAAGCCTCATGGAATATATGTGGAACATTTTAGCTATGCATGACCCCCCTCCCCTTTTGGGCGAGAGGTGAAAGTGGAGCTCAGGTATTTTTCTGTAACTTCCTCGTGTTTCACATATCACAGAGACAATGTTTGCTCAGGACAAAGACCAAAAGAAACTTTGGGAACTGTTACAAAAGTTTTTCTGCTGATAAAGGGGACCAGTCACCAGGATTCTGACTAGTCCCTGCCCTGGGGGCGTCCCGATTTTGGATTCCCCACTGTGTGAAACCCCCCAGATTGCCTACTTTCACTCACCTTTCCCATTGCCCATGGTGCAAGTGCACATACACTCAGCGCTTTATGCGGTGCATACTAATGCGTGGCATAAAGATGCTGATATGAACTTAGACGCGCCAGTCGTCGCATCTTAAACCCCCCCCCCCCCCCCCCCCCGGAGAGTGCGCCCCGCCTGACTGAATAGCTGGGGACGGGGAGCGCGCACAGCTGCATAGAAGCCAGGCATGCGACAGCGTCGCATGAGTGCTGGGAACAGGTAAGATTACCAACGCTCTCACATAGCGGGGCAAATAGGCCGCTCGCAGGGGGTGATTGGCCTACTTTCAAGTGGACCAAAACCCACGCCGATTGGCCTGGGAATCTATGAGAATCTCGGGCCGATCGTTCCCCCCCCCCGGCATCCAAAATCGTGATGCTCCGCTGTGTGAAACCCCCCAGGTCGCCCCATTCACTTACCTAGTTCCTCTGACCCACAGCACGTCTGAGAGCAGCGGCCGCATCCCTGCTATCCCTCGTGTGCCCACACAGGCATTTGTGAATGGCCGGCGCGGACACGCCCCCTGTTAGAGGGAAGCGGAGGATGCGGCCATCAAGGTGCTCAGAGCTGCTGCTCTTACACGCGACGTGGGAAAAGGAAGAGGTGAGCTGTTCTCGGCGTCCAGGGAGGTTTCACACAGCAGGGCGGGTCCAATCTGGGTGCCCCCGGGGAAAGGACCACCCATGATAGTCAAAATCCTGGGTTTTGGTTCACTTTAAACCTGACCTAAATCCTCAGTAGCCACTCTGTGCCCTAGAAGGTCCTGGACACTAACTTAAAGTGCAACAAAACCCAGGATTTTGACTATCCCGGTTCTGTTACCAGCCCCTCATGCATCCCGATTTGGGATGCCCCACTGTGTGACACCGCCCAGATCACCTAGAAAAATTGGTCACTGGTCATGCACAAGCTCTCGTCCAATCAGAGGCGTTTGCTGTGCATATTAAATGTTCGGTTAGCGTCTCTGTATGTGGCAATCGGGGGTGACAGCGAGCGTGTCCCTAGCAGAGGGCGTGTGCCTAGCAGAGGGCGTGTCCCTAGCAGAGGGCGTGTCCCTAGCAGAGGGTGTGTCCCTAGCAGAGGACGTGTCCCTAGCAGAGGGTGTGTCCCTAGCAGAGGGCGTGTCCCTAGCAGAGGACGTGTCCCTAGCAGAGGGTGTGTCCCTAGCAGCGGGCGCACTACTGCCCCCAGCCTATCTTAATAGCTTGGGGCGGGAGCAGGCTTACAGCCCAAAGATGCTGAGGATGCGATCGTCCGCTGTTTACATCGCCGAGGGAGCCAGGAAGCAGGTTAATTTTGCAGCGTCCTGATTTGGGATGCTCATGGCTTTTAGATTCCAGGACTTGCCGCACTGGCTTTTGTTCCGCTTTAATCTACCGACTCAGGCCATCAGTGAGCCCTGTGTTAGAGAGCTACTTACCTTTTCCTAGCAGAGCTCCATCTATTGGTAGAACAGAAACAGCTGCACGCAACGTCACTGAGATGGGACTAGCAATGGGGGTAGTGGCGGTAGGTGGTTTTTGGTTCCTGTGGACTACCAGAGCTGCCATGGAGGGCTTAGGTTCCCTTTAAAGAGGTACAACACCCAAGAAATTGACATAAAAACTCACCCATAAAAACTCACCTTGCCACACCACAACGGGGCATGCACCGCCCCTCGTACAATGAGAGCTGTCTGCTGTGAATATGTCATTCAGCAGGGGGCTCATTGATGTGAATGGGGGGGGCACTCACTGTCACATCCCCTGCAGCCCCCGGTGGTGTGCACGCTCCCGTCCCAGCCATTGAGATAGGCTTGGGCGCGCACAACGCCAGGTAATGTGTGCAAAACGCCACATGTGACGTGTTTACCCCAGAACTCACTGATTTCTTTTCCTCATCATAAAGACCCTCATGTCTATGTGTGGGCTTCCTATGGATATTTAAAGTGGACCAAAGCCCAAGGTTTTATGTAAAACTCCCCCAGATCGCCGCAACCAACTCACATCACGTTGTTTAAAGTGGACCAACACCCAGGTGTGTGTGTTTAACCCCCCAGAACGCCCGGAAACACTCACCTCACCACGCTCCTACATGGGCGCTTGTCCAATCAGAGCGCTCAGAGCAGCGTCCAACCACAGCGGCTCTGAGCGCTGGAGGCCGCGTCTCGCGCTTCCCTCTAACAAGGAGCACGCCCGCGCCGGCCATTCACAAGCGGCCGGCGCGGGTGTGCGCCCTGCTAGAGGGAAGCGCGAGAAGAGGCCGCGGCCTGCGCATGCGCCGTTGGAACGGGGTTAAGGTAAGGTTTCTGGGCTTCCTGGGGGGTTTCACCCCATGGGACATCCCGATTTCGGATGCCCCGCGGGGAGGGATCTGATCGGCCCGGGAATATTATAGTTCCCGGGCTGATCCCCCCTGGGTGTTGGCCCACTTTAAGCCTTCGTCTAAGGCACGCTGGCGCTGGCGGCCGCATCCTCGCTACCCTCTAACAGGGAGCGTGCCCGCATCGCCCATTCACAAATGGCTGGTGCGGGCACCCGCCCAGCTAGAGGGATAGTGGAGATGTGGCTGTGGCTCGTGCATGCGCGGTTGGACCAGGAAGCAAGTTAAGTGTATAGGGCATCCTGGGGGGTTTCACACAGCGGGGCATCCCGATTTTGGATGCCCTGGGGGGGGTGGAATCGATCGCGCCCGGAATCTTATAACATCCCGGGCCCATCACACTGGGTTTTGGTCCACTTTAACAGAGTGCGTACCCGTGCCGACCATTCACGAATGCCTGGCACGAGCACGCTCCCAGCTAAAGGGATAGTGGGGATGTGGCCGCAGCTGGCACATGTGTCGTTGAAGGTGAGTTTCTGGGCGACCTGGGGGGTTTTGCACAGAAGGGCATCTCAAATCTGGATGCCACACGGGGAGAGAGTATGCCTGCTCTGGAGTCTTATAGACTCCAGGGTGGGTTACGGTCCACTTTAATAGCCCATGTACTGTATGCTCCACCCTGTCTGTAATCACTTCCTTGTATAGTTCTTCAGAAGATGATATCACTTCATAAATAAATAAGTGGCAAAGCACGCTGATTGTAAAGAGAGCACGGCATAGAGGGCATTCACAAATGCCTGTCCGCAAGCGCCGTTGGACCGGGAAGCAAGGTAAGTGTATGGGGTGACCTGGGGGGGGGGGGGGGTTCACACAGCGGGGCATCCTGAATTTGGATGGGGGGAAGGAATCAATCGGCCCTAGAAACGTATACATTCCTGGGCCGTTAACAGAGAGCGTGCTCCATTCACAAACGCCTGGCACAGGTATGCTCCCTGCTAAATGGATAGTGGGGATGCGGCCGCAGCTGGCGCATGCGTCGTTGCAGGTCAGTTTCCGGCCGACCTGGGGGGTTTTACAAAGTGGGGCATCCCGAATCTGGATGCTCCAGGGAAACGAGTATGCCTGCCCTGGAGTCTCATAGACTTTAATAGCCTGTGTACTGTATGCTCTACCCTGTCTGTAATCACTTCCTTGTATAGCGCTGCAGAAGAGGATATCACTTCATAAATAAATAACTATAAGCTCTGATTGTAAAGAGGACGCCATAGGGGGCATTCAGTCAGTCCTGGTGGCTGGGCCAGCATCAGCCAAAGGTCAATGGCCCATACATGGAATGTGGGACTGTCTGTTCAGCCAGGGGCATAGCTAGGGGGGAGCAAGGGGGCATTTACCCCGGGGGCAGCAGGTCGGGGGCACTGAGAACAGGTGGGGGCACTTTTTCTAATCTTTGCCAGTAAACCTAACTACTCCTCTGTGTTCAGCAAGTATCAAAGCACCTTTCACACATCAGGGCATCCCGAGAGGAGGAACCTGTAACCCGGCCCTGGAGTATTTTAGACTCGGTCACCCGAGTTTTGGTCTGCTTTAAAAAAGGCTTCAAAGGCCCACCAGGGGATTCCCCTGTTATCTGGGGGGGGGGGGGGGGGCAGTCTACAGCCTAGCTACTCCTCTGTGTTCAGCAAAGGGCCTCTCACACATCAGGGCATCCCGGGGAGGAAGAAGCTGTAACCCAGCCCTGGAGTATTTTAGACTCGGTCACCTAAGTTTTGGTCCGCTTTAAAGAAGGCTTCAGAGGCCCACCAGGGGATTCCCCTGTTATCTGGGGGGGGGGCAGTCTAAATCCTAGCTACTCCTCTGTGTTCAGCAATGATCAATGGGCCTTTCACACATCAGGGCATCCCGAGAGGAAGATGTAACCCAGCCCTGGAGTATTTTAGACTTGGTCACCTAAGTTTTGGTCCGCTTTAAAAAAGTCTTCAGAGGCCCCCCAGACGATTCCCCTGTTACCTGGTACCTGGGGGGGGGGGGGGGGAGGCCAATCTAAAGCTTAGCTACTCCTCTATGTTCAGCAAGTATCAATGGGCCTTTCACACATCAGGGCATCCCGGGAGGAAGAGGCTATAACTCCGCCCTGGAGTATTTTAGACTTGGCCACCCGAGTTTTGGTCTGCTTTAAAAAAGCCTTCAGAGGCCCACCAGGGGATTCTCCTGTTACCTGGGGAGGACCAGTCTGAGCCTGCTTCCATCACAGATGTTGCACAGCCAGGAAGCCGAGCCGCCGGCTTACCCGAGCAAAGCCTCATTGCAGCGGGAGGAGAGCCTGATAGGCTGGAGGACCCCCAAACAACCGAAGGCTGCTCTCAGTATCACAACCGGATTATGAGGAGGGTGCAAGGGGCGTGTGCCCTGGGGTCTCCACCACTTGCCCTGCAAAGGGGCCTCCACCAACGTCTGGGTTATGGTCTGGTCCAGGAGGCTTTTTAGTCTTTGGTGTGACGGGCAGCGGGGCCGGCAACAAAGCTATCGGCAGAAGTGGGCAAGCGTTTTTGTTTTGTTTTGCAAACCTGCATCCAAAGCCACCACAGAGCAGGATGGAGAGTCTAGAGCAGCAAAGCCGCCGCCAGCAACGCTACAGTGATGGGTGCAGAGCTGTCACTGCACATAAGCCGCCAAGCACAGCCGCTGGCAGCTCAATGCAGGGAACCAGCCGGGCGACTACACTACCCCCCACCCAGAATGGCAAAGCAGGAGTTCCCGAGCAGCACGCACCGGCACAAGGGGGGCACAAGGGACTCCATCTGACGTTCCAGTAAGTAGGCGGGTGCCAGACAACCACCAATCAGTTACTTGGCTGGACTATTATTTTAAAGGAGAAAAATACTGTATCTGAGGTCTCCACCAGACTTAAAGCGGACCCTTCAGCATCAATTAATGAAAAACACAAACCCTTAAAAAACTATTCCCCAACATCTAAAATTAATATATTTAAAGTTTTTAATCACTTACTTTTTATTCTTTCCTTCACTGGCCTGCAACTCTGTTCAGCACTCTAGGATCTGAGCGCCGCATTATTGGCTCAGTAGCATTACATACTGAGGAGAGGAGAGGGGTCATAAGTGCAGGGGGCGGGGTTATAGCTGTGCTTTGCACAGACAGAGCAGAGCTGGGGTCAGGGAAAGGACAGCAGTCCCAGAATGCAGAGCGGCACAGTCAGAAGACACTTTCTGTGTGCAGGCTGCCTGCACCTCCATGGGCCGCCATCTTGGATGTTTAAAGTCTCAGAAAATGCAGTAGATGCAGGTAGGATGATTTTTAATGTAAGCAATCTGTATGTACAGGGTGTGGGAAACATATAAGATAGGCTCTTATTCAGGGTGAAGGTCCGGATTAATGTGGGCAATCTGTATGTACAGGGTGTGGGAAACATATAAGATAGGCTCTTATTCAGGGTGAAGGCCTGGATTAATGTGGGCAATCTGTATGTACAGGGTGTGGGAAACATATAAGATAGGCTCTTATTCAGGGTGAAGGTCTGCATTAATCCGGCCCTGCTCTGTATAGACGGGAAAGCTGCAGCAACTACAAAACACCAAATGATCTGTCCTGCTTCCCCTCTGACTCTACTCTCACTTCCCCTGTCAGTGATTAGCAGTTGCTGGGGACGTGGCGGCTGACGCATTGTATTTTCTCTGCTCCACAATGTTTCTACATACAGTTATTAGAAGAGAAAAGAGCAGCTTTCCAGGAACGGAAAGTATTTGCACAGTACCCAATACAAGGACAGATAGCATTACCCATCAGTCCTTGCAGCAGGCGGAGCTATGCAAATCATCTCTTTATGTCTCTGTGCCATCCAAGGAAACGCTAAGGGTGCAATGCCAAGGATTAGCTTTAAATTTGACACAAACAAAACATCCAACTAGTGGCCACGCGTTTCGAGGCTCTCATCAGCACTAGGGTGGAGGTTTCTGGCTGTATGGGGGGTGAGACTTGGTGATGTGTTTGGCTGTGTAAATTGAAAGCTAATCCTTGGCATTGCACCCTTAGCGTTTCTAAGGGCCTTGGATGGCACAGAGATATAAAGAGATGATTTGCATAGCTCCGCCTACTGCAAGGATATATGGGTAATGCTATCTGTCCTTGTATTGGGTACTGTGCAAATACTTTCTGTTCTAGGAAAGCTGCTCTTTTCCTTTACCTTTGAGTAGAGGGTTTTCCCCTATATTAAGCCTAACATGGGTTTCTCCACATACAGTTATCATAAAAGCAGAACAAAACCCAGGATTTTTTTTACTTGACCCTCCTGGGGCATCCCAAAGTAAAGCCCCCCCCCCCCCGCTCGCCCAGTAAAAACTCACTTTATCCTGATCCTACGGCACATGCGCAGCCTCTCATCCAATCAGAGCCTTTTGCAGTGCATATTAAACTGGACCAACAGCCTGGCACAGATGGAAAAGAAAGGTAGCGGCCATTTTGGAGATTTCTCTCCCAGCATCTCAGCCATGCTGCTGCCTGGATTCAACTGACATAACTGACAATGCACAGTAACAGGAAGCCCAGCAGCACTTCCTGTTTGCAGGCGGCTTGCAGATGCATGAGCCGCCGTTTTGTTTCTAAAATTCACTACAACACGAGTTAGAAAATGGTGAATGTATTTTTATGTGCAGCAATCTGAATTGTTGGGAGGGAGGCATATGAGCACTGATTGTTGTGTTGGTCTGGTTTAAGTCATTTTTGACTGTTGGTCCGCTTTAAAGTGGACTAAAAACCAAGACAATCTTATAGATTCCTGGGCCCATCGATTCCCTCCCTCCGGGGCATCCTAAATCGGGATGCCAATGCTGTGTGAAACCCCCAGGTCGCCCCATACACTTACCTTCTTTCCAGGTCCAACGGCGCATGTCAGGGCTCTCATGCAATGACAGCTGTCCGCTATGAATACGTCATTCAGCAGGCGGCTCTTGTTGTTTATGCTGCAGCCATTCATATAGGGCTGGGCTGGGATGGGAGCGTGTGCACGGCCAGGGGACCCCCCATATGTGTGTGTTCGCGCTGGCACTGCACCTTGATAAAGTGACTCTACGTCACGAAACGCGTGGGTGGCAGAGCATTGTTTTCCTAGCAGATGGGGACCATATACTGTATACATTCGGCACTGAGGTGAAATATCGGTTACTGTGTTCATTTTCATATAGCTGTTTGCACATATTTTAAGCACTTGGCACTTTATCATTTGCACATTGCATTGACACTTTAATTAATTACTAATAGGATATGGATATGACAAATTCTAAAGAGACAGCAGGGAGCAGCTGCTATTCGCGCGTGTGAATTTGGACTGGGGGAGAGTATACCAGGCGACCTGGGGGCTTCACACAGCAGGGCATCCTGATTCTGGATGCCCTGGGTGGAAGGGAATCAATCCGTGGGTTTTGGTCCACATTAAAGTGGACCAACACCCAGGATTTTGACTATCCTGGGTTTTGGTCCACTTCGGTGGAGCACCCCGATCGGGGGTGCCCCGCTGTGTGAAACCCCCCAGAAAGCCCCAAAAACTCACCTGTCCCCGCTCCCACGTGACCGCTGCAGCCAATCAGCGTGGACGGACAAGCTGGAATATGGAACGGACAAGAAGAGCGCACCCGCCGCCGCCGCCTCCCGCGCGTCACTCTTACAGGGAGCGCGCCCGCGCCGGCCATTCACAAACGGCCGGCGCGGGTGCACTCCCTGCTAGAGGAGCGGTTGCGCGCCGCTGGATCAAGGAGCAGGTAGGGATTTCGGGGCTTTCTGGGGGGTTTCACACGATTGGGGTGCCCCACAGGCCCGATGCTGATTGGCCTGGGAATCTTATAGATTCCCGGGCTGATCAGCATCGGGTGTTGGTCCACTTTAAACCGGACCTTCAGCGTGATTTAATGAAAAGCCCAAACTCTTAAAAAAGGGTTCCTGAGCATCTAAAATTAATATATTTTACGTTTTTAGTCACTAACTTATTATTCTTTCCCCCACTGGGCTGCAGGAATTTAGGATGCGGGCGCCGCCATCTTGACTCAGAAGCATCACACTTACTGAGGAGAGGAGAGTAGGATAAGGTACAGGGGGGCAGGTTATAGCTGTGCTTTGCTCAGACAGAGCAGAGCTGGGGTCAGGTAAAGGTCAGCAGTCCCAGAATGCAGAGCAGCACAGTCAGGAGGTACTTCCTGTTTGCAGGCTGCCTGATAAGATGGCGGCTTCCATAAGCCGCCATCTAGGATGTTTAAAGGCTCATAACATGCAGTAGATGCAGGTAGGATGACTTTTAATGTGGCCAATCTGTATGTACAGGGTGGGGGAAACATATAAGATAGGCTCTTATTCAGGATGAAGGTCCGCTTTAAGGACCCTCTTACCAGTTCACAGAGGGCTAGGTGTAACAAAACACACACATTAAAGTCCTGCTACAGGGAGGGGCCTTTTATACCAGCAGAGTGAGCCGATGTGATCTCACTGGCCATTATAAAAGGCCCCTCGCTGCATCAGCGAGCAAGAAGTAAGGGCATCCTAAATCGTGATGCCCACAGTGCAAAGATCAACACCCAGAAATCCTGGGTTTAGTTCTGCTATAAAGCTATGCAAGCTGTCACATTTGCCCATACAAAAGTTGTCCGAGCTGTGGCTTTTAGTTCCCCCTGCATGCTGCAGAGATCAGGGAACCTCCACATACATGTGATGATGGCAGCAGCCCAGAGAGGTGACAGGTGCTGCATGATGTGCGCAGGTCCACTGTGACCCGATGGCGATGAGGAAGGAAGAATTTATGACATGTGGGCGGAGTGTGCGCACCATCCTCATATTGTAGCTGCACACAGCGAGGACGCGCCACTGTCATCACCTTCCCACTGCTGTCACCAAACAAGAATCTCCGGTTTGCAGGGGTTGTGCAACATGCGGGTCTCACAACATCGCCTCTCACTATAAAGAGGAAGCCACCAGACTAGATACACTGCCAATCTTGGATGTTTAAAGGGGCACCCTACCCATATATAATATGAATATAGGGGGGTGGGAGCAGCTCAATCACCATTATTTATACAAAATTATTATTATTCAGGGCCTGGGAACTAATTTACCACCCAGTTTAACCCTCTCATCAACTAAATATCAAGCAACAAACATGTCTAGCTATGTGGAAAGACAGAGATTTGGTTGCATATATCTGCAGATACATGTGGAAGCCACACTGCCCCGACTCTGTGTTTAGTGTGGTCCCTACTCTTAATTCTGAGTCCCCAAAGTTGGGACATGCAATGCAGACAAATATTTGAGAGCTACTCACCTGGGAAGCTGCCAGTCTCCCTTTAGAACACTTCACAGGGAATCCATATTGACTGAATTCCTCCCTGCTTGTGCTCATGGCAATTCAAATGATTATTTATTTATTTATCCATATATAATATGTCATATATTCAGTCTACTTACGGGGACCCCCCGATACATAACAGCCCCCCCCCAAACACACTTCAAGAGACCCCCAATACATAAGAGATTCTCCAAATACATAAGAGACCCGCCAATACATAAGAGACCCGCCAATACATAAGAGATTCTCCAAATACATAAGAGACCCGCCAATACATAAGAGACCCGCCAATACATAAGAGATTCTCCAAATACATAAGAGACCCGCCAATACATAAGAGACCCGCCAATACATAAGAGACCCGCCAATACATAAGAGACCCGCCAATACATAAGAGACCCGCCAATACATAAGAGACCCCCAATACATAAGAGACCCCCAATACATAAGAGATTCTCCAAATACATAAGAGATTCTTCAAATACATAAGAGACCCGCCAATACATAAGAGATTCTCCAAATACATAAGAGACCCGCCAATACATAAGAGACCCGCCAATACATAAGAGACCCGCCAATACATAAGAGACCCCCAATACATAAGAGATTCTCCAAATACATAAGAGATTCTCCAAATACATAAGAGACCCGCCAATACATAAGAGACCCGCCAATACATAAGAGACCCGCCAATACATAAGAGACCCCCAATACATAAGAGATTCTCCAAATACATAAGAGACCCCCAATACATAAGAGACCCGCCAATACATAAGAGACCCGCCAATACATAAGAGACCCCCAATACATAAGAGACCCCCAATACATAAGAGATTCTCCAAATACATAAGAGATTCTTCAAATACATAAGAGACCCGCCAA
Organism: Gastrophryne carolinensis; assembly: GCA_027917425.1. Taxonomy (NCBI): domain Eukaryota; kingdom Metazoa; phylum Chordata; class Amphibia; order Anura; family Microhylidae; genus Gastrophryne; species Gastrophryne carolinensis. Next base: position 629,147,133 of record CM051234.1, on the reverse strand, counting down.
TACATAAGAGACCCGCCAATACATAAGAGATTCTCCAAATACATAAGAGACCCGCCAATACATAAGAGACCCGCCAATACATAAGAGACCCGCCAATACATAAGAGACCCCCAATACATAAGAGATTCTCCAAATACATAAGAGACCCGCCAATACATAAGAGACCCGCCAATACATAAGAGACCCGCCAATACATAAGAGACCCGCCAATACATAAGAGACCCGCCAATACATAAGAGACCCCCAATACATAAGAGATTCTCCAAATACATAAGAGACCCCCAATACATAAGAGATTCTCCAAATACATAAGAGACCCCCAATACATAAGAGACCCGCCAATACATAAGAGACCCGCCAATACATAAGAGACCCGCCAATACATAAGAGACCCGCCAATACATAAGAGACCCCCAATACATAAGAGATTCTCCAAATACATAAGAGACCCCCAATACATAAGAGATTCTCCAAATACATAAGAGACCCCCAATACATAAGAGACCCCCAATACATAAGAGACCCGCCAATACATAAGAGACCCGCCAATACATAAGAGACCCGCCAATACATAAGAGACCCGCCAATACATAAAAGATGCTCCCAATACATAAGAGACCCGCCAATACATAAGAGACCCCATATTGGGATACATAAGATAAACCAGATAAATAGGATTCCCCAGATACATTAGACCCTGAATACATTAGACCCCCAATAATTGAGACACCCCAATACATAAAAGACACCCCATACATGAGACTCCTCAACACAAAATAGACCCCCAATACATGAGACCCCGCAATACATAAATTACCCCCCATACATGAAACCGCCAATGCATAAACGACCCCCATACATGAGACTGCCCAATAAAGAAAAGACCCACAATAATGAGGCTCCCTAATACATAAGAGACCCCCCAAACATGATACTGCCCAATACATAAAAGACCCCCAATACATGAGAACCCCAATACAAAAAAGGCCACCTATAAATGAGTCCCCTCAATACATGGGAACCCCCAATACGTAAAAGGCTCCCCATACATGGGAACCCCCAATACATAAGAGGCCACCTATACATGTGTCTCCTCAATACATAAAAGACCCCCCATACATGAGACCCCCCAATACATAAAGTACTCCCGATACATGAAACTGCCCAATACATAGAAGACCCCAAATAAATCATCAGATCTGATGTCAGGTGGACTAAGGACAATAATAATAGTATACTCCTCGGACCGCCGGAAGGTAAGCTTTCCTCTTTAAAGCAGAACAAAATCTGGGATTTTCACAATCCTTGGTATTATTTCTTGCCATCCTGCTAGGTGAAACCCCCAAGATTGCCCATTAAAACGCATGTTTTCCTGATCTTGCGGCACATGCGCGGGCTCTCATCCAATCAGCGCTATATTTATTCTGCAATATGGCTCTGTTCCGACTCACTCAAAAATAGAGAGTGGGAGCGGCAGCATCCCTTGTTTCCCTTGCAATGCCTGCGCTCCTGCATGGCTGGGTGTTGGGAGCGTGCCCCATCCCAGAAATGGGGGGGGGGGTATTTACATAGCCGTGGGAGCTAGGGGTAATGAGTTTTGCAGTGACCCCGAGGGTATCACACTGGGATGCCCCAGTGGAAGGCCAGTGGCCGGGCCTGGAGTCTTTTAGATTCCAGGGCCACGCCGCAGCGGTTTTGTTCCGCATTTAGCATTCTATTTCGCTATTCTATATATAAAAAGTTATTAAAATAAGAACCTGGGGCACATGACGTATACAAAATCATCATTTGGATACAGCAATATGATCAAACTAAAGTGTATAACACCGTCCCATTTGCTATTATTAGCATTATTATTGTTAATTAATAGAGCTCTATCATATTTCTTGGTGCAGTACAAGGTTTAAAGTGACAGGAGGACAAGTAATATAGTTAAAGTGGGCCAAAACCCACGGCGATTCCCTCCCCCAGGGCATCCAAAACCGGGCAACCCACCAGGTTGCCCCATTCACTTACCTTGCTTCCCGGTACAACGGCGCATGCGCGAGCCGCAGCCGCGTCCCCACCACTATCCATCTATCAGGGTGCATGCCTGATCGGGGGGCCCCGGGGAGAAAGGACCAAAACCGAGGATAGTCAAAATCCTGGGTTTTGGTAACGTTAAAGTGGACCAACACCCCGGATTTTCACTATCCTGGGTTTTGGTCCACTTCTGCGGGGCACGCCCAAAAAAACTCACCTCACCCCGCTCCAATCATAGCGCTCAGAGCCGCTGTGGTATGGACGGACAAGCGACGGACAACCACAGCGGCTCTGAGCGCGCTGGAGGCCGCCTCTCGCGCTTCCTTCTAACAGGAAGCTCGCCCGCGCCGGCCATTCACAAACTTCCGGCGCGGGTGCGCACCCTGCTAGAGGGAAGCGGGAGAGGCGGCCGCGGCCCATGCATGCGCCGTTGGAACGGGGAGAAGGTAAGGTTTGTGGGCGTCCTGGGGGGTTTCACACAGCGGGGCATCCCGATTTCGGATGCCCCGCGGGAAGGGAGCTGATCGGCTCAGGAATCTTATAAATTCCCGGGCTGATCAGCCATGGGTGTTGGTCCACTTTAAACAGGAGGACAAGTAATATACTTAAAGTGGACCAAAACCCACAGCGATTGGCCCGAGAATCGATAAGATTCAGGGGCCAATCGACTTCCTCCCCCCTGGCATCCAAAATTGGGATGCCCTGCTGTGTGAAACCCCCCCAAGTCTCCAAAACACTAACCTTCTTTCCTGGTCCAATGACGCATGCGCGAGCCGCGACCGCATCCCCCCTATACTTATAGCAGGGCGCGTGGCTGCGCCAGGCATTCGTGAGTGTCCGGTGCGGGCACGCTCCCTGTTAGCGGGTAGCGGGGGATGTGGTCATCAGCACAAAGCCGCTCGCCTTAGACGAAGGCTTAGACTATGTGACGTGCATGCTGATTGGACGAGCGGTTACGCATGTGCCGTATAACCGGAAAGTGGTGATTCGGTTTCGGCGGCCCAGTGGGGATTCACACAGGAGGAAAGGAACAAAACCCAGAATAGTCAAATCCTGGATATTGGCCCACTTAAAAAAAAAATCACAACAATGAATTACACAACAAGCTTAATTATATTATGGGGAATTTGTGATGGCTAATTGCATTTAAATGAAGCCACGTCCCCTCATTGATTGATGGATAGGAGATAGAGTGTAACAGTTACAACAATAGAAACACTTTGAATAGGCAAATGAATCATTTATTGCTGCAGATCTGCATGTTACACCTCAAAGAGGGACAGAGAACAAGGGACATGTGATTCTGGTCCTGATTCAATGAGAAAGTTGGGTGATGTTAAATGATTTTAGCACATGTATGCTAGAAACTGTCCCTTGTCCAGTCTATGGAGAAGCAGCCAGCCTGCCAGCCAGGTGTGTGGGCAGCCATGGAAGGACAGGGGTGTGGGCAGCCATGGCAGGGCAGGAGTGTGGGCAGCCATGGCAGGACAGGAGTGTGTGTGGGCAGCCATGGCAGGACAGGAGTGTGTGTGGGCAGCCATGGCAGGACAGGTGTGTGTGCAGCCATGGCAGGGCAGGAGTGTGGGCAGCCATGGCAGGACAGGAGTGTGTGTGGGCAGCCATGGCAGGACAGGAGTGTGTGTGGGCAGCCATGGCAGGACAGGTGTGTGTGCAGCCATGGCAGGACAGGAGTGTAGGCAGCCATGGCAGGACAGGAGTGTGTGCAGCCATGGCAGGACAGGAGTGTGTGTGGGCAGCCACGGCAGGACAGGTGTGTGTGCAGCCATGGCAGGACAGGTGTGTGTGTGGGCAGCCATGGCAGGACAGGAGTGTGTGTGGGCAGCCACGGCAGGACAGGTGTGTGTGCAGCCATGGCAGGACAGGTGTGTGTGTGGGCAGCCATGGCAGGACAGGTGTGTGGGCAGCCATGGCAGGACAGGTGTGTGTGTGCAGCCATGGCAGGACAGGAGTGTGTGTGGGCAGCCATGGCAGGACAGGTGTGTGGGCAGCCATGGCAGGACAGGAGTGTGGGCAGCCATGGCAGGACAGGAGTGTGGGCAGCCATGGCAGGACAGGAGTGTGTGTGGGCAGCCATGGTAGGACAGGTGTGTGTGTGGGCAGCCATGGCAGGACAGGAGTGTGGGCAGCCATGACAGGACAGGAGTGTGTGTGTGCAGCCATGGCAGGACAGGTGTGTGGGCAGCCATGACAGGACAGGAGTGTGTGCAGCTATGGCAGGACAGGAGTGTGGGCAGCCATGGCAGGGCAGGAGTGTGGGCAGCCATGGCAGGACAGGAGTGTGTGTGGGCAGCCATGGCAGGACAGGAGTGTGGGCAGCCATGGCAGGGCAGGAGTGTGGGCAGCCATGGCAGGGCAGGAGTGTGGGCAGCCATGGCAGGACAGGAGTGTGTGTGGGCAGCCATGGCAGGACAGGAGTGTGGGCAGCCATGACAGGACAGGAGTGTGTGTGTGCAGCCATGGCAGGACAGGTGTGTGGGCAGCCATGACAGGACAGGAGTGTGTGCAGCCATGGCATGGCAGGAGTGTGGGCAGCCATGACAGGACAGGAGTGTGTGTGTGCAGCCATGGCAGGACAGGTGTGTGGGCAGCCATGACAGGACAGGAGTGTGTGCAGCCATGGCAGGACAGGAGTGTGGGCAGCCATGGCAGGGCAGGAGTGTGTGCAGCCATGGCAGGACAGGAGTGTGTATGGGCAGCCATGGCAGGACAGGAGTGTGTATGGGCAGCCATGGCAGGACAGGAGTGTGTATGGGCAGCCATGGCAGGACAGGAGTGTGTGTGTGCAGCTATGGCAGGACAGGAGAGTGTATGGGCAGCCATGGCAGGACAGGAGTGTGTATGGGCAGCCATGGCAGGACAGGAGTGTGTGTGTGCAGCCATGGCAGGACAGGAGTGTGTGTGTGCAGCTATGGCAGGACAGGAGTGTGTATGGGCAGCCATGGCAGGACAGGAGTGTGTATGGGCAGCCATGGCAGGACAGGAGTGTGTGTGGGCAGCCATGGCAGGACAGGTGTGTGTGTGTGTGCAGCCATGGCAGGACAGGAGTGTGTGCAGCCATGGCAGGACAGGAGTGTGTGCAGCCATGGCAGGACAGGTGTGTGGGCAGCCATGGCAGGACAGGTGTGTGGGTGGGCAGCCAAGGCAGGACAGGTGTGTGTGTGGGCAGCCACGGCAGGACAGGTGTGTGGGTGGGCAGCCACGGCAGGACAGGTGTGTGGGTGGGCAGCCACGGCAGGACAGGTGTGTGTGTGGGCAGCCATGGCAGGACAGGTGTGTGGGTGGGCAGCCATGGCAGGACAGGTGTGTGTGTGTGCAGCCATGGCAAGACAGGTGTGTGTGTGTGTGTGTGTGTGTGTGTGTGTGTGTGTGTGTGTGTGCAGCCATGGCAGGACAGGTGTGTGTGTGTGGCAGCCATGGCAGGACAGGTGTGTGGGCAGGCATGGCAGGACAGGTGTGTGGGCAGGCATGGCAGGACAGGTGTGTGTGCAGCCATGGCAGGACAGGAGTGTGTGTGTGCAGCCATGGCAGGACAGGAGTGTGTGTGTGTGCAGCCATGGCAGGACAGGTGTGTGTGTGTGGCAGCCATGGCAGGACAGGAGTGTGTGCAGCCATGGCAGGACAGGTGTGTGTGTGGGCAGCCATGGCAGGACAGGAGTGTGGGCAGCCATGGCAGGACAGGTGTGTGGGCAGCCATGGCAGGACAGGTGTGTGTGTGGGCAGCCATGGCAGGACAGGTGTGTGGGCAGCCATGGCAGGACAGGTGTGTGTGTGGGCAGCCATGGCAGGACAGGTGTGTGTGTGGGCAGCCATGGCAGGACAGGTGTGTGTGTGGGCAGCCATGGCAGGACAGGATTGTGGGCAGCCATGGCAGGACAGGAGTGTGGGCAGCCATGGCAGGACAGGTGTGTGTGTGGGCAGCCATGGCAGGACAGGTAAGCTTTGATAAATAAGGGGCAGACAGAGACTCACCCAGAAGTTGTCCTTGTAGTAGCCTCCTTTCATGGTGCAGCTGCTGCAGGTTCCTCAGTGTAAAAGGAAGTAAGCTGAGCTTGCTGGAAAGTCACTGTCCTGCCTGCCCACATCAATGTCATCATGACTCCTCCAGCGCTGTCCTTCCCTCTGCAGCAAGCCCTGCCCTAACACTTACCAGCACACAGTGCAAAGGCTGCACACACCCAGCTATGGCTGCACAGCGCCCCCTGCTGCTCACTAGACTGACTATAGCCCACAGGTACACACACAGGCTCAGGTAGAAGTGACAGGAGAGAATCTTTACATTTAGAGCCTTATTCATGAAGGGATAGCGCCAGGTAGCGCCTTGTAAGCGGCAGCAATTACACATTTATGAAGGCGAATCTGGTGAGCGTCTGGAACAACGCCATGTAGCGTCCGATTCATCATTATCCCAGGCTCAGCGTACAGCGCCGGCGTTCAGCCTTGCAGAGCTCCAAATCTTACCAATTCCTTTCCTGATCCCAATTTTTTTTTTCTTAAAAACAAATTTCAAAACTTTCTGACATGTATCCTGAGCAAGAAAATGAAATTTTTGAAAACTTTTTGATTAATAATATTTTTATGCAGAATTGTCCTTACATGTCTGGTATTAAAGTGTTCATGTTACAATGTAATACCAATGTAATTCCATGTGTTTTCGCTTTGTTACTAGTGGATACATGTTCATGAACAGACTTTGATCACACAGCGTCTGGCGTTATGGGCTACAATTACATGATTTTGAGCGCCGGCGATGTTTGAGGCTGTTTTTTTTTTTTTATGAATAAGGTCAGGGGCAGGCTGGCCATAGGGCATACCGGGCAAAATCCCGGTAGGCCGGCACTAGCAAAGGCCACGAATGACAGATGCGGGAGGGTGGGCGGCATCTGCCATTCGCGGCCCCTCACTGCTGTTCCCCCGGCCGCAACTGCCGCTCTCACACACACACGCCTACCGGCACTTCCTGGTTGTTACGCAGGGGGGCGGCTATTGTTTTCGTCCATTGTTTTCATTGGACGGCGAACACCTGAGGCCCGACCACCAAACAGGAAGTGCCGGTAAGCATGTGTATGTGTGTGTGTGCTATGTGTGTCTTTGAGAGCGACGGGAGCGGTGGCCAGGGGAACAGCAGCAAAGGGCCGCAAACAACACCCTCCTGCATCTGTCATTCACAGCCTATGCATGGCTTCGGCGGCAGCAGCAGCGCCGGAACAGCAGTGAAGCCGGGAACCAGTGTGAGTGTGTGTGTGTGTGTACAGCTGGGGGGGGAGGGGGTAATAGGCATGAACCAGTTACCATGCCATGTTGCTTTAATATTGTCCAGCATAGGGGGGAGGGAGTTAAATGAGGGATGCCCCCACTGGCTGTACTGAGGGATGCCCCCACTGGCTGTACTGAGGGATGCCCCCACTGGCTGTACTGGGGGATGCCCCCACTGGCTGTACTGGGGGATGCCCCCACTGGCTGTACTGGGGGATGCCCCCACTGGCTGTACTGGGGGATGCCCCCACTGGCTGTACTGGGGGATGCCCCCACTGGCTGTACTGGGGGATGCCCCCACTGGCTGTACTGGGGGATGCCCCCACTGGCTGTACTGAGGGATGCCCCCACTGGCTGTACTGAGGGATGCCCCCACTGGCTGTACTGAGGGATGCCCCCACTGGCTATACTGAGGGATGCCCCCACTGGCTGTACTGAGGGATGCCCCCGCTGGCTGTACTGAGGGATGCCCCCACTGGCTGTACTGAGGGATGCCCCCACTGGCTGTACTGAGGGATGCCCCCACTGGCTGTACTGAGGGATGCCCCCACTGGCTGTACTGAGGGATGCCCCCACTGGCTGTAATGAGGGATGCTACTTAATGGTTGTAATGAGGGATGCCCCCACTGGCTGTAATGAGGGATGCTACTTAATGGTTGTATTGAGGGATGCCGCTCACGGCCTGTAATCTGTACTGAGGGATGCCCCCACTGGCTGTACTGAGGGATGCCCCACTGGCTGTACTGAGGGATGCCCCCACTGGCTGTACTGAGGGATGCCCCCACTGGCTGTACTGAGGGATGTCCCACTGGCTGTACTGAGGGATGCCCCCACTGGCTGTAATGAGGGATGTCCCCACTGGCTGTAATGAGGGATGTCCCCACTGGCTGTACTGAGGGATGCCCCCACTGGCTATACTGAGGGATGCCCCCACTGGCTATACTGAGGGATGCCCCCACTGGCTGTACTGAGGGATGTCCCCACTGGCTGTACTGAGGGATGCCCCCACTGGCTGTACTGAGAGATGCCCCCACTGACTGTACTGAGGGATGCCCCCACTGGCTGTACTGAGGGATGCCCCCACTGGCTGTACTGAGGGATGCCCCCACTGGCTGTACTGAGAGATGCCCCCACTGACTGTACTGAGGGATGCCCCCACTGGCTGTACTGAGGGATGCCCCCACTGGCTGTACTGAGGGATGCCCCCACTGGCTGTACTGAGGGATGCCTCCACTGGCTCTACTGGGGGATGCTCCCATGGGCTGTACTGAGCGATGCCCCCACTGGCTGTACTGAGGGATGTCCCCACTGGCTGTACTGAGGGATGCCCCCACTGGCTATACTGAGGGATGCCCCCACTGGCTATACTGAGGGATGCCCCCACTGGCTGTACTGAGGGATGCCCCCACTGGCTGTACTGAGGGATGCCCCCACTGGCTGTACTGAGGGATGCCCCCACTGGCTGTACTGAGGGATGCCCCCACTGACTGTACTGAGGGATGCCCCCACTGGCTGTACTGAGGGATGCCCCCACTGGCTGTAATGAGGGATGCCCCACTGGCTGTACTGAGGGATGCCCCCACTGGCTGTACTGAGGGATGCACCCACTGACTGTACTGAGGGATGCCCCCACTGGCTGTACTGAGGGATGCCCCCACTGGCTGTACTGAGGGATGCCCCCACTGGCTGTACTGAGGGATGCCCCCACTGGCTGCACTGAGGGATGCCCCCACTGGCTGTACTGAGGGATGCCCCCACTGGCTGCACTGAGGGATGCCCCCACTGGCTGTACTGAGGGATGTCCCCACTGGCTGTACTGAGGGATGCCCCCACTGGCTGTACTGAGGGATGCCCCCACTGGCTGTACTGAGGGATGCCCCCACTGGCTGTACTGAGGGATGCCCCCACTGGCTGTACTGAGGGATGCCCCCACTGGCTGTACTGAGGGATGCCCCCACTGGCTGTACTGAGGGATGCCCCCACTGGCTGTACTGAGGGATGCCCCCACTGGCTGTACTGAGGGATGCCCCCACTGGCTGTACTGAGGGATGCCCCCACTGGCTGTACTGAGGGATGTCCCCACTGGCTGTACTGAGGGATGCCCCCACTGGCTGTACTGAGGGATGCCCCCACTGGCTGTAATAGGGGGGATTCTGCACACTGTCTTTAATGGGGGATTTTATCACACCATTTGGTTCCCAATATTTTCTTTCTTATTTTGTCCTCTGGGTGCGTGCTGTGGAACGAAAAATAAGGTGTATATATAATGTGACATTAGGATACTATACTGGGCCAGGAACAGTACAGCAGGGCCGGTGTGCCCCAAAAAGTCCGGGGCTGTTTTTTAGCCCGAGTCCGCCCCTGAATGTGTTGTGAGTCAGTAGCACTGAGCTGGCACTACCGTTCGCTCCCATACAGCGTAGTATAGCGACTCACACATTATACTCATCAATGCCGGACAGCGACTGAGGCGCTCTGAAATAAGGATCCATAGCCGAGCACAGCGACTACTAGCAGTCGCTCTGAAATCCGCTCTACAGACGCTCATCTGTCGCTACCCGCCGCTAGTAATGAATCAGCCTGTTAGTTAAAGTGGACCAAAACCCGACTAGCCGACTAGTCCAGTATTATCTAGTTCTGGTGACTCTGGGCTCGGTCCAACCAGCCTTGGGAGCCAGGGCTAACGAAGTTTGTGGTGACCCCGAGGGTATCGCACTGGGATGCCCCAGTGGAAGGCCAGTGGCCAGGCTTGGCATCTTTTGGATTCCAGGGCCACGCCACAATGGTTTTGTTCCACATTTAGCATTCTATTTAGTTATTCTAGATATAAAAACCAATTAAAATAAGAACCTGGTGCACTATAGACTGAGGGGCACATGACATAAACAACATTCATCATTTGGATACAGCAATATGATCAAACTAAAATTAATAACACCGTCCCATCTGCTATTATTAGCATTATTATTATTAATTATTAGAGCGCCATCATATTCCTTGGCGCTGTACAAGGTTTAAAGTTACAGGAGGACAAGGCAAGTAATAAGTAAACTTATAAAAAAAAAACACAACAATCAATTACGCAGCAATCGTGGGAGATCGAGGGTGTGAAACCCCCCAGACCGCAGAGCGCAACTCACCTCTTCCTGGTCCTACGGCGCATGATCGGCTGCTCATCCAATCAGCGCGTTCTGAGCCGCTGACATCTCGCCATCTAAGCCAGCATCTAAGGCCAGCAGCTTTGAGCTCACTGGTGACCGCATCTCCTGGTACCCCATCCCCTGTACTTTATCCTGCTCTCCTCTCCTCAGTATGTGATGCTTCTGGGGCAAGATGGTGGCGCCCGTAGTCCTGAACAGATTTGCAGCCTGGTGGGGGAAAGAGTGATAAGTAAGTGACTAAAAACTTAAAATATATTAATTTTAGATGTTGGGGAATAAATAGTTTTTTAAGGGTTTGGGCTTTTCATAAAATCATGAAGAAGGTCCTGTTTAAAGTGGACCTAAACCTATGGCCCGAGATTGCAGGGCTGCTGGATTCCCTGCCCCCAGGGTATCCAGAATCAGAATGCCCCACTGTGTGAAACCCCCCAAGTTGCCCGGTATACATGCGTGAGCAGTGACCCCTCAGCGCTATCCCATTGGCAGGGCGTGCACCCGCGACAGGCATTTGTGATTGGCCGGTACGGGCACCCTCCCTGTCGGGGTCCACTCCCTTAGATGAAGGCTTAGACGAAGGGGCTGGAGCGGATCCGTGCATGCTGATTGGACAAGAGGCCAAGCATGCGTCGTAGGACCGAGGAAAGTTGAGTTAGATTGGGTGACCTGGAGGGGTTTCACACAGTGGGGCATCCCTTATCAGAGTGCCCCGGGAGAAAGGACTAAAACTCAGGATAGTCATAATCCTGGGTTTTGGTCCACTTTAAAGCATTGAGATTCAATCATTGCCTTCAGGCGAGCGCAAATTATTCCAAGACACCAAGAGATACAAACAAAACCAGATGGTAAAATAGCACCACCACCAGGTGACTGACCAATATTGCAGGCTGCATTTGCTCTGGTCTCTGACAATCCCTGACAGTATGTATAATGCAGGTGGGCAGAGGTGAGTAATTTTATCAAACACTCAGTAAGTAAAATGGAGGTGCCCAGAGGTGAGTAATTTTATCAAACACTCAGTAAGTAAAATGCAGGTGCCCAGAGGTGAGTAATTTTATCAAACACTCAGGCCCTTATTTAACAAGGGATAGCGCCAGGTAGCGAATGGTGAGCGAACGGTAATGACGGTCACCGCCACGAGAACGCCGGCTCCCCTCCGCAATCACACATTTATCAAGCTTGTTTTTTTTTTCTCCAAAAATATGGTTGTTTGGGGGTTAAAAAACTACTTTTAACCCATCGCCTCCAGCGCTCTGGGGTTTAAACAAGCATTTCACATATGCTGGGAGCCGTTCGCTATGGCCATTCGCTGTCATGCGCTCCCATACAGCGCGGAACCTGTCAAACAGCGACTCCTAACCCCGTATTCAACATTACCGCACACCGACTGAGTCGCTGTCAACAGCCGAACAACGGCCAAGCACAGCGAATACTAGCGTGCGCTGTGAAAATACCGCTACTGTCGCTCATCTGTCGCTACCTGCCGCTATTAATGAATCGGCCTCCCCGTAAGTAGAATGGAGGTGGGCAGAGGTGAGTACTTTTATCAAACATCCAGTATATATAATGCAGGTGGGCAGAGATGAGTATTTTTTTTTTTTAACAAAAACCCAGTATGTATAATGCAGGTGCCCAGAGGTGAGTAATTTTATCAAACACCCAGTAAGTAGAATGGAGGTGGGCAGAGGTGAGTAATTTTATCAAACACTCAGTAAGTAGAATGGAGGTGGGCAGAGGTGAGTAATTTTATCAAACACTCAGTAAGTAGAATGGAGGTGGGCAGAGGTGAGTAATTTTATCAAACACTCAGTAAGTAGAATGGAGGTGGGCAGAGGTGAGTAATTTTATCAAACACTCAGTAAGTAGAATGGAGGTGGGCAGAGGTGAGTAATTTTATCAAACACTCAGTAAGTAGAATGGAGGTGGGCAGAGGTGAGTAATTTTATCAAACATCCAGTATGTATAATGCAGGTGCCCAGAGGTGAGTACTTTTATCAAACACCCAGTATGTATAATGCAGGTGCCCAGAGGTGAGTACTTTTATCAAACACCCAGTATGTATAATGCAGGTGGGCAGAGGTGAGTAATTTTATCAAACACCCAGTAAGTAGAATGGAGGTGGCCAGAGGTGAGTAATTTTATCAAACACTCAGTAAGTAGAATGGAGGTGGCCAGAGGTGAGTAATTTTATCAAACACCCAGTAAGTAGAATGGAGGTGGGCAGAGGTGAGTAATTTTATCAAACATCCAGTATGTATAATGCAGGTGCCCAGAGGTGAGTACTTTTATCAAACACCCAGTATGTATAATGCAGGTGCCCAGAGGTGAGTACTTTTATCAAACACCCAGTATGTATAATGCAGGTGCCCAGAGGTGAGTAATTTTATCAAACACTCAGTAAGTAGAATGGAGGTGGCCAGAGGTGAGTAATTTTATCAAACACCCAGTAAGTAGAATGGAGGTGGGCAGAGGTGAGTAATTTTATCAAACACTCAGTAAGTAGAATGGAGGTGGCCAGAGGTGAGTAATTTTATCAAACACCCAGTAAGTAGAATGGAGGTGGGCAGAGGTGAGTAATTTTATCAAACATCCAGTATGTATAATGCAGGTGCCCAGAGGTGAGTACTTTTATCAAACACCCAGTATGTATAATGCAGGTGGGCAGAGGTGAGTAATTTTATCAAACACCCAGTAAGTAGAATGCAGGTGGGCAGAAGTGAGTATTTTTTTTTTAACAAAAACCCAGTATGTATAATGCAGGTGCCCAGAGGTGAATACTTTTATCAAACACCCAGTATGTAGAACAGCCAGGGTGATAAGAAGGCCTATCTTACAGACCCCGCCCATAATGCTGATTATTATGCAGCATCACAGCCAAGGGCCCTGCCCCAAAATTTCTAAAGATAAATCATATGGTGAAACTGTAAACCTCTTTTTCTCGGTAGTGAGGTGATTAGAAGCCGGCGGCCTTGTAAGGTGAATAGGTAAGTAATAAGCATACAGCGCTTTGAATGGTTATTAATGACCTTATTTTTCCAGTTTTTTAAGTTTTGACGTAAAAAGATCCATAGAGTAAGTACTAATTTCAAGGTGAACTTCAGCCTTCTTGACTGGCCCTGGAGTCTAAAAGACTACAAGACCTTGAGGAAGTGGTACTCCACGGAACGCGTGGGCTATAGAGGTTTCCAGCATATCGCACAGCGGGGTTGCTTTCCCTACACAAAGGTGAAACTGTTCTATGTAGTGTTTTCTCACTGTATTCGGCCTATTGGCTCAATTGTCTATTGATTGTTTTCTCTTATCTTTCTTCTGATGAATTTAGCACTTTATTAGCACTTTATTATTCTTAATTATTAGGCATTATTTGCACAGTGTTTGATTAGTAGGAAAGTGGATATATTTCTTGATTCTTGTTGGGTTTTGTGAATATTTTGTGAATAAAATATATATTTTTTCTGAATTCTTTGGATATTGTGTGGAGGGTTTTCTTGTGATACAAATTTAATGGGGCTGTGGAATAATTGGAACAAAGGGGTTTATGTTTTATGTTTATTGTGTTGTGCTTATCATAGTTTTTATACTTATAAAATATTGATGGATGATTTAATGCAATAATGGATTAGTTATTTGATGTGTTTGGCGCTGGCCTATTGTGGTAGCTGGGGGCCACATATACAAACATTTTTGGGGATTGTTTGGGTGCATGGTCTTGGGGATACCCGGCCGGGCACAACACTATTGTTCAAGTATTAAGGTGTTGCAGGGTCTTGTCTTCGTTTTCTAACTACAAGGTTGGCTGATTCCATATCCCTGGAGCAACCTGATTTGGGATTCCCCGCTTTGAGAAATGCCCCCAACTCGCCCTGTATACTCACCTCGCCAGCGATCCCTCAGTGTATGCATGGACTGTAGCGGCATCCCTTGCTTGCCGCACCCTACACCAGGCATTGATGAATGGCTGCGGCAAATACAGCCCGATGGGAGTCAGCCCTCCATTCAGTTTAATAAGAGCAGATTACTACAGGTGAATGAAGCACTAGATGCTGATTGGAGGACAGCCCATGTGTGCATTGTGGGATCACTGGCAAGGTGAGTAATTAAGGAAACCCGGGGGCAATTAATAACATCAACCAGGTTTGGTTAGGGTGGCTAAATGTGGAGGCCACAAATTTAAAAAGTGGGGGGACATATTGTGGATTGCAAAACATAACATGATTCTTTACACGATTTTAAATATGTTCCATATTAAAGTGGACCTTCACCATGATTTATTGAAAAGCCCAAACCCTTAACAGATTCCACAGCATCTAAAATTAATATATTTTAAGTTTTTAGTCGCCTACTTATTATTCTTTCCCCCACCAGGCCGCAACTCTGTTCAGGACTTTAGGATACGGGTGCTGCCATCTTGACTCAGAAGCATCACACTTACTGAGGAGAGGAGAGCGGGATATAGTACAGGGGGGCGGGTCATAGCTATGCTTTGCTCAGACAGAGCAGAGCTGGGGTCAGGGAAAGGTCAGCAATCCCAGAATGCAGAGCGGCACAGTCAGAAGACACTTCCTGTTTGCAGGCTGCCTGATGTCCCATGAGCCGCCATCTTGAATGTTTAAAGGCTCATAACATGCAGTAGATGCAGGTAGGATGATATTTAAAGTGGACCAACACCCAGGGGGGATCGGCCCGGAAATCTATAAGATTCCCGGACCGATCAGATCCCTCCCCGCGGGGCATCCGAAATCGGGATGTCCCGCGGGGAGGAACCCCCCAGGAGGCCCACAATCCTCACCTTACCGGCGATCCAACGGCGCATGCGCGAGACGCGGCCGCGTCTCTCGCTTCCCTCTAGCAGGGCGCGCTCCCGCGCCGGCCGTTTTGTGAATGGCCAGCGCAGGAGCGCTCCCTGTTAGAGGGAAGCGAGAGACGCAGCCAATGACAGCGCTCTGGTATGCGCGTCCAAGCGGCTTTGGACGCGCATACCAGAGCTGCTCTGAGCGCTGTCATTGGCCAGACGAGGTCACGTGGGAGCGGGGAGAGTTGAGTTTTTGCGGCGATCGGGGGGGTTTCAGACAGCGGGGCACCCCCGATCGGGGTGCCCCACCTAAGTGGACCAACACCCAGGATAGTCAAAATCCTGGGTGTTGGTCCACTTTAATGTGAGCAATCTGTATGTACAGGGTGTGGGAAACATATAAGATAGACTCTTATTCAGGGTGAGGGTCCGGATTAATGTGAGCAATCTGTATGTTACAGGGTGTGGGAAACATATAAGATAGGCTCTTATTCAGAGTGAAGGACCGCTTTAAGACAAGTGATTGGCAAGTCAAAAGATAAAAAATAAATGCCAGTAGCGTACCTTGAATTGAGTCCCTCCAGTGCTGTGCTTCCTGTTATGTCTGTCTATTAGTAAGGAAATCACTTCCTCAATCGGTTTCAGTCTCCGCCCCCTGACCTAGTCCTTCAATTAACCTTCAGTGGGCCGAGAACGGAAACAGCCCCCCCTCCCCAGATGCCCCTGATTGGCGGCCTTTCTCTGCAGCTATGAAACCCTGCCCTCCTCCCTTCTCTCTGGTCACACTATGAGCTGGCAGGCTGGAGACGCTCTTAACCGGCAGCATCTATCACCCTCTTTTTCTGGTCACACTATGTGCTGGTAGCAGGGCGGGATTATGAGGAGGGCACAAGGGGGTCCCAGGGCCTCCACCACTTGCCCTGCAGAGGGGGCCTCCACCAACCTTTGGGTTATGGTCTGGTCCAGGTGTTTTTTCAGTCCTTGGTCTGACAGGCCGAGGGGCCGGCAACAAAGATATTGGAGGCAGTGGGGGCCCCTTTTTTGTTTAACTTTCCTGTATGTTGTTACTCTCGAATTGGGATGCCTGATGTGTGCACCCCCCCCCCCCCCCCCCAGTTCTTCCATTTCATTTCCTTTCCCATGGGGCAAGCTCGGACTGAAACCGAGCGCACTAATTGGCTAAGCTCACCGTTCAGCCAATCAGCGCACAAGATTTCACTTAGCTGCCTGCGGCTCTGCTTACGACCAAGCTGCCTGGGCGATTAAGCCGGTCAGGGCTGATGGGAGACGCTCACATCCCCCACTCAGCTTCTAGTTGTGGCGTGCTCGCGCCTCCCATTCAGAAAGGCTGGATGCGGGTACACGCATGGCTAGAGGTGAGCGGGCCTCCTCTATAAATCTACAATGTTTAGTCTTCAGAGGAGACGTCTAAGGGGGGACATGATTAACTTATAAATATATAAATGGCCCATACCAAACATACAAGGAGAAATTATTTCCAGTACAAGACAAGGGGGCATTCCCTCCATCTTGAAAAAAAAGATTCAATCTCCAGATACAATCATTTTTTCACACTATGAGCTGGCAGGCTGGAGACGCTCTTAACCGGCAGCATCTGTCACCCTCTTTTCTGGTCACACTATGTGCTGGCAGCAGGGCGGGATTATGAGGAGGGCACAAGTAACCGGAATGACAATATCAGTGCCCCGCTGTGTGGGTCACTGAGAGACGCGCGCCGGGTGCCGGCGGAGTGGCTCACGCGTTCCTCCTCCTGGAGACAACAAATGAAGCCAATGTTCAGATGCAGCCGCGCATCAAACACTCTTTCAATCTAAGGCCCTTATTTAACAAGGGATAGCGCCAGGTAGCGAATGGTGAGCGAACGGTAATGACGGTCACCGCCACGAGTACGCCGGCTCCCCTCCGCAATCACACATTTATCAAGCCAATCCTGCTTAGCGACTGACAGAGCGCCAGATAGCGAATCATTCATCATTATTCCAGCCTCACCCCACAGCGCCAGCGAGCGACCTTGAACAGCGACAGGTATGACCTCTCGTTACCTGGCGCTCTCCAATGCATTTCAATGGAGCAATCTTTAAATATTCTTAATTAATTGCTATTAATGTTTTTTTTTTTTTTTTTTTTTTTAAATGTCAAAAATTCTGTGACCACTTCTGCAATGTTAGATATTTTTTTTAAGGTACAAAAAAAAAAAAAATTGTGCAGAATTGATATTACAGGTCTGATATTAATGTATTCATATTACAAAATGTTTTGAAAAACATGTTTTGTTTTTTTTTTTCAAAAAATATGGTTGTTTGGGGGTTAAAAAACTACTTTTAACCCATCGCCGCCAGCGCTCTGGGGTTTAAACAAGCATTTCACTGCGTGAGCGTGATTTGTTAATGAATATGGTGGGAGCCGTTCGCTATGGCCATTCGCTGTCATGCGCTCCCATACAACGCGGAACCTGTCAAACAGCGACTCATAACCCAATAGTCGCTATCAACTACAGAACAACGGCCAAGCACAGCGACTACTAGCGGGCGCTCTGAAAATGCCGCTACTGTCGCTCATCTGTCGCTACCTGGCGCTATTAATGAATCGGCCTCCCCGTTTATTTATATATTCGAGGCAGCACCTGAACGGAGCGCAAC
This sequence comes from Gastrophryne carolinensis, assembly GCA_027917425.1. Classification (NCBI taxonomy): domain Eukaryota; kingdom Metazoa; phylum Chordata; class Amphibia; order Anura; family Microhylidae; genus Gastrophryne; species Gastrophryne carolinensis. The sequence continues at coordinate 629,129,227 of CM051234.1, read as the reverse complement.
GGCGTAGAACACTCCAGCACCATAGCGGGGATATAGGGAGCCAGTTTTCAAGGTATTTCAATATTGGTCTGAACATTGACTATTATTATTATTGCATACAATTGCACTGCCAGCTAGAAAATCGCTAACGCATATACTCTATACCCCTATAGGCTCTGAACAAACAGGATTCCTTCTATTTAAAATTTGAATGCGTGAGCAATAGCCTACAGCATATATTCTCATAAAGGCACGTGCATCTGAGCACACTTGGAGATATAGTAGCTATCATTACCATAATATATATACAGCTATATTCTGACTAGAGATGAGCGAACTTTTGAAAAATTCGATTCGACTGATTCGCCGAATTTTCTGACAAAAATAGTTTCGACCCGAATTTATTCGCGACGAATCGCTATTAAAAACGGCTATTTCTGAGCCTCCTAGAGCCTCAATAGGGTTGTAAACCATTTTGCCTTGCTGTAACAAGCACAGGATGCGTGCTGGGTTAGTTAAATAATACTCTAAATAAATATCACATGCAGATCAGAGGCATCGCTAATAGAATCGCAGAGCGGCACAATTGCAGAGAATTGAAGTGGCATCACTATGAGGGGCAGGAGCCCAAACATTGCTTTAAAGAGACACTGGAGTTGGCAGCAGCAGGAGCCCAAAAATTGGATGAATCACACCCTGGAGTTGCAAGCAGCAGCAGGAGCCCAAACATTGGCTGAAAGAGACACTGGAGTTGGCAGCAGCAGGAGCCCAAAAATTGACTGACACACCCTGTGTTTCAAGCAGCAGCAGCAGCAGCAGCAGGAGCCCACACATAGCTTGAAAGAGACACTGGAGTTGGCTGCAGGAGCCCAAAGATTGGATGAAACACACCCTGCAGTTGCAAGCAGCAGCAGCAGGAGCCCAAATATTACTTTAAAGAGACACTGGATTTGGCAGCAGGAGCCCAAAATTGGATGAATCACACCCTGGAGTCGGCAGCAGCAGCAGCAGCAGGAGCCCAAACATTACTTTAAAGAGACACTAGGGTTGGCTTCAGGAGCCCAAAAATTGGATGAATCACACCCTGGAGTTGGCAGCAGCAGCAGCAGCAGGAGCCCAAACATTACTTTAAAGAGACACTGGAGTTGGCTTCAGGAGCCCAAAAATTGGATGAATGACACCCTGGAGTTGGCAGCAGCAGGAGCCTAAACATTACTTTAAAGAGACACTGGAGTTGGCAGCAGGAGCCCAAAGATTGGATGAATCACACCCTGGAGTTGGCAGCAGCAGCAGCAGCCGCAGGAGCCCAAACATTACTTTAAAGAGACACTAGGGTTGGCTTCAGGAGCCCAAAAATTGGATGAATCACACCCTGGAGTTGGCAGCAGCAGCAGCAGGAGTTGGCTTCAGGAGCCCAAAAATTGGATGATTCACACCCTGCAGTTGCAAGCAGCAGCAGGAGCCCAAATATTACTTTAAAGAGACATTGGATTTGGCAGCAGTTGCCCAAAATTGGATGAATCACACCCTGGAGTTGGCAGCAGCAGCAGCAGGAGCCCAAACATTACTTTAAAGAGACACTGGGGTTGGCTTCAGGAGCCCAAAAATTGGATGAATCACACCCTGGAGTCGGCAGCAGCAGCAGCAGCAGCAGGAGCCCAAACATTACTTTAAAGAGACACTGGAGTTGGCTTCAGGAGCCCAAAAATTGGATGAATCACACCCTGGAGTTGGCAGCTGCAGGAGCCTAAACATTACTTTAAAGAGACACTGGAGTTGGCAGCAGGAGCCCAAAGATTGGATGAATCACACCCTGGAGTTGGCAGCAGCAGCAGCAGCCGCAGGAGCCCAAACATTACTTTAAAGAGACACTGGGGTTGGCTTCAGGAGCCCAAAAATTGGATGAATCACACCCTGGAGTTGGCAGCAGCAGCAGCAGGAGCCCAAACATTACTTTAAAGAGACACTGGAGTTGGCAGCAGGAGCCCAAAGATTGGATGAATCACACCCTGGAGTTGGCAGCAGCAGCAGCAGGAGCCCAAGCATTACTTTAAAGAGACACTGGGGTTGGCTTCAGGAGCCCAAAAATTGGATGAATCACACCCTGGAGTTGGCAGCAGCAGCAGCAGGAGCCCAAACATTACTTTAAAGAGACACTGGGGTTGGCTTCAGGAGCCCAAAAATTGGATGAATCACACCCTGGAGTTGGCAGCAGCAGCAGCAGGAGCCCAAACATTACTTTAAAGAGACACTGGAGTTGGCAGCAGGAGCCCAAATATTGGATGAATCACACCCAGGAGTTGGCAGCAGCAGCAGCAGCAGCAGGAGCCCAAGCATTACTTTAAAGAGACACTGGGGTTGGCTTCAGGAGCCCAAAAATTGGATGAATCACACCCTGGAGTTGTCAGCAGCAGCAGCAGCAGGAGCCCAAACATTACTTTAAAGAGACACTGGAGTTGGCTTCAGGAGCCCAAAAATTGGATGATTCACACCCTGGAGTTGGCAGCAGCAGGAGCCCAAACATTACTTTAAAGAGACACTGGAGTTGGCTTTAGGAGCCCAAAAATTGGATGATTCACACCCTGGAGTTGGCAGCAGCAGCAGCAGCAGCAGGAGCCCAAACATTACTTTAAAGAGACACTGGGGTTGGCTTCAGGAGCCCAAAAATTGGATGAATCACACCCTGGAGTTGGCAGCAGCAGGAGCCCAAACATTACTTTAAAGAGACACTGGAGTTGGCAGCAGGAGCCCAAAGATTGGATGAATCACACCCTGGAGTTGGCAGCAGCAGCAGCAGGAGCCCAAACATTACTTTAAAGAGACACTGGGGTTGGCTTCAGGAGCCCAAAAATTGGATGAATCACACCCTGGAGTTGGCAGCAGCAGCAGCAGGAGCCCAAACATTACTTTAAAGAGACACTGGAGTTGGCTTTAGGAGCCCAAAGATTGGATGAATCACACCCTGGAGTTGGCAGCAGCAGCAGCAGCCGCAGGAGCCCAAACATTACTTTAAAGAGACACTGGGGTTGGCTTCAGGAGCCCAAAAATTGGATGAATCACACCCTGGAGTTGGCAGCAGCAGCAGCAGGAGCCCAAACATTACTTTAAAGAGACACTGGAGTTGGCAGCAGGAGCCCAAAGATTGGATGAATCACACCCTGGAGTTGGCAGCAGCAGCAGCAGGAGCCCAAGCATTACTTTAAAGAGACACTGGGGTTGGCTTCAGGAGCCCAAAAATTGGATGAATCACACCCTGGAGTTGGCAGCAGCAGCAGCAGGAGCCCAAACATTTCTTTAAAGAGACACTGGAGTTGGCTTTAGGAGCCCAAAGATTGGATGAATCACACCCTGGAGTTGGCAGCAGCAGCAGCAGCCGCAGGAGCCCAAACATTACTTTAAAGAGACACTGGGGTTGGCTTCAGGAGCCCAAAAATTGGATGAATCACACCCTGGAGTTGGCAGCAGCAGCAGGAGCCCAAACATTACTTTAAAGAGACACTGGAGTTGGCAGCAGGAGCCCAAAGATTGGATGAATCACACCCTGGAGTTGGCAGCAGCAGCAGCAGGAGCCCAAGCATTACTTTAAAGAGACACTGGGGTTGGCTTCAGGAGCCCAAAAATTGGATGAATCACACCCTGGAGTTGTCAGCAGCAGCAGCAGCAGCAAGAGCCCAAACATTACTTTAAAGAGACACTGGAGTTGGCTTCAGGAGCCCAAAAATTGGATGATTCACACCCTGGAGTTGGCAGCAGCAGCAGGAGCCCAAACATTACTTTAAAGAGACACTGGGGTTGGCTTCAGGAGCCCACAAATTGAATGAATCACACCCTGGAGTTGGCAGCAGCAGCAGCAGGAGCCCAAACATTACTTTAAAGAGACACTGGAGTTGGCTTTAGGAGCCCAAAAATTGGATGATTCACACCCTGGAGTTGGCAGCAGCAGCAGCAGGAGCCCAAACATTACTTTAAAGAGACACTGGGGTTGGCTTCAGGAGCCCAAAAATTGGATGAATCACACCCTGGAGTTGGCGGCAGCAGCAGCAGCAGCAGCAGGAGCCCAAACATTACTTTAAAGAGACACTGGGGTTGGCTTCAGGAGCCCAAAAATTGGATGAATCACACCCTGGAGTTTGCAGCAGCAGCAGCAGGAGCCCAAATATTACATTAAAGAGACACTGGGGTTGGCTTCAGGAGCCCAAAAATTGGATGAATCACACCCTGGAGTTGGCAGCAGCAGCAGGAGCCCAAACATTACTTTAAAGAGACACTGGGGATGGCAGCAGGAGCCCAAAGATTGGATGAATCACACCCTGGAGTTGGCAGCAGCAGCAGGAGACCAAACATTACTTTAAAGAGACACTGGGGTTGGCTTCAGGAGCCCAAAAATTGGATGAATCACACCATGGAGTTGGCAGCAGCAGCAGGAGCCCAAACATTACTTTAAAGAGACACTGGGGTTGGCAGCAGGAGCCCAAAGATTGGATGAATCACACCCTGGAGTTGGCAGCAGCAGCAGCAGGAGCCCAAACACTACTTTAAAGAGACACTGGGGTTGGCAGAAGGAGCCCAAAGATTGGATGAATCACACCCTGAAGTTGGCAGCAGCAGCAGCGGGAGCCCAAACATTACTTTAAAGAGACACTGGAGTTGGCTTCAGGAGCCCAAAAATTGGATGATTCACACCCTGGAGTTGGCAGCAGCAGCAGCAGCAGGAGCCCAAACATTACTTTAAAGAGACACTGGGGTTGGCTTCAGGAGCCCAAAAATTGGATGAATCACACCCTGGAGTTGGCAGCAGCAGCAGCAGGAGCCCAAATATTACTTTAAAGAGACACTGGGGTTGGCTTCAGGAGCCCAAAAATTGGATGAATCACACCCTGGAGTTGGCAGCAGCAGCAGCAGGAGCCCAAACATTACTTTAAAGAGACACTGGAGTTGGCAGCAGGAGCCCAAAGATTGGATGAATCACACCCTGGAGTTGGCAGCAGCAGCAGCAGCCGCAGGAGCCCAAACATTACTTTAAAGAGACACTGGGGTTGGCTTCAGGAGCCCAAATATTGGATGAATCACACCCTGGAGTTGGCAGCAGCAGCAGCAGGAGCCCAAACATGACTTTAAAGAGACACTGGAGTTGGCAGCAGGAGCCCAAAGATTGGATGAATCACACCCTGGAGTTGGCAGCAGCAGCAGCAGCAGGAGCCCAAACATTACTTTAAAGAGACACTGGGGTTGGCTTCAGGAGCCCAAAAATTGGATGAATCACACCCTGGAGTTGGCAGCAGCAGCAGCAGGAGCCCAAACATTACTTTAAAGAGACACTGGGGTTGGCTTCAGGAGCCCAAAAATTGGATGAATCACACCCTGGAGTTGGCAGCAGCAGGAGCCCAAAAATTGGCCTAAAGACATAAATATGTTTTGCACCATTTGGAAAGTGTAAAACGTGGCACCATGCTGAGTCTAGTCGCATGCATCAGGCATTGGTGGGTGGAAATCCTGGCTGATCCATCCCTGATTCATTTTGACAAAGGTGAGTCTCTCCACATTTTTAGTTGACAGACGAGTTCTCCTCGCCGTAACTATGGCCCCCACCGCACTAAACACCCGCTCAGATGGCACGCTACTTGCCGGGCAGGACAGCTTTTCCAGGGCAAACTCTGGTAGTTGCGGCCACAAATCACGTTTGGCTGCCCAGAAGTCCAGCGGATCCTCAAGGTGTGTTGGCATGGTCATGTCAAAGTATGACATGACCTGCTGGTTCAGGTCCTGCTCCAGGTCTTCCTGCTGCTCATGATTAGCCTCACTATGCGGGTGTAGAAAGCTACTCATTAGTGACTGAAGACTGAGGCTGCTGCTGATGGAGCTGCTGCTGCTGCTCCTGCCAGCCCCCCCAGCAGCCATGACAGTGGAAGGTGAGCGCAGAGGTCACCTCGAGTCAGACCTGCTAGAGTATGGACCATGGCGCAGATAGGCATCGGCCAACTGCCTACGTAGAATGTAGTAGTTCAGTTCATCCTCCCTCTCGGTGGGTTTAAAAAATGCCCACATTTTGTGCCGGAAGCGAGGGTCCAATAAGGTGGACAGCCAGAAGTCATCCCGCCGACACATGGAAACAATTCTGGGGTCACTACGCAAGCACGTGAGCATGCTTCCTGCCATTTGCGCAAGTGACTCGGATGGACTACCTGTCTCCATCTCCACTGCATACTGCCACGGTGTGCCCGGGTCCTCTGTCTCGTCTTCCTCAAAAACCTCTAGCTCCTCTGGCTGCTTCTGCTCCTCCTCTCCTGTCTGCTGACTAGATAAACCAGCCATTTCACCAAGCCTAAACTGTGTTTCGCTGGGCAACTCCTCCTCCTCTTCCTCCTTCTCCTCCAGTTCAGCTCCAACGGGGTTCATGTGGCCGTAAGATGTAAACGCCATGTTTCCAGTGCCCTGACCAGCCATGGTTTCCAACATGTGCTGTAGTACATGAAGCAGTGGAATCACGTCGTTCATCCCGTAATCCTGCCGACTGACAAATAAAGTGGCTTCCTCAAAGGGCCTGAGCAAACGGCAGGTGTCACATATGAGCTGCCACTGGTTGACATTGAAGTTACACAGGGGAGTCCCCCTATCTGCTTGGATCATCAGGAAATCCATGATGGCTTTTCTCTGTTCATATAATCGGTCCAACATGTGAAGGGTGGAATTCCAATGGGTGGAAACATCGCAAATCAGACTATGTTGGGGGATACCGTTCTGACGCTGTAGCTCAAGAAGGGTGTGTTTGGCGGTGTATGAGTGGCTGAAGTGCATGCAAAGTTTCCTTAAAGTTGTTAGGATGTCTTGCAGATGGGGGGAACACTTCAGAAACCGCTTGACAACCAGATTGAGGACGTGAGCCATGCAGGGGGCATGGGTCAGGCTTCCTTGGCGCAGCGCAGACAAAATGTTCTTCCCATTGTCGGTAACCATGATTCCCATTTTAAGTTTTCTTGGAGTAAGCCATGTTGGGATTTCCTGATGAATACATTTAAGCAGTTCCTCCCCTGTGTGACTCCGTTCGCCAAGACAAACCATGTGAAGCACTGCGTGACACCTCCGTGCCCTGCACACATGGTAGACTGGAGGGGCACTGAGACTTGAGCCTACAGTGGAGGGTGAGGAGATGGCGGAGGATGAGGAGGCCGAGTCGCACAGTGTCACAGGCCCAACGGGCAGGGAGTGCGGAGGCCGAAGCGGCGTGACCTGCCCAAGTTGCTGCTGCAAAGGGACCACATTCACCCAGTGGGCCGTAAACGACATGTACTGTCCCTGACCGTAGTTACAGCTCCAGACGTCGGCGCTGCCATGCACTTTGCTACACACCGACAGGCTCAAGGACTGGCCCACCTTCTGTTCAACAAAAGTGTGCAGCGCTGGTACTGCCTTCTTGGCAAAGAAATGACGGCTTGGGACTCTCCACCTCGGCTCGGCACAAGCCATCAGTTCTCTGAAAGGTGCAGAGTCCACCACCTGAAAAGGGAGCGACTGCAGCACCAGCAACTTGGACAGGAGCACATTCAGCTTCTGTGCCGTAGGATGAGTGGGCGCATACTGCTGTCTCTTGGACATGGCTTCGCTGATGGATTGCTGGCGGGATGCATGACTTGGAGGAGGAGGAGGAGGAGCGACAGGGGATGGGTATGACGCACAGCTGCCTTCGGCTGAGGTGCTGGAGCCTTGGCTGGCAGAAATTGGGAGCGGCGTGCCACTCGGTGAGGAAGCAGTCTGGCCCACCTCTCCGGAGCCTAGGTTCTCCGAGGCCCCTTTATGGTGACGCTGCATATGTTGACGCAGGACCATGGTGCCAACATTTGGACCCTGGCCACGCTTCACCTTCTGCCTACATATCTTGCATGTGGCCATGTTACCCTCCTGCGGATGCTTCAGGAAAAACTGCCACACTGCCGAGTAGCTACTTTTCCCACCCCCTGGCCTCACTGATTCACTGCTGCTGTTGCCAACTACAGGAACCCCTGCTCCACTACCTCCCGATAAGGTAGACTGCCGCACAGCAGGTGCTCTACCCCGGCCCCGGCCGGCTCCAGCCTTTGGAATTGTGCCCCCATGCTGACTGCTACCACCTTGCTGCCTCAGCTGCTGACTCCGGGGCAACCTGTGCCCCTTTTCTCCTGATGATGATGATGATGATGAAGCCCCTTCATCACCCGGCTCCCAAGTGCGATTGGCTTCATCATCATCATCATCATCATCATCACCGAGTTGTGGCTGTAGCTCCCTGATCTTATCGGTTTCAGTGTCTGGCGCAGGAGCTGGAAAGCTCCCAACACCCACATCACTCTCTACATCACTATTTCTGTGCGGAGCTAAAGAAGGCACCTCCATTTCATGGCTGGCCAGTAGCTGCTGGCTGTCCTCCAGATGATCGTCCTCCTCACTAAAAAGTGGAGCTGAACCCAAAGCATGGGATACGTCGCTGGGGGAGGGAACGGCGTAGGACAGAGTCAGTGGGAGGACAGGGACTGCTCTCGGGGCATGCCAACTCAGGGTTGTGCCTGAGGAACCGACCGACCCTAGACTGGGGCTCTCAGACATAATTCGAGATGATGTAGTTGTTGATGAGCGCGTCAACCAATCTACCACGGCAGATGCGTTACTGGTGGAGACCCGACCGCTAGCAGATACTGGCAGATTAGGTCTCTCAGCGTGACTCCTGCTGCTACTGGCCCCCAGTCTGCTGCGACCTCTGCCTGCGGAATCTTGGCCTCTGCCACTCCTCTTTTCACTTCCAGGCACTTGTCTGCCCGACATAGTCTAACTGGCGTGGTAGTAGGTGATATTTTAAGAACCCCCAGGCAGTGGTGGGTCTATATGTAACAGAATATAATGCACACCAAAAGTGAGCAGTAACACTCAGCCTCCAACAGGCCTGCTTAGTGTAAATAAGAGAGCTGCTTAGTGTAAATAAAGAGGGGTATGGTATGTTACAGAATGGGATGCCCCAACAGCAGTGCACCTGGGAGCAGTAGTACTATGCACAGCAAAAGTGTCTTTATCAGGCCAAATTACTTTTAGAATAAGTGCAAAGGGTTATAGTAAATAGAGGCTGGTGTAGTCACAGAATGGGATGCCCCAACAGCAGTGCACATGGGAGCAGTAGTACTATGCACAGCAAAAGTGTCTTTATCAGGCCAAATTACTTTTAGAATAAGTGCAAAGGGTTATAGTAAATAGAGGCTGGTGTAGTCACAGAATGGGATGCCCCAACAGCAGTGCACCTGGGAGCAGTAGTACTATGCACAGCAAAAGTGTCTTTATCAGGCCAAATTACTTTTAGAATAAGTGCAAAGGGTTATAGTAAATAGAGGCTGGTGTAGTCACAGAATGGGATGCCCCAACAGCAGAGCACCTGGGAGCAGTAGTACTATGCAATGCAAAAGTGTCTTTATCAGGCCAAATTACTTTTAGGATAAGTGCAAAGGGTTATAGTAAATAGAGGCTGGTGTAGTCACAGAATGGGATGCCCCAACAGCAGAGCACCTGGGAGCAGTAGTACTATGCACAGCAAAAGTGTCTTTATCAGGCCAAATTACTTTTAGAATAAGTGCAAAGGGTTATAGTAAATAGAGGCTGGTGTAGTCACAGAATGGGATGCCCCAACAGCAGTGCACCTGGGAGCAGTAGTACTATGCACAGCAAAAGTGTCTTTATCAGGCCAAATTACTTTTAGAATAAGTGCAAAGGGTTATAGTAAATAGAGGCTGGTGTAGTCACAGAATGGGATGCCCCAACAGCAGAGCACCTGGGAGCAGTAGTACTATGCACAGCAAAAGTGTCTTTATCAGGCCAAATTACTTTTAGAATAAGTGCAAAGGGTTATAGTAAATAGAGGCTGGTGTAGTCACAGAATGGGATGCCCCAACAGCAGAGCACCTGGTAGCAGTAGTACTATGCACAGCAAAAGTGTCTTTATCAGGCCAAATTACTTTTAGAATAAGTGCAAAGGGTTATAGTAAATAGAGGCTGGTGTAGTCACAGAATGGGATGCCCCAACAGCAGTGCACCTGGTAGCAGTAGTACTATGCACAGCAAAAGTGTCTTTATCAGGCCAAATTACTTTTAGAATAAGTGCAAAGGGTTATAGTAAGTAGAGGCTGGTGTAGTCACAGAATGGGATGCCCCAACAGCAGTGCACCTGGGAGCAGTAGTACTATGCACAGCAAAAGTGTCTTTATCAGGCCAAATTACTTTTAGAATAAGTGCAAAGGGTTATAGTAAATAGAGGCTGGTGTAGTCACAGAATGGGATGCCCCAACAGCAGAGCACCTGGGAGCAGTAGTACTATGCACAGCAAAAGTGTCTTTATCAGGCCAAATTACTTTTAGAATAAGTGCAAAGGGTTATAGTAAATAGAGGCTGGTGTAGTCACAGAATGGGATGCCCCAACAGCAGAGCACCTGGGAGCAGTAGTACTATGCACAGCAAACGTGTCTTTATCAGGCCAAATTACTTTTAGAATAAGTGCAAAGGATTATAGTAAATAGAGGCTGGTGTAGTCACAGAATGGGATGCCCCAACAGCAGAGCACCTGGGAGCAGTAGTACTATGCAAAGCAACAGTGGTTAACCAGGGTGAAACAGCTAACAAAGCCAGTGACCCAGGCAGTAACACTCATGAAAACAAAAAAAAAATCCCTGTCACTGCATCCGTTTTTTTCCTACCTTTCCCTGCTTCTCCCTGACTTCCTGCCTGTCTCCCGCCTGTCTACTGGCTGTCTACTGGCTGTCCCTAACTCTCTACCTATCTCTCCCTGAATACAGTCTGCAGTGTCCTCCTGAGTCCTGGCTCTCACGAATGCAATAGACAAATGCGCAAAAGCAAGATGCCGCCGCCTTATATAGCGCTGTGACGTCACCGAGCTTGCTGGCTGCTGATAGGCTGCATGTGACTATCCCAGCATACACTGCCCCAGCTTACATGTCTGGACATGTCACGTAGACCATCCTAGAATGCCTGTCATTGAAATGAATGGATTTTAGAAAAAAACTTCGCTCGATCGAATCGCGGGGAAATTCGGATTCAATCTGAATCGAATTTGTCATGAAATTCGGATCGAATCCGGGTTCGTCCGGATCGATTCGCTCATCCCTAATTCTGACGTGCAGTGCTCTATCCTAATATCTCTATATGTGTTAGGACGTGTATATTATAATACAATAGAGAAACAAACAGGTCTTCCCTTCTTTTCAAGGTTCATTCAGCCACATAAAATTGTATCACCCCATCATCCTAGACTCAAATCTGAGCCTTATATTGCCATAAGACAGGTGGGTCACATTGCTAACATAATAACTAGAGATGAGCGAACTTCTTGAAAGATTTGCCGAATTTCCCCAAGAAATTCGGGTTCGCCCGAATCGAACTTTCACAAATCGCTCATCTGAAAAAAAAAATGCCGGCATGGTGGGAGCGGACAACGCTGACAACGTAGCCGGCCTGCCCGCTCCCACCATGCCGGCATTTTTTTTTTTATTATTTCAGGGAAAATTCGATCGGCACGAATCAAAAAAAATTCGGGTTCGTGCCGAATCGAATTTCCCCTGAAATTCGGAGCGAATCCCGGTTCGTCCGAACCGGTTCGCTCATCCCTAATAATAACACCCGGATGAATTTAATTGAATCAATCATCTTTTAACTACTCAGATGGTACCAACACATCTGTATATACTTAACTCAATCAATTATTACTTAATTACTGAGATAGTAGCAACGCTGAGCATTCCTGAATGACGTTATGCAAGGTTATACATGTTAAATAATACAATGTATGTTTATGTATTAGAAAGAAATGTTATATATGTTTATTGTATGTTTATTTATCTGCACATATATGATATTTAAGCGAAATTTGTTTTTGATAATTACAATAGGGCACTGAGGAAGCCATACTGGTGAAACATGTTTGCCCTGATCGTTTTGATCATCATATCAGTAAGCTCAAAGAATGAAAAATGCTGAGGCAATGAATTTTGAATTTATTTATTGTACATAATTAATAATTTATCAAAACAAAATCTGTATGATGCTGTATCAAATACATGATCAAATGTCTTTAATTTTATATATGTAATGTCTGAATCTGTAATGACCTGATTTTAAAGAATATGAAATAAATATAATTATACATTTTTTCTAAATACATTTTTGAGGTGTGGTGGGAACGCTAGGTCCTTATAGAATTTGGGGGTTGGACCTAACCCCAGCAATTCATTTTGCAGCAGTAATTTTCAATAGGACCTGCAATTCCAAACCCCCTCTATTTAAAGAGATATCAAAAAATATCTAAATATCCTTTTTTCGAGGAGGGTCGCTTATCCATCAGGAAAGACCACATTATATGTGATCTGCCCTGATATATAGTAACAATCATTTTTTACCATAAGAACTATAAATCTGTGAAACAGTCTCCCGCAGAAACTGGATACAGCAACAACAGCTTCAAAAAAATATTAGATGCTTTTGTTTTTAGGAAAATAACATTAACAGTTACTATTAGCTGTTATATGTAAATAATTTTAAAAGATCCAAAAAAATAGGATTTTGGCTGTAGATAACGAGTATGTTAATATGGGGTAGTGAGCATATGGACAACAGGAGTAAGTCCTTTCCTTTGAGTCCCCCTTCAACACCAGTTACCTTGGGCTCCCTTGGTTAAATCTATATAACTCCTAGTTCTATTGGTGTGATGGGCAGTTAGGATAGAGGCAGGACAGCCAAGACTCCAATATGGAGGGGCCCTGGTCTGGGATCTGCTGGTTGCCACAATATTGCAATTCCAAAAGAAATCTATGGGGGTTATTCATCAAGGGATAGCGCCAGGTAGCGCCTCGTAGCGGCAGGCAGCGTCTGGTGAACGCCAGGCGCTGTACGCAAAACTACATTTATGAAAGCTAATCTGGTGAGTGCTTCCAACAGCGCCATGTAGTGCCCGATTCATCATTACAGGCGGCTCAGCGTATAGCGCCGGCGCTCTAGCTTCCAGAGAGCCAGGTATCACCTGTCGCTACCTGACGCTCTCCCATACATTTCAATGGATGTTCATTTTCTTTTGCTCCAATTATTGTGTGACCTCGCCTGGCTGCAAACAAACACTTTTAGACACTTTTTTGACTTTTTATATTTTTATGCAGAATTGTCATTACAGGTCTGGCACTAAAGTGTTAATGTCACAATGTTTCAACAATGTCATTCCATGTGTTTTCGCTTTTACAGGTGGATATGTGTTCAAAAACAGACTTTAATCACACAGCGTCTGGCGCTCTATGCTATAGCGACCAGATCCAGAGTGTCGACGCTGTGTGTGTGTAGTTTTTTGATAAGTATGGTGTGGAGCGCCGAGTGCCAGACGCACTGAGCTGGCGCTACCTTTCGCTCCCTGCAGCGTTGTACTGTTGTTACAGCCCCCAACATACATCAAATTCATCAATGTCGGCCAGGTTACTACAGCGAGTGAGGCGTTCTGTCACAGCACCCGATACCCGCTTACAGCATCTGCTAGCGGTCGCTGTAAGCGCCGATATACAGACGCTCATCTGCCGATACCTGCCGTTAGTAGTGAATCAGCCTCTATGTATATGAACACCCAAATACTGAAGTTATGCAAAAATGTGACAGATTTTAATAAAGAAAATAGATAGTATAACAATGAAAAATACATAAAGTGAAAACAAACAATTATGTGAAGTATACAATAGAGTTGCAAGGTATATCCTAAATTTGCCCACTAGGTGGCACCAGAGTATACACTAACAGAGCTATTGTGTAATAGAGCAAAAGAGAGCAAATATTAATCATAACAGGAGATGGTAAATACCCAGATACAGAGAAAAGACACAATACGCCTCTGTATTGTTAAATATTGCATAAGAACAATACACCATAAAAAGTGAAACCAGCATATGAACAGGCAAATGAAGCAAAATTGTTAAGCAGTATACCTAATGGATGAAACACCAATGAACCCTCAACGCTTCGGTGTTTATACCTTCATCAGGAGGGAGAGGAGCTCTGTTACTGTATACCCTGGTGCCACCTAGTGGTCAAATTTAGGATATACCTTGCAACTCTATTGTATAGTTCACATCATTGTTTTCACTTTATGTATTTTTTTTATGGTGGGTTCACTTTATGTATTTTTTGCCGAGGAGATGTTGGCACCAGCTGTGGTGCCTCCCAGTCCACCGCCAGTCAAACGCCGTTGCACACCCCAAATTCAAGCCCTGCCAGTGGGTCCCCACCAGGAGGGTGGGGGACCCCGGCAGCTGCCCGCCTTGCGGGGTGCTGACGCCGGCCCTGCCTGCAGTGCTCCCCTAGGTCTGTACCACCCCGGCACCCACGAGCAACAGTACTAGGAGTTTGCAGTTCCGCCGCTTGCTCAGGTCAGCCCTGATCCATATGCCCTTGCAGTGGTGTATACCAGTGGTTCCCCCCATTCCAATGATACCTCCAGTGGGTTCTTAGTCACCCTAGATCCAGAGATCTGCTGCTCGGAAGTGTAATATCCTGTAATATCCTGGGTGAGGTGCATTGATTCGCAGGATGATTTGGAGCCTCGGTTCTCTGGATCCAAAGGGCAGGTGACTCACTGGAGGTGTCTTTGGAAAGAGGAGGACTTCAGTTATACACTACTGCAAGGTCATGTGGATCTTGCCCTCAGTACCTTCAGTTCAGGTACTGTTTCTCGACGGAACTGGGGTCTAAAAAATGTGGAGGGGCTTGTTCTACAGCTGAAGATCTCGGCTACATTCCCTTGGGCTTCCTTGCATCAATGGTCCCTGAGAACCGTGGCTCAGAGATGGAGCTCCCTGGGCGAGGTGCATCGATTCCCAGGGTGACCCACTTTGGAGCCCCAGTTCTCCAGGCTTAGGGGAGGCTAACAACCAACTGGAGGTGCCGAGGACAGTGCAGAGAGGTGGTGAGGACTGGAGCCGGTGGGGACAAGTGGTGGACAGCGCAGAGGACAGCACACACCTACTGACTCACCCACATACCTACCTGCCAACCCACCAACATACCATCTACCTGTCTACTGACCCATACACCCACCTACCTACTTATATACCTTCCTACTTACCCACCCCGACCTACCTACCAGCCTATCTACCTGCTGACTCAATCACCTACCTGGTGCAAAGGCATAATCATCAGAACCTGGAGCAGAGGTGGCAGTCACCCACCCAACTGCCGGTCTGCCCACTTGCCCACCTCCATACCTGCCCTACTACCTACCCAACCAATCACTTATCTACGGCTTATATATCTATATGTCTACTGACCAACCTGCCTACCTATCCTAATTTCCTATCTAATAGGAATTCCTATCTAAATTTCCACATACTCCTCTATCTGACTACCCCCCTAACTGTTAGTGTGAAAGGCCAGACATAGTTACACACCTGCCACTGTTATGTAAAAATACTGTTTTAAGCCTATTGGAGAGCATTGAACTGCCCTTATCAGTGCACACCACATACGTACATCTGAGAGTTGCACCATTTTTTTTGAAAAGCCTAGACACAGCTGCCCAAAAACATAGTGCTCTGGCTTTTCTACCAAAACCTTGTTTTAAAGCTTGCTGCAGTGCATTTATCTGGCTCTCGCCAGGGTCATCCCATTTAAGGGCATCTGAGAGTTTTTGCATTTGGTTTTATGCCCAGGTCTTGAAAGCCTAGTTAGTGTTAAAGGCCACACCCCTGGCCAAAAATATCCACCTCTTGCTTTTCTACTAAAACCTTGTTTTAGAGCTTGCTGTAATGTATTTAACTGACCCTTACCAGGGCCATCTCATTTTTTATTTCAATATTTATATTAGGTTTTCAACAATACAGGTATGCAAGACATGTAGCTAATGCAGCCATCCCACGCAGGGGAGGTAGAAAAGTTATCAATTTGTGTTACACAAAGTTGTACCTTAGCCGTATTTGTATTTTGACAACCTACAGAATATTTAAGAAAAAAAGAAGAGCAAGGGAGGCACAACACCAACCAACCAGCAACCAATACAGTTTTCAACATGCCCTGTTCCATGTTTGAGACCGTGCAGGTTGCGGAACCAACCGGCACCCACAACATGCACTATTGCCAGCACACCTGTTATCATGTAACCTCTATGTTGAGCGTATTAAGGTGTGTCTTGGTCTATTGAACATAGCTAAGTTCATGGACAGGAAGAGACTGTTGAAAACATTTAGGACCATAAAATTACAGAAAAGGAAAAAAGGGACGAAGTTTAAAGGAACGAGGTAGAGAAAGAAGACATACTAGGGGGGGAGGGGGGGTTCCCATACCGAAAGAAATTTTTCGTGGGAGTGGGGTCATCTCATTTAAGGGCATTTGAGAGTTTTTGCATTTGGTTTTATGCCCAGATCTTGAAATCCTAGTTAGTGTTAAAGTGGACCAACACCCAGGATTTTGACTATCCTGGGTTTTGGTCCACTTCGGCGGGGCACCCCGATCGGGGGTGCCCGGCTGTGTGAAACCCCCCAGAAACCCCGAAAAACTCACCTCTCCTCGCTCCCACGTGACCGCCGCTGCCAATCCCCGCCGACGGTCAAGCGGGAGGCAGCGACTGACAAGAGAACGCACCCGCCGCCGCCTCCCGCGCGTCACTCTTACAGGTAGAGGGACGCTCGGTAGGCGGCGGGCGCCGCTGGATCATGGATAAGGTAGGGATTTAGGGGTTTCTGGGGGGTTTCACACAGCGGGGCACCCCCGATCGCGGTGCCCCGCAGTCAGGGGTCTGATCGGTCCGGCAATCTTATAGATTCCCGGGCCGATCATGGGAGGGTGTTGGTCCACTTTAAAGGCCACACACCTGCCCAAAAATATAGTGCTCTTGCTTTTCATCCAAGGCAATACTAAACGATTCGTGAGAAGTACAATTAATATGAAATGGTAACTAGATGTTATTTAGAACTACCAGCAGAGGGCAGCGGTACCTGAATTCAATTACCTCAATTCAATAAGAGTTGAAAAATAAATCTCATGGTTCGAGAAAAAAACTGTTACTGTTACTGAATTACCAGTTAGGAAAACAATAAAAGTTAATGATACTTTTTACTACAGTGTAAAAAGGATTAAAAAGTTCTCTGCTTTTCTTAGGAGTAAAAAAGTGCCACTGGGGTCATTTCAGAGCCTGGGGAGAAAACTCACTTCTTAATTAGAAGAGAAAACTGCCATTCACTTTCATTGTCTACCGGTTGTAAATTTTCACCTGACTTTGAATCAGCTCCAAGGCAGGCAATGCCAATGAATGGCAATTTTCTTTCCTAAAAGAGAAGTGCATTTACTCACTATGCTCTTAATCAATCCCAATGAATTTCAATGTTCCCCTAGCTGGTGATTCAGTAACAGTACAATTCTCAGCCTTTTTTATCTCATTAAAGGAGCACTATCGCGAAAAAATGCCCCAATTATAAAAATCCATATAAATATGCTGGATGGAGGGAGGAGGGGTCACTTATACGTCTGGTATCGAGAAATATCCAGCCAGGCTTGTTTTTTTTATTTTAATGTAAGGAAGGGGACATCTCGGGTGACAGACTCTGTCACCCCTCATAGACTAAACCTATAATCCCAGGATTTTTTCCTACCAGGGAAAGAAAACCAAAAGCTTGGCGGGAGTTTTAATCAGCTCGGTTGTATAAAAGACCCCTCCTCTCATTTGCCATTGTGTTTAAATGGATTTTTATTATTACACAATTTCGCGATAGAGCTCCTTTAAGTGATTTTTTTCCTATCATGAGAATTTTTTAACCCTTATTGAATTAAGTCCAATGGCTGCTTTAATATCAATACACCAGTCTTAAAGGAGTCACAGTACTCAACCCTGTTAGCTTGCAGACAAACCTATAATCTGTCTCTAAATCTGGTTAAAAACAGAAGGCTCAGTCTACACACATCTGCAGAAGTATGTGGAAGCTGCTCCACCAAGTGACAAGGTGCCTCTGTGAGGTGCAGTCCTAACTCTAATCTCTGAGAGCTCCCTTTGGGACATACATATATTGGAAGCAGCTTACCTGAGGTTGCCCTATAACCTCAAGTGCAGCATATGGGGTGGAAGGGTTGAAGGCCTTGCAGTACAACCTAGTCCCCCGTGGTCTGTTTCTGTACTGTTTCTGGTTAATTCAACCCCAGGGGGTTACATTTGTTCTGATATCAGTTAGGCACTATCCTGAACGCAGATAGACTTTTAATGGTATCGAATAAAAGGACTTTTTCTTTCTCTACTACTACGTGGCTGGCTTATTCTACGTCTTTTGGATTTCTGCCAAGTTTGGAGGTGACCACTCTAGCCTTGCCCGAAGAGTGAAGCTTCTTGTATTTCCTGATATTTGGCTGGCCTTTCTTCCTTTCAAGACTTTTTCTCAAGTTGGGGCTTCCAGGGAACTCTATAAGTTTATAATACAAATTGAACCTCATATCATCTCCACCAGTATAAGATCTCTGGTATATTCATGTTTGCTCATTATGAACTTTTTATATAAGTTCTGATCGGCTGATTGACACTTGTTTGTTTGTTTTGTATATGCTTCAATACAACACTTGATACTTTTTTTAACAAAAAATGTTGGTGTGGTGGGCATTACTGATTTTGGACATTTGGTATCCACATGTCTGGTGGGGTAACCAGACACGGTATTTTGCATATATATCAGATTATACATAGAATCCTAAAGTGTGCTGAGGCCTACTTAAATTAATACTTCTGTAACAATTACCTTTGCCTGAAATGTGACTTTACTTATTGGGTTTGTGGTGTGGTGCTGGCTAATCTGGTGGCAGGAGATTTTTTTACCTTGTCCTGAGTCTCAACTATAAACTGCCACAGAGAGTCTCATGGGACAGTCTTCGGGTGAACTCCTTGCTGACTTATTACTGCCATTACCTGGACTGTTACTTTACTTTCCAGTTGGTTGAGCCATTATGGGGCAAATCTGTGCCACAAAGCAGCAGAGAACTGTGATAATAATTATCAGGAAACATGAAGGTAAGGAAAGAAAAAAGGTCATTTTTTCACTAGCACAGAATGTGGGGCTTATTAGAACTATGGATTCTTTATGTTGACTGTCTCATCCTATTGCCTGTTTGATATCTCCATGGAGACCCGTGCTGGCTACGTGGTGACCTCCGTCCCCTCCGTCCCTCCTACGGCCACAGCACACACGCTATTAGCAGCGTTGGTGTGTGGGGGGTGGGGCCATGACGTCACCAGACGGCCGTATCGCTCTGATTGGAGCACGGAGCACGGCTGTGTGAGAGCGTGCAGGCGGCTTCTGGCCGGGGCCGTGCTGCGCGCCCGAACGCGTGTTCAGTGATTACAGGTGAGTCTCTATTTATAGGGGCAATAGGATGGGGTATTCCTCTATACCTTGATAAAGTGGTCTGTGAGCGGGGGGGGCCACGAAACGCGCTGGGGGATCGCTACTTGACCTGGGCATTCCTGGGGGACACTCAGAATTACACACTCAGGTGATGTGTATGCTTTCAAATTGATTGTTGTATTTTATATTTGAGTCTATTTTTCCTTTTTTTTTCTTGCCACATTTTGTATTTTTAATATTACATTTGCACAGAAGCACTTATGCACTTTGGATTGATTGTAATATGAGCACTGAAGTATTATAATTATGGGATTGGATATGGGTAAAACTGGGATGCCGCTGGGAGTGTACGGTCTAGTTTTATATGTTTTTTTAATTGTTTGTAATGTGATTTATGTGGGTAATTATTAACAAATAAATCTACGAATTCATGATATATATTTAGTTGATTTATTTATTGCTGTGGAGGAGGTGCGGTGTTTTGGAGCTATTTTGGGTGAACTGCTGGATTCACCATTAAAATACTAGGATTCCAATTTAGGACAGAGATAGGCCCTTATTTAACAAGGGATAGCGCCAGGTAGCGAATGGTGAGCGAACGGTAATGACTCTCACCGCCACGAGAACGCCGGCTCCCCTCCGCAATCACACATTTTTCAAGCCGATCCTGCTTAGCGACTGACAGAGCGCCAGATAGCGAATCATTCATCATTATTCCAGCCTCACCCCACAGCGCCAGCGAGCGACCTTGAACAGCGACAGGTATGACCTCTTGCTACCTGGCGCTCTCCAATGCATTTCAATGGAGCAATCTTTAAATATTCATAATTAATTGCTATTAATGTTCCTCCGTGCGCCCCTCTGACAGTGCGTGCGCCCACGCCGGCCATTCACAAACGACCGGCACGGGCCGATGAGCTAAGTTTTTGGGGGGTTTTGGGGGGGGTCCCTCACCGCGGGACATCCCGATCTCGGATGTCCCGTGGTGAGGGAGGTGATCGGCCCGGGAATCTTATAGATTCCCGGGCCGATCACCCCTGGGTGACGGTCCACTTTAAGGGCATATCGGCCTTTTGTGGATGTTGATGATCTAATCAAATTACGTGTCTGATAACACTCTCGCGCTGGGAGGAGTGATGGAATATTGATTTGGCCTTTTATGGTTATGTATTGTTCAAGATATTGATCTGGTAAGGATATGCACAAACGGGTGACAGAAGCACGAAAAATACAAGTCTGCACATGCACTTTGGGACGTGGTCAAAATATAGCATTTTGAATTGAGATACAGATTTTCTATGCTTTCATGTGCTGAGGAATACCTTAAAGAGTGGACATTATTTATATATGTTTGGAATAATATTATCAAGCTCTGTGTTTTTTATTTGTATTTACATTTGGATAGGTCTTGATGCCTTAAGGCTACCTGAAAAAAAGGCTTTTAGCTGCAACATTTTGAAAAGTGAAAGGCAAGCTGAATCATTACTAATGCCAGGTAGCGACAGTTAAGCGCCTGTAGAGCGGATTTCAGAGCGACCGTTAGTAGTCGCTATGCTCGGCCACGGATCATTGTTTTAGAGCGCCTCAGTCGCTGTCCGGCATTGATGAATATTATGTGTGAGTCGCAGTACTACGCTGTATGGGAGCGACTGACTCGCACCACATTCATCAAAAAATCAGCCTCAAACATTGCCGGCGCTCTAAATCATGTAGTTGTAGCCCATAGTGCCAGAAGATGTGTGAATATAGGCTGTTTTTGAACATGTATCCACTAGTAACAAAGCGAAAACATAAGGAATTACATTGTTATTACATTGTAACATGAACCCTTTAATACCAGACATGTAAGGACTATTCTGCATAAAAATATTATTAATCAAAAAAGTTTTTAAAAATGTCATTTTCTTGCCCAGAATACATGTCAGAAGGCTTGAGAATTTTTTTAAGGGAAAAAAAAAATTGGAATCAGGAAAGGGATTTAAGGATCGTCCATAGAAATGTATAGGAGAGCGCCAGGTAGCGACAGGTTAGACTTGGCGCTCTGCAAGGCTGAACGCCGGTGCTGTACGCTGAGCATGGGATAATGATGAATCGGACGCTACATGGCGTTGTTCTAGTCGCTCACCAGATTCGGCTTCATAAATGTGTAATTGCGTGCAGTGTCCGGCGTTCAACTGCCGCTACCTGGCGCTGCTTGCTGCTGTACAGGCACTACCCGGCGCTATCCCTTCATGAATAAGGCCCTAAGTAAGCATCTAACTTACCATCTTGGTATGTAGGAACAAAGCCCTAATATTTCTTAGCCATAAGTTCCCTGGATGACAGGTTCACCACTAGCGAGCTTGCACTGTTTGGCTCAGAGTTTTTTACCTTTTCTGACGATTTTCTTTCTCTTTTTTTGTCTTTTACTTTCTCTTTTGTCAAATCGGACCTGGCGCCTGTTGCCTAAAAAAAAGGTGAAGCGGAGGAAGTGGAAGCACTGCTATCGGAATGAGATTGTTGGTTCTGGGGGGGTTATTGACTGAAATCATCTGCGGTTGGTGTCTCGCCAGGTGTATACCCTCCCCTCCTGGTAATCAAGGATGTCACGTCTGTATTTATTTAATTTAAACCCCCTGACAGTCCTAGAAAAATAGAGAAAAACTTCCAAAAATGTCATATGATCCTCCATTAGCATGGGCAGCTCCAGACACAAATAGGCTGATTCATTACTAGCGGCAGATGAGCGTCTGTACAGCGGCGCTAAGAGCAAATGCTACTATACGCTGTGATCGGCTATCGGGCGCTGTAACAGAGCACCTCAGTCGCTGTAGTAACCTGGCCGGCATTGATGAATGAGATGTTTGTTGGGCATGAATTGACATTGTTGTAACATTGTGACCTTAATACTTTAATGCCAGACCTGTAATGACAATTCTGCAAAAAAATATAAAAAAGCTAAAAAAGTTTTCAAAAATGACTCTTTCTAGGCCAGGAGAGGCCACACAATCTAACCCTGGCGCTGTTAGAGTTGCTCACCAGAATCGCCTTCATAAATATGGTAATGCGTACAGCGCCCGGCATTCACCAGACGCTACCTGCCGCTATCCCTTGATGAATAAACCCCAAAGTGCAGGGTTTGGGGTCCTGGCACACAGTGAGTGGGATCTTGGCATGCAGTGTATGGGATCCTGGCACACAGGGTATGGGATCCTGGCATGCAGTGTATGGGATCCTGGCACACAGGGTATGGGATCCTGGCATGCAGTGTATGGGATCCTGGCACACAGGGTATGGGATCCTGGCATGCAGTGTATGGGATCCTGGCAGACAGGGTATGGGATTCTGGCACACAGGGTATGGGATCCTGGCATGCAGTGTGTGGGATCCTGGCATGCAGTGTATGGGATCCTGGCACACAGGGTATGGGATCCTGGCACGCAGTGTGTGAGTTCCTGGCATGCAGGGTATGGGATCCTGGCACACAGTGTATGGGATCCTGGCATGCAGGGTATGGGATCCTGGCACACAGGGTATGGGATCCTGGCACACAGGGTATGGGATCCTGGCACGCAGGGTATGGGATCCTGGCACACAGGGTATGGGATCCTGGCACGCAGTGTGTGGGATCCTGGCACACAGTGTATGGGATGCAGGCACACAGGGTATGGGATGCTGGCACGCAGGGTATGGGATCCTGGCACGCAGTGTGTGGGATCCTGGCATGCAGGGTATGGGATCCTGGCACACAGGGTATGGGATCCTGGCACACAGGGTATGGGATCCTGGCACGCAGTGTGTGGGATCCTGGCACACAGTGTATGGGATGCAGGCACACAGGGTATGGGATGCTGGCACGCAGGGTATGGGATCCTGGCACGCAGTGTGTGGGATCCTGGCATGCAGGGTATGGGATCCTGGCACACAGGGTATGGGATCCTGGCACACAGGGTATGGGATCCTGGCACGCAGTGTGTGGGATCCTGGCACACAGTGTATGGGATGCAGGCACACAGGGTATGGGATCCTGGCACGCAGTGTGTGGGATCCTGGCACACAGTGTATGGGATGCAGGCACACAGGGTATGGGATGCTGGCATGCAGGGTATGGGATCCTGCCACGCAGGGTATGGGATCCTGGCACACAGGGTATGGGATCCTGCCACGCAGGGTATGGGATCCTGGCACACAGGGTATGGGATCCTGGCACGCAATGTGTGGGATCCTGGCACACAGGGTATGGGATCCTGGCACGCAGTGTATGTGATTCTGGCACACAGGGTATGGGATACTGGCATGCAGTGTGTGGGATCCTGGCACACAGTGTGTGGGATCCTGGCACGCAGGGTATGGGATCCTGGCACACAGGGAATGGGATCCTGGCATGCAGGGTATGGGATCCTAGCACACAGGGTATGGGATGCTGGCACGCAGTGTGTGGGATCCTGGCACGCGGGGTATGGGATCCTGGCATGCAGTGTATGTGATTCTGGCATGCAGTGTGTGGGATCCTGGCACACAGTGTGTGGGATCCTGGCATGCAGGGTATGGGATCCTGGCACACAGGGAATGGGATCCTGGCATGCAGGGTATGGGATCCTGGCACACAGGGTATGGGATCCTGACACGCATTGTGTGGGATCCTGGCACACAGTGTGTGGGATCCTGGCACACAGGGTATGGGATCCTGACACGCAGTGTGTGGGATCCTGGCATGCAGTGTATGGGATCCTGGCACACAGGGTATGGGATTCTGGCGCACAGGGTATGGGATTCTGGCACACAGGGTATGGGATCCTGGCACACAGGGTATGGGATGCTGGCACGCAATGTGTGGGATCCTGGCACGCAGTGTATGGGATCCTGGCACACAGGGTATGGGATGCAGGCACACAGGGTATGGGATCCTGGCACACAGGGTATGGGATCCTGGCACGCAATGTGTGGGATCCTGGCACGAAGTGTATGGGATCCTGGCACACAGGGTATGGGATGCTGGCACGCAGTGTGTGGGATCCTGGCACGCAGTGTATGGGATCCTGGCACGCAGTGTATGGGATCCTGGCACGCAGTGTGTGGGATCCTGGCACACAGGGTATGGGATCCTGGCACGCAGTGTGTGGGATTCTGGCATGCAGGGTATGGGATCCTGGCACGCAGGGTATGGGATCCTGGCATGCAGGGTATGGGATCCTGGCACGCAGTGTGTGGGATCCTGGCATGCAGGGTATGGGATCCTGGCACGCAGTGTGTGGGATCCTGGCACACAGTGTATGGGATCCTGGCACGCAGTGTATGGGATCCTGGCACGCAGTGTGTGGGATCCTGGCACACAGGGTATGGGATCCTGGCACGCAGTGTGTGGGATTCTGGCATGCAGGGTATGGGATCCTGGCACGCAGGGTATGGGATCCTGGCATGCAGGGTATGGGATCCTGGCACGCAGTGTGTGGGATCCTGGCATGCAGGGTATGGGATCCTGGCATGCAGGGTATGGGATCCTGGCACGCAGTGTGTGGGATCCTGGCACACAGGGTATGGGATCCTGGCACGCAGTGTATGGGATCCTGGCACGCAGTGTGTGGGATCCTGGCACACAGGGTATGGGATGCTGGCATGCAGGGTATGGGATCATGGCATGCAGGGTATGGGATCCTGGCACGCAGGGTATGGGATCCTGGCATGCAGGGTATGGGATCCTGGCACGCAGTGTGTGGGATCCTGGCATGCAGGGTATGGGATCCTGATGCGCGGGGTATGGGATCCTGGCACGCAGTGTGTGGGATCCTGGCACACAGGGTATGGGATCCTGGCACGCAGGGTATGGGATCCTGGCACACAGGGTATGGGATCCTGACACGCATTGTGTGGGATCCTGGCACACAGTGTATGGGATTCTGGCACACAGGGTATGGGATCCTGGCACACAGGGTATGGGATCCTGACACGCAGTGTGTGGGATCCTGGCATGCAGTGTATGGGATCCTGGCACACAGGGTATGGGATTCTGGCGCACAGGGTATGGGATTCTGGCACACAGGGTATGGGATCCTGGCACACAGGGTATGGGATGCTGGCACGCAATGTGTGGGATCCTGGCACGCAGTGTATGGGATCCTGGCACACAGGGTATGGGATGCAGGCACACAGGGTATGGGATCCTGGCACACAGGGTATGGGATCCTGGCACGCAATGTGTGGGATCCTGGCACGCAGTGTATGGGATCCTGGCACACAGGGTATGGGATGCTGGCACGCAGTGTGTGGGATCCTGGCACGCGGGGTATGGGATCCTGGCACACAGTGTATGGGATCCTGGCACGCGGGGTATGGGATCCTGGCACGCAGTGTATGGGATCCTGGCACGCAGTGTGTGGGATCCTGGCACACAGGGTATGGGATCCTGGCATGCAGGGTATGGGATCCTGGCACGCAGGGTATGGGATCCTGGCATGCAGGGTATGGGATCATGGCATGCAGGGTATGGGATCCTGGCACGCAGTGTGTGGGATTCTGGCATGCAGGGTATGGGATCATGGCATGCAGGGTATGGGATCCTGGCACGCAGGGTATGGGATCCTGGCATGCAGGGTATGGGATCCTGGCACGCAGTGTGTGGGATCCTGGCATGCAGGGTATGGGATCCTGGCATGCAGGGTATGGGATCCTGGCACGCAGTGTGTGGGATCCTGGCATGCAGGGTATGGGATCCTGATGCGCAGGGTATGGGATCCTGGCACGCAGTGTGTGGGATCCTGGCACACAGGGTATGGGATCCTGGCACGCAGTGTATGGGATCCTGGCACGCAGTGTGTGGGATCCTGGCACACAGGGTATGGGATGCTGGCATGCAGGGTATGGGATCATGGCATGCAGGGTATGGGATCCTGGCACGCAGGGTATGGGATCCTGGCATGCAGGGTATGGGATCCTGGCACGCAGTGTGTGGGATCCTGGCATGCAGGGTATGGGATCCTGATGCGCGGGGTATGGGATCCTGGCACGCAGTGTGTGGGATCCTGGCACACAGGGTATGGGATCCTGGAACGCAGGGTGTGGGATCCTGGCACACAGGGTATGGGATCCTGGAACGCAGGGTGTGGGATCCTGGAACGCAGGGTGTGGGATCCTGGCACACAGGGTATGGGATCCTGGAACGCAGGGTATGGGATCCTGGCACACAGGGTATGGGATCCTGGAACGCAGGGTGTGGGATCCTGGCATGCAGGGTATTACGTACAGCGCCCAGCTCTCACCAGACGCTGCCTGCTGCTACAAGGCACTACCTGCCGCTATCCCTTGATGAATAAACCCCAAGGTGCAGGGTGTGGGATCCTGGCATGCAGGGTATGGGATCATGGCACGCAGTGTGTGGGATCCTGGCACGCAGTGTATGGGATCATGGCACGCAGTGTGTGGGATCCTGGCACGCAGGGTATGGGATCATGACACGCAGTGTATGGGATCCTGGCATGCAGTGTGTGAGATCCTGGCATGCAGGGTGTGGAATCCTGGCACACAGGGTATGGGATCCTGGCATGCAGGGTATGGGATCCTGGCATGCAGTGTATGGGATCCTGGCACACAGGGTATGAGATCCGGGCATGCAGGGTATGGGATCATGGCACGCAGTGTATGGGATCCTGGCACGCAGGGTATGGGATGCTGGCACGCAATGTGTGGGATCCTGGCATGCAGGGTATGGGATCCTGGCACACAGGGTATGGGATGCTGGCACGCAATGTGTGGGATCCTGGCACGCAGTGTATGGGATCCTGGCACACAGGGTATGGGATGCAGGCACACAGGGTATGGGATCCTGGCACGCAATGTGTGGGATCCTGGCACGCAGTGTATGGGATCCTGGCACACAGTGTATGGGATGCTGGCACGCAGTGTGTGGGATCCTGGCACGCGGGGTATGGGATCCTGGCACACAGGGTATGGGATCCTGGCACGCGGGGTATGGGATCCTGGCACGCAGTGTATGGGATCCTGGCACGCAGTGTGTGGGATCCTGGCACACAGGGTATGGGATGCTGGCATGCAGGGTATGGGATCATGGCATGCAGGGTATGGGATCCTGGCACGCAGTGTGTGGGATCCTGGCATGCAGGGTATGGGATCCTGATGCGCGGGGTATGGGATCCTGGCACGCAGTGTATGGGATCCTGGCACGCAGGCCTGCTGCTACAAGGCACTACCTGCCGCTATCCCTTGATGAATAAACCCCAAGGTGCAGGGTGTGGGATCCTGGCATGCAGGGTATGGCATGCAGTGTGTGGGATCCTGGCACGCAGTGTATGGGATCATGGCACGCAGTGTGTGGGATCCTGGCACGCAGGGTATGGGATCATGGCACGCAGTGTATGGGATCCTGGCATGCAGTGTGTGAGATCCTGGCATGCAGGGTATGGGATCCTGGCACGCAGTGTGTGGGATCCTGGCACACAGGGTATGGGATCCTGGCATGCAGGGTATGGGATCATAGCATGCAGTGTATGGGATCCTGGCACACAGGGTATGAGATCCGGGCATGCAGGGTATGGGATCATGGCACGCAGTGTATGGGATCCTGGCACGCAGGGTATGGGATCCTGGCACACAGGGTATGGGATCCTGGCATGCAAGGTATAGGATCCTGGTGCGCAGGGTATGGGATCCTGGCACGCAGAGTGTGGGATCCTGGCACGCAGGGTGTGGGATCCTGGTGCGCATGGTATAGGATCCTGGCACGCAGGGTATGGGATCCTGGCACGCAGTGTATGGGATCCTGGCACAGCGCCCAGCTCTCACCAGACGCTGCCTGCTGCTACAAGGCACTACCTGCCGCTATCCCTTGATGAATAAACCCCAAGGTGCAGGGTGTGGGATCCTGGCATGCAGGGTATGGGATCATGGCACGCAGTGTGTGGGATCCTGGCACGCAGTGTATGGGATCATGGCACGCAGTGTTTGGGATCCTGGCACGCAGGGTATGGGATCATGGCACGCAGTGTATGGGATCCTGGCATGCAGTGTGTGAGATCCTGGCATGCAGGGTGTGGAATCCTGGCACACAGGGTATGGGATCCTGGCATGCAGGGTATGGGATCCTGGCATGCAGTGTATGGGATCCTGGCACACAGGGTATGAGATCCGGACATGCAGGGTATGGGATCATGGCACGCAGTGTATGGGATCCTGGCACACAGGGTATGGGATCCTGGCACGCAGGGTATGGGATCCTGGCGCGCAGGGTATTAGATCCTGGCACTCAGGGTATGGGATCTTGGCACACAGGGTATGGGATCCTGGCACGCAGGGTATGGGATCCTGACACACAGGGTATAGGATCCTGGCACGCAGTATGTGGGATCCTGGCATGCAGGGTATGGGATCCTGGCACGCAGGGTATGGGATCCTGGCGCGCAGGGTATTAGATCCTGGCACTCAGGGTATGGGATCCTGGCACACAGGGTATGGGATCCTGGCACGCAGGGTATGGGATCCTGACACACAGGGTATAGGATCCTGGCACGCAGTATGTGGGATCCTGGCATGCAGGGTATGGGATCCTGGAGCGCAGGGTATTAGATCCTGGCACTCAGGGTATGGGATCCTGGCACACAGGGTATGGGATCCTGGCACGCAGGGTATGGGATCCTGGCACACAGGGTATGGGATCCTGGCACGCAGTATGTGGGATCCTGGCATGCAGCGTATTGCGTACAGTGCCCAGCGTTCACCAGACGCTGCCTGCCGCTACAAGGCACTACCTGCCGCTATCCCTTGATGAATACACCCCAAAGTGCAGGGTGTGGGACCTTGGCACACAGGGTATGGGATCCTGGCATGTAGTGTATGGGATTCTGGCACACAGGGTATGGGATGCTGGCACACAGGGTATGGGATCCTGGCACACAGGGTATGGGATCCTGGCACGCAGTGTGTGGGATCCTGGCACACAGGGTATGGGATCCTGGCATGCAGTGTATGGGATTCTGGCTCACAAGGTATGGGATCCTGGCACGCAGTGTATGAGATCCTGGCACACAGGGTATGGGATGCTGGCACGCAGTGTGTGGGTTCCTGGCACACAGGGTATGGGATCCTGGCACGCAGGGTATGGGATCCTGGCACGCAGTGTGTGGGATCCTGGCACGCAGTGTGTGGGTTCCTGGCACACAGGGTATGGGATCCTGGCACGCAGGGTATGGGATCATGGCACGCAGTGTGTGGGATCCTGGCACGCAGTGTGTGGGATCCTGGCACACAGGGTATGGGATGCTGGCATGCAGGGTATGGGATCATGGCATGCAGGGTATGGGATCCTGGCACGCAGGGTATGGGATCCTGGCATGCAGGGTATGGGATCCTGGCACGCAGTGTGTGGGATCCTGGCACACAGGGTATGGGATCCTGGCACGCAGTGTATGGGATCCTGGCACGCAGTGTGTGGGATCCTGGCACACAGGGTATGGGATGCTGGCATGCAGGGTATGGGATCATGGCATGCAGGGTATGGGATCCTGGCACGCAGGGTATGGGATCCTGGCATGTAGTGTATGGGATTCTGGCACACAGGGTATGGGATGCTGGCACGCAGTGTGTGGGATCCTGGCATGCAGGGTATGGGATCCTGGCACGCAGTGTGTGGGATCCTGGCACACAGGGTATGGGATCCTGGAACGCAGGGTGTGGGATCCTGGCACACAGGGTATGGGATCCTGGAACGCAGGGTGTGGGATCCTGGAACGCAGGGTGTGGGATCCTGGCACACAGGGTATGGGATCCTGGAACGCAGGGTATGGGATCCTGGCACACAGGGTATGGGATCCTGGAACGCAGGGTGTGGGATCCTGGCATGCAGGGTATTACGTACAGCGCCCAGCTCTCACCAGACGCTGCCTGCTGCTACAAGGCACTACCTGCCGCTATCCCTTGATGAATAAACCCCAAGGTGCAGGGTGTGGGATCCTGGCATGCAGGGTATGGGATCATGGCACGCAGTGTGTGGGATCCTGGCACGCAGTGTATGGGATCATGGCACGCAGTGTGTGGGATCCTGGCACGCAGGGTATGGGATCATGGCACGCAGTGTATGGGATCCTGGCATGCAGTGTGTGAGATCCTGGCATGCAGGGTATGGGATCCTGGCACGCAGGGTATGGGATCATGGCACGCAGTGTATGGGATCCTGGCACACAGGGTATGGGATCCTGGCATGCAGGGTATGGGATCATAGCATGCAGTGTATGGGATCCTGGCACACAGGGTATGAGATCCGGGCATGCAGGGTATGGGATCATGGCACGCAGTGTATGGGATCCTGGCACGCAGGGTATGGGATCCTGGCACACAGGGTATGGGATCCTGGCATGCAAGGTATAGGATCCTGGTGCGCAGGGTATGGGATCCTGGCACGCAGAGTGTGGGATCCTGGCACGCAGGGTGTGGGATCCTGGTGCGCATGGTATAGGATCCTGGCACGCAGGGTATGGGATCCTGGCACGCAGTGTATGGGATCCTGGCACGCAGGGTATGGGATCCTGGCACACAGAGTATGGGATCCTGGCACACAGGGAATGGGATCCTGGCATGCAGGGTATGGGATCCTGGCACGCAGAGTATGGGATCCTGGCACGCAGGGTATGGGATCCTGGCACGCAGAGTATGGGATCCTGGCACACAGGGTATGGGATCCTGGCATGCAGGGTATGGGATCCTGGCATGCAGGGTGTGGGATCCTGGCATGTAGGGTGTGGAATCCTGGCATGCAGGGTGTGGGATCCTGGCATGCAGGGTATGGGATCCTGGCACGCAGGGTATGGGATCCTGGCATGCAGGGTGTGGGATCCTGGCATGCAGGGTGTGGAATCCTGGCATGCAGGTTGTGGGATCCCGGCATGCAGGGTATGGGATCCTGGCACGGAGGGTGTGGGATCCTGGCACACAGGGTATAGGATCCTGGAATGCAGGGTATGGGATCATGGCACGCAGGGTATTAGATCCTGGCACTCAGGGTATGGGATCCTGGCACACAGGGTATGGGATCCTGGCACGCAGGGTATGGGATCCTGGCACGCAGGGTATTAGATCCTGGCACTCAGGGTATGGGATCCTGGCACGCAGGGTATGGGATCCTGACACACAGGGTATAGGATCCTGGCACGCAGTATGTGGGATCCTGGCATGCAGGGTATGGGATCCTGGAGCGCAGGGTATTAGATCCTGGCACTCAGGGTATGGGATCCTGGCACACAGGGTATGGGATCCTGGCACGCAGGGTATGGGATCCTGACACACAGGGTATAGGATCCTGGCACGCAGTATGTGGGATCCTGGCATGCAGCGTATTGCGTACAGTGCCCAGCGTTCACCAGACGCTGCCTGCCGCTACAAGGCACTACCTGCCGCTATCCCTTGATGAATACACCCCAAAGTGCAGGGTGTGGGACCTTGGCACACAGGGTATGGGATCCTGGCATGTAGTGTATGGGATTCTGGCACACAGGGTATGGGATGCTGGCACACAGGGTATGGGATCCTGGCACACAGGGTATGGGATCCTGGCACGCAGTGTGTGGGATCCTGGCACACAGGGTATGGGATCCTGGCATGCAGTGTATGGGATTCTGGCTCACAAGGTATGGGATCCTGCCACGCAGTGTATGAGATCCTGGCACACAGGGTATGGGATCCTGGCACACAGGGTATGGGATCCTGGCACGCAGGGTATGGGATCATGGCACGCAGTGTGTGGGATCCTGGCACGCAGTGTGTGGGATCCTGGCACACAGGGTATGGGATGCTGGCATGCAGGGTATGGGATCATGGCATGCAGGGTATGGGATCCTGGCACGCAGGGTATGGGATCCTGGCATGCAGGGTATGGGATCCTGGCACGCAGTGTGTGGGATCCTGGCACACAGGGTATGGGATCCTGGCACGCAGTGTATGGGATCCTGGCACGCAGTGTGTGGGATCCTGGCACACAGGGTATGGGATGCTGGCATGCAGGGTATGGGATCATGGCATGCAGGGTATGGGATCCTGGCACGCAGGGTATGGGATCCTGGCATGCAGGGTATGGGATGCTGGCACGCAGTGTGTGGGATCCTGGCATGCAGGGTATGGGATCCTGGCACGCAGTGTGTGGGATCCTGGCACACAGGGTATGGGATCCTGGAACGCAGGGTGTGGGATCCTGGCACACAGGGTATGGGATCCTGGAACGCAGGGTGTGGGATCCTGGAACGCAGGGTGTGGGATCCTGGCACACAGGGTATGGGATCCTGGAACGCAGGGTATGGGATCCTGGCACACAGGGTATGGGATCCTGGAACGCAGGGTGTGGGATCCTGGCATGCAGGGTATTACGTACAGCGCCCAGCTCTCACCAGACGCTGCCTGCTGCTACAAGGCACTACCTGCCGCTATCCCTTGATGAATAAACCCCAAGGTGCAGGGTGTGGGATCCTGGCATGCAGGGTATGGGATCATGGCACGCAGTGTGTGGGATCCTGGCACGCAGTGTATGGGATCATGGCACGCAGTGTGTGGGATCCTGGCACGCAGGGTATGGGATCATGGCACGCAGTGTATGGGATCCTGGCATGCAGTGTGTGAGATCCTGGCATGCAGGGTATGGGATCCTGGCATGCAGTGTGTGAGATCCTGGCATGCAGGGTATGGGATCCTGGCACGCAGGGTATGGGATCATGGCACGCAGTGTATGGGATCCTGGCACACAGGGTATGGGATCCTGGCATGCAGGGTATGGGATCATAGCATGCAGTGTATGGGATCCTGGCACACAGGGTATGAGATCCGGGCATGCAGGGTATGGGATCATGGCACGCAGTGTATGGGATCCTGGCACGCAGGGTATGGGATCCTGGCACACAGGGTATGGGATCCTGGCATGCAAGGTATAGGATCCTGGTGCGCAGGGTGTGGGATCCTGGTGCGCATGGTATAGGATCCTGGCACGCAGGGTATGGGATCCTGGCACGCAGTGTATGGGATCCTGGCACGCAGGGTATGGGATCCTGGCACACAGAGTATGGGATCCTGGCACACAGGGTATGGGATCCTGGCATGCAGGGTATGGGATCCTGGCACGCAGAGTATGGGATCCTGGCACGCAGGGTATGGGATCCTGGCACGCAGAGTATGGGATCCTGGCACACAGGGTATGGGATCCTGGCATGCAGGGTATGGGATCCTGGCATGCAGGGTGTGGGATCCTGGCATGTAGGGTGTGGAATCCTGGCATGCAGGGTATGGGATCCTGGCATGCAGGGTATGGGATCCTGGCACGCAGGGTATGGGATCCTGGCACGCAGGGTATGGGATCCTGGCATGCAGGGTGTGGGATCCTGGCATGCAGGGTGTGGAATCCTGGCATGCAGGTTGTGGGATCCCGGCATGCAGGGTATGGGATCCTGGCACGGAGGGTGTGGGATCCTGGCACACAGGGTATAGGATCCTGTAATGCAGGGTATGGGATCATGGCACGCAGTGTGTGGGATCCTGGCATGCAGGGTATGGGATCCTGGCGCGCAGGGTATTAGATCCTGGCACTCAGGGTATGGGATCCTGGCACACAGGGTATGGGATCCTGGCACGCATGGTATGGGATCCTGACACACAGGGTATAGGATCCTGGCACGCAGTATGTGGGATCCTGGCATGCAGGGTATTGCGTACAGTGCCCAGCGTTCACCAGACGCTGCCTGCCGCTACAAGGCACTACCTGCCGCTATCCCTTGATGAATACACCCCAAAGTGCAGGGTGTGGGACCTTGGCACACAGGGTATGGGATCCTGGCATGCAGTGTATGGGATTCTGGCACACAGGGTATGGGATGCTGGCACACAGGGTATGGGATCCTGGCACACAGGGTATGGGATCCTGGCACGCAGTGTGTGGGATCCTGGCACACAGGGTATGGGATCCTGGCATGCAGTGTATGGGATTCTGGCGCACAAGGTATGGGATCCTGGCACGCAGTGTATGAGATCCTGGCACACAGGGTATGGGATGCTGGCACGCAGTGTGTGGGATCCTGGCACACAGGGTATGGGATCCTGGCACGCAGTGTGTGGGATCCTGGCACGCAGGGTATGGGATCATGGCACGCAGTGTGTGGGATCCTGGCACACAGGGTATGGGATCCTTGCACACAGGGTATGGGATCCTGGCACACAGGGTATGGGATCCTGGCACACAGGGTATGGGATCCTGGCATGCAGGGTATTGGATCATGGCACGCAGTGTATGGGATCCTGGCACGCAGGGTATGGGATCCTGGCACGCAGGGTATTGGATCATGGCACGCAGTGTATGGGATCCTGGCACGCAGGGTATGGGATCCTGGCATGCAGGGTGTGGGATCCTGGCATGCACGGTGTGGAATCCTGGCATGCAGGGTATGGGATCCTTGCACGCAGGGTATGGGATCCTGGCACGCAGTGTGTGGGATCATGGCATGCAGGGTATGGGATCCTGACACGCAGGGTGTGGGATCATGGCATGCAGTGTGTGGGATCCTGGCATGCAGGGTGTGGAATCCTGGCATGCAGGGTGTGGAATCCTGGCATGCAGGGTGTGGAATCCTGGCATGCAGGGTATGGGATCCTGGCACGCAGGGTATGGGATGCTGGCACGCAGGGTATGGGATCCTGGCGCGCAGGGTATGGGATCCTGGCACGCAGGGTGTGGGATCCTGGCATGCAGGGTATGGGATCCTGGAGCGCAGGGTGTGAGATCCTGGCACACAAGGTATGGGATCTGGGCACACAGGGTTTGGGATCCTGGCACACAGGGTATGGGATCTTGGCATGCAGGGTATGGGATCCTGACACGCTGTGTGTGGGATCCTGGCACACAGGGTGTGGGATCCTGGCATGCAGGGTGTGGAATCCTGGCATGCAGGGTATGGGATCCTGGCACGCAGGGTATGGGATGCTGGCACGCAGGGTATGGGATCCTGGCGCGCAAGGTATGGGATCCTGGCACGCAGGGTGTGGGATCCTGGCATGCAGGGTATGGGATCCTGGAGCGCAGGGTGTGAGATCCTGGCACACAAGGTATGGGATCTGGGCACGCAGGGTTTGGGATCCTGGCACACAGGGTATGGGATCCTGACACGCTGTGTGTGGGATCCTGGCATGCAGGGTGTGGGATCCTGGCATGCAGGGTATGGGATCCATCCTGGCACACAGGGTATGGGATCCTGGCATGCAGTGTGTGGGATCATGGCACACAGGGTATGGGATCCTGGCATGCATGGTGTGGGATCCTGGCATGCAGTGTGTGGGATCATGGCACACAGGGTATGGGATCCTGGCATGCATGGTGTGGGATCCTGGCATGCAGTGTGTGGGATCCTGACACACAGGGTATGGGATCCTGGCATGCAGGGTGTGGGATCCTGGCATGCAGGGTGTGGGATTCTGGCATGCAGGGTATGGGATCCTGACACTCAGGGTATGGGATCCTGGCATGCAGGGTGTGGGATCCTGGCATGCAGG
This sequence comes from Gastrophryne carolinensis, assembly GCA_027917425.1. NCBI lineage: Eukaryota > Metazoa > Chordata > Amphibia > Anura > Microhylidae > Gastrophryne > Gastrophryne carolinensis. The sequence continues at coordinate 629,093,384 of CM051234.1, read as the reverse complement.
GTGTGGGATCCTGGCACACAGGGTATGGGATCATGGCACACAGGGTATGGGATCTTGGCATGCAGGGTATGGGATTCTGGCACACAGGGTATGGGATCTGGGCACGCAGGGTTTGGGATCCTGGCACACAGGGTATGGGATCTTGGCATGCAGGGTATGGGATCCTGACACGCTGTGTGTGGGATCCTGGCATGTAGTGTGTGGGATCTTGGCAAGCAGGGTATGGGATCCTGACACGCTGTGTGTGGGATCCTGGCATGCAGGGTGTGGGATCCTGACATGCAGGGTGTGGGATCCTGACATGCAGGGTGTGGGATCCTGGCATGCAGGGTGTGGGATCCTGGCACACAGGGTATGGGATCCTGGCACACAGGGTATGGGATCCTGACACGCAGGGTGTGGGATCCTGGCACACAGGGTATGGGATCCTGCCACGCAGGGTGTGGGATCCTGGCATGCAGGGTATGGGATCCTGACACGCAGGGTATGGGATCCTGGCATGCAGTGTGTGGGATCATGGCACACAGGGTATGGGATCCTGGCATGCATGGTGTGGGATCCTGGAACGCAGGGTTTAGGGGGCAGTAAGGGTAAGCAGTCTGCTTAGGCAAAACTGTAAGTGCCTTTTCTCAGTGCATAGGCCTGTAAAAAACTGTTAAGGGCTTAAAGGGAAAAAGTCTGTCGTCCTTATAGCAATGGTCACGCCTGCCCTATTAGGATAGATGACAGATCATCCCGCTGTACTGTAATATTGCTCAATTTAAATGCCTCTATTAAATCAGCAATGTGAGCAATTGCTGTAATAGAATGTGGCTGGTGCAGGGAACACCTTTCACCGCACTCCCAAGAATTTGGCCACACTCCCACATTTTTTAAATCATTAAAATAAAAAGGAAGTCAATATTGGGAGATTTTCCGCATATAATTCACGGTAGGATCAGCGCATTAGCCAGCAATGTAGATCAGTGTATTGCCTGTAATCTCCTTATGTAGCTTATATTTCTTTAGTATTTAAGCTGTAGCCTTGTCATGACTTGTGTTTTCTTCTGTGGTTGTGTTCAGCCTTAAGCCATTACTTGTCGTGTTTAAAAGCATTGCTACTATGATTATAGTGTTTGTTATTATTGTATCTGCAGCCAAATGACTATGTAATGAGCCTGTAGCAGCCTTGCCATGAAATTGTGCCATCATCCTACTGCGGATACTAAAAAGGAAGGGCAAAACCAGTCCAGTCTAACCTAGCGGTGGACTGGCCATAGGAAGACATGAGAGAATTCCTGGTGGGCTGCACTGATTTAGTACCAGTTGGGCCAATGCTTCTGACACCCCGATCCAATTCTTGCCTCTTTAGGTTCCCTACTATAACTCTCCCCTGTTCTCTTCCAGCTAAGAAACCCCAGGCCATGTTCTGCCATCTTTATTGTAGCCTCACAATCATGGCTGTTGGGGTGGTGGCATACCCACCCTTGCCACATTACCTGCCCCTACAATACTATCTGCACTATCGCGAGTTGGCCATATCCACCCCTGCCCATGGCCTGTTCTTGCATTGCTATAGCCTCAGCCTTGGAGGGCACTTTGGCTCAGCGTGAATGGCATTTGTTGGCCAGACCGGTAATATGGTCAGAATAATTTATTAACAAATTAGATTTCTAGCCTCTGTAGGTGGGAAGGAATATTGATTTCTTAAAGTGGACCAAACCCCATCTCGATTGGCCCAGGAAACTATAAGATTCCCGGGACAATTGATTCCCTCCCCCCAGGGACATCCAAAATTGGAACTGCCCCATACACTTACCTTGTTTCCCGGTCCAGCGATGCATGCGGGAGCCGTGGCCGCATCCCCACTATCCCTCTAGCAGGGGGCGTGACAGCCATTTGTGAATGGACGGCGCCGGTATGCTCCCTGTTAGAGGGTAGCGGGGGATGCGGCCGTCATCGTGTTTGGAGGTGCTGTCCTTAGACGAAGCCTTAGACGACATGACGCCAGTGGTTCCGTGAGCGCTGATTGGACGAATGATAGGACCGGGAAAAGGTGAGTTGACTTCGGCGATCTGGGAGGTTTCACAAAGCAGGGCATCCCCAATCAGAGTGTCCACTTTAATATGTGTCATAATTAACTGTCATTGTCCAAAGGGTTTTTGTTTTACCTTCTTGTGAGCCAAAATGTATTTTCCAACCCAAATTCATAAAATTCCAGGCCAGAGCAGGGACAATCTGAAAGCCCTGCGGCCAGATAGTTCCGGCCACCACAACATGTGACCTGGTATAGGTTTTCCTTGGACCACTCACTAGTTCACCAAAAGTTAAAAAGAAGAAATACAGTTTTAAAATCCTTCCTTCCTTCACCTGTCCCCCTGTCCACTGGTAGGGAGCTACTATAGCAGCCGGCCTGCCAGCATCTAGTAAGGGGTTATATAGGTGTATATGGGGTCTCTCCAAGCTAATGCCAGGTACCGAAGGTGGGGGGCGGGGATAAAGGGAGGCTTCTATACCACAGAGGAGGAGCCTCTGTGGAACCCCTATGTGACTAATTACATCACTGGAGCAGAGGGGCATGAAGGGAGATTCCCGGGGAGCCCCGCCTTGGCAGACCTGCAGAAAGGACACCGCTAGGAAGGGGACATAAGAAAGAAGTCATGGACAGCCCTACACAATGGGAATATTTTTGAGCAATTTAACAGACTTAAAGCGGACCAAAACCCAGCTGGATTGGTCTGGGAATCTCATTCCCTCACCGCGGGGCATCCAGAATTGGGATGCCCCGCTTTGTGAAACCCCCCAGGTCCCCCTGCTACACTTACCTTAATCCTGGTCCAAATGTGCATACGCGGGCTGCGGCCGCATCCCCGCTATCCCTCTAGCAGGGTGCGTGCTCCCTACTAGAGGGAAGCGCGAGATGTGGCCGCCAGCATGCTCAGAGCCACATTAAGACGTTGTTTAGACGGGCATAGCTCAGAGGCTCTGAGCATGCTGATTGGACAAGTGGCCGTGCATGCGCCGTAGGACTGCGGTGAGGTGAGTTGATGTGGGAGAACTTGAGGTTTTCACATAGCGGGACACCCCCGATCGGGGGGCTCTGGGGGAGTGGACCAAAACCCAGGATAGTCAGAATCCTGGGTTTTGGTCCACTGAGGTCCTTTCCCGCTGTGTGGAACCCCCCAGATCGCCCGAAGAAACTCACCTCTTCCCGATCCTATGGCACATGCGTGACCGCTCATCCAATCAGCACGCTTGGAACCGCTGACATCACGCCCACTAAGACGGCATCTAAGTCCAGCGGCCTCGAGTGTGCGGCGGCTGCATCGTCCGCTCCCCTCTAACGGCCATTCATAAATGGCTGGCGCGGGCACATGCCCTGCTAGAGGGATAGCGGGGATGCAGCCCGCGCATGTGCTGTTGGAGCGGGTACAAAGGTGAGTGAACAGGGTGGCCTGCGGGTTTTCACACAGTGGGGCATCCTGATTTTGGATGCCCTGGGGGGGGGGGGGGGTCGAACGGCCCGCGATAAGATCAAGCTGGGTTTAGGTCCACTTAAAGAAGCAAGCTTATAAAGGTCAAAGGCAAGGTCATTACCCGTTTATATCTGAGGAAACAAACCTACAGGGTTTTCAAAGCTTGCCTTTCCCATCTATTTATTAATCTAACTTTATGTTCAACCATTCACATTTCTACAACAATTTACTAATTGAAACCTAAATGACTATGGAACTATTTGGAGATTCAGACAGGACCCGACCTGTGATGGATTGTGATTTGTCTTCCAGGTACACGCAAAGGAAAATAAAGAAAAGTGAAACAATACACGTTACAAAAACTAAATGATTTATTTCACTAAAATACATTACACTCTTTATTTCATTGTGCGTCAATATTTCTATTCCAATTTGAACTTTAATGAACACATAGGAATGTCAAATTAAGATACATGTGACCTCCCTCTCTATGGATGACCCTCCCAATGACACCCAGACTTTCTGCTTAGTAGAACTTCCTGCTCGGTCAACATTGGTGAAAGCCTGCTTCCACTGAGGGCCTTATTCATGAAGGGATAGCGGCAGGTAGTGCCTGTACAGCGTCAGGTAGCGTCAGGTGAACGCCATAGAAGGCAGGCAATTCCATATTTATGAAGCCGATTCTGGTGAGCGACTGGAACAACGCCATGTAGCGTACGATTCATCATTATCCCAGGCTCAGCGTACAGCGCCGGCGTTCAGCCTTGCAGAGCGCCACATATTACCTCTCATTACCTGGCGCTCTCCCATACATTTCTATGGACAATAAATATCTCAAATCTTTCTGACATGTATTCTGGCCTAGAAAATGACATTTTTGAAAACTTTTTTTGATTAATAATATTTTTATGCAGAATTGTCCTTACATGTCTGGTATTAAAGTGTTCATGTTACAATGTAATAACAATGTCATTCCATGTGTTTTCGCTTTGTTACTAGTGGATACATGTTCAAAAACAGACTTTGATCACACAGCCTCTGGCGGTATGGGCTACAACAACCCGATTTTGAGCGCTGGCGATGTTTGAGGCTGTTTTTTTGATTGATGTGGTGTGAGTCAGTCGCACTGAGCTGGCGCTGCCGTTCGCTCCCATACAGCGTAGTACTGCGACTCGCACAACATATTCATTAATGCCGGCCAGCGGCTGAGGCGCTCTGAAACAACTAACCATCGCGGAGCACAGTGACTACTAGCGCTGAAATCCTCGCTACAGACGCTAATCTGTTGTTACCTGGCGTTAGTAATGAATCAGCCTGCCCGTCTAAAACAAACAAAGGTGGAGGAGGGCTTTGGTCCACAATATATATAATATTTTTTTAACTGATGATATATACTTTCAGGAATCTACCTTCCATAAGTAGTAGCTCCAATCCATATTGATAATATATACAAATGTATGTATGTATAAAAAAATGTATGTACAAAAACAATATGTGTTTAAGTTCTTTATTTTGTGCTAATATGTTAATAAATATGTTACAGGTGTCAGGTTACAAAAGACCTTTCTTAAATACAGGAGGTCTTTTGGCTCAATTTCCCATATATTTGTGTTTCACCCCAAAGGTGGGATTCATCGGGGCATATTCCTGTAGCCTCTGTATATGTTACATAACATTCATCTGTACAGGAAGGGTCAGATCCACGTGGGAAGTCTGTCTAAAAGAGATATCTGCGGATGTCAGATTTAAAAAAAATTGTTAAAGATCCTCAAGTCCTAGAGGGAAGATCGATGGTCAGAGCAGTCTCGCCATGCCAGAGGCTTATCCTCTGATGAAACCCACTTTTAGGGCGAAACGCATGGGAAAGTCAAGACTCCTCCTTTGAGGATAGTCTTTTGTAACCTGACACCTGTAACATATGTATATGTCAAAAGGATATGTTTACGCATATGTTTTTAAAATAACATTTTTTTTGAAGATTAGCACAAACTAAAGACCTTTTACATGTTATACATAGAATCATGAGTTTTGTAATATATTTGCATATCTAAAGAAATAAGAGGTCAAAATTCTTTAGCACCGTACTATAGTGCAAACCTTTGTAAGGTGTTTATTGCATTGACATAAAAGAGGAACTTTGGGGGCCCTGGAGTCTAAAAGAGCCCTGGGCCACCCGAGCTCCTGTCCTTGGGGCTTTCTGAATTTGGATGCCCCACAGTGTGAAACCCTCCAGTTCCACTAACCTTCTCCTGAGCTCCTTCTGTGTCTTTGTGCTGCGGCCGCATCTCCGCTCACCTCTAGCCATGCCTGCGCCAGGCCTTTCTGAATGAGTGGCGCGTTTTTTTTAACCCCCTCTCCCTGCCTCAGCCTCATGGTAACTACATCTGTGTGGCAGGGTTTTTTTTGTTGTAACCACCCTCCCCCATCCTGACTCCCTGCCAATTGGTGGGATGGTGGTAGGGTGACAAAGGGGAGTCTAGGGGCTTGACTTTTACCTTAAGTCTGTTTTATCTGAAGGTGAGGAAATATGTTTAATTTTAGGCTTTTATCTTTTGCTCCCTTTTTGTCAGGTGTTCTGCCTTATTGTTTCCTCTTCTGGAATGTAAAATAAACATTTGTGCTGGGATTGGCCCCAACACCTGTGATTTACTTATCAGCATGCTGCTTCAAATGTTCCTGCGGCTCTGAGTTGCACAAGTGGGAGTGGCTTTCTTGGCCTTGAGTAAAGCCCTTTAGTATAGCTGCTGCCTACAAATCCCAGAAGCCTTCCAATGTCAAGGGTGAGCAGTGCATAGAGAAATCAGGCTGAAGTAATGACTCCCCCAGGGGAGTACACTGCCAGTAACTAGCTACTGGAACACAAGACTGTGATCCCCTCATCTGAAGAGGCTTAATTAGAGCAGGGGGAGTTTAACCTGTGAGCTCAGGAATGTGACGCCTTATCTTTGCCTCAGCCGATCAGAAGATTATCAAGCCAGAGTCAGGAATTCTCTGACAGGTACAACAAACACACCAGTTCTTGTACAATTGCTAACGAATACACATTTGTGGCTAGAGAAAACATTTTCTTTTAAAGCACAAACAAATAAAAAAGGCAAAAAATAACAGGACTTTGTTTTGACACAAAATGGAAATTTTAAAAATGCCATTGAAGGTGGAATTGCCCTTTAAGGCAATGCAGCACCTTCACTTCATGATATGAACATATTTCCTGCATTAGAATCACCATGTGACATGACAGTGTCAATGGAGAGTGCCGTGTCCCTTGTCTGGTTAATTGTCTTGTTTTTAGACTTATTCCTTATAGTCACACATAGAGAAGCAGGTTCTTGTGTTCATCCATGGAGAGTCATGGGAAATGGTTGTTGCATATTTTAGGTTATTTTAGGCTGTAGGCTCTAAAAAACTTTTCCCAAGCAAGAAAAATGGTGTTTCCTTGTTTAAGAACTGTAGAATTACAGAACTGAGCAGTGTACATGTTAATCATCAGGTAAAGTAAAGATATCTATGTCCGTTACTATAACCTCTTCAGTGGTTTCTTCTGTAGTAATCTGCGTAGTTGTGGATAAGATAGTACTGGTAGTGGGTGTTGTTGTTGTTGAGGTCGGCATTGTAGTACTTGGCGTTACTGTAGTTTGCTGTGTTGTGGTGGGTAACATGGTAGTGGTAGTAGGTGGTGTGGTTGTCGTTAGAATAGTAGTGGGTGATGTGGTTGTAGTTGGTGGTAATGTAGTTATCTGTGTTGTGGTGGGTAACATGGTAGTGGTAGTAGGTGGTGTCGTTGTTGTTAGAATAGTAGTGGGTGATGTGGTCGTAGTTGGTGGTAATGTAGTTATCTGTGTTGTGGTTGGTAACATGGTAGTGGTAGTAGGTGGTGGGGTTGTCGTTAGAATAGTAGTGGGTGATGTGGTCGTAGTTGGTGGTAATGTAGTTATCTGTGTTGTGGTGGGTAACATGGTAGTGGTAGTAGGTGGTGTGGTTGTCGTTAGAATAGTAGTGGGTGATGTGGTCGTAGTTGGTGGTAATGTAGTTATCTGTGTTGTGGTGGGTAACATGGTAGTGGTAGCAGGTGGTGTGGTTGTCGTTAGAATAGTAGTGGGTGATGTGGTTGTAGTTGGTGGTAATGTAGTTATCTGTGTTGTGGTGGGTAACATGGTACTGGTAGTAGGTGGTGGGGTTGTCGTTAGAATAGTAGTGGGTGATGTGGTCGTAGTTGGTGGTAATGTAGTTATCTGTGTTGTGGTGGGTAACATGGTAGTGGTAGTAGGTGGTGGGGTTGTCGTTAGAATAGTAGTGGGTGATGTGGTCGTAGTTGGTGGTAATGTAGTTATCTGTGTTGTGGTGGGTAACATGGTAGTGGTAGTAGGTGGTGGGGTTGTCGTTAGAATAGTAGTGGGTGATGTGGTCGTAGTTGGTGGTAATGTAGTTATCTGTGTTGTGGTGGGTAACATGGTAGTGGTAGTAGGTGGTGGGGTTGTCGTTAGAATAGTAGTGGGTGATGTGGTCGTAGTTGGTGGTAATGTAGTTATCTGTGTTGTGGTTGGTAACATGGTAGTGGTAGTAGGTGGTGGGGTTGTCGTTAGAATAGTAGTGGGTGATGTGGTCGTAGTTGGTGGTAATGTAGTTATCTGTGTTGTGGTTGGTAACATGGTAGTAGTAGTAGGTGGTGGGGTTGTCGTTAGAATAGTAGTGGGTGATGTGGTTGTAGTTGGTGGTAATGTAGTTATCTGTGTTGTGGTTGGTAACATGGTAGTGGTAGTAGGTGGTGGGGTTGTCGTTACAATAGTAGTGGGTGATGTGGTTGTAGTTGGTGGTAATGTAGTTATCTGTGTTGTGGTGGGTAACATGGTACTGGTAGTAGGTGGTGGGGTTGTCGTTAGAATAGTAGTGGGTGATGTGGTCGTAGTTGGTGGTAATGTAGTTATCTGTGTTGTGGTTGGTAACATGGTAGTGGTAGTAGGTGGTGGGGTTGTCGTTAGAATAGTAGTGGGTGATGTGGTTGTAGTTGGTGGTAATGTAGTTATCTGTGTTGTGGTGGGTAACATGGTAGTGGTAGTAGGTGGTGGGGTTGTCGTTAGAATAGTAGTGGGTGATGTGGTCGTAGTTGGTGGTAATGTAGTTATCTGTGTTGTGGTGGGTAACATGGTAGTGGTAGTAGGTGGTGTGGTTGTCGTTAGAATAGTAGTGGGTGATGTGGTTGTAGTTGGTGGTAATGTAGTTATCTGTGTTGTGGTGGGTAACATGGTAGTGGTAGTAGGTGGTGGGGTTGTCGTTAGAATAGTAGTGGGTGATGTGGTCGTAGTTGGTGGTAATGTAGTTATCTGTGTTGTGGTTGGTAACATGGTAGTGGTAGTAGGTGGTGGGGTTGTCGTTAGAATAGTAGTGGGTGATGTGGTCGTAGTTGGTGGTAATGTAGTTATCTGTGTTGTGGTTGGTAACATGGTAGTGGTAGTAGGTGGTGGGCTTGTCGTTAGAATAGTAGTGGGTGATGTGGTTGTAGTTGGTGGTAATGTAGTTATCTGTGTTGTGGTTGGTAACATGGTGGTGGTAGTAGGTGGTGGGGTTGTCGTTAGAATAGTAGTGGGTGATGTGGTCGTAGTTGGTGGTAATGTAGTTATCTGTGTTGTGGTTGGTAACATGGTAGTGGTAGTAGGTGGTGGGGTTGTCGTTAGAATAGTAGTGGGAGATGTGGTCGTAGTTGGTGGTAATGTAGTTATCTGTGTTGTGGTTGGTAACATGGTAGTGGTAGTAGGTGGTGGGGTTGTCGTTAGAATAGTAGTGGGTGATGTGGTTGTAGTTGGTGGTAATGTAGTTATCTGTGTTGTGGTTGGTAACATGGTAGTGGTAGTAGGTGGTGGGGTTGTCGTTAGAATAGTAGTGGGAGATGTGGTCGTAGTTGGTGGTAATGTAGTTATCTGTGTTGTGGTTGGTAACATGGTAGTGGTAGTAGGTGGTGGGGTTGTCGTTAGAATAGTAGTGGGTGATGTGGTCGTAGTTGGTGGTAATGTAGTTATCTGTGTTGTGGTTGGTAACATGGTAGTGGTAGTAGGTGGTGGGGTTGTCGTTAGAATAGTAGTGGGAGATGTGGTCGTAGTTGGTGGTAATGTAGTTATCTGTGTTGTGGTTGGTAACATGGTAGTGGTAGTAGGTGGTGGGGTTGTCGTTAGAATAGTAGTGGGTGATGTGGTTGTAGTTGGTGGTAATGTAGTTATCTGTGTTGTGGTTGGTAACATGGTACTGGTAGTAGGTGGTGGGGTTGTCGTTAGAATAGTAGTGAGTGATGTGGTCGTAGTTGGTGGTAATGTAGTTATCTGTGTTGTGGTGGGTAACACGGTACTGGTAGTAGGTGGTGGGGTTGTCGTTAGAATAGTAGTGGGTGATGTGGTCGTAGTTGGTGGTAATGTAGTTATCTGTGTTGTGGTTGGTAACATGGTAGTGGTAGTAGGTGGTGGGGTTGTCGTTAGAATAGTAGTGGGTGATGTGGTCGTAGTTGGTGGTAATGTAGTTATCTGTGTTGTGGTTGGTAACATGGTAGTGGTAGTAGGTGGTGGGGTTGTCGTTAGAACAGTAGTGGGTGATGTGGTCATAGTTGGTGGTAATGTAGTTATCTGTGTTGTGGTTGGTAACATGGTAGTGGTAGTAGGTGGTGGGGTTGTCGTTAGAATAGTAGTGGGTGATGTGCTTGTAGTTGGTGGTAATGTAGTTATCTGCGTTGTGGTGGGTAACATGGTAGTGGTAGTAGGTGGTGGGGTTGTCGTTAGAATAGTAGTGGGTGATGTCGTCGTAGTTGGTGGTAATGTAGTTATCTGTGTTGTGGTTGGTAACATGGTGGTGGTAGTAGGTGGTGGGGTTGTCATTAGAATAGTAGTGGGTGATGTGGTCGTAGTTGGTGGTAATGTAGTTATCTGTGTTGTGGTGGGTAACATGGTAGTGGTAGTAGGTGGTGGGGTTGTCGTTAGAATGGTAGTGGGTGATGTGGTTGTAGTTGGTGGTAATGTAGTTTTCCGTGTTGTGGTGGGTAACATGGTACTGGTAGTAGGTGGTGGGGTTGTCGTTAGAATAGTAGTGGGTGATGTGGTCGTAATTGGTGGTAATGTAGTTATCTGTGTTGTGGTTGGTAACATGGTAGTGGTAGTAGGTGGTGGGGTTGTCGTTAGAATGGTAGTGGGTGATGTGGTCGTAGTTGGTGGTAATGTAGTTATCTGTGTTGTGGTGGGTAACATGGTACTGGTAGTAGGTGGTGGGGTTGTCGTTAGAATGGTAGTGGGTGATGTGGTCGTAGTTGGTGATAATGTAGTTATCTGTGTTGTGGTGGGTAACATGCTAGTGGTAGTAGGTGGTGTGGTTGTCGTTAGAATAGTAGTGGGTGATGTGGTCGTAGTTGGTGGTAATGTAGTTATCTGTGTTGTGGTGGGTAACATGGTACTGGTAGTAGGTGGTGGGGTTGTCGTTAGAATGGTAGTGGGTGATGTGGTCGTAGTTGGTGATAATGTAGTTATCTGTGTTGTGGTGGGTAACATGGTACTGGTACTAGGGGTTGTTGTGGTTATAATAGTAGAGGGTGGTGGGGTCGTAGTTGGTGGTAATGTAGTTATCTGTGTTGTGGTGGGTAACATGGTACTGGTAGTAGGTGGTGGGGTTGTCGTTAGAAGAGTAGTGGGTGATGTGGTCGTAGTTGGTGGTAATGTAGTTATCTGTGTTGTGGTTGGTAACATGGTAGTGGTAGTAGGTGGTGGGGTTGTCGTTAGAATGGTAGTGGGTGATGTGGTCGTAGTTGGTGGTAATGTAGTTATCTGTGTTGTGGTGGGTAACATGGTACTGGTAGTAGGTGGTGAGGTTGTCGTTAGAATGGTAGTGGGTGATGTGGTCGTAGTTGGTGATAATGTAGTTATCTGTGTTGTTGTGGGTAACATGGTACTGGTAGTAGGGGCTGTTGTGGTTATAATAGTAGAAGGTGGTGGGGTCGTAGTTGGTGGTAATGTAGTTATCTGTGTTGTGGTGGGTAACATGCTAGTGGTAGTAGGTGGTGTGGTTGTCGTTAGAATAGTAGTGGGTGATGTGGTCGTAGTTGGTGATAATGTAGTTATCTGTGTTGTGGTGGGTAACATGGTACTGGTACTAGGGGTTGTTGTGGTTATAATAGTAGAGGGTGGTGGGGTCGTAGTTGGTGGTAATGTAGTTATCTGTGTTGTGGTGGGTAACATGGTACTGGTAGTAGGTGGTGGGGTTGTCGTTAGAAGAGTAGTGGGTGATGTGGTCGTAGTTGGTGGTAATGTAGTTATCTGTGTTGTGGTTGGTAACATGGTAGTGGTAGTAGGTGGTGGGGTTGTCGTTAGAATGGTAGTGGGTGATGTGGTCGTAGTTGGTGGTAATGTAGTTATCTGTGTTGTGGTGGGTAACATGGTAGTGGTAGTAGGTGGTGTGGTTGTCGTTAGAATAGTATTGGGTGATGTGGTTGTAGTTGGTGGTAATGTAGTAATTTGTGTTGTGGTGGGTAACATGGTAGTGGTAGTAGGTGGTGGGGTTGTCGTTAGAATAGTAGTGGGTGATGTGGTCGTAGTTGGTGGTAATGTAGTTATCTGTGTTGTGGTGGGTAACATGGTACTGGTACTAGGGGCTGTTGTGGTTATAATAGTAGAGGGTGGTGGGGTCGTAGTTGGTGGTAATGTAGTTATCTGTGTTGTGGTGGGTAACATGGTAGTGGTAGTAGGGGCTGTTGTGGTTACAATTCTAGAGGGTGGTGGGGTCGTAGTTGGTGGTAATGTAGTTATCTGTGTTGTGGTGGGTAACATGGTACTGGTACTAGGGGCTTTTGTGGTTATAATAGTAGAGGGTGGTGGGGTCGTAGTTGGTGGTAATGTAGTTATCTGTGTTGTGGTGGGTAACATGGTAGTGGTAGTAGGGGCTGTTGTGGTTACAATACTAGAGGGTGGTGGGGTCGTAGTTGGTGGTAATGTAGTTATCTGTGTTGTGGTGGGTGACATGGTAGTGGTAGTAGGTGGTGTGGTTTTCGTTAGAATAGTAGTGGGTGATGTGGTCGTAGTTGGTGGTAATGTAGTTATCTGTGTTGTGGTGGGTAACATGGTAGTGGTAGTAGGGGCTGTTGTGGTTATAATAGTAGAGGGGGGTGGGGTCGTAGTTGGTAGTAATGTAGTTATCTGTGTTGTGGTGGGTAACATGGTAGTGGTAGCAGGGGCTGTTGTGGTTACAATAGTAGAGGGTGGTGGGGTCGTAGTTGGTGGTAATGTAGTTATCGGTGTTGTGGTGGGTAACATGGTAGTGGTAGTAGGGGCTGTTGTGGTTACAATAGTAGAGGGTGGTGGGGTTGTAGTTTTTGGTAATGTAGTTATCTGTGTTGTGGTGGGTAACATGGTAGTGGTAGTAGGGGCTGTTGTGGTTACAATAGTAGAGGGTGGTGGGGTCGTAGTTGGTGGTAATGTAGTTATCTGTGTTGTGGTGGGTAACATGGTAGTGGTAGTCGGTGGCGTGGTTGTCGTTAGAATAGTAGTGGGTGATGTGGTCGTAGTTGGTGGTAATGTAGTTATTTGTGTTGTGGTGGGTAACATGGTAGTGGTAGTAGGTGGTGGGGTTGTCGTTAGAATAGTAGTGGGTGATGTGGTCGTAGTTGGTGGTAATGTAGTTATCTGTGTTGTGGTGGGTGATGTGGTTGTAGCTGGTGGTAATGTAGTTATCTGTGTTGTGGTCGGTAACAGTTTACTGGTAGAAGGTGGTGTGGTTGTTCTTAGAATAGTAGTGGGTGATGTGGTCGTAGTTAGTGGTAATGTAGTTATCTGTGCTGTGGTGGGTAACAAGCTACTGGTAGTAGGTGGTGTGGTTGTTGTTAGAATAGTAGTCGGTGATATGGTTGTAGTGGGTGGTAATGTAGTTATCTGTGTTGTGGTGGGTAACAGTGTACTGGTAGTAGGTGGTGTGGTTGTTGTTTGAATAGTAGTAGTTGGTGTTACTGTAGTTATCTGTGGTGTTGTGGTAGATAACACAGTTCTGATAACAATGGGCAGTGGTGTTGTTGTTAAAAGAGTTGAGGTTGATTTTGCAGTAGTCGTCGGGGTTACTGTAGTTATCGCTTTAGTTGTGGTGGGTAATGTAGTACTGGTAGTGGGTGTTGTTGTTAGAATAGTTGAGGTAGTAGTTGGTGTTATTGTATTTGTCTGTGTTGTGGGATTAATAGTGCTGCTGGTGGGCGGTGTTGTTTTAACAGTTGGGGGTGACGGAGTAGTAGTTGGTGACAATGTAGTCATTTGTGTTGTTGTGGTGGGTAAAATAGTACTTGTGGTGGAGGTTGTTGATGTCATCTTTGTTGTAGTTGGTAACACAGTACTGGTAACTGGTGGTGAAATTTTTACAGTAAGAGGTAATCCAGTAGCAGCTCCAGAAGCCATCGTCGAGTTCTGAACATTTGACCGTGCTGTTGTTGTCGTCTTTATCGATGTACTTGCTGTTGTTCTCTGATTCCCAGGCTCTATTCTACAGATGTGTCCATAGGTATATATATAGGTGATGCTGAAATTATTCGCGGGAATTTGTTCAAAAATACTTTCTGGTGTCTGGAACAGTTGGGCCCGTATATTGACGGGTATGGCTTGAAAAAAGTAATCCGCAAACAAAGTCTCCACCTAGATAGACAATAATAAAAAGTGAATGGGATGTGTCGGTGCACACAAGCAGATTGTAAGAAGGGGACTTAAATTCGCCTTAGCTTTGGTCACCTGCATACTTTACATATTGTGGTAAAGTGTATGGAAAAGTGCTGGATGGTATCTATTTCTCCCATGGTTTTCTCAATCAGGCACGATCCATGACGGGTTTATTGGACCCCAGTCCACATTCCCAGTCCTCTACAGGTTTTTCCCCTACTCCCAGTTCTTACACAGGTGATGAGGATGATTGCAAAGGAAGCCTAATAAATGGAGCTGCTGAGGCTTCCAGTGTGGTGTTGGACAGCCTGGGATGAGGAGCCCGGGCCTTGCTGCTCCCAATAATGACAGTGCTGGATTAACAGCCTGGACTTGTATTCCCCAAAAGAGGACCTGTTATATCAAGGACTTGCAATACGCTGTAATTATCCTACACTGGACATTGCTAAAGTTGGTGAGGTAACCGTTTGCTGTACTGCATTGTTTCTGTATCATACTCTGAAGTTAAGAGATTTTGCCTGTTGGACTTTATTTTCAATAAATTGCTTATTATTTGATTAAGAATTGTCTTCAGAGTCATTGCCGTTGGCCCCAGATCCTGACAATATATACACAATCATGACGTTATACAGCTACAGAAAATCAACATATCAGTCATGTCCAGCCATTTGTGGTTCCTATTTTTTGGACTATTCAAAGATAAACCCTAGAGAAAATTTTTAATTATATTCAAAATATTCACAGGTTATTGTTATACAATATTCTAAATTTTTACAATGTTATATCATTTTATTGTTTTGGATATAATTAAAGCAGAACATAACTTGGGACTTTGACTATCCGGGGCTTTGTTCCTTGCCCGCAGGGCATCCTAGATTTGGCATGCCCCGCCATGTAAACCACCACAGATTCAAACTCACGTTTCCCCAATCCTATGGTGCCTGTGCAGGCTCTTGTCCAATCAGAGCTGTTTGTTGTGCATATTTAATGGTCGGCAAATGGCTGTGCTTATGTCAACCAGGAGCGAAAGCTAAAAAGCCCTATGCTGTATTGTCACATTTTAAAGTGGACCAAAGCTCATCTTAGGCAGCCCTGCAATCTATAAGACTCCAGGGCTGCCTGATTCCCTCTACCTGGGGCACCCAAAATTGGGATGCCCCGCTGTGTGAACCCCTCAGTAAAACATGACCTGGACGACTTGGACAAATAAGGCTGGCATTGAGCAGAACGCAGGTGTCAAACACTCTCTTGAAGGGCCAGCAACAGGTCATATTTTGCAGATCTCCAACCAGAGGCACTGGTGGATTAATTAGCTCTAAGACAACGATATAGAGCTGACTATGTGGAGCTCCACAAAACATGGCCTTTTGCTGGCCCCTGGAGCAGACCAAGGTCTTTCAGATTTCAAAAGGCTCCTGGAATGTGTGGACCAGAAGTTCTATTTGTTTGGCCCAGGGGCATAGGTAGGGGGGGCACGTGCCTCAGGTGCAGCAGGTCAGAAGGGTGCCAAAGGGTGGCCTGAAAACAGGTGGGGGGGGGCGCCATTTTGAATGTTTGCTCCTGGTGCCCGGGTGCTAAGAAGCCTAGCTACTCCTCTGGTTTGGCCTTTCATTCTGTGGGATTGGGGCTGAGCAGGTAAATCACTTTATCCATTGTCATATGAAACGCACTGAAAGGGCCTCGTTTGTAGATGTTAACTTGACTTGGTCACTTGATGACCCCGATCTGTTTAGTTAGAGCTTAGAGATTCTAATCAATTAGATGATGGTTGGCAGGAGCATTCTGTTTGCTCAAAAGAAGCATTGGTATCACCAGGGCCGGCTCCAGGTTTATGTGGGCCCTTGGGAGGCATGGTCTCAGTGGGCCCCTTTTGTGGTGAAGAGTCGCGTCACATCACAGAGGGACGTCCCAAATCTGGATGCCCCCTAAGGATCATGCTATTTGGACCAAAACACTAGTTTGAAGCGTACCAAACCCCTTTAAACCTGAACTCGGAGTCTAAACGAATCTAGAGTCTCCTTATTTTGGATGCCCCTGTGTGTGACCACCCCCATTCATTACTTTCCCCGAACTGGTGAATGCACTGTGGGTTTGCCAGTTTGACAGCCAAACCAGGGGGGTTCTTTCACAAATGTCCCAAACTGAGATGCCTCTGTAAAGCGGACCAAAACCCAGGGGTGGAATTGCTTGCATAGTGGGTATGCCAGCGATCCCAGGGGGTTTCACACAGTAGGGTATCACAGATTGGGATGCTCCAGGGATAGGAAATCAGCTGAAGTGGGTAACTTAAAAGCAGAACAAAACTGAGCACTTCCTACCCTGGAATCTAAATCGAGATGCCCCGTTGTGTGGAACCCCACCATTCGAGGAGATGTGGCCACCAGCTGTGGCGGTGACCTCCCAGTCCACTGCTGGTTAAACGATGTCGCACACCCCAAAGGCCGGCCCTGTCAGTGGGCCCCCCCCCAGAGGGTGGGGGCCCCCGGCAACTGCGCCGCCTTGCCGGGTGCTGATGCCGGCACCTGGGTATCATGCATGGCTTAGCTGAATGCTTGACTTTGGTTTCTAGTACTAATGAACAATGAATTGATTCGCAAGCCTAATCATTATATGGTCGCTCTATATATATTTATATATATATATATATATATATATATATATATATATATATATATATATATATAAAAATGGAGATCCGTGTCTGGCTACAAAGTGTTCTGAAAAGAAAATTAAAAACAGTGTGTAAAGTTCTTACCTTGCCAGAGGTACTAAAAGCACGAACTAATAGGAAGTCTTCTTGACATGTGTTCTTTAAGTAATGTAGGACGCCAGTAGGAAAATAGGCCACATCCCCCACAACAACATCAAACTCTTTCGGTTGTGAGCTGGTGATCATTCCAACCTAGTCATAGAGATACATGTGTGTAAAGGATTCAAAGAAAGAAATAAAAACATTGAAATGTCAGGTCAACATTAAACCTCACGAACTGGAAAGCCAAGGTTCCAAGGTTGCACCAAAGGGGTGTTACTAGCAACGGCCACATATTTTGTGTTGGTCACTACCTACAGGTCAGAATCACTAGTGATGGGCTTTATCTATGGGCCAAAGCTAGGTTTGATGGATCTTGCCTATGTTGGAGATATAATACTTTTGCAACAGCTTACAGCTTGTCTTTGAAAGTGATTAAAGCAGACCTTCACCCTGAAAAAGAGCCTATCTTGTATGTTTCCCCCACCCTGTACACACAGATTGTCCACATTAAGAATCATCCTACCTGCACCTATTGAGTTTTTTTTAACCTTTTAACATCCAAGATGGCGGCCCATGGAGCATCAGCCTGCCTGCAAACAGGAAGTGTCTTCTGACTGTGCCACTCGGCATTCTGGGATTGCTGTCCTTTTCCTGATCCTAGCTCTGCTCTGTCTGTGCAAAGCACAGCTATAACCCAGCCTCCTGTACTTCTGCCCCCATCTCCTTTCCTCAGTATGTGATACTTCTGAGGCAAGATGGCGGCGCCCGTATCCTAGAGTGCTGAACAGTCCAGCGGGGGAAAGAATAATAAATTTAAAACTTAAAATATGTTAATTTTAGATGCTGGGAAATAGTTTTTTAAGGGTCTGGGCTTTTCATTAAATGATGCTGAAGGTCCGGTTTAATGACTCTTAGATTTGTTGCAGTTTGCAGCTATTACAGGTTTTCTATGTAATTTACTGCTGTGTTGTTACTGTATATCAGGCTGTAATCTCTATGACTGCGAGTTCCTTCCTGTCTGTGTTTTAGCCACCATGTAAGGTGACATTCTCTTACTGCATTCATGTTCCAGTACATACAAGTTCCTGTTATACCACTAATGTCTATTTGGATTGTGACTCCGCTGCACACAGCACTCACACTCTGCAACAGCCTAATTGATCTGTTTCACCCTATCCCGGTTACCATCAATATCCGGGTAAATTATCTGCCATCCAACTCGCTCATGCTGGCAGGTGGCATGCCATGCATCACTACCATGTGAACAGGTATAGGAATCCCTTGGACCCTTACCAGTTCACAAACGGTTGTCCAGCATTCTGACGGACTCCCATGCCAAATTTCTCTCTACATGGGAACCCTGGATGAGATTCGCCTGGCCTGGCGAATCCATGCAGGCGCTATAATTACCGTACGTGGTGCCTGGTGGGGCGCGGATGCGACCCCCTCCCTTTACCCTCCCTCTCCCCCTCTCCTCCTCCCTCCTTTCCCTCCCCTCTCCTTCCCCCCCTTCCCGCCTTCCGCCTCTCCCTCCCCTCTTCTATATCTCACCTCTTTACACTTAGCCCACCCTCTGGGGCTAATCCGTTCGCCTCCTATAATGCAACGGTTCTAATGTCTTCTCTTTTGCAATGATTCTCCTTTGTGTAAACGCATGGCGGTGTCCGGCTGTCCGGTGGCGTGCCCCGGTGGGCCTGGTGCGGTGGGCGCGGGACAATATGCGGGCGGGCGTCGGTGCCGGCTACGGGCGCCGCGGGGCCCCATGGGTCCCGCGGTCCCGGATGGGGACCGCTGCATGGTTTAAACTATGCTGTCGATATCTGCGCGGGTCTCGTGCCCCATCGCGCTGGCGGTCACGGGTGGACTGTCGGACACTGGCTTGCTCAACTTGCAATAATATGGAGACGAATGATGATACCTTTTTCTTCTTCCTCTTTGTACCTCCCCTGCGTGGGATGGCAGTATAATGTTACATGCTTTGCAATACTGTTTTGTTGAAAATTTTCAATAAAAATATTGAAACAAAAAAAAAGTATAGAAAGTAATAGAAAAAATACAGTTTTTAAATAAAAAAAACGTCGACATGTCTTCCTTCATCTGTCCCCTGAAGGGAAACATCCTCTCTGCAGGCCCGTTGGGTGAAGGGCTCCCTTCCTGTCCAGCGGGCAATGGTCTGCTGTTGGCCGGAGCCACTAGTGCAGCCACCATCCCCCAACATTTGTAGTGAGAGGCCCCCCATCCTCTGTCCGTGAGGTTCACCAAGCTAATCATGGCCCAGCAGGACAGGGAGGCTTTTATACCATGGAGGAAGAGCCTCCCCCCAATGAGTAATTATCTCACTGGAGGGGAGATCTCCCCCCAGGTTTCTCCCCTCTAGTGACATCATTAGTCCTGTGGAGGCACAGATGAATTATACTGTGGGATGTTGTGTTCTTTTTTTATTTTAAAACTTTTAGATTTTTTTGCTTTTATTCAACTGTGGTCCAAGGTATCCCTATACCAGTTCACATTTTGTGTTGGCCAAAGCTATTTTATCCACAATTTTGGAATACTGAATAGAGGATACTGGGGATTATTCAGCTGGAGGGTTTCCAAACTGGATTATCCTTGCTCTGAGTCATCACTACCAATGTCACTAATAATCATCACATAGGAAGCAAGTCTAGATGTCTTCAAGGAAGCCACGCTTTTGTGGACTTTCGGTACAGACCTCAGATCAGGGCTGCCCTCTGGCACAAAGCTTCCCTGCTTACTTTCACCCAGTTCTCACAAATCCACAAGGCCAGGATTTGGCACATATTATTCTCTATGGGCGCCAGAACTTTAAAGTGGGGCATTGGAGCTGTGGGAGAGCGATTGCCACCCTGAGACTGGGTGAATATTAGCAGAGAAGCCTCATGCCCCTCTGGCAGCCCCGATCTTAGGTCTGTTGGGCAAGTCCACAATAATCAACCTTCTCTTTAATCTGTCTGTCAAACACTAGGAAATTAATTATGAGAATAAACACTGCGGCTAAAGAGAAATGTTTACTAGCCCTTATCAAGCATAAAATATTCAATTAAATTCTGTATAGAACAATGGCTTACCTTTCCACATCCTTGGAGGACATATAGCATCTCATGTGCATTGAGGTTATAATATGGTCCCAAGAGGGCAAATGGACTTAGTTTCACCACTCCCAAGCTAAGAGTTCCTGGATACTGAAATTGCAATGATATATTTGCATTACTATAAGGTTCCCAAAACATAATAAATAAAATAAATTACAACTATAATTAGATCACTTAACATAACCATTACATGGAGCTTTACATGGAACATCATAGGTGGATAAAGGAAAACTCTATGTAGTAGGGGCCATGGCTGGTAGAGGGCAGTACCTAGACTAGAGTAGTAGACCAATAAAGTATGACCTTCCATTTCCAAAATATTTTAAATCCCTCCCCCATGCATCATCTGTATTCTTCCAGCTAAAGGGAGAAGCCTATTGCAATTTATATGTAGTGTTATCCATACCTTGATAAAGTTCCCAAAGGGGAACGAAACACGTTGGTGGAAGTTGGGGTGCCTTTGGTTCAAGGAGACACTTATAGACTAGAGTCCCAGCTTGACAACCACAAGCAGGGTGACAGAGTGTGGAACCAAATCGGATGTTTTCCGATATGTGCTTTTCAAGTGGATTTAATGTGAATGAAAATTTGACGTTTTAGTAATTAAAAGTTTTTAAGCAATATCACGCTATGTTATGCATCTATATATTTTAATGCGAGTTTGAAATACTATGAGGTGAACGGAATCGGATACTGACCAGTAAGAATTCACCTTAAGGTGGAACCAAAGTGAAACACTAAAGGGGAGCCGAAGCGGAAAAAATTGGCTGTCTTTCTGCCTGTTTGAAATTGGATATTTGGTAAGCAGGAAATCGGTAACATATGTGGTGGAGGGTTATTTAAATAGTGATAAGAAGACGAAGGATAGTTATTTAAATCTTAATCTTCAAAATTAAGGACTTTATCGCTGGACTTTTAACAATAGTGTGAAAATTGTCTTTATTTTTCGATTTTAAGTTGTAATATGCGCATGTCACTCTAGAGAAATATGAGCACAAGCTCCACACAGTGGCTTATTTTATATATTTATTAGGTTATGTAGCCATTTGAGACTGTGTTTTTTTAGATATATATTCCTTGTGATATCGGAACATTGTATATCCTGAGCGCAGTATTTTTGCTATAAATAGTTTAGGTATAAGGGGTTGTTTATGTAGGTCCCTAGTTGGTGGTGCTGGTAGGGAGACTAAGAGGCTGATTCATTACTAGCGCCAGGAATCGGCAGATGAGCATCTGTATAGCGACGCTTAGAGCGACTGCTAATAGACGCACTATCGGGCGCATCATTGCAGCAAGCGAAAGGTAGCGCTAGCTCAGTGTGACCGACTCTCAGCAACTCACACCATATTCAACAAAAAAACACACACAGCGTCGGCACTCTGAATCTGGTCGCTGTAGCATAGAGCGCCAGACGCTGTGTGATTACAGTCTGTTTTTGAACACATATCCACCAGTAACAAAGCGAAAACACATGGAATGACATTGTTGTACATTAATACTTTAATGCCAGACCTGTAATGACAATTCTGCATAAAAATTTTAAAAAATCAAAAAAAGTTTTCAAAAATGACTAGGCCAGGCCAGGAGAGATCACACAATTATTTGAGAGAAAAAAAAATTAAAAACAAAAAACCCTGTTTAATCAGAAGATAAGGAACGTCTATTGAAATGTATGGGAGAGCAACAGGTAGCGACAGGTAATACCTGGCGCCGGCGCTATACAATGAGCCGCCTGTAATGATAATTCGGACGCTACATGTCACTGTTAGAGGTGCTCACCAGATTCGCTTTCATAAATGTGGGTTTGTGTACAGCGCCCAGGGTTTGCCAGATGCTGCCTGCCGCTACGAGGCACTATCTGGCGCTATCCCTTCATGAAGAAACCCCCTAAGAATCGATGTGCAGAAGGACGAAGGAGTCCAGCCTGGAACTAATGAGACCAGAGGCCCAAGTTATGCCAGGAGGCAGCTCCAGTGAAGGAAGCTTCAGGCCCAGGTATCTCTGTATAACTGTGTATTTGGCGGCACCTGAGGAGTTAGCTTAAAGTGGACCAAAAGTCTATAAGAATCCAGGGCCACATGATTCCCTTTCTCCGGGGGATCCAGATATGGGATGCCCAGCTGTGTGAAAAAACCCCAGTCACCTGATATGCCTACCTTGCCAACGAGCCCATGGTGCTTGCGCGGCCAGCAGCGGCATCACTTGCTTCCTTCATGGGCTGTGCGGACCCATGCACGCTATAATTGAATTGCTGGAGTGGCTGCGCACAGCCGAAGGATGCCAGTGATTCTGTGCACCGATCATGTGCTCGACTAGGATTTCATTCCACTTTCCCAGCTGCACATTGATATGCATGGCTGGAGAAGCTGATTCGAGGAGAGACGTATATGTGCCATGGGCTTGTTGGACAGGTAGGAAAACTGGGTCACTGGAGGGGTGTCACGCAGCCATCCCAGGTCAAGATGCCCCAGGGGGGTGGACCAAATCCCGGGATAGTGAAAATCTAGGTGTCATTATTAAGGTACCACCCTGGAACCTGAGGAGTAAGCTAAAGCTCCAGGGACCCTCATTAACATATTGAGTGTGGCTTTCATTTCTGGCAGGTGGGGCCAGCTATGCTAGAGTAGAGCTGCTGAGTAAATTGGAACTATACTGGGACTGTGGAATGACTGTGCCGTCAGAACACTGGATACTGCTGTTGAAGTGATGCGAAATAAAACTCTGGAACGTCATTAAGAGAAGGAAGGCTTTCTGTACACCCACAAGGGACAACTTAAAGCCAAGAAAGACTTCCTTCCCCAGTACTACCCCGGTTCATGCATGCAGCAGTTGCAAAAAACAAGCCAAGGCAATACGTCACAGTATGTAGGCAGAAAAAGATGCATTCCTTACCTGCAATGCAAGCAGTACAACAACAAAACCATGGCATAGATAGCAGACCGTATACGGTACAACTATACTTTAGGCCAGCCTTAAATGCAGGGCCGACGTCAGCCCCCGGCAAGGCTGGTCAGCTGCCGGGGGCCCACTGACAGATGGCACAGTGAGTTTAAAGAACTTTTTTTGCCACTGTCATTGCATCGGGCCTCTGCGCCGCCTCCCCGTAGCGAGCCGGGTAACACCAACCTCGTATCAAGGCTGAGCTGCACGCTATTTCATTGGTGGTGCAGTGACACCACCCCTTAACCTCTGTTCAGCCCTGACAGCCCTGCACTCACTTGTGTGTTGATCAATGATCAGCGCTGCCCTATAGAGCTGAGTCTCCCTGCAATCCCCCCCCCCAGAGATGTGTCATCACCCTACTCCTGGGCCCCATCATTGCAACAGGAAGTACTGCACACGCTGGAAGAAGGTAATGCAAGGTACTCAGTGCACACATTTCCTTTCTCTGTCTTTCTGCTCCATCCTTCCCTGTCTGCTCAGCTCTGCCTCACCCATTCCTGCCCTGTTATGTCTAGCCCTCTTCCTCAATACTCAATCCAAACTAAAAAAACAGCTCCAATAGGGTTTGGAGGGCAAGCAGACCTTCTGAGTTTTGGCCATGGATTTTCCAGACCCCAACCTGCGACTCTCTATCCCAAAGGGGCTCACTGAGACCAGGCCGCCCAAGGGCCCACATAAACCTGGAGTCAGCCCTGCTTATATGCATGTGTCAGGGGAGCAACCAAAGGGATGGTCCTAGGGGTCTGGGCCTCCCCTCCCTAGACCTGGTAAACCCTTGCTGTAAGGGAGGGGGGGACACAGGTCCCCCTCCTCCTTCCTTGGTGTCCTGATAAGCTAATCCTGGCCCGCCAGGAGTGCCTCTCCTCCCATGGGACTAATGATGTAATTTGTCCTGGTTGGGGGCAGATGAAGAAAAACGCACCGATGGCAAGGTCTTTTTATTTTAAAACTGTAATTTTTGCTTGTCTTTTCAACTGTTTGTGAACCGGAAAGTTATCCATGGTAGCCCTAAGGGAGTTCACTTGTTGTAGTGGCCAGAGCTATTGCACCTGGCATTTGGGACACGCCTGCTGTTTGGATTATGGGGAGGCTTAGTAGCAGTGACTAGGAAGCAAAAGCACAGGGCACAGTTTCCACAAGTTCCCTAGCTCAGTCACAATCTCAGAAGCAAGAGGTTTATGGCCAAGACTTCAGCATTAGCACCCAGAAAGTTGTGCTAGCTACCTATCTATATTTCTCACATCATTATGTTCACTACTGCAGCAGCTGGAGTAGTTATAACCTCCGCCTCATCTGTGCCACACCCCCTACCGAACACCTAAGATAAAATTCCAGGGTTATCGATTGCATGGTGTAATGTAATTGACATTTCTCCAAATCCTGAAAAGTTGGAAATGTATCTTGTGGGTCTTACCGCAAATGTGGAATTGCCGAAAACAATGGTCTTTTGTGTCAGCCCCGTAGTGTTCTCATAGAAGCCGGCCCAAGATGTTGTTATACCTTTAAAAAATGATTTTCTTTCACCTAAAATGAAATCAACAAGACATTAATGTATTATAATGGAAATATCTAAAGACTTCTTGAATTAAGTTTGACCCTGCTGCCCCCCCCCCGTAGCCTGTGTTGCTATGTTAGTCAGCTCCACCATCTTTTGTCACTGTAGAAGACCTTTGAGTTAGGGTCAATGTTATTCAAAAGCATGACGCCCCACGTAATGCTTTTTTATTATTTTTTGTTAAAATTTTGGTAATTTTTGTTAATTTTTAAATGTTTAACCATTAAAAATAAAAAAACGACATAGGGCACCCCTCTCCAGTATACCCCATTCTTTTTTTTTTATTTTTTTACATCTTTAAGGGTTAAACCATTTAAAATTAAAAAAAAAGGGGTGGGACCCCCTATCCAGTAAAACCAGCCCGGACACCAGCTATGCGGGTCTGATAGCCCAAGGCTACCAGCCTGCATAGGCCACAGGCTGCAGGCTCTTCTGCTCCCCCCCCCCCCCGGGCTTTGGAGAGGCAGGTAATGCCGGAGGTTAATGGCAAGTCACCCGCTAACTTGCCAGCCCCCAGCCTTGTGAACTGGTATAGGTGTCTCATGGACCCCTTACCAGTTAAATGTAAAAAACACACAGGCGCAGAAGAAAAAAATCTTTTATTGCTTTTATTTTTTTTCCCCATTTTTATCTCTGCAGAAATCCAAACGGTGCCTCTGTCTGCCTCATGTTGTCACTGACATCCACCGGTCTCTCTGGCTCTCAGTGACTGCCTGCTCCCTGCCACAGGGTGGGGCAATTTATACTGGGAGGGAGCGGTGATGTAATCACTCCCTCCCAGTCCAAAATGCCCCTTCCTGTGGCGGGGAGCAGGGATGCCAGGAGACCGTGTGGGTGCTGCAGATAGCGAGGTGGGACAGTGCCAGGGATGAGGACATTACCCGGGTCTGAAACGGGGTCGGAGGTAAGCTTATTTTTTTACTTTTTTAAGTGAGTTTGTTAAAAGTTCAGTATTGGTGAACCCAAATTTCTTGAAAAAATTAGTCAACTCGACTGAACCAAACTTTTAAGATCTTCGTTCATCTGTAATAGTGAACCTTTTTTCCCCACTGTAGTAAAAAGTGCCTTTGCCTTTCATTGTCTTCCTAGATGGTGATTCAGCAAGTGACATTGCTTTATGAAGCTTTTTTTCACCAAGTAAATGTTTTACTACCAAGTTAATTTTTTTAAACTTTTTTTTAACATGAGACACTTTAAGGTAAGTTTACTGAATTAAGGTCATTGAGGTTGATTCGGAGCCTGGTGAGAAAACTCACTTCTTTCTCTCACCAGTCTCTGAATTTGCCCTATTACGTTACGTGTCGAGTGACATTGAGTTAGACTAGCAAAATATGTAGACTGCAGTTCCAGGGAGTGCTGGCCCCTCCTTATTAAACCGGACCTTCACCCTGAATTAGAGCCTATCTTGTATATCCCCAACCCTGTAGATACAGATTGGCCACATTAAAAATCTTCCTACCGGGGGCATGGCTTGATATGGCGGAGTAGAGACACGCTGGGAAGGAGCTCCGTACCCAGAACAAGCAGAGCCGAGGCAGAAAGAGCTGGCAGGCCCCCCAATCCACATGCCAAGACGGGGGAAACAGTGGGGAGCACCGAGGAGAGGCAGGACGCAGACCATACCTGCTTTGTTCCAGCCCAAAAGCATCACAGGCAGAGAGCCGGCTGCGGGGAAGATGGCGGCGGCGAGAGCGGAGGTCCCGCTCAGCTCACCACCAAGCCAGACAGGGGAGGCTACAGATGGGGGAGGAGGTGACACAGCGACCCGCGCCAGTACATCCGCTGCACAATTATCAGAGCGACACCACGAGGGACCCATGCATGAGAGTCCATACAGCCTAGACTCCCCACCACTGGGCCTATTAAGGGGAACCCCGACCTTGCAATTGCGGGGGTGGAGTTGCGTCTCACCACATATCACGGGGCCTCCATCCAGCGCCAGCTCTCTAGGACGAACCCCATCACCACAACTGAGTCCCCAACCTTCATGGCAGTGACAACCAGAGTCCCCACCCAGCAGTCCCATGGGGGAGCCGACGATCCTGGGGGCAAACTCCGCCTCATGCAGCGTCTGGGAAGTGGACTCGGACCTCTCATCGCAAGGGATCCAGAAGAGGAGCAAACACCCGGTTTCCCATACAGCCCCAGACCATGCTCCATTGGGGAGAGGACCACCAGAAGCGTCTGTTCCAAGCCCACCACAACATGCCACGTGCGACATTGAGCGCTTTCACCTGCAGAGTCCGCCGGCTGCTCTACCTCTAGATCTACTATCACACTCCATTGCGGAGGCAGTAAGAGTCAATATCAAGGAGGCCCTACGCGGGCTCCCAACGCACGGGGACTTTGACAGATACGTCTCCAGAATGGAGGCATGGGGGAGGCCTCTTCACCCTTAGGTCCCCTAGCCAACTGCCGGACTTATTCTACTTCCTGGAAGCTGAAAACGTGGATGTTACGGACTGGACAGTCCCTAACCTGGCCATTTACAACGGTCAATTGCCGCAACGCCCAGGAGGAGGCCCCAGAGGAGAAAGAAGAGGCGTGAGGGGCCGCAGAGGATGAAGACCCGCGGGGGGCCCGGTGCGAGGGGGGGCTGGGAGCCTTGGGGTGCCGGGTTCCGCCCCCCCACTTCGGTCGTTGACCAGGCTGCTGGGCTTGAGCCCGGACCCCCCCCCCCCCCTTATCTGGTTTCGCTTGTTGCTTTTGTTGATTTATTTGCAAATGTTAAGAGTTTTTTGCTTAGTATTAACCATGTTAACTTAATGCGTGAGTTGGTGCCCCCTATGGGCCACCGTCGGGACTGCTACTGGGTTGAGTTGCCGGGCGAGATGATAGCCAGGTCCGAGTCCCCTGTCCATATGCAGTAGAGCTATAGCTCACGGGGGTCTCTGCTGAAGCATGAACTACAATCAGGGTGCGGCTCCCAACCCTTTGTACGCAAGCCTAGTCTTCCAACCCCCCAAACACCTGGTGCACCCCTCTGGGGAAGCCTCCTTCAGACGGGAACGGACCTAGCACAGGGCATACCAGCCAGAAGACAAGGGACTTACGTTGTAGCCCTCTCCGCTTAGTGCTTAACAAAAAGGCACCATATCCGGACCCCACTTTTTGGCGGGTGGCCGGCGGACTACTTGCTAGTCCTTAATTCACCCTGTTATTTGTGTATACCTCCCCAAACCCTCACCCACTGTCCCTCAGGGCACAGTACTTCCCCCTTCAACACTCGCCCCCCCCAGCCCCTACCTACCCATCCCCCTCCTGTTGGCGTGTGAGACTGGATACGGTATAAGTGGTACTACTGACCAGTGGCACCTAGAAACCTCTACCCCCCCCTGGGTGCTTTGGCCAACATGGGTCCTATAAAAATAGTCACTCTGAATGTGAAGGGGCTTAACACACCAGAGAAGAGAACGATCCTGGGACAGGAGTTAAAAAGATGTAAAGCAAAGGTCGTTTTCCTACAGGAGACACATTTCAAATGAGATGCAGCTCCTAGACTCTGTAGTAAACAGTTCCCGCACGTGTTCACCAGCTGCGCGGCAGATTCCAAAAAGAAGGGAGTAGCGATCATGATTGCAAGAGACATACCCTATGTATCTAAAGAGGTCTGGTGAGATGAATCTGGAAGGGTGGTACTAGCTAAAGAGCTGATTAACCAAAAAATGTACACGTTGGCTTCAATATACGTACCAAATCAAGGTCAGATCCAATTCCTAAGGCACACGCTGGATAAGATAGAAAAGTTTATGAAGGGAGAATAATGGGGGGGGACTTTAACCTAACTATAGAGCCCCTACTAGACTCATCGGCAGGTCAGCAATCTCCCAATTGGCCCTGAGATCTCTGAAGAAGAGACTGCACGGTATGCAGCTGGTGGACGCGTGGAGCGTTAGAAATCCTAGGACATAAGATTATTCCTTCTATTCAAATGTTCATGGGACATACTCCAGGCTAGACTATATGGATTTCACACAGCATACTGAGCCTAGCTACCGGAGACGGGATTTACCAGACCTCCTTCTCTGACCATGCCCCGGTGTTTCTCGACCTCATAGACAGACCCCTGTCCTCCGCATCTTGGAGACTAAACAAATCCCTCCTCCAAGATGCAGTTGTGACTCAAGACATAAGGGAGAGCCTAGAGGCCTACTTTAGGGTCAACAACAACGGGAAGGTCTCACCACTGACACTATGGGAGGAACATAAAAGTGTGATAAGGGGGCTTAAAAGAGAAAGGTTAACCCAACTAGCGAAGCTCACGGAGAAGGTCAAGGGCCTGGAGTTGTCCCATAAACAGTCCGAGGCAGCAAGAGTGCTCAGAGAGCTGACCCAGGCTTGTTAGGCTCTCCATGCCCTATTTAGACAATAGGCCAAACATGTCATTAGGAGATGCAAGCGCACATATTATGAGTACGGCAATAAGAGTAGTGCGCTGTTGGCCAGGGCTCTTAGACAACAACAATCCCAGAACTTCATAGCCGAGATACTGGACAGCACCCAACAGGCACAGCATACCACAGAGGGGATAGCAGAAACTTTCAGATCCTATTACTCGGACCTGTACGGTCTTGGGGCGGGATCGGCGGCGTGGACACGCCCTCAGGTAGAATGGAGTAGTACATAGGGGGCTCCGGTATGCCAACAATCACAGAGGAGGTTGCGGCATCTCTAGAGGACCCGATTGGGATGGAAGAATTACTAGAGGCGATCAAGCAGATTCTGTTGGGGAAGGCCCCGGGGCCGGATGGGTACTCCATTAAGTACTATAAAACATTTGTTTCATTACTAGGCCCACGTATGGTAAAGGCTTGAAACTCGATTACAGACTCAGGGGCGCCGGGCTCATTCTCAGGCAGGGATCTGGAGGCACACATTTCTGTCCTACATAAACCAGGAAAGGACCCACTGTCATGTAAGAGCTACCGCCCCATCTCCCTCCTCAACGTGGACCTGAAGCTATACGCCAAAATCTTGGCCAATAGACTGGCCCCAGTAGTGGCCCAGGTGGTACACCTGGATCAAACAGGTTTTGTGTTGGGAAGGGAGGCCAGGGACAATGTGGTACGTGCACTCAACGCAATATACACGGCGCAGAACTCTGGCACACCTATGATGCTCTTATCCACAGACGCAGAAAAGGCCTTTGACAGGGTGAGCTGGCCCTTCTCAAAGGAGACCCTTAGACATGTGGGCCTGGGTACCAATATGAGGAAACTTATCGAAGCCCTGTACACAATGCCCTCCGCAAGATAAATGGACATCTCTCTTATCAAGAAACCACATACAAAATCCTGACACGGTGGCACTATGTGCTTACAAAATTGTCTAGGATGTTTCCCTCTTCCTCCCCTCTGTGCTGGAGGTGTGCACAGGCCAGGGGCACTATGATCCATATCTTTTGGGAATGCAGGGTTCTCAGGGAGTTCTGGGAAAGCGTTCGGAGGATAGTGATGAGCCTAACGGAGATAGACCTGGGGGATGACCCGGGGCGGCATATCTTCTCTACCTCAATTCGGAGAAGGGGTAAATCCTTACTGGCCCCGCTCCTAAATGCCGCCAAGATTTGTATACCCACGTGCTGGAAGTCGACAGCCCCCCCGACAACAGCAATGTGGTTATCAAGGGTCAGAGACATTTGCAGAATGGAGTTAACGGCCTCGTTGAGGGGGAACTTCGAGAAACACAGAGTAACATGGAGTACTTGGGACCGGTTTACTTTTTCGGCAGAATACCTAAACTTCCTGAAACAGTAGTTGGTCATAGGCGAGTGGGTGGGCCCCTCTTCTCTCCTTTCCCTTGCTCTTCCCCCCACCTCTTCTCCCTTTTTGTCTTCCCCCCTTTTCTCTTTACCTTCCCCTGTACCCCCGTCTATTCTACCCCTTTAAAATGTGTTTTGTCTTTTCTTATTTGTTGTTTTTTCTGTGTTTCATTAAAAATAAAACGGGAGGAGGCATGAAGTGCGGACGCAAATGTTTATTTTAATAGTTGCTACAGCATTGATGGTTGAATATTTGGAGGCAGCTTTATTGTTGCAACTCTCCACTGGAAAAGGATGGAGGTGCGATGGAAGATTTGACCCAGTCCGGGGACAAAGTTGAGTTTCCCCCAGCTTTCCGGTTTAGTCTTGTACTAGGGAAATATCCCCATCAACAGCTGCCTATGTTGTATTTGATTTACTTGACTGCCTGTAAGACCGAGTATGTTGTATTATGTCGAATCTTGTCTGTACCATTGCTTCTTCAATAAAAACGTATAATTAAAAAAATGGACATCTCTCAACGGAACCCGGCAGGGCTGTCCTCACCCGTACTATAAGCCGTGGCTCTGGAACCATTTCTGTGCAGAGTTAGGGAAAACGCAGATATAGGGGGATTGGAAATCAAAGGAGACACTCACAAGATTGCGGCGTACGCGGACGATCATTTGTTTTTCATTACGAACCCCATAATCACTGTGCCGGTCCTAATGAAAGAGTTTGAACTCTTCGGCAGGCTGTCCTTTTTTAAAATCAATTTTGAAAAGTCCGAAGCGCTCCAAGGAGACGTGGCCAGGAATATTCAACAGACATTCTCATTTAAGAGGGCTAGGACCTCGACAACGTATCTGGGCACTCAGTTGCCGAACCAGTTGTCAAGAGTCCTGGCCTTGAATTTCCTGCCCTTGTCCCAGAGAATAAAAGCAGATTTGAATAGATGGGATACTCCTACCTTCTCATGGATGGGCAGGATAAATATAAATAAAATGACGATTCTGCCAAAGTTGCTGTTTCTATTCCAGGCACTCCCGATTAGCATCCCTACGCGCTTCTTTTGGGGATCTAGACAAAATCTTGATGGGGTTTATATGGCAAAAAAGGAGGGCAAGACTCAAACGGCAGCTATTGTGTAAACCGAAACACCAGGGGGCATGGCGATGCCAGACATCAAATCATATTGGGTGGCTTCTCACCTACAGAGAATATGCGAGTGGCATACTTGCAAAGGAACGAAGAGGTGGGTCCAATTAGAACTCGCCCTGGCACCGGCTCCACTAGACACGACAGTCTGGAATAGAGAGACACGCATGCCGGAGATGAGAACCCACCCAACAGTGGCTGCCACACTGGGGGTCCTGCGAGACCATATGAAACAATCAGAAATTTCTCCTTGGCCCTCTCCTATGATCGCACTATTAGACAATCCCCTCCTCCTGACTGCACTAGGGTAGACCTTAGGGAATGGGGAAAGGTGGGATAGCTGAGAGGCGGTCATCTGATAACGGAGGGAGAGTGGGCCTCCCTGGGCGAGCTAAGAATCAAGCTAGCGATCGGTAACCTGGACCCCTGGTCACTCTTACGATTTCAGTCATGCCTTTCCAGGCTGGGATTCTGAAAAGAGGACATCAGGGGGCACACGGAGTTCGAGAGGCTTTGCTTTGGGGGTCAGCCATACCCACATCTGATCTCCAAACTATACTCACTCATAAATGAACGGGTGGAGCCCCCAACATTCTGGAGAGATTGGGAGACCAACTTAGTTAGAACAATGGGGGAGGAGTAGAGGAGAAAAATAGCAACTTTGGCCCACAAGTCCTCGGTAGCCACGAGAATCCAGGAGGTCAATTATAAATTGTTGACACGCTGGTATTACACCCCTGATAGATTGGGCAAGATGTTTGGCGCAGCGGACCCAAGTTGCTGGAGATGCGGGGAGGAGCGCCGGACCCTGTTCCACATACTCTGGACGTGCCCCAGGAATACTGGGGGGCGGTCCTGCCCATTGTCTCGCAGCTTACGGGGTCGCAATTGCAGGAGGACCCAGCCCAGATTCTACTCCACTCAACAAGGGCCCCAACGGGGAAGTACAAGAAAACCCTGTTGGTCCACCTTTTAAATGCGGCCAAACAGACTATCCCAAGGTTTTGGAAACAAAAAAAAGCCCCCTCCTTAGGGATTGGGTGAAGGAGGCTATAAATGTCAGGGAAATGGAAGATCTGACTCTATCGCTACATGATAGGGATGAGCAATGCAGGGCTACCTGGCTGATCTTTGAGGAATCTGAAGATTTTAGGAACCTGTTTGAGCGATAGGCTCTGGGCCGTGTCCGCGCGGCCGAACCGTCTTAATTAGCATAGGCAGACTGGAAGTTGAGCTAACTGGAGAAATGTTACTTAGGATAGGCCAAGGTGAGATCCCGGTCTAGGTCCGTGTCCCACACGCCATACCTATCCCCCCCTCTCATCACCACCCCATTCCTCATCCCACCCCCAAACCTCGTGTTTTAGCGCTTTTTTACTGGGTCAGGCACCAGGACGCACCTGGCGCCGGAAAGTACTGCCCTTCCTACAGAAGGTAATGTGGTTGAATACATTTGTTCCATGTGAGGTGGGCTCCACCCACCCTGGGTGGGCTAGACCTGCATGACGTTTATCAGTAGAGAACAGGAACAGCTTTAATAGAGATTTTGCACCCCCATGAAAGGTCTGAAACTGAGAATCCTCTGCAATTTAATGTGCAACAGTGATAGAATCTGTTTCGCAGCCGAAATGATATACATGCTTGTAAATGGTGCTCCTGACTGCCTTCTCCCCCCACCCTTTGTGTCCTGTCTCTGTGTATCGATATGTTTGTAATGTTTAATAATGCAAAATCTTTAAATAAAAAATATTAAAAAAAAAAAAAATCTTCCTACTTAGTGTGCTTTCTGAGCCTTTAAACATCCAAGATGGCGGCCTGTGGAGTTTCAGTCTTCTGATGCCGCTCTGCGTTCTGGGATTTCTGTCCTTTTTCTGACCCTAGCTCTGCTCTGTCTTTGCAAAGCACAGCTATAACCCAGCCCCTGCATATTTCACCCCTCTTCTCAGTATGTGATGCTTCTGAGCCAATATGGCGGCGCCCGAGACCTGAACAGAGTTGTAGTCCAATGGGGGAAAAGAATAATAAGTAAGCGACTAAAAACTTAAAATATATTAATGTTTCAATGCTGGGAAATAGTTTTTTTAAGGGTTTGGGCTCTTCATTAAATGATGCTGAAGATCCGATTTAAGGTCAACTGACAATCTTATGGGTGGGTTCCCTTGTTGAGGTTGACCTGAGAGTTTGGACCACCCTAAAAAACGTGCTAATTTTCAAACTGGCCAAACTGGAACTGCAGTCTGCGTATCTTTTTATCTAATATATATTACTTACACATTATGCAAGACCCATATGCCCCCTCCTGCTGACCATAGGGAGAACAGTTGATTTTTCCTCTGCTAGTGATTCCATAGTGTAGCACATACAGCTATCTACTGTTACATACTATAGTAAGCAAACATAACGTTTCTCTTATTTCATCCTTTAATTTCTACTATGTTTAATTTACCTTCCAGGTCCAAAAAATACTTCCAAACCAGGTTGTCTGGAGACTGGGGATATTGTCCGTTTACAGAACCCAAGTTTATGACTTGCGACCTGTTGAAATTCTGCAAATATCTGATGAAATCCACTCCAGACCAGGGCTACAAAATGAGTCAAATAAATAAATAAGTACATAAATATAAATATATACATATATTGTATATCAGTGGTTCTTAAACTTTTTATGCCAAGCACAACCTAGCGACAAGAAGTTTCAACTGAGTGCCCCCAAGTAGAGGATCACTGATTATAAGGAACAAGGAATAATGTTTTACTGTAAAAATAATATACCATTCCTCTCAGATCCATCCTGTCCAGGGCCGGCGCAGGCACAGGGCAAACCTGGGCAATTGCCAGGGCCCCTGGGATCTTCAGGGGCCCACTCAGGCTCACACTTGGCCATGGTAATTTTTTACAGTGGACCTGAAACATTGAATGCCGGGTGTTGTGTGCAGACCTGCTCATGGCTGGCCTCAGCAACAGGGGCTGATCAACAATGGAGAAGGTGGCATGGAATGGAGGGCAACTTTTGTCCAGCTCAGAGGGTGTCGAGAACCAGGTGACAACAGACAGCAATGATGGAGTTTTTG
Organism: Gastrophryne carolinensis; assembly: GCA_027917425.1. Lineage (NCBI taxonomy): Eukaryota > Metazoa > Chordata > Amphibia > Anura > Microhylidae > Gastrophryne > Gastrophryne carolinensis. Next base: position 629,058,945 of record CM051234.1, on the reverse strand, counting down.
GGTGATTGGTGGCAGCAAAGAATGCAACAAGGACTAGAGGATGATTGGTGGCTATAGGGAAGGCAATAAGGACTGGAGAGCGATCAGCAGCAGATGACACATTTGTGGCAGCGAAGCTGAAGGTGACATCATGTGATATACTACTTTAGGGCCCACTAAGACTCTTTTGCCCAAGGTGCCCAGCAAACTTGGAGCCGGCCCCGATCCTGTTGGTGCACAAATGAACATCATTACTTACCCATTCAACATGGGAGTGTACCCCCTGGCGTGTGCATGCCACAGGTTGAGAAGCAGTGCTATATATCGTATAGTCAACAGATAGCAACAAAAGACCAAAGATCCTTAAGGCAGACTAAAAATGCACATTTTAACTAGCATTCTGGGTAGAACTTCTTGACTTTTTGACTTTTTTACCTTCCAGCAGTCCTGTACCCATTGTACCCTCCTAGCCAAGAAACCCCAGACAATGTTCTGCCCTTACAATACTATAGCTTCAGAATCATGACCAGGGTGGAGGCATACCCATCTCTGCCCCATTATCTGCCCCTACTATAGCTTTAGAATCATGGCTGGGGGGGGGGGGACATACCCATCTCTGCCCCATTATCTGCCCTTACAACAATATAGCTTCAGAATCATGGCTGGGGGGCATACCCACCTCTGCAACATTATCTGCCTCTGCAATACTAAAGCTTCAGTACCATCGAGTTAGTTATATCCACCCCTGTTCATGCAATGTTATAGTCTCAGTTTGTTTTGAAGGACACTAAAATCCTGGGCTTATTTTTGGCCACAGTTCTCGACTGCATGTTAACATTTCTCATATTCCAAACCACACTGTTCACCTAGGGGTCACTTTTTATTGCCTAAACTGTTAATAAACTCTGTTTCTGTTCTCGGACCCTTGACCCTTTGTTGCATCTACTGTCTTTCTTAAAACCACACCAACCCCCTTACAACAGTGCTCATACTGTATATCTATCTCCCCAGAGCAATTCCCTTTCAATGGCATCCTATGGCTCTGTCAGTGACCTGAAAAGAGGAAGCTGGGTTTCCTGCCACTTTGCATTGTGGGTTTTTTATTGGTTAAATCCAGACAACAGCACAGCATGGATGCTGGAAAAGGAAGCCTCCCGGGTACTCCAAGATGGCCACGACCAGGAGAAAATCGACGAGGCAGTGATTCAGCTTTAAGTGGATGCAGGAGCAAATGTAAGTGCAGCCAGTGATTCAGTATCATGCATGCAGATGGGGCAAGTGAGTTTTAGAGAGATTTTTTTTCCAACTAAGGCTAGGATTTCATGTGGATTTCCTTGGCATGTGTCACTTGTATTTCACTTTCAAAGGTCTGGTATCTTTTATAGAGAGCAAAAGCATAAAAACACAAATACAAAAATGTAACCACAATCTATCAACTGGAGTCTGGATCGCGTAAAGTAGAATGTGATTTACCCTTAGTATCCTTGTCAGTATTTCCTCATCGGTTGCTGAAATTAATTCATCAAGCTCAGCTGTATGAAATTCCAAATGAGTTGAGAAATAGAGGACCACGGTGGCATTCCTGTCTCCAATATTTTTTATCCAGTGGAGACTGTTCCTGGGCACAAAGAAAACCTGACCGCAAGTCACATTGAAAGTCACAGCAGTTTGACCGTTTTCATTGATTATACCAACCCATATTGTACCCTTGAGGAAAAGAAAAAACGTAAGAGTAAGTTTTTCTGGAAAGAATTGCATGTAACACATCTATTTAGTCTATAGTATATGCAGCAACTGATATAATAAGATGTTGCAGATTCAGTTTCAGTGGTTTCATCCTCAAGGAAAAAATGTGGCCAAGCTTACTCTGTCCATTCACTAAAAGGCATCAATAAAAAAAAAAAAAACAACCCTGCACAAAAAAGCCAATGGTCATGACCGGTCATTATGGGATCCAACAGAAATGGTAGGGTAGTAGAGGAGTTTTCCAGTTTAAAGAAGCACTATTATATAAATATGCTGGATGGTGGGGGGAGGGGTCACGTATACACCCCGCATCAAGAAATATCCAGCCAGGCTTGTTTTCCTTTCTTTTAATGGAATGAAAAGACATCCAGGGTGACAGGCTCTGTCACCCTGATAGACTAAACCTTTCCCCCTGGATTTTATTCCTATCAAGAGAGAGTAAACCACATTCTTGGCAAGAGTTTTATTCAGTTTGGCTGTATAACTGACCCCTCCTCTCATTAGCCAACATGTTTATATGCATTTTTAATATTACACAATTTTGCAATAGTGCTCCTTTAACATCCAATTTAAGATTTAAATACAGATAATATAGGAACTCTACATAGTTCTCTTCCTCCTGTGACCTACTGATGAGATGTTGGTTCAATGTAGTCAAGAGGGTCACCAGACTGAGCAGTGGTGACCAGCACAAAATATTGTGTAAGGGCATCCATTGAGTTTTTATTGGGCAAATATCTTGTTTGGCCATCTACAACATGGAGTAAGCTGAAATTTCTCCAAATTAGACACAGTGTGAGCCAACATTTGATTCTATAGAGGGTAGAAACAAGTTCTAGTTTCACGTTCCTTTTGCTGCATGTCCTTTTGCTGATTTTGACCATATTGGGGAATATAGCTTAAAAGGATGTCTAATCTGGATGTAACCCCTCTGCCCTCCCTTCCACCCTGACACAGGGTCAGAGTGAGGGATCCAGTCATGTAATTGGTACATGGGCAGTGACCGCACAAAGGGTGCACAGAGCTACGTTGTCATCTCTGTGCGTGCTCACGCTCACCCAGTCAAGTGAATTGGTGGGAGAGGATGCCCTGTGTAGCCTCAGCAAGATGGCTGAGCTCAGGACTGAAATTGCCAGGAGAAGAGCGCTGGATTACTGGAAAGGTAAGGTTTTTTTATGTAACCCCCGTCCTGTATCAGTTATAGAAAAGAGAGTTTGGTTGTGCACAGCTATTTTAACAACTATAAAAAGAAGGGTGCTGGCAGAAAGGGCAATATATTATGTCAAGACGTTATGAAAAAAGAGCCCTAGATTAGCCCCAATGCCCTTATAAAAATCTGCCGCACACCAGAAGATAATATCAATGAATAAAAACTAAATTTATTAAGTCATTCTTAAATCATAACAAACAACATAGAAGACTCATTAAAAAACACATACACATATAAAACACTGGGGAGGATTATCCCATTAGTGGCTCTTGCTCAGATATCAAATAATTCATGCTATACATATATTAAAATGTAGCCTGTTATGAACGTAAGACGACGTTTTAAGAAAAAGCAAAAAGATTGTGCTAAAAAAAAAAATTAATAAAAATATATGTCTACAAAAGTTATCCAAGTGTTTAAAAAAACCTTCACTTGAAAGTGCATAAGTGCAGTAAAAAATGTGCAATAAAGTGCTTCAAAGTTTTTGGGAAATGCTAAACATAAAGAGCCCGGGTGCCTCCAAACAGCGACCTGCCACCACCCGGGACCCGGCACCCGGGCTCAATAGTTTTGGTGATGTTATCTGATTAACTTTACTATCTGCGGGACCTGTCTGTAAAATGGCGCATGCACTATTAACACTTTATTGATATCCTTGCACATTGCTCTATGTTTAGCATTTCTCAAAAACTTCGAAGCAATTTATTGCACATTTTTTACTGCGCTTATGCACTTTCAAGTGAAGGTTTGTTTAAACACTTGGATAACTTTTGTAGACATATATATATTTTTTTAGCACAATCTTTTTGCTTTTTCTTAAAACGCCGTCTTTAATATATGTATAGCATGAATTATTTGATATGTGAGCAAAAGCCACTAATGGGATAATCCTCCCCAGTGTTTTATATGTGTATGTGTTTTATAATGAGTCTTCTATGTTGTTTGTTATGATTTTAGAATGACTTAATAAATTTAGTTTTTATTCATTGATATTATCTTCTGGTGCGTGACAGATTTTTATAAGGGCATTGGGGCTAATCTAGGGCTCTTTTTTCATAACGTCTGTCCTAGTATCAGGAGAGGGAGGCATGACAGTGGAGTGATGGGGATTACGAAGAGACTGGACTTCTGCTATAATCTTTTGATTGTTCACCATCACCAGGAGGTTCATTATATTATTATTATTAGTATTGTTTTTTTAGTGTCGTTTGATTTCATAGCGCTGTACAGGGTATAATTACAGACAAGGTAAAACATACTATACATGGACCAATACAAACTATATGCTAGATAGTTTAACCAAATTCTGTGAGCACAGGAAATAATAGGAACCAGAGCCCTGCCCTTATGAGCTTACGGTGTAAAGGATAGGGGGTGGAGACAAAGGGACGGATCGCAAGTCATAGGGCTTGTCGGCATGTGCCCTGTGAAGGTAATAGGAGTTGCAAGTACATTCTGTCAATGACAACCCTCTAGTCCCACTGACACCCATAGCATAGGGGAAATGGGGCAAAAAACACAAAGGTGCAAATAGGCCTTGGAATGCAAGCCAGAATATGCTAGACCATGGGTTCCCAACTGTTTTCCATCAAGTACCACTTGGAATTTTCTAATTATCTCATGTAGAACCTGGTTGGCATGTCAGTAACCTAAAACAATGTTAAAATGCACAAAACATGTATAGTACACAAAACACCCAAAATGCCCAAGCAATAGTTTTTGTCAACTTTTGGAGCAGTTTTCTACGTATGAGGCAAGTCAGGCCTGGATTAAGTATAGATAATAAAGGAAAAGCACAGCTTACCAACTTGAGATGGCAAACTCAGCGTGTGGGTGAATGTCTGATTATCTTAGGAAACTTGGACTTGTAAGGAAAGCCAGCACTGCAAAGGGGCCACCAATGAAATTCAAAAAAGGTAACTTTAAATTAAATTAGCATAATAAAAGTCAAGGATGCCTAATACTGTAGTCTCTCAGAACCAAGTGTGACTATTTTCAGGTCAGAGAGTAGCCATTACCCATACCACTCGGTTTCTTTAGTGGGACCTTCTTCAGTGCTGGCTTCCCTCACAGGTTGGGTAAATTATAGATGTCAGCAGTTTAGGTTGGGGGTACAGATCATTCCTCAAAATGTACCATGTGATAAGGTTTTGCGTAATGTCATTGGGGTAAGCATAACACTGGTTGGGAACCCCTTCACTAGACTGATCCTGACATGGGTGGGGATCCAGAGGGCAGGCTCAGACTGGCCCACATGGTTACCAGGGAATCCCATGGAAGGTCCCTTTACTCTGGTACTCCTTTGAGGGCCTTAATTACCAAAAGCTGAACTATGTATAGCTTATTTGTGCCATCCTATGCACACATACACAGACAATAATGTTTTTGTGCATGGGCCCTGAATATAAGCCAGTGATACTTGCATCTAAATGTCGGGTGGGCCCTCAGAGTCAGTTCTACTGGTGAGTTCCAGACACTCCAATCCAATCCTGCCAGAGGGCTTCGGATGACTGACTTGAAAAAACAACAACCTATTTGGCAGTACACCAGAGGATATAAAAGGGCAAAGTCACAAGTAAACGATGAGAGGTAGAGAACTTCATGGTCTTCACAGAACAGAACTTTAAGAGAAAATGCAAGAAGCTTTGATTCTCCTAAGAATTAAATTGGTTTGTCTAGGCTTTCTCTACAATATCCAAAACTGTTACAATGTCTTACACAGCTGGGAACCTGAGTCTTACACTGTTAAACAAAAGTCTTAAAGGAGAGACAGCACTCAACCCTGTTAGCTTGCAAACCAACCTAAATCTGGTTAAAAACAAAGGACTCGGTCACACACATCTGCAGAAGTATGCTTAAGCTGCACCACCAAGCACCACTGTGCCTCTGTGGGGTGCAGTCCTAACTCTAATCTCTGAGAGCCCCATTTGGGACATACAATGCAATAGAAAAATTGGGAGCAGGCTTACCTGAGGTTGTACCTTAAAACCTCAAGTGCATCACATGGGGTGGAAGGGTCACAGAACAGCCTAGCATGGCCCTTGGTGGTGCAGCTTAAGCTACTTTTGCAGACGTGTGTGACTGAGTCCTCTGTTTTAACCAGATTTAGAGACAGATTTAGTTTGGGCTAACAGGGTTGAGTGCTGTGGCTCCTTTAAGACTTTTGTATCCTAATTGCCCTGCTAACGTGCACCTCCCACTTTAGTTATAAAATGTTCTGAGCGGCTGCCACCCCTCCTTTGTTTCTTACACTGTTACACTGCAGGGAACCTGGGTCTTAGTGTTACGTAGCAGGGAACCTGGGTCTTACACTATGTTACACAGCAGGGAACCTGGCTCCTACATTGTGTTACATAGCAGGGAGCTGTCTGGCCTTAACAATAATGTAAGACTAATCTCTGCTTGATACATTGTGCAGCAGGTGGGAGAGATGCTGCAGTACAAGGTAAAAACTTCCCAGTCTGAGATTCAATACATTCAGTAATGCTGCCTATGTAATTGTTGCTTGATGCTCAGCAGTTACCTCGACGACAAAGCCGTGTAGATGAGCTTGTAGATTCCAGTGAGGGAGGCGTAACCCACCAGGCTGCAGGTATAGAATACATATGGACATTCCAGACCGATGGTTGTTGATAGATGTCCCAAATATCCGCTCTTCTAAAGTTGTATAGAGTGTTAGGTTTTCTCTGTACCTGGCACATTGGACCCCCCCTCCCTCATATATCTCAATCTATGGAAAGAAAAAAAACAATATATTATTATTCAAAAAATACACAAAAATATACCGCGCTACACACAAATAAAACAATTAAAGAGCATATAAAACTCTAGAGCTCAACGTGTTAATAGGAAGTCCTCTCTCTCTATAGCAAACAATAACGATCAAAAACCAGAGCTCAAATATGCAATAAACTGTGTTGAATATAAAGTCTCTTTCTTAATCACCCAGTGCATAAACGATCACTATTCCAGTGCCGGCCGCCACCTGATATCAAATCGCCTCTTACCAGATAGTATAAGGAAATGAGCCTTGTATGAACAATAGCCTCCTTAGGTCCTCTTTAAATAGGCTCCCTAGGTCCTCCTTAGGTCCTCTTTAGATAGGTGGTAATATGGAATAAAACCTTATATAGATATCCCTCTAGGGATTGCTTTCACACTTAGGTCCTCTTATGGACAAAACTTCATCACAATGGCAGCATGTGGGTTCAGATTGCCATACAGCCGATGGTTTAAGCATACAGGAAAAAGAGAAGGGAAAAACACATCTAGCGTGACACCGTTTGGTAAAAGGACATATGTTTTAATTCCAACTCAGTGCACTCACATTTAAAAGAAAGGGTTTCAGACAATTCAAAAGTTAGTAGTGATGCGTCTCACCAACTCCTCGTTCTGCTCCGCCGCTAAAGTTCAGCACATACCAGCTCCTACGTGTTTCGTCCCCGGTTGGGACTTTGACCCGGATGCTGGTATAGCTAGACGCTCCGTCTTTTATATCCGGAGACTACTAAATCACATGACCGCAGACAGCGCGTCATGTGTTACCAAGAACGCGTCTATACTACCGCCCCGCCCCACAGCTACGGAGCAGAAGGCAAAAGCCAATAAACAAAGGGGGCAGCACACACGTCAGCCGCCCCACCTAGCTGTAATTGTTGTCTAGGTAACGTTAGGACGCTTTCACAACAATCAAAAAGAAACACAGCGCGGCCGCACCAAACAGGCAGCGCAGCGCCGCAAAATCTATAGCGCAGACATAAAGCACAGCGGGACCCTGTATGGCAGGGGTTTAATATTCTTATCATACATGCAAGCCGCTTTGCACTTAATTTACTGGGCATCTTAATCCTCAAAGATTTACAGGAACAGGGGGCGGTTATATATTAAAATACCAACACCCTAGCCTGAAAATAAAAAAACGTTTGATAAACCTACCATATGAACTGTCAAATTCCACAATAAAAAAAGGGGAAACCTTATAACAGAACCTTATAAAAAAGACAATACCAATTCTAGTGTGTCAGATTCTAACACTAAAGAGCATCTAAGCCGCTCATAAATCTTAAAATAAAAGCCTACGGAGTCTAGAAGCCTAATAGACCCAATATATAAAATGTCGGCTTCCCTAAAAAAGGAACCTATATAAGGAACCTTATGAGAAAGGCAGTACCAGTTCTATTAAAAAGGTTTCTAATACTAAAGAGCAACCAAATTGCTCAATGCTCATAGAATAAAAAACCTATAACATCTAAGAGCCTAATGGACCCCCGGCGCTGCTTCAGCGCTCAAAGGGCCCAGGCCCAAGATTTAAAAGTATTTTTTAAAAATTTTTTTATGTATATATAATTTTAATCAATGGATCCAGGTATGTGTCAAAACAAAGTGGATGAGCAGAGAGGAGATGCAGGAGGCATCACATATACTACAACGTACCATACAGGAATACAAGACATATGCACAAATACAATGCAGAATATACAAGACATATGCTTCAAAGGTAGAACAATTAAAAATAGTGGTCACAGGAAGGGTACATAGAGGTTAATAGAGCAATTCTTTAGGAAGTATCTATAAAACAATTCAGATCGAACTCCACATTTAGACCATTGGGATGTAGAGTATCCAGATTAAATATCCACCGTCCCTCCTTTTGTGAAAGGTCCCTAACTGTATTAGAACCCCGCCAATGGCGTTCCACTCTTTCAATACCCTGAAAGGAAAGGCAACTTGGATCAGACGCATGTACCCGTTTAAAATGGGCCGAGAGGTTATGTGCATCATAACCCCTTCTGATATTATATACATGCTCCCTGATCCTCGTCTTTAATAACCGAGTGGTTCTACCCACATAAACTAGCTTGCAGGGGCACCAAATGGCGTATACAACAAGTTTAGAGTTGCATGAGATGAAATTACGTATCTTATAATCCTTGCCCGACCTAATATCAATAAATGATCTGGACGACCTGTCTTTCAACTGGCTAATTTTACAACCACAACAGGTCCCATTTTAAACGGGTACATGCGTCTGATCCAAGTTGCCTTTCCTTTCAGGGTATTGAAAGAGTGGAACGCCATTGGCGGGGTTCTAATACAGTTAGGGACCTTTCACAAAAGGAGGGACGGTGGATATTTAATCTGGATACTCTACATCCCAATGGTCTAAATGTGGAGTTCGATCTGAATTGTTTTATAGATACTTCCTAAAGAATTGCTCTATTAACCTCTATGTACCCTTCCTGTGACCACTATTTTTAATTGTTCTACCTTTGAAGCATATGTCTTGTATATTCTGCATTGTATTTGTGCATATGTCTTGTATTCCTGTATGGTACATTGTAGTATATGTGATGCCTCCTGCATCTCCTCTCTGCTCATCCACTTTGTTTTGACACATACCTGGATCCATTGATTAAAATTATATATACATAAAAAAAAAATTTAAAAATACTTTTAAATCTTGGGCCTGGGCCCTTTGAGCGCTGAAGCAGCGCCGGGGGTCTATTAGGCTCTTAGATGTTATAGGTTTTTTATTCTATGAGCATTGAGCAATTTGGTTGCTCTTTAGTATTAGAAACCTTTTTAATAGAACTGGTACTGCCTTTCTCATAAGGTTCCTTATATAGGTTCCTTTTTTAGGGAAGCCGACATTTTATATATTGGGTCTATTAGGCTTCTAGACTCCGTAGGCTTTTATTTTAAGATTTATGAGCGGCTTAGATGCTCTTTAGTGTTAGAATCTGACACACTAGAATTGGTATTGTCTTTTTTATAAGGTTCCGTTATAAGGTTTCCCCTTTTTTTATTGTGGAATTTGACAGTTCATATGGTAGGTTTATCAAACGTTTTTTATTTTCAGGCTAGGGTGTTGGTATTTTAATATATAACCGCCCCCTGTTCCTGTAAATCTTTGAGGATTAAGATGCCCAGTAAATTAAGTGCAAAGCGGCTTGCATGTATGATAAGAATATTAAACCCCTGCCATACAGGGTCCCGCTGTGCTTTATGTCTGCGCTATAGATTTTGCGGCGCTGCGCTGCCTGTTTGGTGCGGCCGCGCTGTGTTTCTTTTTGATTGTTGTGAAAGCGTCCTAACGTTACCTAGACAACAATTACAGCTAGGTGGGGCGGCTGACGTGTGTGCTGCCCCCTTTGTTTATTGGCTTTTGCCTTCTGCTCCGTAGCTGTGGGGCGGGGCGGTAGTATAGACGCGTTCTTGGTAACACATGACGCGCTGTCTGCGGTCATGTGATTTAGTAGTCTCCGGATATAAAAGACGGAGCGTCTAGCTATACCAGCATCTGGGTCAAAGTCCCAACCGAGGACGAAACGCGTAGGAGCTGGTATGTGCTGAACTTTAGCGGCGGAGCAGAATGAGGAGTTGGTGAGACGCATCACTACTAACTTTTGAATTGTCTGAAACCCTTTCTTTTAAATGTGAGTGCACTGAGTTGGAATTAAAACATATGTCCTTTTACCAAACGGTGTCACGCTAGATGTGTTTTTCCCTTCTCTTTTTCCTGTATGCTTAAACCATCGGCTGTATGGCAATCTGAACCCACATGCTGCCATTGTGATGAAGTTTTGTCCATAAGAGGACCTAAGTGTGAAAGCAATCCCTAGAGGGATATCTATATAAGGTTTTATTCCATATTACCACCTATCTAAAGAGGACCTAAGGAGGACCTAGGGAGCCTATTTAAAGAGGACCTAAGGAGGCTAATGTTCATACAAGGCTCATTTCCTTATACTATCTGGTAAGAGGCGATTTGATATCAGGTGGCGGCCGGCACTGGAATAGTGATCGTTTATGCACTGGGTGATTAAGAAAGAGACTTTATATTCAACACAGTTTATTGCATATTTGAGCTCTGGTTTTTGATCGTTAATATATTATTATTGTTGTTTATTTAGTTCCCTCTTGTTCCATGGCACTGTAGTATTATCAATATATATATATATATATATATATATATATATATATATATATATAGCAGTAAATAGGACACAGCAAGCTCCAGTCAGTGTGAAGGAGGCAGGACTGGGACATGTCTACCAATTTGTTTGCAAATGATGGACAAGCACTTAAGGAATCTTGGGGAGTGTGCACACCGCAGGACTCAACCTCTGGGACCCCATAAAATTGTGGCTAACATTTTTCATCTTAGTCTGGACTATCTCTTTATCTGCTCTACTTCATCTAAAACTAGCGATATGTCTAGCGTTAGGCTTCAACTGGCTAATTACACCAATTTAACCACATCCATTTATCTTGTACCTACTTTATGCTGCAGCTCACTTTGTGGAACCAATTAAAAGGACAGTACAGGCAGACATTTTATTTTCTTACCCCCAAGCATGCAGACTTGATCCCTGATTTTTCAGCTTTTACAATGCAACTGCATGAGCATTTTGTTGGAATAGCTTCAATGCAACAACTACACCATGTATGTGACTGTCTGCTTGTTGTGATACTGAAAGGAGGTGTTTCCTTTGTTCCATGTTGAGTTCCCAGTAAAGGTTGTGTTATATGTTCTCAGTCTTGAAAGTAATCTTTTGTCAGTGAAAAAGCTCATTAAACAGGGGATTTTAGTTACTTTTAAAGATGACAGCTAAATCATTACAAAGGAGGGGCACATTATAGCAATTAAAGGTAAATGTTTTTAGCTAAAATGCAAAGAAAGTGTGTACCGTGCTAAACAATATCTGCATTAAAACTGTATCCATGTATGGCACGGACGTCTTGGGTAGGGATGAGCGAATCGATCCGGACGAACCCGGATTCGTTCCGAATTTCATGAAAAATTCAATTCTGAACGAATCCGAATTTCCCGGCAATTCGATCGATCGAAGTTTTCCTTAAAACTCAATGACAGGCATTCTAAGATGGTGGACGGACATGTTCAGACATGTCCCCAGGGGCAAGTGACGATGGGACAGTCACATGCAGCCTATCAGCAGCCAGGAAGGCCGGTGACGTCACCGTCCTATATAAAGCGGCGGCCATTTTCCTTTTGCGGAGTTCAGACTTGCATTGCAGAGAAAACGGAGCTAGCTGCAGGGAGGGACAGACAGTTAGTCATAGTTAGGTGAGATTTAGCGATAGCTAGAGACAGTTACAGACAGGTAAATAGAGAGACAGATAGTTAGGGAGATTTAGAGTGGTAGACAGAGCTAGGGAAAGATAGATTTAAAACCGGAACAATTCAGCAGCATACAAGTCACAGTGACAGGGTGCTTAGTGCTATGATTCATATTTCATAATAACTGGGTTACTGTTAATATATTTGGTTTGGTTTAAATACAGCTGCACACTGTGCATGCCATGCACATGCTATTTAACCCTTTCTGCTATTTCGCCCTGAACGCTATTTTAACCCTATCTGTTAAACAAAAGCATTTCTCATAATTGGATTAGTGTTAATATTTTCTGTTCAGCTTAAAATACACCAGGCCATATGGCCATCCCAAGGCACATGCTATTTAACCCTATCTGTTAAACAAAAGCATTTCTCATAATTGGATAAGTGTTAATATTTTCTGTTCAGCTTAAAATTCACCAGGCCACATGGGCATCCCAAGGCAAATGCTATTTAACCCTATCTGTTAAACAAAAGCATTTCTCATAATTGGATTAGTGTTAATATTTTCTGTTCAGCTTAAAATACACCAGGCACATGGGCATCCCAAGGCACATGCTATTTAACCCTATCTGTTAAACAAAAGCATTTCTCATAATTGGATTAGTGTTAATATTTTCTGTTACACCAAGCCACATGGGCATCCCAAGGCACATGCTATTTTAACCCTATCTGTTATAAGCGTTGATCAGCATCAGCTGCTTTATTAAGCTACTTCAGTTTGCACTTGTTTTTGACTGCTTTCAATAAACCAGGCCACAGGGCACCCCAAAGCTGCACCTTGCACCCTATCTGTTATACAACATAAGCGTTGATCAGCATCAGCTGCTTTATTAAGCTACTTCAGTTTGCACTTGTTTTTGACTGCTTTCAATAAACCAGGCCACAGGGCACCCCAAAGCTGCACCTTGCACCCTATCTGTTATACAACATAAGCGTTGATCAGCATCAGCTGCTTTATTAAGCTACTTCAGTTTGCACTTGTTTTTTACTGATTTCAATAAACCAGGCCGCAGGGCACCCCAAAGCTGCACCTTGCACCCTATCTGTTATACAACATGGAGGTGTCACGCAGTGCTTCACATGGTTTGTCTTGGCGAACTGAGTCACACAGGGGAGGAACTGCTTAAATTTATTCATCAGGAAATCCAAACATGGCTTACTCCAAGAAAACTGAAAATGGGAATCATGGTTACCGACAATGGGAAGAACATTTTGTCTGCGCTGCGTCACGGAAGGCTGACCCATGCCCCCTGCATGGCTCACGTCTTCAATCTGGTTGTCAAGCGTTTTCTGAAGTTCCCCATATGCAAGACATCCTAACAACTTCAAGGAAACTTTGCATGCACTTCAGCCACTCATACACCGCCAAACACACCCTTCTTTAGCTACAGCGTCAGAACAGTATCCCCCAATATAGTCTGATTTGTGATGTTTCCACCCGTTGGAATTCCACCCTTCACATGTTGGACTGATTATATGAACAGAGAAAAGCCATCACGGATTTCCTGATGATCCAAGCGGATAGGGGGACTCCCCTGTGTAACTTCAATGTCAACCAGTGGCAGCTCATACGTGACACCTGCCGTTTGCTCAGGCCCTTTGAGGAAGCCACTTTATTTGTCAGTCGGCAGGATTACTGGATGAACGACGTGATTCCACTGCTTCATGTACTACAGCACATGTTGGAAACCATGGCTGGTCAGGGCACTGGAGACATGGCGTCTACATCTTACAGCCACATGAACCCCGTTGGAGCTGAACTGGAGGAGGAGGAGGAGGAGGAGTGGCCCAGTGAAGCACAGTTTAGGCTTGGCGACATGGCTGGTTTATCTAGTCAGCGGACAGGAGAGGAGGAGCAGGAGCAGCCAGAGGAGCTAGAGGGTTTTGAGGAAGGCGAGACAGAGGACCCGGACACACCGTGGCAGTATGCAGTGGAGATGGAGACAGGTAGTCCCTCCGAGTCACTTGCGCAAATGGCAGGAAGCATGCTCACGTGCTTGCGTAGTGACCCCAGAATTGTTTCCATTTGTCCTCGGGATGACTTCTGGCTGTCCACCTTATTGGACCCTCGCTTCCGGCACAAAATGGGGTCATTTTTTAAACCCGCCGAGAGGGAGGACAAACTGAACTACTACAAAGACATTCTACGTAGTCAGTTGGCTGATGCCTATCTGCGCCATGGTCCATACTCTTGCAGGTCTGACTCGGGGGGACCTCTGCGCTCATCTTCCACTGCCAAGGCTGCTGGGGGGGGTTGGCAGGAGCAGCAGCAGCAGCCTCAGTCTTCAGTCGCTAATGGGTAGCTTTCTACACCCGCATAGTGAGGCTACTCATGAGCAGCAGGAAGACCTGGAGCAGGACCTCAACCAGCAGGTCATGTCATACCTTGACATGACCATGCCAACACACCTTGAGGATCTGCTGGACTTCTGGGCAGCCAAACTTGGCTTGTGGCTGCAACTAGCAGAGTTTGCCCTGGAAAAGCTGTCCTGCGCGGCAAGTAGCGTGCCATCTGAGCGGGTGTTTAGTGCGGCGGGGGCCATAGTTACGGCAAGGAGAACTCGTCTGTCAACTAAAAATGTGGAGAGACTCACCTTTGACAAAATGAATCAGGGATGGATCAGCCAGGATTTCCACCCACCAATGGCTGATGCATGCGACTAGATTCAGCATGGTGCCACGATTTACACTTTCCAAATGGTGCAAAACACATTTATGTCTTTAGGCCAATTTTTGGGCTCCTGCTGATGCCAACTTCAGGGTGTGCCTTCCAACCAATTTTTGGCCTCCTGCTGATGCCAACTTCAGGGTGTGCCTTTCAGCCAATTTTTGGCCTCCTGCTGCTGCTGCCAACTCCAGGGTGTCTTTCAAGCAATGTTTGGGCTCCTGCTTATGCTGCTTCCAGCTAATGTATGTGCTCCTGCTGCTGCCAACTTCAGGGTGCCTTCCAGCCAATTTCTAGGTTCCTGCTGCTGCTGCTGCCAACTCCAGGGTGTGTCAGTCAATTTTTGGGCTCCTGCTGCTGCCAACTCCAGTGTCTCTTTAAAGCAATGTTTGGGCTCTTGCTGCTGCTGCTGCTTGCAACTCCAGGGTGTGATTCATCCAATTTTTGGGCTCCTGCTGCTGCTTGCAACTCCAGGGTGTGATTCATCCAATTTTTGGGCTCCTGCTGCCAACTCCAGTGTCTCTTTCAAGCTATGTTAGGGCTGCTGCTGCTGCTTGCAACTCCAGGGTGTGATTCATCCAATTTTTGGGCTCATGCTACCAACTCCAGTGTCTCTTTCAAGCTATGGTTGGGCTGCTGCTGCTGCTTGCAACTCCAGGGTGTGATTCATCCAATTTTTGGGCTCCTGCTGCCAACTCCAGTGTCTCTTTCAAGCTATGTTTGGGCTGCTGCTGCTGCTGCTTGCAACTCCAGGGTGTGATTCATCCAATTTTTGGGCTTCTGAAGCCAACTCCAGTGTCTCTTTCAAGCTATGTTTGGGCTGCTGCTGCTTGCTACTCCAGGGTGTGATTCATCCCATTTTTGGGCTCCTGCTGCCAACTCCAGTGTCTCTTTCAAGCAATGTTTGGGCTGCTGCTGCTGCTTGCAACTCCTGGGTGTGATTCATCCAATTTTTGGGCTCCTGAAGCCAACTCCAGTGTCTCTTTCAAGCTATGTTTGGGCTGCTGCTGCTTGCAACTCCAGGGTGTGATTCATCCAATTTTTGGGCTCCTGCTGCCAACTCCAGTGTCTCTTTCAAGCTATGTTTGGGCTGCTGTTGCTGCTTGCAACTCCAGGGTGTGATTCATCCAATTTTTGAGCTCCTGAAGCCAACTCCAGTGTCTCTTTAAAGTAATGTTTGGGCTCCTGCTGCTGCTTGCAACTCCAGGGTGTGATTCATCCAATTTTTGGGCTCCTGCTGCCAACTCCAGTGTCTCTTTCAAGCTATGTTTGGGCTGCTACTGCTGCTGCTTGCAACTCCAGGGTGTGATTCATCCAATTTTTGGGCTCCTGCTGCCAGCTCCAGTGTCTCTTTCAAGCAATGTTTGGGCTGCTGCTGCTGCTTGCAACTGCAGGGTGTGATTCATCCAATTTTTGGGCTCCTGCTGCCAACTCCAGTGTCTCTTTCAGCCAATGTTTGGGCTCCTCCTGCAGCTGCTGCTTGCAACTCCAGGGTGTTATTCATCCACTTTTCGGGCTCCTGCTGCCAACTCCAGTGTCTCTTTCAAGCTATGGTTGGGCTGCTGCTTGCAACTCCAGGGTGTGATTCATCCAATTTTTGGGCTCCTGCTGCCAACTCCAGTGTCTCTTTCAAGCTATGTTTGGGCTCCTGCTACTGCTGCTGCTGCTGCTTGCAACTCCAGGGTGTCATTCAGCCAATTTTTGGGCTCCTGCTGCCAACTCCAGGATGTCCTTCAGCCAATATTTGGGCTCCTGCTGCTGCCAGCTCCAGGGTGTGTTTTTCAGGCAATATAGGGGCCCCTCATATTAATGCCACCTCAACTCTCTGCAATTGTGCCGCTCTGCGATTCTAATAGGGATGCCTCTGATCTGCATGTCCTAATTATTTACAGTATTAGCAAAGAAAAAGGGAACCCCACTGTTCCCAAACAGTTTATCCTCAGAAAAGGCACCACTACTCTAGTAAATAATTGATAATGATTAATTTTATTTATCAAAAATATTTACTGTATATACACATAAAGACACACAATTTAAAAACCTCCTTTTAAAAACATATACACATAATCCTAGGAGGAAAGAACAAAAAGGGGGGGAAGGGGAGAAGGGGGGGAGGAGCACCGCAAAAACCCCCCTAAAAAGGAGGTGGTGGCCGTTATATTGCAATTATAAATTAATGATCAATAATAAATGCATGCTGGTCCTGCTGACATGATAATTAATAGTGCTAAACTCATCAATATCTTAAATACTCCTTGTGCCAATAATTCTTTTAAAGTGCTTAGTGCTTATAGTGAAAAGTAAATTTAAGGAAGACAGCCAGGAAACCAAAAACAGACAACAATAGTAAACAGGTCACTCACATCACCATAATGGCCATCAACTCACCCCCCTCACCCGCACATGTGTGTTGTTGACGCGTTGCGTGACGACGACACGTCACTTCTCCAGGACAAATGGAACACATGTGTGTTATTGGCACAAAGAAGGTTTTTAAATTGTGTGTCTTTATGTGTATATACAGTAAATATTTTTGATAAATAAAATTAATAATTATCAATTATTTACTAGAGTAGTGGTGCCTTTTCTGAGGATAAACTGTTTGGGAACAGTGGGGTTCCCTTTTTCTTTGCTTATATTAGCAGGGTGCATTGGCACACCCATACTCTATTGAGCACACATAGATTATTGTGTAGCTGGTGCAGGTTTTCCTTCTTTGGTTATATATTTACAGTACTATTTCACTAACCCAGCACGCATCCTATGCGTGTTACAGCAAGGCAGAATGGTTTACAACCCTATTGAGGCTCTAGGAAGCTCAGAAATAGCCGTTTTTAATAGCGATTCGTCGCGAATAAATTCGGGTCGAAACTATTTTTGTCGGAAAATTCGGCGAATCAGTCGAATCGAATTTTTCAAAAGTTCGCTCATCTCTAGTTTTGGGCATAGACACCCAGAAGCAGTAAGGAAGCTAGCGCAACAACAGCTTGCAGGTGGATTTGCAATATACCAATGTAGTCAAGTGATGAAATGCACTAGTCCAGAAAATCCTTTCCTAAAATTAGCAGCACTAGATCTGCACAGCTACTGGATTTGATACACACAGATGTATGTGGTCCAATGAGTGTTCAAACCCCAAGCAAGAATAAATATTTTGTCACATTCATGATGATTTTTCCAGATACACAATTGTTTACCTGCTGCACAGCAAAGTGCCACAGAAACTTTAATAAATTTGGAAGAATGCCAAAAAGAAAGAAACCATGTTCCAGACTACTGTTCCATACACCCAGAACAAATTGGTGTTACAGAAAGAAAGAACCGCTCACTAAGTGCAAGAAGTATGCTGTTTGATGCAAACCTATCTACAACAATTTGGGGAGAAGCCACTATAACAGCGTGCTATCTTCAAAACATACTGCCAGATACAGCTACAACCAAAACTCCATATGAGCCATGGAACTGCAAGAAGCCAGACCTGAAGCACCTCAGGATATTTGGAGGCAAATCATTTATGCACGTTCTCAAATAAAAATGTTCCAAGTAGGAATCACATGCAAAAGAAGGGGTCCCGGTTGACTACAGTGAAACTCAAAAGAGACACAGAATCCTGCAACCAGAGACCAACACAGTGACAATCAACATAGATGTAGTAATTGATGAGAACTCCCAATAATTCAACCTAAGCAGAAAGAACAAGAATCTCAGTCACAAGCTCCAGATACTAAAATGGTCTGAAGTCTGGATAAGCTCTGAAACCACCAAGGAAAGTACAGAAGAACCAACCTCCAGTCAGGAGATCAGAGAGGCCAAACATAGGAATCCCAGCTAAGTGCCTTTCTTATATGGCCAGAACACTTCCGGAACCAGAACTACTTAGGCCCTTATTTAAGAAAGGATAGCGTCAGGTAGCGCCTGGTTAATGTGAGGTAGCAACAGAGAGCGACTGGTGAACGCCGGACACGGCACGCAATTCCACATTTATCAAGCAGAATCTGTTTAGCGACTGGGATAGCGCCATGTAGCGTCTGATTCATCATTTTCACAGCCTCAGCGAACAGCGCCAGCGTTCAGCCTTGCACAGCGCCAGGTATGACCTCTCGCTACCTGACGCTCTCCAATACATTTCAATGGACAAACCTTTTCTTCTCTTTAAACCGGGTTTTTTTTTTTTTTTTGTCAAAAAATCACAAATAATTCTGTGACCTCTTCTGACATTGAAAAAGCTGTTTTTTCACATTTTTAAGATTTTTTTAAAATTTCTTCAGAAATGACATTACAGGTCTGCCATTAAAGTGTTCATGTTACAATGTGGTTACAATGTAATTCCATCTGTTTTTGCTTTGTTACTAGTGGATAGATGCAGGAAAACACACTTTAAACACACCGCCTCCTGCGCTGTGGGCTGCAAACAAGCATTTTTCAGTGCCAGAGATTTGTGAGGCTGTTTTTTTGCTGAATATGGTGTGAGTCGGTCGCTATGAGCAGTCGCTAACATGCGCTCCCATACAGTGCTGTACTGGTCAAATAGCGACTCCTCACAATGTATTCAACATTACTGAACAGCGACTGAGTCGCTATGAAGTAGCGACCCACAGCTGAGCAAAGCGACTACTAGCGGGCGCTCTGAAAATGCCTGCTACAGACGCTCATCTGTCGCTACCTGCCGCTATTAATGAATCAGCCTCATAGTTACAGTCTTGAGAAGCAGAAGCTTATTAAAGCCTCAGATGAAGAGATGGAGTCTCTTCTCTTACTCCAGACATGGACGCTTACTGAGTTACCATAAGACAAAAAAATCAATCAGATGTAAATGGGTCTTCAAGAACAAATATTACCCTGAAGGTAAAGCGTACTGGTTTAAGGCAAGATTAGTCACAAAAGGATAGTCACAAAAATATGGTGAAGATTATGATGCTACATTTTCTCCAGATGCTAAACAAATCACATTCAGAACTTTAATGACTGTAGCTGTTGTTCAACAGATGACACTGAGACATTTTGACATCAAAACTGCCTTTCTAAATGGCGACATTGAATAAGAGATGTACATGACTCAACCCAAAGGTTGTATCAAAAAGGGTGAAGAACATCTGTTTGTAAAATGCAAAAATATCTTTATGGTCTTAAACAGTCGGCAAGAGCATGGAACTCCAAAATGAACTTGATTGATGAAGGATTTCAAAGATCTGAAGCTCAACCATGTTTATGCACAAAATGTGTAGCAGAGAAATGGACATATGTTCTTCTATAAGTAGATGATGTTAAAATTACCCACCAAGAAGGAAGAGAAATGTCAAAACTACGTGAAGTTCTCAACCAGCACTTTGAAACTAAAGACCTTGGAAATGTGACATATTCTATGGGAATTAAAATCCAGTGAGAGGAAGATTAGAGTTTTCTTCTCAACCAAAGTTCTAAAATCTCTAAAAGTCCTAAACCAGATTGGAATGTTAGAAGCCAAAGGTTGAAGTTAGGAGATCTGCTACCCAACAGTGAGAGTTATTGACAAGCAGTGGGTGCACTTCTGTACATAGCAACTACTACTCACCCAGATATCACAGTCTCAGTTACAATTCTTCGTAGATGAGTAAGCAAGTCTGACCGAAGAGATTGGAATGCAATTAAGAGACTGCTACATTATTTTAAAGAAACTCAAAGGCTAAATCTTTAAACATCTGCATGACGAGACTCTGAGAGGTTATGTAGACGCAGATTGGGCTGTAGATTCAACTAATTGGAAATCAACTAATTGTTCAAGTCAGGAAAAACTTCAGTTTTTTTTGTCCAGCAGAAAACAGGTGTTAGTAGCGTTGTCTCCAACAGAAGCAGAATACATGTCTGCTGCTCATGCAAGTCATAAAGTAATTTGGTTGAAATAACTTATGGAAGATTTCAGTAAATTACTAACTCAGTCAACCATTATCTATGAGGACAGCCAAGAAGTATTAAACTTGCCATTAGTGAGAAGATCCATGCAAGGACTAAGCACATTGATGTGAAACATCACCACCTGCGTGATTTAGTGGCACGTGAGATACTTGAGTTTGTTTATTGCGAGTCTGACAAGATGATAGCTTATGGTATGACAAAGCCACTATCAAGAGCCCAGTTTACGGAATTTAGAACTGCAATGGGATTATCAGGATAAGTAGTTGTTGAGTGGGGGTGTTGGAATAGCTTTTATGCCACAACTACATGTATGTGACAGTCTGCTTGTTATGCTATTGATAGTTAAGTTCAGGGCGGATTATGAGGGGGTGCAAGGGGCGCGAGCCCGGACCTCCACCACTTTCCCTGCAAAGGGGGCCTCCACCAACCTTTGGATTATGGTCTGGTCCAAGAGACTTTTCAGTTTTTGGCCAGCAACCAAGCTATCGGTGGCAGTTGGGGTGTGTCTGGGCAAGCAAAACTTGCAGCCAAAGTCGACACAGGGTGGGACGGAGAGGTGGCATATAAGCCACCAAGCAAAGCTGCTGGCAGCTCAATGCAGGGACCAGCTGGGCGACTACACCCCATCCAGAATGGCAAAGCAGGAGTTCCCGAGCAACACGCGCCTGCACAAGGGGGGCACAAGGGACTCAATCTAACATTAAGTAAGTAGGCGGGTGCCAGGCAACCACCAGTTACTTGAGAAAAAAAACAGTTTCTCGGGCCTCCACTAGATTTTGTGCCCAGGGGCCTCCACCACCCTTAATCCGGCCCTGGTTAAGTTAGTTCAAAGAAACAACCAGGAAGTTGTATGCAGACTATGTGAATGCAGCATAGTGAGTTTAACCCACTTACAGGAGCTGTTGCCTTTGCTCCATGTTTGTTCCTGATTTTTGCAGAATAAACAGCCATTGTTCCTGCACACTGGAAGAGTGTTGTGTAGAATCCGCTGCCAACACCTTTCCATAATACAGAGCTATGATATTTAACTCTCTTGGGTTTCTGCTGCCAGGCTTTAGCTTACCTTCAAGTTCCAGAGGGCAATGTAATGGGTGTTTGTATGATTGTCCAGAGGGGTCTGCGGTGTATTTCCATTGTTGCTGGAGGGGGGATATCGATCCATATAAATAAAGACGGCAGTCATGACTCCAGCGGCGGTGGCGATGGCGGAAGCCGTAGCACAAATAAGGAAGAGTTTGAATCTCTCCCAGCAACATGCCTGTTAGAAAAATTGCAAAAAATGATCACTCTGTAAAAACCTGTGCTGTAGATAGATACAGTATCAAGGTGTGTGTAGGGGGGGGGGGGAGTGCTGGACTTTTATTCCACTGCCCTAATGTTTTATAGCTTATACAAAAGCTCTGTCTTAGCTTTGTAGTCTTTCTATCTTTCGTCTTTACCAACAGGTCTAATCAAGCTCCTGGAGTTGCCTTTAAATAAACAGCCTTGGGGAGTGACCTCGTATCAATACGAGTAATAGTCACAACAGAAGAAACTAAGGAAACCCTATGTAATCACCTCACTTGTTACATATGAATGCAGCAATCTTCATTGGAAATGCTCAAAATCACAGAAAACACACTCATGCTTTGCAGAAAGCTGTGAGTCAGCTATTAGCAGTTTATGTTTTAAAGTGATTGACCACCCATTTAAAAAAAAAAAAAAAGTACTCAGCTTTTGTCCCCTGCAGCTGATCCCTCCTATTATAGCTGTCAGCAACTCATTAGATTGCTGGATCGCATCCTGTGCCGCCCAGGCCAAACAGCAGTCAGTGGCACTTCCGTGTCTGGTCCCCCCCCCCCCATTACACACAGAAGCACTACCATGCCCTCTTCATTCACTACACTAGAGGTGGCGTGTCAGATCTTGGCACACCTACTCCATTGTAATAAATGGAGAGGGTGTGGTAGCTCGCCTGTGACTAATCGGGGGCGGGGGTGAGTTTGACACAAATTCATTTTTGACTGTTGTTCGCAACCTCGGGCAGGATGGGATGCAATCCAGCGATCAGGTGAGAGGCTGATCAGTGGATTCAGACCGATCAGCTACGGAGGACTAGAGGAGAGTACCCCTGTTTTTTAATATCGGTGGTCAATCCCTTTTATAACAGGCTTATAGCTGCGATACAGTGTAACAAAACAGTGTCATTCTAGTTACTATTTTACATATACATAATGAATCATATCTTAAAAAACCTCGTTAGGTACATCATAGAACAAAAAAAGAACATAAGAGCTGGTTTACACACTAATATATGCTTCCAATGCATTTCGCCCTGAGCTTCCTCAGGGAATGTCTCCTCTAAGCTTTTATATTGAAAAGTTGTATCACACTACTGTTGGTTATTCTCAAAGGGTGTATACAATATATATATACTGTATATACAGTTATTTCTCTTTTGAGATCTGTGGTCAGATCTCAAAAGAACCTGTGCCCAGTCCAGTCCTCAATGGACCTGCTTTATGGAGGGCCTCCCAATGTGGCTTGATAGTTCTCTGTCCAAAACAATTTAAAAAAAATCACCTATAGCCTGGCTTTTTAATTTATTTTATGCATGTATGGCCACTGTATGCTTGCACACATGTAGGAATATTTCCTCCACATTTAACAATCTGTGCAATGAGACAAATATAAGTCCCCAAAAGCCCGGAGCGGTGACCTGCCCAAACCCCAACACCTGGGGAGCAAGTGGGGGGTTAGGTGCCTTGCTCAAGAGCTCAACCGGGCATGTCCCAGCCGAAGCTGCAATCGGTCACAAGATTGTTTCTCAACCACTAGTCAATGACTGACCCTACAATGTGTTTTACAACAGGGAGCCCGGCTGGTAGGATGTGTTATACAGCAGAGAGCTGGCTGGATTTTCCAAGGTAAGACTATGACTTTTTTCTGTTTGATACTTTGTATACGAAGAGGGAGAGATGCTCTGTGCCGGAGATTCAATGCAGTCTCACCTTTCCCCAATCCAATGGCGCATGCACAGGCTCTCATCCTATCAGATCCCTTTGCCGTGTTTACATTGGCAAAGAGCTCTAATTGAATTTAATGTGCAACCACATCCCCTGCATCCCCGGCAGCACGTCCAGCCTATCTGAATGGCTGGAGCAGAAGCGTGCACACGCCACCAGGGATGCAGGGGATGGAGCTGCGCACACTCCCCATTGAAAACAATTATTAGAGGAGAGCCTGCATGTGTGCCCTTGGAGCGGGGATGCTCTGGGGGGTTAACACAGGGAAAAGTCAGCGGCTGACCCTGGAATCTTTTAGATGCCCCATAGAATATTCTCCCCACGTAGATCCCAACAACTTTAAAATGGTGAATGGCAGTGCCTGATGCTGACAGCTGTGGGCACTGCATACTCCCCCATCCACTAGGTAGTGCTATGATCTAGCACACAAGTGGTGAGCCACACAATAGGGGCCTGCAAGCCACTTGTGGCTTCCAAGCTACAGGTTGGAGTCCCCTGCTGTAAAAGGTAATTTCAAGGACAATTATCATTAGAAACCTATGGCGATTGAATGTTCTTATTGTTGCAGAGCATGAGTGCTGAGTGTAGTGGAGTCATAATCCATAATCCAGATTAATGGTGTAACAGGAACTAGCTTTACTGGAACATGAGTGCAGTAAGAGAAGGTCACCTTACATGGTGGATATAACACAGACAGGAATAGAAAGGAAGTACCATAGAGCAACTGGAAACACAGGATATAACAACACAGCAGCAAAATGCATAGACTCTACAGTTAGGCATTGATCACAGCGCCATCTAGTGTCATAACGTTTCACAGCTGTAAACTGCAGTAAATCTAGCAAAATACACTAATCACATTTAAAGACAAGCAGAAGCTGTTGCAACGTATTGTATCTCCAACACTTATATTATAGACATTTGAAAAATATATTTCACCAATATTTTTTAAAAAAAACTTTCCTTCTGTACTTTTTCCCCACTTGAATGTCAGGAAATTTGCTGAATAAGCAGAAGTCACTATAAATATTGTGCACATAACTGACATATATACAAGGATTGTTATATGTGTGTTATATGTGTGTCTGAACATACAGCACTGTACTTAAAATATTTTTTAAGGTCTGTAATATAAGCACATACATTTTTCATAGGTTTCAAAAGATAGTTGGCCTTTAAAGAGAAACAACCTCCCTTACGCCTTTAAGACTCCTGGGGGGTTGTTCTACCTCTTTATGGGGCATCCTAAATTGGGATTCCTGCTGTGTAACCCCCCACCCCCAGCCAGATGCCCCAGGGATGAGGAACAAAACCTGGGAAAGTGAATGTACAGTGAAAGAATAACCCCAGTCTGGAATCACAGTCTGATGCAAGAGGGGTGGAGACAGGTCCACCTCTTAATGCTAAAAAAAGGTGGTCAAGAAACAACAAACATCCAGGGGCTGGGCTACAGAAAGGAGGCTGCATCTCAGCAACAAGTTAATTCAGGATGAATCCTCTACAATTGCTGATATGCAGACAAGGGCCTTGATTCAATATAGGTAGAAAAAAATTCTCATGGTAATAAGAGATTCAATTCATGAGAAAAAAGCCTGAGAATGTCACTGTTGCTGAATCACCAGCTAAAAAAAACAATGAAAGTCAATGGCACTTTTTTACCCCTAAGAAAAGTAGAGAACTGTTTACTCCTTTCTACACTGTAGTAAAAGCTGCCATTGACTTTCATTGTCTTTTTATCTAGTGATTAAGTAACAGTGACATTCTCAGGCTGTTTTCTCATGAATTAAATTATTTACTACTATAAGAATTTTGTTCTACCTTTATTGAATCGAGGCCATGAATTGTTTTTACACTTAGCCCGGACAAAGGCTTAAATTATTTCAGCTCCATTCAGCGTTTTATATTAATACATAATAATAGCAGAAGGATAATAGGATTACTCTGCGTTGCCGAGCTTCCTCCTCACAGGGGTCAAGGCACTGGGCCTGCAAAAGAAGACAAAGAACAGTTAGAGTTTCAAATTAGTATTACATTGTTATCATTACTTTGTGAATTAAAGTGGACCAAAACCTCTATGATAATCTAGGCTATGATACTCTAGGCAAAGCCGCCGTCAGCAACGCTACAGTGATGGGTGCAGAGCTGTCACTGCACATAAGCCACCAAGCACAGCCGCTGGCAGCTCAATGCAGGGACAATCCACCAGTAACAACATTGACCAGGGCCAGTTCCCAGTATCCATGGCTCGCTGTCAATGACCAGGGCCACCTCAAAGGGCCCTGTATTCACCTGACAGCTGCTGCTGCTGTACAGTGTCCCGAAGCGACCTTACAGGGCCCCACAGTAGCCTAGCCCACAGCAATGTAACAGGGCCTCCCAGCAGCCCAGCCCAGAGTTGCCTCACAAGTCCCCGCAGCAACCTAACAAGGCCTTGCAGCAGCCAAGTCTCAGCTACCATGCCCTGACACAAAGACTAGACTAAGCCCCACTGTATTGACTAGGGTGAATTCACCAACAACGCAGTCATTGACCAGGGCCAGAAACCTTGACCTATTGTTGACTACCAGGACCAAGTCTCAACAACCAGGCCCTGACACAAAAGACTAGGGCCAAGCTACCAGCTACCAGGCCTCGCTGCATTGACCAGGACCAAACGAACAGCAACGCAGCCATTGACCAGGGACAGCCACCAACAACCTTGGCCTGTTGTCGACTTCCAGGGCCAAGCCTCAGTAACCAGGCCCTGACACAAAAGACTAGGGCCAAGCTACCAGCTAGCAGGCCCCACTGCATTGACTAGGACCAAACCAACAGCAACGCAGCCATTGACCAGGGCCAGCCACCAACAACCTTGGCCTGTTGTCGACTTCCAGGGCCAAGCCTCAGTAACCAGGCCCTGACACAAAAGACTGGGGCTCACCTACCAGCTGCCAGGCCCTGCTGCATTGACCAGTGCCAAACCACCAGCAATGCAGCCATTGACTGGAACAAGTCACCAACAACCATGGCCCGCTGTTGACGACCAGGGCCAAGCCTCAGCAACCAGGTCCTGACACAAATGACTAGGGCCAAGCCACCAGGCCCCGCTGCGTTTACCAGAAACAAGCCACCAGCAACAAAGCTATTGATTAGGACCAGCCACCAGCAACCATGGCCCACTGCATTGACCAGGGCCTAGTCTCAGCAACCAGGCCCCCGACTCAAAAGACGAGGGCCAAGCCAACAACCACCAGGCCCTGCTGCATTTATCTGGGCCAAGCTACCAATAATACAGCCATTGACCATAGCCAGCCACCAGCAACTATTGCTCACAGTATTTACTAGGATCTAGTCTCAGAAATGAGGCCTGGACACAAAAGACACATACTCCTAATGTAATTTGGCAGCCAAATTGTGTTTTTGTTAAACTAAAAGTCTGAAAAGCCTTTTGGTCCACTTTAAAGGTCAATCTATATATGTTTTTTTTCAATACATTAAACTGGGCTTTAGTTCATATGCACTAAAGGACTCATCTCCCCCTGCTGGTTGCTGTTGATAAGTATGGGGGTAATATAAGAAGCGATAACGCCAGGTAGTGCCCTGTGGCATCGGGTGAACGCTGGGCGCAGTATGTGAAAACCACATTTAGGAAAGCGAATTTGGTGAACTCCTCTAACAGCGTCACATGCATCACTAGTGGTGGCTCAGTGTAAAGCGCCGGTGCTCTAGGTTCAGCAGCACCATGTATCACCTGTCGCCCAGTGTCACTCTTCCATACATTTCAATAGCGTTTTGCTACAGTAAACTTACATTTTTTTTGGCTCAAATCATTGTGTGGCCTCTCCTGCCTGGCAACCAAACAATTTTATTGTTTTTTTTGTTTTTATTTTTTAATGCAGAATTGTATGTGCAGGTCGGCCATTGCAGTGTCACAATGTATTGCACAATGTTATTCCATGTTTTCCCTCTGGTGCTGGTGGAAATGTGTTTAGAAACAGACTTTTATCACACAGCGCCTGGCACTCAACGCTTCAGCGCCCAGTTTTAGAGCGCCGACACTGGCTGTGTGTATTTTTTTTCTTGAATACGGCTTCAGCGCCGAGTGCTGGACGCACTTAACTGGCGCTACCTATTGTTCGCTGCAGCGTTGTCCTGTTGTTAGATGTAGCGCAGTCTTTCACGCTTGCACCTTGGGACACCACCTAGCGTTCTCCATTGGCTCAGCAGTGAATCAGGGAGAAGCTTCTACAGCGCCCACCACACATCACATTCATCAATGCTGGACATGATAGTACAGCGCCACTTGTCCGCCTGCTAAGCTAGGTCACAGTGCCAGACACCGGATGCAGCTTCTACTAGCGGTCGCTCTAAGCGCCGCTACACAGATGCTCACATGGCAATACGTGGCGTTAGTATTAAATCAGCCTCAATTGGGTTGATTCAAAGAAACATGTAACAGCTTGGATTTGGGTGCCGATCATCCTATTTTTCACGTCCGCTCGTGCGTTCGTATGAACTTGCGAGTGATTCTATAAGCAAATACGTTTCTATCCTAAAATATACGTCCGTTCGTATGATATCTCCCGAACTTGCCTCAGTCAGTTAACAATCGTAAACTTCACGTTCATGTGCTCACCTGTTGCGGCGGCAGCCTGTTTTTTCTGCTGCTTCCATCGTCCACCTCTTCCAATTACTTGCGTTTGCCTCTGGTTTTCATTGGTTTTTGGCCTCTAAGATCTTGCGCATGCGCACCCTCAACCAGAAACTTACCTAAACCCCTTAGCGCTTGCATCCTTCTTCATTTCTCTGTCCCTAAAACTTACCCAAACCCCTTAGCGCCTGCATCCATCTTCATTTCTCGGTCCATAAAACTTACCCAAACCCCTTAGCGCTTGCATCCAACTTCATTTCTCGGTCCCTAAAACTTACCTAAACCCCTTAGCGCCTGCATCCAACTTCATTTCTCTGTCCCTAAAACTTACCTAAACCTCTTAGCGCCTGCATCCTTCTTCATTTCTCTGTCCCTAAAACTTACCTAAACCTCTTAGCGCCTGCATCCTTCTTCATTTCTCTGTCCCTAAAACTGACCTAAACCCCTTAGCGCTTGCATCCAACTTCATTTCTCGGTCCCTAAAACTTACCTAAACCCCTTAGCGCCTGCATCCTTCTTCATTTCTCGGTCCCTAAAACTTACCTAAACCCCTTAGCGCCTGCATCCAACTTCATTTCTCGGTCCCTAAAACTTACCTAAACCCCTTAGCGCCTGCATCCAACTTCATTTCTCGGTCCCTAAAACTTACCTAAACCTCTTAGCGCCTGCATCCTTCTTCATTTCTCGGTCCCTAAAACTGACCTAAACCTCTTAGCGCCTGCATCCAACTTCAATTCTCGGTCCCTAAAACTTACCTAAACCCCTTAGCGCCTGCATCCAACTTCATTTCTCTGTCCCTAAAACTTACCTAAACCTCTTAGCGCCTGCATCCAACTTCATTTCTCTGTCCCTAAAACTTACCTAAACCTCTTAGCGCCTGCATCCTTCTTCATTTCTCTGTCCCTAAAACTTACCTAAACCTCTTAGCGCCTGCATCCTTCTTCATTTCTCTGTCCCTAAAACTTACCTAAACCCCTTAGCGCTTGCATCCAACTTCATTTCTCGGTCCCTAAAACTTACCTAAACCCCTTAGCGCTTGAATCCAACTTCATTTCTCGGTCCCTAAAACTTACCTAAACCCCTTAGCGCCTGCATCCTTCTTCATTTCTCGGTCCATAAAACTTACCTAAACCCCTTAGCGCCTGCATCCAACTTCATTTCTCGGTCCCTAAAACTTACCTAAACCCCTTAGCGCTTGCATCCTTCTTCATTTCTCTGTCCCTAAAACTTACCCAAACCCCTTAGCGCCTGCATCCATCTTCATTTCTCGGTCCCTAAAACTGACCTAAACCTCTTAGCGCCTGCATCCAACTTCAATTCTCGGTCCCTAAAACTTACCCAAACCCCTTAGCGCTTGCATCCTTCTTCATTTCTCGGTCCATAAAACTTACCCAAACCCCTTAGCGCTTGCATCCTTCTTCATTTCTCGGTCCATAAAACGTAACAAAACCACATAATGTACATATGTCTATATGTTTCTAAGCGTGTTTTTTCTGGTTTGTGTAATTGTTTTTTGGTGTGCATATTAGAAAAGACACATTTATGAAGGCTTAAAATATAATTTATTTAAAGTATTTTGTTTGTTTTGTTTTTAGTAATTTTCCAAACATATTTGTTTTTTTTTTTGTTTTGTTTAAAACATAGTATAACTTTTTTTTTTTTTGTTAAACACATATAAAAAATTTTTTTTGGTTTTTTTAAAAAACATAGTTGTTTTTTTTTTTTTAAAACATAAAACATGTTTAAAACTTTTAAAATTGTAAAAACAAGTTAAACAAAGTAGCCAGGACCAAGGGCACTATTCATCATCCTCTTCTTCATCTGTTGGCCCCAACGTCGCCTGTATGGCCAGCAGCTCGGCCACCAACTCCTGGATTCTTTTTTTTTTCTCTGCATTGTTTTTTGGGATAATCCCTGTAAGCAATAGAGAAATAAACATAAATAGGAGTACCAGACCGGTTGGTATGCTGGAAATAGATTTGGGGTTAATCAAATACATGTAAATGCATGACATATGTCATTCTTCCAAGGGATAAAGTTAATGCATTTCCCACAGGTAAGTGTTTAAACTCCTTAAACCGGACCTTCAACATTATTTAATGAAAAGCAATAACTATTCCCAAATGATTCTGCACCAGATCAAAGTACATTTTGGAGGTTTTTTGATTACAGCGCCGCCATCTGGACTCTGAAGCATAACACTTAATGAGGAGTGGAGAGTTGGCTAAAGTACAGGGGAGTAGCTTACAGTGGTGCGTTGGGAATCCAGAGCATAGCTGGGTTGAGGGAAAGGTCATCACTCCCACAATGCATGGCAGCACCTTACTTTTTTAGATCTGTATCCCATGCTGCCTGTAAATATTGCGCATTCCATATTCCGCAATATTGGATGTTTTCAGGCTCCTAACATGCATTAGATGGCTGAAGGCTGTTTTTCTATGTTTCTAATCTGTAGCTACAGTGTGCTGCCTAATTATTAGCTATGTTCTTAATACGAGTTAGGGTCCGCTTTAAGCTAACGAAGTGGCCACATGAAAGTGTTAACTACACATTGGCTACGCCTTTAGTTATGTGTGTGTTATTAGCTAACAAAACATTAATATGAATAATGGCATGGAGACTTACGGAGTTGGTGGCCGACAGATGGCTGGTTGGGGCCAACAGGCTGCCCTTGGTCCTGGCTATGCTGTGAAGAAGTCCCTGGAGAAACATGTGACATTTGGTTAGTAGTTGTATAGAGTCACTATTCCAAACAGATCTGGCTCCCAGGCTGGCTGACATCACTCACCTTCGTCAGGATCTCCTTCCAGCATCTCTGCTGCCTCCTCCTCCACTATCTCACCCGCTCCAGAAGATTCTACAAATACATAATAAAGGAGAACTTAGTTTTTGGCCTGCCATGTATATCTTTGTGCCTATACATGAAGATTGACATACCAGAGCCTTCCCCATGCCTGGCCGGGCATGACTCCACACCCACGCGGTTGCGCCCCTCCTCTGTGGTAAGGTCCAGGGGCTGGTCTGAGGAGGCCACAGAGGAGGGTTAGGTCCGTCGCCCGGGAGATCCACCACCTTCACTCACAGATGCAGACTCATGCAGCACTGGTCGGCCTGTACGCCTCCGGGTGCGGCGAATTCTGAAATCCATTTCCAACACTACCAAAGAAAAGTCATTATAAATAAAGGCATAACTTATACATTTGGAACATATACCATGCAATTGCTTTGTACTTACTTGGGAAATGGATCCCAAAAAACCTCCGCACCCGGGGCATGTGCAGACGTTTCAGGTCCGACCAATGCTGCATTATCTGGGTGTGAGTGAAGGTGGTGCTGGTCACACGGTGTATTTCCGCGATGATCTCCCGGGCGATGTCCCTTTTTTCGCACACATTGGGCGCGAAGTCATACCGGCGCTGAAGCATGATCTGAAAAACATAATGGACACAGAGCTTTTACTTTTACACACAGACCCATATGTGTTGCATCACAAGTTGAGAATTTCATGTCATTAACACACACATTTAGAGTGGCAGCCATTTTTGGGGAGTGCCTTAAAGCGGACGTTGACTGTGAATGAGAGTCTGGTCTTATGTTATATGTATCACACACCATGTACATACAGATAATAGCCAACATCAAAAATCAGGCCACCTGCATCTATGGCATTTTAGGATGGTTTAAACATCCAAGATGTAGGCTTATGCTTAGGCTTTTGGCCCACGTGTGTGGCTTCCCGTTGTGTTTTTATGGCTTAGGAAAACAGTGTTCCTCAAACATCCGCATCAAGGTCCGAGACAGGCCAGGTTTGCCAGCTAGCCCCGCTACTCCACAGGTTAATTAACTGTTGCTAAGCCTGAGCAATTGCCCTAATTAGGACATCAGCATAGACAGGTGAAAACGTGGCCAGGCTCGGCCCTTGAGGATGAATTGTGAGGAGCCAGTTATTAAACATTAAGAGACCCCAAACTAGTTCCAAACGCATCATTTACATTTAGGCCATCATTGACTATTAGATTAAAATGCACAGGCAGCCACTTACCAGCATGAGGATCTCTTCCTGTTGACGGGTGAAGATAGTGGGCGCCATCTTTATGCTTCTTCAAGGCAGCAGATAAGTGAAACCCCAGCGGTTTCCTGGTTCCGCTCGAACGTACGTTCGTACGAGCGCGTAGTCGTGCGCATAGGCGTCACACGCTGGGCTCATTATTTAAAGGTCCCTGCACCCAAAGCTCATTCTCTTTGAGCATTTGTGGAAGATGGCACCTAAAAAGGCAATCTCCAAGCGACCCCAGCAAAGCCAGACCGCGGAGGGCCCAACAACCAGGTCCCAGCAAGGTAGGATAAAGCTGCGATCCAAGACTACTACCTCTGCCCCACCAAGGGACACTGGACCCTCTGGCAGCCAAAAAAGGGGCCCCAAGGCACGTGCCCCTGCCGCCAAAAAACAGGCAACAGCAGCACCCACCACCTCTGCCCCCAGAAGAGGCCGCCCAAGGGAGCCCACACCGGCCATGGGTTCAAGTAGGGCAGTTCGGCAACCCAGGCCCCGCAGCAGGGCCCGAACCCCATCCAGGGCCAGAAGCCCAGCCAGGGCCCGAACCCCATCCAGGGCCAGAAGCCCAGCCAGGGCCCGCCGAACCCCATCCAGGGCCAGAAGCCCAGCCAGGGCCCGAAGAACCCCATCCAGGGCCAGAAGCCCAGCCAGGGCCCGCAGAACCCCATCCAGGGCCAGAAGCCCAGCCAGGGCCCGCCGAACCCCATCCAGGGCCAGAAGCCCAGCCAGGGCCCGCCGAACCCCATCCAGGGCCAGAAGCCCAGCCAGGGCCCGAAGAACCCCATCCAGGGCTAGAAGCCCAGCCAGGGCCCGCCGAACCCCATCCAGGGCCAGAAGCCCAGCCAGGGCCCGCCGAACCCCATCCAGGGCCAGAAGCCCAGCCAGGGCCCGAAGAACCCCATCCAGGGCCAGAAGCCCAGCCAGGGCCCGCCGAACCCCATCCAGGGCCAGAAGCCCAGCCAGGGCCCGCCGAACCCCATCCAGGGCCAGAAGCCCAGCCAGGGCCCGCCGAACCCCATCCAGGGCCAGAAGCCCAGCCAGGGCCCGCCGAACCCCATCCAGGGCCAGAAGCCCAGCCAGGGCCCGAAGAACCCCATCCAGGGCCAGAACCCCAGCAAGGGCCCGCAGCAGGGCCAGAAGCCCCTACAGGGCCCGCAGCAGGGCCAGAACACCAGCAAGGGCCCGCAGCAGGTCCAGAAGCCCTTACAGGCCCCGCAGCAGGGCCAGAAGCCCACGACCTGCCACCAGCCGGGAACAGAGCCCCCGACCTGGCACCAGCCGGGAACATAGCCCCCCAAGAGGGCCCAGAATGTCCACCATGACCACATCTACACCTGGAAGTTCGGTGGCCAGCCACGCAAGAACACCCAGTCCCTTGGCCAGTCCAGTCCAGTCATTGGGAAGCCAACAATCCGGCCATTCCCCTACCCAGCCCCAGGCCATAATGTCACCACATGTGTCTGCACACATGGAGGAGCAGCCAAGCCAACCATCTGGCCGCACATTGCGCCGCGGCCAGTTGAGTGGGAGATTCTCCCATGACCAAAATATGGCATTGGCTAGTGGCCTTACATTATACTATGACGAGCTCTATGGGAGCAAATCAAAACACACCACAAAGCAGCGCAAGATGGAATTGTTTGAAACCATCCTACGACAAGTAAATGCAGCGGGGGAAGAGAGGAAAGATGTGTCCCAAATTCAGAAGAAAATCTCGGATCTGAAGTATGCTGTACGGCAAAAAGAAATTAAAAGGCATAATTAGGGGTAAATAAATGATGTCTCCAAATATAAGGATTAGGATGTACTGTATGCACATTTTCTGATTCCAAAACGATTTTCTCTTTTCAGCATGCAAACTGGAGGTGGATTTCCTACCAAACTGGAGTTTACCCCTGCTGAGGAGATTGTGCTGGGACTTCTCCATCCGGTCGCGGTCGGTGGACATGCTGGTCTAAGGGACACAGACTCACCGACCCGTACCCACGGTGAGTACTCTAAAATCTGCATGTTTGCCTGTTTGCTAAATAATCTAAAGTTCACTAGTAACAAGATGACGGGATGGCCCTATGGTTTGCCTTGCTTGGCCTCGCACTACTGTGCCTGTTTGTGTCCTCTTTTGGTCCCTGTGAATCACACATTTAGGACCACATCCATTATGGCAAAGATCCAATTTCCTATTTTATTGGTGAAGTAATGAAGTTTATCATGAAAAGGGATATATTTTGAATCAATCACAAAACACACATCATTATGGATGGGTTGCCTATTTGTTGTGTGAGTTGTGTTTGAGTTAACAATTTAATTACCCACCCCCAAACATATCTGACCTAGAGCAGCGAGACTCAACTGGCAGCCCGGGGTCCCAATGCGGACCTTGGCACCAGATTCCAGGACCCCTGGCCACACAGCCCTGCACTCAGTTACTTCTGTGTTGACGTGCTCAGAGCTGCCCCCTTGCTCGGCGATGTAGTGGTTGTTCTCCTGCCCAATGTCATGGCTCCCTGAAACATAGCATTGCAATATGAAATACTGCACAGGAATTGGCATTGCAAGGTACACAGTAACTTGGTACATCTTTCTCTTGGTCCAATCGTGTCCCGCTGCCCCAGCTCTGCCCCATCTGCCACAGTCCCCCCATGTCCCCCCCCCCCCACATAAGCCCCATACATTTGTAACAGATTTGCTCCATCCATCCCATCACCATCAATTCCTGAACTCCCCCCTTTAGCCATCCAATCCCTGTCCCCTCAGCTCTGCCCCATCCAGCCCAGCAAGGGCAAGCAGCCTTTATTAGTTTGCACTTTGAAATCTCAAGCCCCTCCACCAGTGTGTTTATTTCTAACTAGACACCCCCTGCGTCAGCCCCATGGCCAGACATTCACCTCTCACCACATACCTTTAAATGGACCTTTACAAGAAGTGTTTGAGTACCCCGGACCTAGCGAATGGTAGTCTTAATCCAAAAATTTGCGTTGCAAGTTGTATGCTGACTGAGTACACTTCCTGACTTCGAACTGAGGTCAGTTAGCAGTTTTCTCGAGGCATTGCACCTATCTAAAATTGCGTGGCTTTTAACAAATGTACCCATTGCTGTAGAGTTGCTTAATATTACAAATAGTGGTTTATTTGATGACCTATAAAAAAAATGGTTATGTGTGTGTTTACCTTGTTTGTTTTTCTCTTCTTCAGCCCAGCATGATCCCTCAGCAAGGGTAAACTCACCCCCCAGTTTGATTATGCCTACCAGGTCCGTACAGCATAGGAGCCCAGATCCGAGATTTCCGGTAAGTTAATTTAGTACCATAAATACTACCAAGTGCTTAAGCATGTGTTAAACTGTGGGAATCCCAAATTTGGACGCCAACTTACACTTTTTTTTTTATATGTCCCTACAGACCCGCACACTCATGGAAGAGATCCAGGAAATGGAGGAAGCTGATGTCTCCATGCAGGGCACGTCGGATGACCTCCCCCTGGGTCCCAATTTGGAACTGCTCCATAATGTTTCTCTGGCCAATCCTCAGCAGCAGAGTGAATCTCCATCCATTGTGCATGCACATGGGGAGACTGACACAACAGTCCCCAGTGTTCACTCTGCTGCTGAGGATTTGCAAAGCATGCCTGTTGCTGTTGAGGGGACGACACCACGCGGCAGGGCACGCCCAAGAGCCAGGGTAATTGTGCGGCGGACTCCATTACGCCGCCCCACAATTTCCCAGGGGAGGCAGAGTGCCCTGCTTCAATTATGGACCCAAGAAAGGGACTCTTATGAGGCGCAGCTTGCTACAGAGCGTGAGGAAAGGCATGCCGACATGGTGAACATCAATACCAGCTTACAGGGCATCCTCGCGGAGTTGCGTACCCTCAACAGCAACGTGGTAACTGCAAGTAATGGCATCCAGTCAGCCATGGCTGAGATGACCAATATGCAGAGAAACATTGTGGAGCAGTTTCAAATTCACAATGCTGCCATGGCCCAGGCTAGGTCCCATTCACATGGACCTCCACCTGGACCTCCACCTGGGTATTATGGGCAGCCACCCTATTAAGCCATGGTTGTGTGGGACATCTTTTCTCTTAACCCCCACTGTATTTACTTGTCCTTTGAGGTTTCAAACAATCCATTTTGTGTTGCTCATGCAGGTTGTGTTTTGTATTTGCTCCCATATAGCTCCTTAGAGTAATGATTAAGGCCACTAGCCAATGCCATAGGTCTATGTGGAGTGTATCTGGCCACTTATGGCTTTAAATATGTATTTGGTTTGTGCTCCTCCTGTTTGCAGACATGTTTGTGTGACATTATGGCCATGCCCAAATATCCCTGGGCACAGGCAATATTAATGACTGGACTAGGCTGGCCTTTGGACTGGGTGTCCTTGTTTGGTTGTGCCACTCACTTCCAGGTGTAGATGTGCTCGATGTTTTTTTTGTTATCTCATCCATTTGTAACCACAGATGTATGTGGAATGTTTTCTGTTAAGCACAATAATTTTAACTTTCCTAAGTAAAAAAATATTCTCACTTACAATACTTGTGGCGTTTTTAGTGGGAACACATTTTAAACAGCTTGGGCTAAACCAGATAATTTTGGTTTTAAGAGGTGTAACAATGCAAATATCAAGCTAAGGAAACTACATGAAATACATTAGGCAACAATTAAGGGAAAAATGTTTTACTTTGAGGTAATGCCACATTACGGCAAAACAACATATTTAACAAAAAGGCTAACACAGACACACAGAATGTTGATACACGAAATAAAATTAACTAAAATGCTGCAATATCAAGTTTGCTCTAACTGATTGGGCAGACTCACTGGGTGGCCCAACAAAATTCTCTCCATCATCCTCTTGGGCTGTAGAGGGCAGGCTATCCACATAACGTGGGACACGTTCGAGTATAGCAAAATTGTGCAAAACAGCACATGCCATGATTATGTCGATCACTTTTTTGGGATCATATTGCAGGGCGCCCCCAGTATGGTCCAAGCAACGAAAACGGGTCTTCAACAGCCCAAAGGCCCTCTCCACAACAGCCCTGGTCTTGCGGTGCGCACGGTTGTATGCTTCCTGAGAGGCATCCTGGGGCCGCAGCACAGGCGTCATGAGCCAGGGTAGAAGTGGGTACCCGGAATCACCTTAAACAGACAATTAAATGTAATAAAAATTAAAAAGGCAACACAACAAACACAAAGAATTTTACATATATCATAATGATGTAAGGTAAAGGTCAAAAAAAAAACCCAGGGCACATTAGCAAAATAACTATTGCCACTAATGTAGTACATAATTAAAAATGGCACTTCAATATACCAATTAATTAACAAACATCTGCACGGCCAAGGGTAGTTTGAATTTAAATATATTTTTAGTTTTCGGACATGTTACAATTAGGATGCTGCTGAGGGGCTATCAACATTTATATGAAAACTACAATGTATGCAGTTTAAGTCCACTTTGCCATTTAAAGACCAATACTACAAAAGGAGCAAAAGCTCACAGATACTTGGGTATAAACTCCCAACCAATATATTTAGGGACATGGAACTTACAGACATCCGGGAAAACATTCTGAAGGACAAAGCGAGGCAAGCATTTTGGTTTGGAGTTCATAATATATGACCCAACAAAAAGGCAGTTTCTGGCTTATGTAAAGAATTCAAATACAAAAAGATCAACAAATACAAGATTAATCCCACATTTAATAGCACACAAATAGGACACACTTACCAAGCAGCCATGCACCCGAAAATTCACCTGCCTCAAATCTCCGAAACAACCCAGATCGCCTGAGTATATACGAGTCGTGCGACGATCCTGGGTAGCCGGCAAGGACACTCATAAAACGCATGTCCGGACCAACCACGGCCTGGACATTAAGGGAGTGTCCCATTTTTCGATTCCTTAAGGCAAAAACATACAAAAAGGGTAATTGATATTTGTCAAAAATAAAAAAAAAAAAAAAACATGTCTGCACTCTATTGGGAAATACTAATGATAAGCCTAGATCAAGCAGCTACACAAATGAGGGATAAAAAAATATGCTGCCGCAAAGGAAAACAGGTTACATTACACGTTGGGCAACATAATAACCAATCTCAATACCTATATATATACTCGTCGGCAGCCCTAGGTACGAGTGCCACATGTGTGCAGTCAATAGCACCAATAACGTTGGGCATGTCGGCCACATTATAAAAAGCAAGCTTAATGGCGTTTCTGGCTGCCATATCATCCGGAAAATAAATATATTTTGGAGTTATGGCAGCCATGCCTTCCAAAAATTTAGATAGTGCGCGGCTCAGCGTAGGCTGTGACATCCCCACGGAGAGGGCACCCAGCCTCTGGAACGAGCCGTTCGCCAAAAATTGCAGGCAGCCAAGCATCTTGGTCATACCTGAAATTGCATGCCCCTTCCTTGTGGTGCGGGCTAACCATGGCCGCAGCTCACTATATAATTTATGGAGGGAAGCGCGATTAAGCCTGGTCAGCTCGAACAGCTCAACATCATTCATGCTATCGATGTTCATGCGACGACGCAGGGGCAATCTGCTCTCAGACATCTGGATCAACTCAATGCCAAAAAGCATAAGCCCTTGATGTGCCACAAACTCGCTCCTCTCCATCCTACTCCCGAGGCCAAATAGCTGCCGGCAAACATTTCGTAAAGCAGCTCTTTAATGGGCTTCCAAACAATTAGCAATCACCTCTCTGAATTGGTCGCAAGCCCATGTGAAGGACGTAAAAAATAGGATCTGACGCAAATAATACGATTTGGACGGGAAAAACACACGAACTAACGCAAAATATACGATTCCCGTACGAAATGCGTATGTTCATATACGTCTACGCGCGAACGATCGTGCGAATACGAAATGGGCAAAAAAACAAGAAAAAATGACAAACACCCACCCAAACTTACGATTCTCGATACGAAATCAATTAACTTTTGCTCTTTGAATCGAGGGGTATGTCTTGTGCTAAACATATACATACGTCCAAACCAATATTCCTTTCTAGAAGCATAGTAGGAAAACTCCATAACCAAGAGAGACCTTATTATAGTAAGTTATATATACTTCTATACTTATATATAGTACTATATAGTATTGTGATATATTCTAAGCAGTTTGTGAATATATATATATATATATATATATATACATATATATAACATTATATTATACATTTTTTATATGTATTGTAAGGATCTTCCCGGGGGATGGTGTGTTTGGACACAGTTCACGGCAGACTTAGATGTTATAAAAGCAGGTCTTGGCGTTTATTCATGGCATAAACAGTCCAGCAAACAAAACATACAGCAACAACGTGCTTCTTTTGTGTACAATCAAAAATAAAAGACCTAGCCCGTCTGGGCGCTTACTAACAGGTTCTTCTCACCTATCTGACACTTTCAAAAACACAGCGTTCGCCTGGATATCGCAGGGTGAGTTTTTAGCTCCAGCAGTGGCTGCGTTCGCAGCTTCCTTCAAACACACACACAGGCTGTTCATTCCTGGCTGAGAGCAATAACCTGCAGGCTCTGCAGAGCTTTTACCTTCCCAGGCTAATTAGGATCAGAGCTCACCTGATTCAAAACCCAAACTGGATCGGGGGGGTGTGGAATGACAGGTCCCTCTACCAAACCTACCTGCCATTCCATATAAATCCAGGCCCGGCAAAATTAAACAACAACCCAGCAGCATATCACTGCTGGGAAACAAATCAATCCTGGACTTACCATCTCACCCAGCGTAGTAACCTAGGTGAAATGTACACCCCCTCGACCACTTCTCCAGTGACATGTCTACATATCCCCCCACTCTTCTTCAGACCGGAGGGCTGAGCATTTTGTCCCCACAGACAATGTACCCTCGACAATGCATCAGCATTTGCCTGTAATTTCCCTGGCCTGTGTTCCACCGTGAAATTAAAGTTTTGCAGGGACAGAAACCATCTAGTCACTCTTGCGTTTCTCTCCTTGTTTAACTTCATCCATGTTAGAGGGGCATGGTCTGTCACTAACTTGAATTTCCTGCCTAGCAAGTAATATTTTAGGGATTCGAGGGCCCACTTCACTGCCAAACATTCTCGCTCCACAATGGCATAATTTTTCTCGGCCGGGGTTAGCTTCCTACTCAAGTACATCACCGGATGCTCCTCACCATTTACTACTTGTGAGAGTACTGCACCTAAGCCTGTGTTAGAAGCATCTGTCTGGACCAGAAATTCTCGCCTGAAATCGGGGGTAACTAACACAGGTTGTTGGCACAAGGCAGATTTAAGGCTTTGGAAAGCCTTCTCGGCCTCTGGAGTCCACGTGATCATTGCTCTCTTTCCGCCCTTGGTCAAGTCAGTTAGGGGAGCCGCAACTGTTCGCAAAGTTCGGCACAAATCTACGGTAATAGCCCGTAATACCAAGGAAAGCTCTGACCTGTTTCTTTGTCAGGGGTCTAGGCCAATTCTGTATTGCCTCAATTTTATTTAGCTGTGGCTTAATCAACCCTCTTCCAATAATGTAGCCCAGATACTTGGCCTCTTCTAGGGCTATTGCACACTTCTCTGCATTTATGGTCAACCCTGCATCACTTATGGCATCCAATACGGCCTGTACCTTACAGAGGTGACTTTCCCAATCAGGGCTAAAAATGACCACATCACCGAGGTAGGCAGCTGAGTAATCACAATGTGGTCGCAAAATCAAGTCCATCAACCTCTGGAAAGTCGCAGGTGCTCCATGTAACCCGAACGGCATCACTACATACTGGAATCGCCCATCAGGGGTGGAGAATGCAGTTTTCTCTTTAGCCTTATCAGTAAGTGGAATCTGCCAGTAGCCCTTTGTGAGATCGAGGGTGGTTATGTACCTGGCATTACCCAACTTCTCAATCAACTCATCTACCCTGGGCATAGGATAGGCATCGAATTTTGAGATCTCATTCAACTTTCTGAAATCGTTACAGAACCTCCAAGTTCCATTAGGCTTTGGGATTAATACAATCGGGCTGGACCATTCACTCTGTGACACCTCAATTACTCCCAGATAAAGCATACGTTTTACCTCGGCAGATACGGCTTCCCTACGGGCTTCCGGGATCCTATAGGGCTTAAAGGTTTACTCTGCTTCTAGGCTCAGTTTCAATGTGATGATAGATGAGGTGTGTACGCCCTGGAAGGTCAGAAAACTTGTCTTTGTTTTTCTGTAAAAATTCCTGAGCCTCCTGTTTCTGTGACACTGATAGGGTATCACCAACCTTGACTGGAGGGATTGGTTGTGACAAATTATTAACAGTATTTGTCGCCCCCAAGGATTCCCTGTCTTTCCAGGGCTTAATCAAGTTTACGTGGTAAACTTGGAAGGGCTTCCTTCTACCTGGTTGGTGCACCTTGTAATTCACCTCACTGACCTTTTCAACAATTTCATAGGGACCTTGCCACTTTGCCAGGAATTTACTCTCAACAGTGGGAACTAGTATAAGGACCCTATCGCCTGGGTTAAATGTCCTGATTCTTGCAGACCGGTTGTAAATTCTACTTTGGGCCTCTTGCGCCCTCTGGAGGTGTTCCCTTACTAGGGGCATTACAGTGGCTCCCTTACTAGGGGCATTACAGTGGCTATACGGTCCTGCATCTGTGCTACATGCTCAATAACACTCTTGTAAGGGGTGGACTCGCTCTCCCATGTCTCTTTTGCAACGTCCAGTAGACCCCTAGGGTGACGACCATAGACCAACTCGAATGGTGAGAACCCTGTGGACGCTTGGGGCACTTCCCTAATAGCAAACATGAGGTAGGGTAATAAATGATCCCAGTCACGACCATCTTTTTCCACCACTTTTTTCAACATATGTTTCAAGGTTTTATTAAATCTCTCCACCAATCCGTCCGTCTGGGGGTGGTATACAGAGGTACGGATGGGTGAGATTTTAAATAGTTTGCATAACTCCTTCATCACCTTTGACATAAAGGGTGTACCTTGGTCAGTCAGGATTTCTTTGGGGATTCCAGTCCTAGAGAACATATAAAACAACTCACGTGCAATTGTTTTAGATGCGGTGTTTCTTAAGGGCACAGCTTCAGGATAGCGGGTCGCATAATCCATAACCACCAGAATATACTGGTGTCCTCTAGCTGATTTTACAATGGGACCCACTAAATCCATGGCTATACGCTCAAAAGGCACCTCTATAACAGGGAGCGAAACCAAAGGACTGCGAAAATGTGACACTGGGGCACTAAGCTGACATGTGGGGCACGACTCGCAGTGCTTTTTAATATCATCATATATCGCCGGCCAGTAGAACCTCTGGAGAACCCTCTCCTGCGTTTTGTCAGTCCCCAAGTGTCCCCCAAGAACATGGTTATGTGCCATGTCAAGCACCTGACGCCGGTACGGCTTAGGCACCAGAAGCTGTCACAATCTCATCCTTAATCTTAGTGACTCTATAGAAAAGATCATTAGTCACAGAAAAATGTGGAAATCTTTTCTCAGCATCTGGTTCCTGAGGTACCCCATTCATGACAGCAACCTGCTCTCTCGCATTTTTGAGAGTGGGGTCCTGTAACTGTGCAGTCCCAAAATTATCCCTAGACACCTCTAAGTCTGGTATATTTTGCTCAGTGGGAGGAGCCTCCTCCTCTCCAGCCAGGACCTGCAAAGGAAAACAATTATTTTCATCCTGCACACTTTTATCATTTACAGGGGGTAACGCAACAACCTTAGGAGTATCCTCACTCCTTTCGGGGGATTTTCTTTTTCCCCAGAGAGCCCAGAATAGTGGAAAATCGCGCCCCAGTATTACGTTGTGCATGAGATTTTTAACCACACCCACTTCATATTGTACGGTGCCTTGTTCAGTCCCGACTTCAGCCAGCACTATAGGGTACACTTTTGTATCCCCATGTATACAAACAACACTCATATGCTTTTTACACTCAAAGTCCCCAGCCACCAGGCTGGCATGCACCAAGGTTACGAGGCTTCCTGAGTCCAGCAACGCCTTAACAGGAAAGTCATTAATTGTAATGTTGCAGATTTGCGGTTCAGTCTCTAGTCCAGGAACTGCAACACAAGATGGTTCCGCAAATAGCGACTGACGCCGACTAGTCTCACAGTCCATGGGCTCAGTGGTAAGAGGGCAATGGGCAGACACGTGTCCCGTCTCATGGCATCTCCAGCACTGGATAGAGCCTGGTCTCCTTAGCAAGGAGTCCTTTTTAGGGCCACTTAGCCACCCGGGACCATCCCCAGTCTTTTGCCCCTGAGACACCACTTGAGCCCTTTTTCCTCCCTCAGCACCCCTCCACACTCCCCCAATAGATGGAAGTCTCTTACCAGCTGATGGCACAGATCTGGCACTCCGGGGAGGTGAAGATGCCGCAGAAACATCACGGAGGTAGTCCTCAGTCGCCTGG
This sequence comes from Gastrophryne carolinensis, assembly GCA_027917425.1. Taxonomy (NCBI): domain Eukaryota; kingdom Metazoa; phylum Chordata; class Amphibia; order Anura; family Microhylidae; genus Gastrophryne; species Gastrophryne carolinensis. The sequence goes on along the minus strand of CM051234.1, from coordinate 629,015,202 downwards.
AACCTCTCCACAAGGTTGACAAGTTCGTTTGCATTCTTAGGGTCACCTTGTCCCACCCAGCGTTGCAGGTCAGCCGGAAGTGCTCGGAGGTAGCGATCCATCACAACCCTCTCTAGGATCTGTGCAGGAGTAGACGTGTCTGGCTCCAACCACTTTCTCGCCAAATGGATTAGGTCATACATCTGGGACCTCGCCGGTTTGTCCAAACTGTAGTTCCAGTTGCGTACCCTCCTGGCACGGACCGCAGTAGTAACGCCTAGCCGGGCAAGTATCTCCGCTTTTAGCCGAGTATAGTCCTTAACCTCTTACTCACTGAGGTCATAGTAGGCCTTTTGAGGTTCCCCTGTTAAATAGGGCGCAATTACCTCTGCCCACTCAGCGACTGGTAACTTCTCCCGCTCAGCCGCACGCTCAAACCCAGTTAGGAAGGCCTCAACATCGTCCTCAGCAGTCATCTTTTGCAGCGCTCGCTGCACAGCTCTTTTCACATCAAAAGTCTCTGGAGCGGCTCGCACCACTGTTTGGGGGTTAGCAACCACAGGCGCCTCTTGTTTTGCTATCAGATGTTCAATAAGTTGTCTATTGGCCTCTATCTGAGCCTGTTGTTGTTGCAAACTCACTTGCATAAACTGCTTCAGCATCTCCTCCATGTTGCCCGATTGTTCTTGGAGTGTAGTTGCAGCTTTCACCCAGGACATAAGCAGCTGTAGCCAAGTCTGTCCACACCGTTGCCCCTAGCAACCGTTTTGCCCGCATCCTCCACCAATTGTAAGGATCTTCCCGGGGGATGGTGTGTTTGGACACAGTTCACGGCAGACTTAGATGTTATAAAAGCAGGTCTTGGCGTTTATTCATGGCATAAACAGTCCAGCAAACAAAACATACAGCAACAACGTGCTTCTTTTGTGTACAATCAAAAATAAAAGACCTAGCCCGTCTGGGCGCTTACTAACAGGTTCTTCTCACCTATCTGACACTTTCAAAAACACAGCGTTCGCCTGGATATCGCAGGGTGAGTTTTTAGCTCCAGCAGTGGCTGCGTTCGCAGCTTCCTTCAAACACACACACAGGCTGTTCATTCCTGGCTGAGAGCAATAACCTGCAGGCTCTGCAGAGCTTTTACCTTCCCAGGCTAATTAGGATCAGAGCTCACCTGATTCAAAACCCAAACTGGATCGGGGGGGTGTGGAATGACAGGTCCCTCTACCAAACCTACCTGCCATTCCATATAAATCCAGGCCCGGCAAAATTTAACAACAACCCAGCAGCATATCACTGCTGGGAAACAAATCAATCCTGGACTTACCATCTCACCCAGCGTAGTAACCTAGGTGAAATGTACACCCCCTCGACCACTTCTCCAGTGACATGTCTACAGTATATTTAAATTATTATTATTCATTTTATTTCATATTATTATATCATTTCTAATTAAAAAAGAAAAAAATAATAAATGTAAATGTTTTTTATGCAATATTTTTTACAATTTCTCTAAAAGGCAACATTCATTAAAAAAAGAAATAGGATATCACATAAGCTACACGTGGCAATTTCTAGATAAAATAGCACTCTGGAAAGAAAAAAAAAAGAAAAAATGTTGCCCCCTCCTTACCCATTCTATGGTGCTGCTGCTGTCCCATGCAGGTAAGTGCCATGCTGTGCTCTACCTTAACAGCTGTCAGTGCCCCCTGCCCATGACTGAGCCCAATTTTGGGGGGTTGAGGAGTCCTTTGGCCGACACCACTAACAATAGCCCTGAGCCATTTTCAGAAAACAGGATGATAAAGGTGCCCTTTCATAGAATCAGCCCTGAAGCTACATGTCCTGAGAATACACCCAGGCACCCAAAGGGGGGTGGGTATAGTATTGTATAGTAATAGTGTGTCGCCTATGCTCTTCCAATATTATTTCACTCACCTGATTTACGCAGTATGTTTCAACCCGCATGTGAGCGGTTGTTGTGTTATCCTGTCTATCTTGAATGCACTGATGCTCCTGAATGTCCTACTATTGTATATTGAATTCATTTATAGCTGCTCAACAGGCTCACCCAGATACCTCTCAACCCGGAGACTCGGAAATGTGGATAGAAATGACTAATGTTTATAAATTCAATTAACTGTCAATGCTTGCACACGTGTCTACAGGCAGGTTTCCCCATCATATGGTCATGGAGTTCAATTTGAAGCCCCTGTAAAATGTTAATCTGCAGTTCCTTTGTGCCTTTGGGGCATAGGCTGGGGGAGCAGATTAGTGGCAACAGGGTGCAGCAAAGACTACCCAGAATGCATCTCAGGAGATGATAGGAGATAGGGGACGAGTTTCAGCATGGAATGTTAGGCTAGAAAATTGATGGCAGGTTAAAGGGGGCAAAGGTGACATGGAATATACTGAAAATATACAGTATATAGTAACTAAATGCCATGTGGCCTTTTTCAGTGCCATATTAAGCAATGGGAACAAGGGGCTCTATCCCTGTGGCCTCCAGCACTGATTTACAGTTCTGTTGGGCAAACCCAATGGAGTGATGGTGGGGTCAGAACAGGCAGCTAACCATTATCAAATATGGAATTGGCAAGTATGAGCAAAATGTTTATAGAGACCCCCAAACTAACAATATCTGGAAGATTATTATCAGGATGGGATTAAGCACTAGGCACAAGGGGGTCCTGTCCATTGGTGCCTCCACCACGGGTGTGCAATTCTGGAACACCCAATAGACAGTGGCTTAAATAATTGTAACGGGCCCTGGTGCCAAAATGGAATAGGGCCCTGTCAAGACTGTCTTTTAACTGTAGAGTGACTATGGCAGGCTTCTATTCAGTTCTTTCACAGAAGGCAAGCAGCCCATAGACTGGAAGCAGGCAATCATAATCCATAACGCGCTCTCCATCAGCCTGTCAGCAACTCCCCTACGACTTGATAGTTAATGACAGGCTTGGGCTAGGGGGCCTCCCCCAGACCTTTTTGCCCAGGGGCCTCCTCCATACTTCCAATCACCGTTTTGCTTTAACAGTCTGGGACTATTATGATATGGATTCAGCTTCTGTACCAGCAGTAATGTTAATCTGTAGTTCCATAGTGTCTTTACTAGGGGAGCAGGTTTGTGGAACTAGCGTGCAGCGCAAGATACCCAAATGGCATATCTGTAGAACCAATATAGAGAAATGGTTTCAGCATGGAACAAAACAATTCAGCTAAAAAGTTTATTGTAGGTTAAAGGGGTCAAAGGTGCCCCAAAATACTCATGGCAACCTTGGAGTATAATGCATGTACATACCTCCCAAGTTTTTAGGGTGGGAAAAAGGGACATTTGTTAAATGAAGCTACGCCCCCTCATTGAGGAATGGATAAGAGATAAAAGAGTTTCAGAGACACTTTGAATCGGGCAATTCATCATTTATTGATGCAGATCTGCATGTTACACCTCAAAGAGGAACAATGAGAACAACAATGTACAGGGAGGACATGGACTCAAAATAGCGACAGTCCCTCCAAATCAGGGACACTTGGGATGTATGTATATAGTATACAGCAATTTAATTATGTGTGGTCCCATAGCATAATGCTGATAGAGACCCTAACCCAACAATAGCCTCGATTCAAAGACACATTCGTCCGGACTTCCGTAGCTGTCTGTGAAAGTTTTGGTGGGTGTCATTTTTTTTATTTTTTCGTTCATTTTTCATTCGTATGAACGTTCGGGAATGCGCTTTCGATGAACGGAAGCAAATCGGAACATTTCCGTTAGTTCGGATCATTTTCAAATTTTCCGTTCGTTCAGATAACTTCCGTTGTTGGGATGGGTTTCTGTCTGATTCAGAGAGCTGATTTCCGACGGATCACCACCCTATAAATCCGTTTCATTTCCGATCCACTTACGGGACCTTTGAGGGCTCGGATTGCTATTGTTGAACATGTTTTGCGGCTATGTGGAGGAGTCTGTGCGCCTTTAGCACCAAGGCATTGCATGTATCAGCATGGCCGAGGGCATAAATTGTATAGCAATGCATACCTGAATCAATACATTTCATGTATGCCTTATAGAAGCATTTTAATGCTGACCTAAATTAGTCCTTAGCATGTAAACCTTTATTTTCCCACACATCCATATAATTGCTATAGTTTTTTAGACTCATGTCCTTTGTGAATTATATTTGGATTGTTGAACTTGAATCTTAATTTGTTGTAGGAGTTATTGTTTTAGTTGGTTACCTTTGCTTTGTGTAATTATTCTATATTTGGTTGCAGGAACCGGAAGATGTGCCACTCGCCCTTGCTCCTGATGTCCGTTCTTTGCCTGCAGAATGTGGGCCAGGGGTTCTCTAATCGGGCACTATGCAAAACCCGGCCCGTGGCGAGGGCCCTCTGGCTTTTGATGTCCAGATTTAGGTTGTTAGGTTGTTATGATTTGTATCATACGGGGGGGGGGGGGGCACTGCAGTATGACCCCAACAAGGTTATACCAATATTTTAATTTACGTTTTTTAACAGGGACCACACGTGCCAGAGTGGCACAACTGAGTGTCAGGGTCCTTCAGTTGGTGGGCGAGATGCAGAAGCTGCGCAACCCGTTGGGGCCACAGATGAAGAATAATGTTCTGTGGCCTGCCATTGCTTTGTATTTTGTTTTTTATAGTTGTTAAAATTTGAAATTTAAAAAAAAATTTAAAATTTTATATTTTATGATGGAATAAAAAAAAGAAAATGTTACATTGTCATTTCATTTACAAAATACATTAACACAAAACTAATGGGCCCAGAAATATTTAAAGATGAATATTCACATGACCGAGAAGTGATGAAAGAAACGGGAAAGAAACGGGAAACGTAAAGGATTCGTTGGAATATAAGATGGGAAAAGGGCAAAAACTAAAGCCTATGTTGTAACATGTGAAAATGAAACGGAAAAGTCTGGATGGAAAATGATGGAAAATGACATCCTCGTATTCGTAACGGACGGACGGAAACTTTACAGAAGGTTTTCAATGCATGCATAGAATCGCTCGTACGCTCATACGAGAACGGAAACATTTCACAACAAAAACAGATCGGCACTAAAACGTTTTTTTTTGTCTCTCTGAATCGAGCCTAATATCTGGAGAGCTTTTATATTACACTCTACACATAAAAGACCTTTCTCTTGTACTGGTAACTTGTATAGTGGGTCCCTTCAAATCCATTCGGATTTCAATAGAAACCTCAAGTGTGCCATTAGAACTGGCGTATTTCTAGTATTCAAATTCATATGATCCATCCAATCATTTTTCGTAAGGGAAAAGGTGCTTCAGAAGAGCTCTTGGATTCGTTGAGGGAACTGTTAAAAAAGTTGACAGTCCATCACCAAACTTTGGGTTTGGCTGAAAAGGACCACAGCAAAGGAGTAAAACATGATTGTGACCATGGAATATTAAAATGACTGTGTTCATTTATGCATTTCCACTTGCTAACTAATATAATTTGATGAACTGTCTGGAAATATTATGATATGGATTCTGATATGGATATAGATTCTTATGGATACTTATGCTATATTATACCATGTTACACTGAGAAAATAGCATCACATTCAGTCCACCAGGTGTCTGGATCCCAAGACATTTGCAATCACAATCTCTAAGTTTATGGGATTTATGTTGCTGCTGGATGCAATCATTATTATTGGTATTCATTTCTTTGATGGGACCTACAATTTTGTTAGATATTCCCATCTAGGTTTGTTACTGCTTGGCTCTATCAGGTAATCTAATCTCCGATCTTTATAGTGTAAATACATGTCAGGATACAAGCAGCAGCACTGCCAGTAATAAAGTGGTCTCGTAGTACAATGTAACAAGCAAGGCGAGTTTTATTGGAAAAGGCCAGTAAGCTCCCTGCTGTGTTATATTGTAAACAGCCAGACACGGATATACCCGACCATAAAACGCAGCCAGGGTTTAGAGGACAAAAACAAGAAAAAAATATTCTGAACCAAATGGTGTCCTAAAATCCCTCTCCTAATCACCCCATTACTGACAGTGTGTAGAGACCCCCTCTCCAATCACCCATTACAGACAGGGAGAACGGCGTCACCTATTACAGGCAGTATGTGGCATCCATTATTAACCCTTTAAGTGCCAGCCTATCTGGAGATTTTGTCACACTTTGTTGCCAGACCATTTTGCACTATTTTGAGCTCCACAAGTTCAACTGTGATTTTTGAAGGGATTTCCCAGGGAAATTATATTCAACATGAACATGTCTTGTTTGTCATTTTTAGGTGTATTCTGAACATTTTTGGGTGAAATATGTGCAAAAAAATAAAAAAAAAACATTTTTTCTCCCGGTCACAGTGGTACCACATGTGTATTGGTAGACACCCTTTCCTGCCCAGGAGACTCCCCCAAACTGCAACTGTTTTGCAAGAAAAATAACCCTTTACATTTGAAATACCCCCCACAAACTATATATACACACCACAAGCTTTCTAGGCATATCAGGCTTGTTGACATGGGTGCAGTTTTCTGGAAGTAATCCCTCAATGAATTCTTTGGTTGCACAGGGTTTTCCTAAAAAAAAGAATAGAAAAGAAGAACCAAAGGCACATTTTCCTAAAAAAAACTATTTGCAAATAAGTAAAAACAAGTTAAATCTGAAAAAGCAACATCCCCCGAACAGAACAATACCCAACATGCATAGGTCCTGTCAATGGAAGAGTTGCCAAACACCCCAAAGTAAAGCATGCACATAACGGTAATTTTACTTGAAAATTTCAGCTCTGCAGACAAAGTGCGCACCTTGCGCTTTTTCTACCAAAACAACCCTTTACATTTGGAATCTCCCCCATAAACCATATATTCCCTGAAAGTACACATGTTAAGCTTTCTAGGCATACCTGGCTTAGAAAGTGGCTGTAGTGGCTTCATCTTTCTGGAAGTAATCCCTAGAAGAATTCTTAGGTTGCACAGGGTTTCCCTAAAAATGTATAAAAAAGCAGAATAAAAAACACCTTTTCCTAAAATATCAATAGGCAAACAGGAAAAAACAAGCTAAATATGAAAGCGCAAGGTCCCCCAAGCAGAACAATACCCAATATGCATAGCTAATTTTAACCCTTTCAACTGCCCGCCTACTTGAAGTTTTGTCACCCTCTGTTAATAGGTCATTTTTCACCATTTTGCTCCATGTTTAACTGTGATTTTAGCAGGAATTTCCAGGAAAATTATATATATTTTTTGTGGCAGAGTTTAGGCTTTAACATAAAATGTCTTGTTTGTAATTTTTGTACAGTTTTTTAAAATGTTTTTGAAAAAAAAAAACTAAAAAATTATTATTTATATATAAATTTATTTTAAATAAACCATTTATTTTATTAAAGAAAACCATATTGCATATGAAAGCCCCATTTCTTCCGCTTACAACAGTACCACATATTTGTCGGTAGCCCCCCATTCCTGTCCAGAAGTAACAAGCTACAAGCCGGCATAGCCTATGGCCACGGGCTCTTCTGCCCCCCCCCCCCCCAGGCATTGGGGAGGCTGGTGATTGGGGGGCCTGGGGTTAATGCCAGACCCAGAGCCTTGTCAACTGTTATAGGGGTCTCATAGATCCCTTACCAGTTCACAAAGGGTTAAATGTAAAAAAACACACTGACACAGAGAAGAAATATTTTATTATACTTTTTTTAATACTTAGCATCGATCCATCCCAGAGCACAGAGTGTCCCACGCTGATCAATTTGGCTTCTGCTTTCTACCCAGCCCGTAACCAGCTATGGGGGCTTGTAGAATAGAGTGCAGGGGCCAGCTTTGGTGGCCCCTGGCCCTGCAGGCTACAAGCCGGCATAGCCTATGGCCACGGGCTCTTCTCTCCCCCCCTGGGCTTTGGGGAGGCAGGTAATGAGGGGGCCCGGGGTTAATGTCAAGTCACCCGCTAGCCGCAGGTGACTTGCCAGACCCAGAGCTTTGTGTACTGGTATAGGGGTCTCCTGTCCCTCTCCTCTGTCCAGCGATATCCGGACATGACAGCTGACAGTTGAGCTGCCGAGAGCCGAGATGACACCCGCGTGGTGAGGTCATCTGCATCCCTCATTACAGGTAGTGAGCTGAATTCCTAATTATAGGTAGTGAGCGGCATCCTCATTACAGGCAGTGTGTGGCATCCCACATTACAGGCAGTGTGCGGCATCTCCCCTTACAGGCAGTGAGGGGAAGCCCATATTACAGGCAGTGAGCAGCATTCCTGATTAAAGGCTGTGAGTGGAATCCCTCATTACAGGCAGTGAGTGGCATTCCTAATTAAAGGCTGTGAGTGGAATCCTTCATTACAGGCAGTGAGTGGCATTCTTATTACAGGCTGTGAGCGGCAACCCTCATTACAGGCAATGTGCAGCGCCTTCCATTACAGGCACGCACCCACCTCGGAATGCTGGAGAAAGTGAGCAGTGGACGGGTAGGGTAATCAATCAATGCCTGCCCACCTCTGCTGTTGCCCACATGCGCACATACACAACATTCACTTTTACCTGTCTCCGGGTGGCCAGTGTGTGTGGCCTGTGTCTATGGCCGGTGCCCATTATTGTCATTGGATGCCAGGCATGCAGGCCATGCCCACCGGTCACCCCGAACAGCACCGCAGCGACGTGAAGCCGAGTAAGAGTAAAAGGTGTGTGTGTATGTGTGCAAATGTTAGGGCAGTGGCTGCAGCATCAGCATCGGCGGGCAGGCATGGATCGGTTACCATGCCCGTCCGCTACTCACTTTCTTCAGCGTTCGGGGGTAGGGAGGGAAGGGCTGGCCCTGGCTGCATTAGGGAAGGCAGGGCGTTGTCAGAGGCAGCGCCGTGAGACTAGGGCTACCAAACCCATAACTTCTTCTCCCCCCACCTTAACATTCGCTTTATAAGATGCATGCACATTTCCCCCCACCTTTGGGGGTGAAAGTGCATCTTATGGAGCGAAAAGTATGATATATATATATATATATATATATATATACTGTGTGAAACATGTTGTGGCTGCATTGGGAGATCACAAGCACAGTTTGGTGCCGCTTTAAAAATTCGATCCAGATGATTCCACAAGAAATCCGGGCTCATCCGAATCATATTTTGAAGGAAACTTTTTTTTTTAATAAATTCACCTCTGTCCTCGTTCTAACATCTTCAGCTGAATGGGAGCACCAGAACCCTCCGCCCCTGCACTGGGCTTCTACAACCAAGCTCCCCGCTGTAGGGATCATCACTGTGAGTGACAGAAGGTATGAAGGGCTTTACCAGCCACCTAACTCCTTGTCTATAAATAGTGAGGTGGTGGGATCCTATTGTTCTTGGATTTTCACCCCAAAAAATTGACCAGTACATATGCCCAGAAATTTAGATTTGCTGAATTTTTCCTTTTTCATCACTACAAAACAATATAAAATATATATTAAAGCGCACCTGCACCCTGAATAAGAGTCTATTTTGTTTCCCTTGCTCCCTACATACAGATTGCCAGCATTAAAAATCAACCTACCTATTGCGCTCTTTTTTAACCTTTTAACATCCAAGATGGCTGCCCGTGGAGTTTCAGGCTGCCTGCAGACAGGAAGTGTCTTCTGAATATGCAGCTCTGTATTCTGGGATTGCTGACCTTTTCCTGACCCCAACTCTGCTCTGTCTGTGCGTAGCACAGCTATAATCCTGCCCCTGCACTTGCCAACCCTCTTTCTCTCCTCAGGATGCGATGCTTCTGTGGCAAGATGGCGGCGCCCGAGTCCTAAACAGAGTTTCAGTCCAGTGGGGGAAAGAATAAAAATATAGTAAGTGACTAAAAACTTAAAATATATTAATTTTAGATCCTGTTTTTTAAGGGTTTGGGCTTTTCATTAAATGATGCTGAAGGTCCGGTTTAAAGAACTCAGTATAACACTTATATCTGTAGAACTACTTTTGCACCTCATGTATAGAAATATACCCCAACCCCGTTCCTTGGTTGAACTTGATGTCTTTTTTTCAACCATATTAATAGTCAGGCTGATTCATCACTAATGCCAGGTAGCGACAGATGAGCGTCTGTAGCAGGCATTTTCAGAGCGCCCGCTAGTAGTCGCAGTGCTCGGACGTGGGTCACTAGTTCTTAGCGACTCAGTGCAGCAATGATGAATACATTGTGATGAGTCGCTATTTGACCAGTACAGCGCTGTATGGGAGCGCATGTTAGCGACTGGTTAGTGCGACCGACTCACACCATATTCATTAAAAATACATCCTCACAAAACTTCGGCGCTGAAAAATGCTTCTCTGAAGCCCAGAGCGCAGGAGGCTGTGTGTTTAAAGTCTGTTTTTCAGCATCTATCCACTTGTAACAAAGCGAAAACATATGGAATTACATTGTAATAACATTGTAACATGAACACTTTAATGCCAGACCTGTAATGTCATTTCTGCAGAAATATATAAAACGTGAAAAATGTTTGAAAAAACTGCATTTTCTATGCCAGAAGTGGTCACAACATTATTGGAGATTGAAAAAAACAAAAACAAAAAAAAAAAACCCAGTTTAAAGAGAAGGAAAGGATCGTCTATTGAAATGTATGGGAGAGCTACAGGTAGCGAGAGGTAATACCTGGCGCTGTGCAAGGCTGAACGCAGGCGCTGTTCGCTGAGGCTGTGATAATGATTAGAGATGAGCAAACTTCTTGAAAGTTCGATTCGGGCGATTCGCCGAATTTCCCCAAGAAATTCGGGTTCGCCCGAATCGAACTTTCACGAATCGCTCATCTGAAAAAAAAAAATGCCGGCATGGTGGGAGCGGGCAGCTGACAGCGCAGCCTGCCTGCCCGCTCCCACCATGCCGGCATTTGTTTAAAAAGCAAACACTTACCTGCATGGTCGAAGCGTGGAGGCCGGCGCCGCTCTCAGCTGTCATCAGAGGACGCATCATCAGAGGGCGCCTGAGAGCGGCGCCGGCCTCCACGCTCCGACCATGCGGGTAAGTGTTTGCTTTTTAAACAAATGCCGGCATGGTGGGAGCGGGCAGGCCGGCTGCGCTGTCAGCTGCCCGCTCCCACCATGCCGGAATTTTTTTTTTTTTATTTCAGGGAAAATTCGATCGGCACGAACCAAAAAAAAATTCGGGTTCGTGCCGAATCGAATTTTCCCTGAAATTCGGAGCGAATTCCGGGTCCGTCCGAACCGGTTCGCTCATCCCTAATAATGATGAATCGGACGCTACATGGCGTTATCCCAGTCGCTCAACAGATTCTGTTTGATAAATGTGTAATTGCGTGCTGTGTCCGCCGTTCACCTGACGCTACCTCTCATTAACAAGGCACTACCTGACGCTATCCCTTCATGAATAAGGGCCTAAGTAATATATATAACTATTTATATAAAAGTATTGTATAAGTACGGCAGCTTGCTATAGAATGGAGAAATGACTCACGATCGGATCTCTATCCGCATGGATTAGGTTAGTAAACTCTAGTAATTACTGGTGTAGCATGATATCTTTATTCTAATGCCAGCAATAAAATGTGGCTGATCCACGCCCTCCTTCTTGGCCGCTGTTCAAGGCTGCTTGTATTCCGGCAGTATATTTTCCAAGATAAACACCTTTTACTAGTGCAGCTTTCATTTTGTCATTAACACACGTATGGGATGTAAAACATTTTATTACGCGCCTCTCATCAAGGTTGTAAAGCCATTAATATTTTACAAGGAAATGCAGACGCACCGCCGGGGAAGCTGACGCCTCGTATTATACACTGCATTGCCAAAAGTATGTGGACGCCACCAGGGCTAGCATCACCAAAGGGGCCCCTGAAGTTTGCTACTGCCCAGGGTGTCAGGTGCAGTGGAAAGCTCATTGATCCCATTACAAAAGACATTCACTGTAGCAACTGAAATAACTTCGGCAACCATATTTTTTATAGGTATCCATGAACGCCCGCAGTGTTCCCGTTGCCTGGTTCTTCTGTAGCTTACCTAGCACCATACCTGCAGCAATGAGAGGCATAGATGGCAGGTGTAAATTATTTGCCATAAGGGTGAACCCAACCTCTGCCTCTCCTATAGATCTGAATGAAGCTAATTAGCTGCTAGGATGGTAATAGGATTAGGTCTGTACCTGTAGTTAAATAACTTTATGAAGGGAAGGGAATTGAAACATGCAGGGCAGGTTTAAACATGGCTGGGACTGTGGCTTTAAAGAGAAACAACAACCTTCTGGAGACTAAAAGACTACAAGGAGGCTGATTTCCTCAATCCTGGGGCATGTGTGAACCCCCTGTACCCCGCCTGATACTCATATAGCTGGCATCCCTCATTACAGTCAGTGAGTGGCATCCCTCATTACAGTCAGTGAGCGGCATCCCTCATTACAGTCAGTGAGCGGCATCCCTCATTACAGTCAGTGAGTGGCATCCCTCAATCCATCAGTGAGCGGCATCCCTCATTACAGTCAGTGAGTGGCATCTTCATAACAGACAGTGTGCGGCATCCCTCATTACAGTCAGTGAGTGGCATCCCCCATTACCATCAGTGAGAGGCATCCTCATAATAGGCAGTGTGCAGCATCCCATATTACAGTCAATGAGTGGCATCCCATATTACAGACAATGAGCGGCATCCCTCATTACAGTCAGTGAGCAGCATCCCTCATTACAGTCAGTGAGCGGCATCCCTCATTACAGTCAGTGAGCGGCATCCCTCATTACAGTCAGTGAGTGGCATCCCCCATTACCATCAGTGAGAGGCATCCCTCATTACAGTCAGTGAGCGGCATCCCTCATTACAGTCAGTGAGCGGCATCCCTCATTACAGTCAGTGAGTGGCATCCCCCATTACCATCAGTGAGAGGCATCCCTCATTACAGTCAGTGAGCGGCATCCCTCATTACAGTCAGTGAGCAGCATCCCTCATTACAGTCAGTGAGTGACATCCCACATTACCGTCAGTGAGAGGCATCTTCATAACAGGCAGTGTGCGGCATCTCATATTACAGGCACTGAGGGGCATCCCCCATTACAAACAGTGAGCGGCATCCCTTATTACAGGTAGTTCTGTACCTGTAGTTCAATGACTTTATGAAGGGAAGGGAATTGAAACATGGAGGGCAAGTTAAAACATGGGTGGTACTGTGGCTTTAAAGAGGGACAGCCACCTTAAGGAGGCCAATTTCCTAATTCCTGAGGTGTGTGTGAAACTCCTGTATCCCCCTGTATACTTATGTAGCTGGCATCCCTCATTACAGCCGGTGACCTGCATCCCTCATTACAGTCAGTGAGCGGCATCTTCATAACAGGCAGTGTGCGGCATCCCATATTACAGGCAGTGAGCGGCATCCCTCATTACAGTCAGTGAGCGGCATCCCTCATTACAGTCAGTGAGCGGCATCCCTCATTACAGTCAGTGAGCGGCATCCCTCATTACAGTCAATGAGTGGCATCCCTCATTACAGTCAGTGAGCGGCATCCCTCATTACAGTCAATGAGTGGCACCCTCATTACAGTCAATGAGTGGCACCCTCATTACAGTCAATGAGCGGCATCCCTCATTACAGTCAGTGAGCGTCATCCCTCATTACAGTCAATGAGCGGCATCCCTCATTACAGTCAGTGAGCGTCATCCCTCATTACAGTCAATGAGTGGCATCCCTCATTACAGTCAGTGAGCGGCATCCTTCATTACAGTCAATGAGTGGCACCCTCATTACAGTCAATGAGCGGCATCCCTCATTACAGTCAGTGAGTGGCGTCCCCCATTACCATCAGTGAGAGGCATCCTCATAACAGGCAGTGTGCGGCATCCCATATTACAGTCAATCCCCTTGATTCAAAGAGCAAAAGTTAATTGATTTCGGATCTAGAATCGTAAGTTTGGGTGGATGTTTGTCATTTTTTCCTGTTTCTTTGGCCATTTCCGACTCGCACGAGCCTACGTACGAATGCGTATATGCTCTTACGATCATCGGAAGTTCGTTCATAAATTGTAGGATCAAATCCTAAAACTTAGGATCAAAACCTAAAACTTATGATCAAAACGTAAAACTTAGGATAATCGGATGTGTTTAGGTGTGATTCAGAGAACAGTTTTCCAACCTCTAAATACGTTTTAAAAGAAAGCCACTGCCGACACCTTTTAGCAGTCGGATTGCTGTTCTTGAACAGGTTTTTTGGCTATGTGGAGGAGTCTGCGCGTCTTGAGCTGCAATGAACTGCATGTATCAGCATGGCCGAGCCCATAAATTGTATGGCAATGCATACCTGATTCATGTATGCCTTATAAAAGCATTTTAATGTGGACCTTAATTAGTCCTTTGCATGTAAACCTTTATTTTGCAATACATAAATATATTTGCGTTAATTAAAGAAACTTATGTCCTTTGTTATTTATTTTTAAATTGATGTACTAGAATAATATTTTTAATTTGAATTTATTGGTGTAGTTGTTTACCTTTGCTTTGTTTAATTATTTTAGCTCATCTTTGGTCAGATGCATCACACTTACTGAGGAGAGGAGAGCGGGATAAAGTGCAGGATGTGGGTTACTGCTGTATTTTGCACAGACACAGCAGAGCTGGGGGCACGGAAAGGTCAGAAATCAAAGAATGCAGAGCAACACAGTCACAAGGCCCTTTCTGTTTGCAGGCTGCCCGATAATACCTGACCCGCCATCTTGGCTGTTTCTAGACTCATAACATGCTGAAGTTGCTGGGTGTTTTTTTATATTTGAGAGCAATCTGTATGTAGAGGGTGTGGGTAACCACACCAAAAATTTTAAGTTGTACCATTTGAAGCCAAAATATTTAAATTTAATCCACAAGTAAAAAATGCAAGTTAACTAAAAATTAAACAAAGTAAGATTTACTTATGCAAATGCATTCATTAATGGTTGGTTACTACAAAATGAATGAAATAAAGAAAAATAAAAGACCAAATATTTAGAATGCACTTTAATGAGGTAAGTTTGTAGTGCGCAGCCGCAAGATCAGAAGGATTTACGTCCAGACAAAAAAGGAAAAAGGGCAAAACCAATGTTGCAACCTGAGAAATGAAACGGAAAATTCAGGATGGAAACTGACATAGGTCTGATTCCCGAACTGCCATACGAACGGACGGACATTTTAGGATAGAAACGTATTAGTTTATAGAATCACTCGCAAGTTCATACGAACGCACGAGCGTTCGGGAAAAATAGGATGATCGGCACCAAAATCAAAGCTGTTACATGTTTCTTTGAATCGACCCAAATGAGTGGCATCCCATATTACAGGCACTGAGGGGCATCCCCCATTACAAACAGTGAGCGGCATCCCTTATTACAGGTAGTTCTGTACCTGTAGTTCAATTACTTTATGAAGGGAAGGGAATTGAAACATGGAGGGCAAGTTAAAACATGGGTGGTACTGTGGCTTTAAAGAGGGACAGCCACCTTAAGGAGGCCAATTTCCTAATTCCTGAGGTGTGTGTGAAACTCCTGTATCCCCCTGTATACTTATGTAGCTGGCATCCCGCATTACAGCCAGTGAGCTGCATCCCGCATTACAGCCAGTGACCTACATCCCTCATTACAGTCAGTGAGCGGCATCTTCATAACAGGCAGTATGCGGCATCCCATATTACAGGCAGTGAGCGGCATCCCTCATTACAGTCAGTGAGCGGCATCCCTCATTACAGTCAATGAGTGGCATCCCTCATTACAGTCAGTGAGCGGCATCCCTCGTTACGGTCAATGAGTGGCACCCTCATTACAGTCAATGAGTGGCACCCTCATTACAGTCAATGAGTGGCATCCCTCATTATAGTCAGTGAGCGGCATCCTTCATTACAGTCAATGAGTGGCACCCTCATTACAGTCAGTGAGCGGCATCCCTCATTACAGTCAGTGAGCGGCATCCCTTATTATTACGGTCAGTGAGCGGCATCCCTCATTATAGTCAGTGAGGTGCATTCCTCATTACAGGCAGTGAGCGGCATCCCTTACTATTACGGTCAGTGAGCGGCATCCCTCATTATAGTCAGTGAGGTGCATTCCTCATTACAGGCAGTGAGCGGCATCCCTTAATATTACGGTCAGTGAGCGTCATCCCTCATTATAGTCAGTGAGGTGCATTCCTCATTACAGGCAGTGAGCGGCATCCCTTATTAGAGGTAGTTCTGTACCTGTAGTTCAATAACTTTATGAAGGGAAGGGAATTGAAACATGGAGGGCAAGTTAAAACATGGGTGGGACTGTGGCTTTAAAGAGGAACAATGAGAGATTTCCTTATTCCTGGGGCATGTGTGAAAACCCTGTATCCCCCCATACGACGACACAGATGGGATCCACAACCACACTATACCCCAAGAGAAGGTGTGTACCCACGCCAGACGGGCACGGGCACGGGTACGCGGAGGAGCGCACTCCATTCAATCTGAATGTCAGAGCTGATGTCATGTCAGCTACAAAATGAATGGAGGGCAAATGCTGATTGACCAGCAACCCGCACATGTACTGTGGGATCCCTGGAAGGTGAGTTTTTACGGATCCAAGGAGAGTGTTGTTCCTCTTTAACAGGTCAGAATTCCAGACTGTTTCTGCCTTTCATGGTGGCAGTTTGATTCCAGATCAGTTTCTCTGTAAGGAGGCCAGATGCTTCCATGATTGATTATAATTATTTTAATTGATCACCCGCCTACTTTGAGATAGAAGGTGCTGAGTAAGTTCTGTAAGAATCTTCTCATACAAGCTGCATCTTTGTTCCAGGTAAGTGATTGTGTCACAGAATAGAAGCTAAAAAAAGAAGTCTGATGAGCAAAACTTCCGTGAGGGACTGGGGCCTGTTTCTCTCGTAGCAGGTCCTTTTTAAATCTCTCGTAGGCTAATGATCGGCCAGATACAAAGGTGGCTAATATTAGCATTCATTAGCTGGCTGACAAGACTTCCTGGTTGTTCAGGCAATAATACTTCATGATGAGACTTGAGTTAATATGAGCAGCCATCTATCAGTATCCTGCTTAAACATTTAATAAAGCAGAGACAATGTAACACACACACACATCAATCACGAGACGTGAGAGGCTTATCTTGTTCTATCACTGACGGCTGGATTAGCAGTGCAAGTGACATGTATGCTTTACAATTGTGACAAGCGGTTAAAGGAACTGTAAACCCGACAGCAATAATAACCAGCAGACAGCTCCTCTGAAGCATGTCCCACGTGCCTCTCCTTCATTTCCCTAAAAAACAGGTAGAAATCGTAGCAGGTCTCCAAAGTTTGTCCCCCTTTCAATTTTATTCCTCTGGGACCAAGCAAAAAAGTGATCCAACAGCCACGTTGCCCTATGATGCAGTCAGTCTGAGCAACCATGGCAAGCCACAGTGATCCCACAACTGTCTGAGGACTCATAAATCTGCACTATAGTATGTCCTTCCCAACCAAGCCATGGCCCAGAAACTGAAGAGAGGAAGGTGCCTTTTTTGATGGTGGAAAATGGCTAATTTGAAAATGTTTCTAAGCGAAAAAAAGGTGGTAGAAAGTTTGTGCACCTCACCCACCACACCTCATGACCAAGTGACACTGAACTTTAGGTCCAAAGAACCCTCCTCCCAAAGTCCTCCTTTCTGAATTCTGCAAGGTGGACGGGGGATGTGGCTGCTGGCGCTGCTCGGCTCCCTTCACCGCCACCTGGCTGCTTAGCCGTCAAGGTGGCTTAGCCGCCAGTGAGTGCGCTGATTGGCCTTGTTAGGCTCTCAGCTGATCAGCGCACTTGCTCTCGTCCAAGTCTGCGCAGTGGGAGCGAAAGGAAGGTAATTAAACCAGGGCGACTTGGGGGGTTACACACAGCGGGGCAACTTAATTCGGGATTCCACAGCAGAGAGGACTAAAACACGGGAAAGTGATATTCCTGGGTTGTGTTCCTCTTGTGTTCCTGTGTTGTGTTCCTCTTGTGTTCCTGTGTTGTGTTCCTCTTTAAAGAGGATTGTGAAAATCCCAGGATTTGTCTCTCCATCAGGGAAGGAGGGAGAAAGACACATTACACCATCTACCCCCACATTCCCAGTAGCAGGTAGATACATTACATTAGGGGGTTACACTGCATGTCAGGGGGACCAGACCTTTGGGGTTCGGTGGCCACATACTGAGACTAGAGATGAGCGAATTTTGAATTTTGAAAAATTCGATTCGGCTGCTTCGCCCAATTTTCCGGGAAAAATAGTTTCGGGCTGAACTTATTCGCGACAAATCGCTATTAAAAACTGCTATTTCTGGGCGTCCGAGAGCCTCCATAGGGTTGCAGAACGTTTTTGCTTGGCTGTAACATGCATAGGATGCATGCTGGGTTAGTGAAATACTATTTTAAAGAAGTATGACATGCAGATCAGAGGCATCGCTATTAGATTCGCTGACGCAGAGCGGCACAATTACAGAGCCTTGAGGTGGCATCAGCATGATGAGCCCATATATTGCCTGAAAGACACACAGTGGAGTTGGCAGCAGCATAGGGAGCCCATGTATTGCCTAAAAAACACACCCTGAATTTGGCAGCAGCATAGGGAGCCCAAATATTGCCTGAAAGACACACTCTGGATTTGGCAGCAGCATAGGGAGCCCATATATTGCCTGAAAAACACATTGTAGTTGGCAGTAGCATAGGGAGCTCATATATTGCCTGAAAGACACACCCAGGAGTTGGCGGCAGCAGCAGCAGCATTAGGTGCCAATATATTGCCTGAAAAACACATTGGAGTTGGCAGTAGCATTAGGAGTCCATATATTGCCTGAAAGACACAAATTGGAGTTGGCAGCAGCATTAGGAGCCCATAAATTGCCTGAAAGACACACCCAGGAGTTGGCAGCAGCAGCATAGAGAGCTCCTATATTTCCTGAAAGACACACCCAGGATTTGGCAGCAGCATTAGGAGCCCATAAATTGCCTGAAAAACACATTGGAGTTGGCAGCAGCATTAGGAGCCCATATATTGCCTGAAAGACACACTCTGGACTTGGCAGCAGCATAGGGAGCACATATATAGCCTGAAAAACACACCCAGGAGTTGGCAGCAGCATAGGGAGCTCATATATTGCCTGAAAAACACATTGGAGTTGGCAGCAGCATTAGAAGCCCATATATTGCCTGAAAAACATATTGGAGTTGGCAGCAGTATAGGGAGCCCATATATTGCCTGAAAGACACACCCAGGAGTTGGCAGCAGCATTAGGAGCCCATATATTGCCTGAAAAAAACATTGGAGTTGGCAGCAGCATAGGGAGTCCATATATTGCCTGAAAAACACATTGGAGTTGGCAGAAGCATAGGGAGCTCATATATTGCCTGAAAGACACACCCAGGAGATGGCAGCAGCAGAAGGAGCTACCATGCATCAGCTATTCGGATGCATCAGCTATTGGTGGGTGGAAATCCTGGCTGATCCATGCCTGATTCATCTTCACATTTTTCGTGGACAGACGAGTTCTCCTTGGCATTACTATGGCCCCCGCAGCACTAAAGACCCGCTCAGATGGCACACTACTGGCCGGGCAGGACAGCTTTCCCAGGGCAAACTCTGCCAGTTGCGGCCACAAGTCAAGTTTGGCTGCCCAGAAGTCCAGCGGATCCTCAAGGTGCGTTGGCATGGTCATTTCAAGGTATGACACGACCTGCTGGTTCAGGCCCCACTACAGGTCTTCCTGCTGCTCATGAGTAGCCTCACTATGCGGTAGCTGAAAGCTACCCATTAGCGACTGAAGATTGAGGCTGCTGCTGATGGAGCTGCTGCTCCTGCCACCCCCCCCGGCAGCCATGGCAGTGGAAGGTGAGCGCAGAGGTCCCCCCGAGTCAGACCTTCGAGAGGATGGACCATGGCGCAGATAGGCATCGGCCAACTGACTACGTAGAATGTCTTTGTAGTAGGTCAGTTTGTCCTCCCTCTCGGCGGGATTAAAAAATGCCCCCATTTTTTGCCGGAAGCGAGGGTCCAATAAGGTGGAGAGCCAGTAGTCATCCCGCAGAAAACTGGAGACAATTCTGCGGTCACTACGCAAGCACGTGAGCATGCATCGTGCCATTTGTGCAAGTGACTCGGAGGGACTACCTGTCTCCATCTCCACTGCATACTGCCACGGTGTGTCTGGGTCCTCTGTCTCGCCTTCCTCAAAACCCTCTAGTTCCACTGGCTGCTCCTGCTCCTCCTCTCCTGTCAGATGACTAGATACCACCCATTTCGCCAAAACTAAACTGTGCTTCACTGTGCTGCTCCTCCTCCTCAGCTCCCAAGGGGTTTATGTGGTCATGAAATGTATGCGACATGTCTCCACTGCCCTGACCAGCCATGGTTTCCAACATGTGTTGTATTACATGAAGCAGCGGAATCATGTCGTTCATGCCGTAATCCTGGCGACTGACAAAGTGGCTTCCTCAAAGGGCCTGAGCAAACGACAGGTGTCACGTATGAGCTGCCACTCGTTCACATTAAAGTTACACAGGGGAGTCCCCCTATCTGCTTGGATCATCAAGAAATCAGTGATGGCTTTTCTCTGGTCATATAGCCGATCTAACTTATGTAGGGTGGAATTCCAACGGGTGGGAACATCGCAAATCAGACTATGTTGGGGTATACCGTTCTGACGCTGTAGCTCAAGAAGGGTGTGCTTGGCAGTGTAGGAGTGGCTGAAGTGCATACAAAGTTTCCTTCCCATTGTTAGGATGTCTTGCAGATGGGGGGAAGACTTCAAAAAACGCTTGACAACTAGGTTGAACACATGTGCCATACAGGGCGCATGGCTCAGGCTTCCTTGTCTCAGCGCAGACAAGATGTTACTCCCATTGTCAGTCACCATGGTACCCATTTCCAATTTTTGCGGAGTAAGCCATGTTTTGATTTCTTGATTTCTTGATGAATGAATTTCAGGAGCTCCTCCCCTGTGTGACTCCGTTCGCCAAGGCAAACCATGTGAAGCACAGCGTGACACCGCCGTGCCCTGCACACATGGTAGGCTGAAGGGGCATTGAGAATTGACCGTACAGTGGAGGCAGAGGAGATGGTGGAGGATGAGGAGGCCGAGTCGCACACTGTGACAGGCAAAACGGCCTGGGAGCATGGAGGCCGAAGCGGTGTGACCTGTCCAAGTTGCTGTGCAGGAACCACATTCACCCAGTGGGCAGTAAAGGACATGTATTGTCCCTGACCGTAGTTACGTAGTTACTTTATGGTGACGCTGCATGTGTTGCCGCAGAGCCATGGTACCAACATTGGGGCCCTGGCCACGCTTGACCTTCTGTCTACACATCTTGCATGTGGCCAGGTTACCCTCCTGCGGATGCTTGAGGAAAAAGTGCCACACTGCCGAGTAGCTAATTTTCCCTCCAACAGTTCGCACTAATTCACTGCTACTGCTGCCAACTCCAGGAACCCCTGCAGCATGGCTTGTAATGAGGTCGATGACCGCGTTAATCAATCGATGACGGCAGATGCATTGTTGGTCGAGAGAACTTATGTTTGTGATTGCAGCCCCTCTGACTGATTTACTTAACAATTCCCTTTCAACTGGTGAGGTTCCAGATGATTGGAGAATGGCCAATGTCGTACCAATCCATAAAAAGGGGAGTAGAGAAGAAGCCAGTAATTACAGGCCAGTTAGTGTAACATCTATAGTGGTCAAATTAATGGAAACACTCTTAAAAAAAACAGATAATTTCCCATCTAAAAATTAATGACCTATTGGACCCAAAACAGCACGGCTTTACTGAGGGCAGATCATGTCAGACCAATCTTATTGATTTCTTTGACAATGTCACTAAAGTGTTAGATGAAGGTGGTGCTGTGGATATCGCCTATCTGGATTTTAGCAAAGCCTTTGACACTGTACCACATAAGGAGCTCATAGATAAGTTATTGAAGGTAGGACTCAATCCCTGGATAGTTCAGTGGATTTCCAGTTGGCTGAGGGATCGGTATCAGAGCGTTGTTGTAAATGGTGTGCAATCTGAACAAAGGCGAGTTACAAGTGGTGTGCCGCAAGGCTCTGTCCTGGGCCCCATTCTTTTTAATATATTTGTAAGTGACATAGGAGAAGGCTTGGTAGGAAAAGTTTGTCTGTTTGCTGATGATACAAAGGTTAGTAATAGGGTGGATATTCCTGGAGGTGTCTGTAACATGGAAAATGATTTAGCTTTACTGGATAGATGGTCAAAACTGTGGAAACTAGAGTTTAATGTCTCTAAATGTAAAATCCTGCACTTGGGTAGAAGGAATCCCTGCTCTGAGTACCGTATGGGCAGCACTGTGTTAACCAGGACCTCGGAGGAGAGAGATTTAGGGGTACTGATTACTGATAGCTGCAAGATGAGTGGGCAGTGTAGCCAGGCAGTGGGAAAAGCAAGCAGGATGCTCGGCTGCATAGCTCGAGGCATCACCAGTAGGAAGAGGGAGGTTGTGATGCCGCTGTATAGAGCCCTGGTAAGGCCACAGCTAGAATATTGTGTGCAGTCCTGGAGACCTTACCTGCAAAAGACATTATTCAAATAGAACGTGTCCAAAGGCATGCAACGATAATGGTGGAAGGACTAAAACTTAAAACTTATCAGGAGAGACTTAAAGAACTTAATTTGTACAGTCTGGAGGAAAGAAGGGAGAGGGGGGACATGATTGAGACCTTTAAATATGTGAAAGGATTGACTAAGGTTCAGGAGGGAAGTGTTTTTAAGAAGAAGCTTAATGAAAGAACAAGGGGGCACAACCTGAAGCTAGTCGGGGGGAAGATCAGGAGCAATGTTAGAAAATATTATTTTACAGAAAGAGTAGTAGATGCTTGGAACAAACTTCCAGCAGAGGTAGTTGAAAAATCAACAGTCACTGAATTTAAACATGCCTGGGATAAGCACACATCTATCCTAAGATAAAGAGTACATACAGTATACACATAAGGGCAGACTAGATGGATCGTATGGTCTCCTTCTGCCGTCAACCTTCTATGTTTCTATGTTTCTAAAAGGCAAAAGGTTAATAGGCAGGTACTCTTAAAAGATAAGTGCTAGCACTGACAATGGCCCCCGGTGAAAGGCAATGGGTGCTTTAAACTTGTAAACCAGACTTTTTTTATACAAAAGGCAAAAGGTTAGGAGGCAGGTACTCTTAAAAGATAAGTGCTAGCACTGACAATGGCCCCCGATGAAAGGCAATGGGTGCTTAAAACTTGTAAACCAGACTTGTTTTATACAAAAGGCAAAAGGTTAGTAGGCAGGTACTCTTAACCCTATCTGCTCCGATCACTACCGACAACTGTCATCTAGTGCCAGCCTACCTAGATTTTTTGTCACACTCTGTTGCCCGACGACTTTTCACGTTTTTGCGCTACACGTGTGCAACCTTGATTTTTGAAGGGATTTCCATGAAAATTATATATTGTTTTTTTCAGCAGAGTCTGGGCTTCAACATGAAATGTCTTGTTTGGCCTTTTTTTAGTGTATTCTCAATACTTTTGGGTGAAATATGTGCAAAAAAATGAAAAAAACCTATTGTTTACAATTTGTAGTGTTTTTTTTGTAATAAAAAATGTAAGTTTGTTAATAAAATATTATTGCGTGTGAAAGCCCTACTTCTCCCGGTTACAATGGTACCACATATGTATAGGTATACCCCCTTTCCTGAAACAGCAGTTTAGGAGATTCCAGATAGGATACAACTATGTAATATGATTGCATAGTTGTAAGGGGTTAATAAAAAAAAAAAAACGACATAGGGTTCCCCCTCCCGGGGGGGGGGGGGGGGGGGACCTCATTTCTTTTTTGGAATTCTAAGGGTTAAAAACCCTTAAAATCCCCCCCAAAAAAATGACATAGGGTCCCCCTTACCCAGCATTACCGACCCGGACCAGCTATGGGGGCTTGTAGAACAAGGCGCAGGGGCCAGCGTTGGTGGCCCCTGGCCCTGCAGGCTACTAGCCCACATAGCCACTAAGTGGCCCGGGCCCTTCTGCCCCCCCCTGGCCATTGGGGAGGCAGGTAATGGGGGGCTGGGGGTTATGGCAAGTCACCCGCTTGCCGCAGGTGACCTGCCATACCCAGAGCCTTGTGAACTGGTATAAGGAGTGTCATGGACCCCTTACCAGTTCACAAAGGGTTAAGTTAAAAAAAAAGACACCAGACAAATTCTTTATTATTCTTTTTTTGACTTATACTTACCTCCCATCCAGTGTCCCACGCTGCTGTAGATGACCGTTGTCGGTAGTGACCGGAGCAGATAGGGTGGCAGGCAAGGAGATCAGAGCCTCCCTGCCTGCCACCCTCCTTGCACCGATCGCTGCTGACAACTGACAGATCGGAGCCCGGGTGCCGGTAACCCGAGGAGCGGGATGACGTCATCAAGTGGGCGGGGCTAGGGCGAGGTTAGGGGGCGGGCTAGGGGTGGGGCCAGCGCTGTCCGAAGAGGATGGTGAGGGCCTGTTTCTGGGCCCTCACAAGCAGCGTGGAAAGCCCAGGGGGGGGGGGGGATTGGAGCCCCCCCTGGTGAAGAGAAGACCCGGGGAGAGCCATCGCGCTGCGAGGTCATTTACTGTTTGTTTTTTTTTTACAGATGTCGGCGCCGGCGGGGGGGGGGGCCCTCCTGAAGATCAGAGGCCTGGGGGCGGAAATCTAACAGCGGATTCTTGTACAGAATCGCTGGCCCTTTCAAATGAGGGGCACTACATGAAGCAATAGCAGCATTGGTACACTCAGGCACTGCATTAATTCAGGGAGAGCGCTTCTACAGCGCCATCCAGACATCACATTTATCAGTGCTGGACAGGATACTACAGCATCATGTAATATCGCCAGACACCCGTTTGTAGCAAACTCTTGCAGACGCTACATAGACCAGGGGTACTCAACTGGCGAATCGGCACCTAGTATTGCAATATGATATACTGTATGGGCGGGAAGTGGCATTGCAAGGTACACACAAACATTGTTTCTCTTTGCCTCTTCCAATCCTGTCCCCCTGCCCCAGCTCAGCCCCATCGATGCCTGTCCCACTATCTCTGCCCCATCCATCCCCGTTCCTCCTGCTCAGCCCCATTCATCCCTGTCGCCTCAGCTCTGTCCCACCAAGCCCAGTCTCTCTGCCCCATCCATTCCCGACCTCCCAGTTTGCCCAACCAATCCATTTGCCAATTCATTGCTCTTGCTGCCAGTAACATTTTGGGCCTTAGTCTACCTATATACACGACCTGCAGAGAATGCAGGGGTTAAAAGCCATGTGCCACAGACCAGAGATGTAGGCTCTATGGGGTCATCCCCCCCCCCCGCCCTACGTCCAGACCTTCGCATGTCACCAGAAGCCTGTTAATGGACCTTTTCAAAATGTGGTTGAGTACCCCTGACAAAGAAGCTCAAATGGCAATACGTGGCGCTAGTCTTAAATCAGCCTCCACATTGTCTATTAAAATTCAATTATATGGTGAATGAGTCATTTATAATATAATAATAAATGGAAACATTATTTATGCTAATGCTATGATTAGTGTTGGTCTCTGGATTTGGGAAAAAGGTGAATTTGACCTTTTGCCAATTCAGTCAAAACAGAATATTGGCAAAATTCGGGTCAAGTTCATCCATCTGTTTTTTTTATCTTGTTAAAAATGTTTATATCAGCAGCCAGTAATGTGTCTGTAGATAATGCCAAAGATCACCATTAGCCAAAGCATTTTACAAGTGGGGTTTATCACTTTTTCCAATGAGCTGGGAATATATATATTTTCAGTCTGGAAAATACAGCACCCTATGGGGTATGATAAAGGGTTTGCCAAATCATTCTGCATAGCCCATAGGGTGATGTGGTTTCAAACATTTTCACAGTGAACAAATAATTGGAACACTCCTTGAAAACATCTGTAGGGAAAGGTTGAGGTCTCTTTAACAGCAAAATATATGGACTTATACTCCCAGCATCAAAAAATGCAACCCAAGCCTGTATGTTGTTTTTTAATAGAAGGAAGAAAAATTTGGGGTGACAGGTTTCAAACATTTCTGCTTTTACAGCAGATATCTGCTCAGCTGTAATGGTCTGTCTCCTGAGCTAGCGTATGTCGGAATAACAGCTCATTGCTATTACAATTCTTCTTATGTGTGTTGATGCTTTTACTCACTATGCAAAGCTTTGGGTTGATATTTATTGCTTTGTGCTGGAAGCTGCCAAGATAGCAGGGGCGTACATAGCCCTGTTGGGGACCCAAAGCAGGTCCCCATCATAAGCCCCATCATAAGCAGCAATACACCTCCCCCCCCCCCCCCGTCGGAGACACTCACTGGCCGGCTGGCAAATTGTTGGCGTATCTGAGACACGAGATGCACATAGCGCCGTCGGAGTGGAGAAGAGGAAGGGGCAGCGCACGACGCTGACTTAGGCCCTTATTTATGAAGGAATAGCGACAGGTAGCGACTGGTGAGAGGCCGGTAATGACGGGCCCCGCCACAAGAACGCCGGCTCCCCACCACAATCACACATTTATCAAGGCAATCCTGCTTAGCGACTGGGATAGCGCCATATAGCCACTCATTCATCATTATTCCAGCCTCAGCCCACAGCGCCAGCGTCCGACCTTGAACAGCGACAGGTATGACCTCTCGCTACCTGGCGCGCTCCAATGCATTTCAATGGAACAATCTTTAAATATTCATAATTAATTGTTATTTTTTTTTTTTTAATGTGAAAAATTCTGTGACCACTTCTGCCATTTTAAAAAAAAGGAAAAAAAAATTGTACAGAATTGATATTACAGGTCTGATTAATGTATTCATATTACCAAATTATTTAAAAAACTTGTTTTTTTTTGGTTTCCAAAAATATGGTTGTTTGGGGGTTAAAAAAACTACTTTTAACCCATCGCAGCCAGCGCTCTGGGGTTTAAACATGCATTTTACAGCTTGAGAATTTTTTGAGCGTGATTTTTTAATGAATATGGTGGGAGCCGGTCGCTAGGGCCAGTCGCTATCATGCACTCCCATACATCGCAGAACCGGTCAAATAGCAACTCCTCGCGCAATATTCAACATTACGGCAAACCGACTGAGTCGCTATCAACTACAGAACAACGGCCAAGCACAGCGACTACTAGCGGGCGCTCTGAAAATGCCGCTACAGTCGCTCAACTGTCGCTACATGCCGCTATTAATGAATCGGCCTCATAGAAGCGAGGGCCCGCGGTCCAGAGGGAAGGAAGCAGCATGGCAAGGTAAGTATGCCGGTTACATACAGCAGAGGTGGTGGAGACAGCCTCCTGGATCCTCGTGCCTGCACTGCCCCTATGGTATGTACACCCCTGCAGGATAGCTATCCCAGTGGAGGTTTGCCCAGCTCCTGTATATTTTTTTTTATTTATTCATGGCCATTGGATGCTTTTTTTTTCACATTTAACCCATCAGTACAGTGAGACAAACAAGTGCACACATGCCCAGAATGGTGGTCTGTCCAAACCATGACCAGGGAGCAACAGTTAGGCCCCCCCCCCCCGCCCTAGCGGTTACAAGTTACCGCTGTACTGTCTGACGATCTGTGATGTAGATATTTCACAAATCACCGTGACATTTTAATGCTGATGAGATCATAAATAGCTGTCACATGAAGCTGCTGCACATTCATGGCATGCTTCTCCTCCACGCCACCGGCACCGCCCCACCTAGCCAAGCCATTAACCCGCAACAAGGGATTTAGACAATACTTGAAACTATTAGACATATTAAGCTGTAGATTATCTCACACTACATATTTAATGAGCTTAAATGATACAATGAAATGAATTAGAGGATTATCCATTTTTCTGGAGAGGCTGAGTTTAGAAAGGCCGTCTGAGTTTTTCTCACTTTGCACACAATAAAGTAATATTTGGGGGGTTATTTAAGAAACGCTGGTACTACCAGGTCAGTCTGGTGAGCGCCTTTAATAGCGTCACGTAGTGTGGAGTGTATCACTAGCAGTGCTGGAAAAAGCCATGATGTAATTTCCGGCATGTTTTTTTTAAAATAAAAAAGACATTTTATTATTTTTTTTCTTAATAGTTAAAGGCACATTCCAAGCAAAGAGTTAAATCAGCTTCCTTTCTGCTCTCTCGATGCTGGCTATTAGGGGAGACTCGGGGAGGCCGATTCATTAATAGCGGCAGGTAGCGACAGTTGAGCGACTGTAGCAGTATTTTTACAGCGCCCGCTAGTAGTCGCTGTGCTTGGCCGTTGTTCGGTTGTTGATAGCGACTGAGTCGGTGTGCAGTAATGTTGAATACGGGGTGACGAGTCGCTATTTGACAGGTTCCGCGATGTATGGGTGCGCATGATAGCGACTGGTCAGAGCGACCGGCTCCGACCATATTCATCAAAAAATCACGCTCAAAATATTCTCGCACTGTGAAATGCATGTTTAAACCCCAGAGCGCTGGCGGCGATGTGTTAAAAGTAGTTTTTTAACCCCCAAACCACCATATTTTTGGAAACCAAAAATAAAATTTTTTTTAAAGAATTTAGTAATATGAATACAATAATATCAGACCTATAATATCAATTATGCACAATTTTTTTTATTTTTTTTTACCTTAAAAAAATTATCTAACATGGCAGAAGTGGTCACAGAATTTTTCACATAAAAAAAAACAAAAAACATTAATAACAATTAATTATGAATATTTAAAGATTGTTCCATTGAAATGCATTGGAGAGCGCCAGGTAGGGAGAGGTCATACCTGTCGCTGTTCAAGGTCGGACGCTGGCGCTGTGGGCTGAGGCTGGAATAATGATGAATGAGTCGCTATCTGGCACTATCTCAGTCGCTAACCCGGATCGGCTTGATAAATGTGTGATTGTGGTGGGGAGCCGGCGTTCTCATGGCGGGGCCCGTCATTACCGGTCGCTGACCAGTCGCTACCTGTCGCTATACCTTCATAAATAAGGGCCTGATTCACCAGCATTTGGCATTCCCTGATAAACCCTATAGGACTTGCTCCATTCTGCTCATTCATTCGTCCTCTGAATCAAGCAGGAAAGTTTAGAAAGGCCGTCTGAGTTTTTCTCACTTTGCACACAATAAAGTAAAATTTGGGGGGTTATTTAAGAAACGCTGGTACTACCAGGTCAATCTGGTGAGCGCCTTTAATAGCGTCACGTAGTGTGGAGTGTATCACTAGCAGTGGCTCAGTGTAAAGCGCCAACGCTGCGTGTTCAGCAGCGCCATGTTGCACCTGTCGCTCAGTAATGCTCTCCCATGCATTTCAATAGTGTTTTTTTTTGCTTGTGTATATATATCATTTTAATTAATTATTTTTCTGAATTTTAGGATCAAATTATTGTGTGACCTTTCCTGCCCAGCAACCAAACACTTATATTGTTATATTTTATGCAGAATAGTATGTGCAGTGCCATTGCAGTGTCATTGTCACGGTGTTAAAACTATGAGGCTGATTCATTAATAGCGACAGATAGCGACAGATAGCGACTGTTGAGCGACTGTAGCGGTATTTTGACAGCGACCGCTAGTAGTCGCTGTGCTTGGCCATTGTTCGGTGGATGATAGCGACGGGGAGGCCGATTCATTAATAGCGCCAGGTAGCGACAGATGAGCGCCAGTAGCGTGATTTTCACAGCGCCAGCTAGTATTCGCTGTGCTTGGCCGGGGGTTTGCTTGTTGACAGCGACTCAGTCGGTGTGCCGTAATGTTGAATACAAGATGCTGAGTCGCTATTTGACAGGTTCGCTGTTGTATGGGAGCGCATGATAGCGACTGGACATAGCGACCGGCACCCACCATAGATTTTTTATTTGAAATTAAAAAAAATATATATATTAAAAAATAATTATTAATTAAAATACATTCTGCCATTGAAATGCATTGGAGAGCGCCAGGTAGCGAGAGGTCATACCTGTCGCTGTTCAAGGATGTTCGCTGGCGCTGTGGGATGAGGCTGGGATAATGATGAACGAGTTGCTAGGTGGCGCTATCTCAGTCGCTAAGCAGTATCGGCTTGATAAATGTGTGATTGTGGAGGGGAGCCGGCGTTCTAGTTGCGGTACCTGGCTTTACTGGCCGGCTCCCCAGTCGCTATCTGTCGCTATTTGTCGCTATCTATCGCTGTCTGTCACTATTCCTTGATAAATAAGGCCCAATGTCATTCCATGTGTTTTCGCTCTGGTGCTGGTGTGTATGTGTTGAGAAACAGACTCCTTTCATATAGCGTCCAGCGCACAACACCAGAGCGCCCAGTTTTAGAGCGTTGGCGCTGGTTTTGTGTTTGATATTCTTAAATATGGGCTTCAGCAACAAGCTTCGGATGCACTTAACTGGCACTACCCATCGTTCGCTGCAGCGTTGTCCTGTTGTTATATGTAGCTTTGCTCTGGGCGGCTTTTCCTCGAGTGCTACATATGCATTGATTCAGGGAGAGCGCTTCTACAGCGCCCTCCAGACATCACATTTATCAATGCTGGACAGGATTAGTATTAAATCATCCTCTTTATACATTTGCTTTGTGCCAAATCATTGGAATCTGACTTTTGCCATTTTTCTTGCCAACCATTTGCCGTATATACAAAACCTAAAATAAATCAATGCCATGGCTCCGCCCTCCTTTCATTTAATAGGAATTATGGTAATGCTCTATAATTGTGCACAATAAACCCACATCAGTCATCGAGACTTTATAGATGGGTAATTAAACATGTTTATGTTGGTTCTGCTAATATGCTCCTGGCAATAAAATTTATTTAATCAGAAATCTAACCTATTAGAGGGGATAAACACAGAATTCCTATTTATAACAGTAATTAGAATACACTTAAAGGAGCACTATGGCAAAATTGTGTGATATTAAACATCCAAATAAACACATCGGCTAATCAGAGGAGGGGTCACTTATACACCCGAACTGAATACAACTCCTGCCAGGCTTGTGGATTTCTTCTCATGGTTGGAATAAAATCCAGGGGTGACAGATGTGAAAGCTGATTCACTACTTACGCCAGGTATAGGCAGATGAGCGTCTGTATAGCGGCGCTTACGCCGGGTATCGGGCACTGTAACATAGCGCCTCAGTCACTCTAGTAACCTGGCCGGCATTGATGAATGTGATCTTACACCAGTACAGTGTGTCCGGCACTCAGCACTCAACACCATACTTTTTAAAAAAAGGACACACACACAGCATTGGCGCTCTAAAGCTGTGCGCTATAGCATATAGCCCCAGATGCTGTCTGTTTTTGAACACATATCCACCAGTAACAAAGCGAAAACACATGGAATCACATTGTTTTAACACTGTGATATTAACACTTTAGTGTCAGACCTGTGAATGCAATTATGCATAGAAATATAAAAAGTTTAAAAAATATAAAAATGTAGAAAAAAAAAATGGTCAAACACGCTGTTTAAACACAAGCAAATGAATGGCCATTGAAATGTATGGGAGAGCGACACTGAGTAAAAGGTAATACCTGTCGCTCCTGGGCCGAGAGCACCGGCGCTATATGCTGAGCCACCTGTAATAATACATGTGACGCTACATGGCGCTGTTAGAGGCGCTCACCAGAATCACCTTCATAAATGAGTTTTGCGTCCAGCACCCGGCGTTCACCAGACGCTGCCTGCCGCTACGAGGTGCTATCCCTCCTTAAATAACCCCTGGGGAGGCCGATTCATTAATAGCGGCAGGTAGCTCCCACCATATTCATTTTGTTACCGTTTACCCTCAGCCCAGTGCCCCAAACAGCCTCTGCTTCTTGTTTCCTCTGCTTCTTGTTTCAGGAAAGCCTTTGTCTAATATTCCTTAAAACACTAACAGGAAGCAGTATGATGATGAATGGCAGCCATATGCTAATTCATTTAGTTACTAGCTAAACTGTCACATAATGACATTTAGGTTGTAATACGTTTAGATTTATTCTGATTTCTTAATTTTATCCTGGCCGACCATAAACTAGGCCCGGTTTATCGCATATTCACTATTAGTAAGGACATGTCAGGTCACATTTCAACAACTCTGTACAGAAAGGACACCGCAGCAAATAAAACATTAAGGGCAAGTAGCTCTCATCCATCACACTTGCTGAACAGTATCCCCTACGGGGAATACCTGCGTGCACGGCGCAATTGCAGCACGGTAGAATCGTTTCAAGAAGAAGCTAGAATAATACGGGAAAGGCTAGCAGACAGAGGCTACAAACAAGCTACCCTTAAGGCAGCATATAAAAAAGCATTAAAATCAGAAAGACAGGAACTACTATATAAACCAAGAAAAACAAAGAGCCAACAAGGCCCTGCCCTTATCTTAACATACAATCCATCACATGGGAAAATACGCCAGATATTGGAAAGACACTGGAAAATTTTGTTGAACGATCCACATCTAAAATCATTTTTACCAAAGAAACCAAGGATCATTTTTAGACGGTCTCAGAACATCAGAGACCGACTGGTTCACAGTCACTACAACACCAACTTAGAAAAAGACTGCTGCAAACAAAAGGGTACATACCAATGTGGAGGATGCAGCACATGTCGCTATATCCAAGCAGGCCCATCAGTACTAGTCACAAATAAAGGGGAATTTAGAGCGAGACATTTTGTGAATTGTCAAACTACCAATGTAGTCTATTTGTTAACTTGTGGATGTGGGTGCTACTACGTAGGAAAAACAAACCGCCAACTAAAAAGGAGGATTTACGAACATCAATATAACATCAGAAGTGGAAACCAAAAATTACCAGTGGTCCGCCATTTTGCCCTACACCACAATAACGACCCTAGCTCTTTAAAAGTTTTTGGTCTAGATCGGATACATGCATCCCAACGTGGGGGGAACATAGAAAAAATAACATTACAGTTAGAGACAAAATGGATATACAGATTGGGGGCAACAAAATATCCAGGCTTGAATGATACAATAAGTTTTGCCCCATTCTTGCAGTAACAACAAATATGGGAAGGGATTAAGAGAGAAATTTGAAAAAATTGTATGTCAGGGTGGGAGGGAAGAAAAGATTAAACAATGAATAATTTATATATTGTATCAACGTAGCAATTAATTAATCAAGGAAATAAGTCCGAAATATGGTACAAAAAGAAAATGTAAAGTACAACATATACATATCTACATATGTCTGTAAACTGAGAACGGTCTGGCGTGACACCTATAACCCATAATGGGATCAATCAATTCTTGGGCGATTGAAACCCACTACACACTACACTGTCCAAACAGCCAACAAACACATACAAAAAAACAGCCAACAAACACAAAGATATACAAAAAAATCTCATTAGAAGTTGAAAATTTAGTGATTGCAATTGGGATGACAGGATCTCTGATATTTTTCCCATAAATACTTACCTTGCAGCAGTATCAGTTCGCAGTGAGCGCACAGACCCTGTATCATGATATATATGGAACCATTTACTAAATAAGAGAGCATTATGGAATACTCCTTTAAGGACTAGACACAACGGACATAAGGATCCCCTCGATTCAAAGAGCCAAAGTTAATTGATTTCGTATCGAGAATCGTAAGTTTGGGTGGGTGTTTGTCATTTTTTCTTGTTTTTTTGGCCATTTCGTATTCGCACGATCGTTCGCGCATAGACGTATATGAACATACGCATTTCGTACGAGAATCGTATAATTTGCGTTAGTTCGTGTGTTTTTCCCGTCCAAATCGTATTATTTGCGTCCGATCCTATTTTTTACGTCCTTCACATGGGCTTGCGCCCAATTCAGAGAGGTGATTGCTAATTGTTTGGAAGCCCATTAAAGAGCTGCTTTACGAAATGTTTGCCGGCAGCTATTTGGCCTCGGGAGTAGGATGGAGCGGAGCGAGTTTGTGGCACATCAAGGGCTTATGCTTTTTGGCATTGAGTTGATCGAGATGTCTGAGAGCAGATTGCCCCTGCGTCGTCGCATGAACATCGATAGCATGAATGATGTTGAGCTGTTCGAGCTGACCAGGCTTAATCGCGCTTCCCTCCATAAATTATATAGTGAGCTGCGGCCATGGTTAGCCCGCACCACAAGGAAGGGGCATGCAATTTCAGGTATGACCAAGATGCTTGGCTGCCTGCAATTTTTGGCGAACGGCTCGTTCCAGAGGCTGGGTGCCCTCTCCGTGGGGATGTCACAGCCTACGCTGAGCCGCGCACTCTCTAAATTTTTGGAAGGCATGGCTGCCATAACTCCAAAATATATTTATTTTCCGGATGATATGGCAGCCAGAAACGCCATTAAGCTTGGGTTTTATAATGTGGCCGACATGCCCAACGTTATTGGTGCTATTGACTGCACACATGTGGCACTCGTACCTAGGGCTGCCGACGAGTATATATATAGGTATTGAGATTGGTTATTATGTTGCCCAACGTGTAATGTAACCTGTTTTCCTTTGCGGCAGCATATTTGTTTATCCCTCATTTGTGTAGCTGCTTTCTGTAGGCTTTTCATTAGTATTTCCCAATAGAGTGCAGACATGTTTAGTTGTTAATTTTTTATTTTGGGTCAAATATCAATTACCCTTTTTGTATGTTTTTGCCTTAAGGAATCGTAAAATGGGACACTCCCTTAATGTCCAGGCCGTGGTTGGTCCGGACATGCGTTTTATGAGTGTCCTTGCCGGCTACCCAGGATCGTCCCACGACTCCTATATACTCAGGCGATCTGGGTTGTTTCGGAGATTTGAGGCAGGTGAATTTTCGGGGGCATGGCTGCTTGGTAAGTGTGTCCTATTTGTGTGCTATTAAATGTTGGATTAATCTTGTATTTGTTGATATGTTATTATTTGAATTCTTTACATAAGCCTGAAACTGCCTTTTTCTTGGGTCATATATTATGAACTTCCAAAAAAAATGCTTGCCTCGCTTTGTCCTTCAGAATGTTTTCCCTTTAGTTAGGATGTATGTAAGTTCCATGTCCCTAAATATATTGGTTGGGAGTTTATACACAAGGATCTTTGAGCTTTGGCTCCTTTTGTACTATTGGTCTTTAAATGTCAAAGTGGACTTAAACTGCATACATTGTAGTTTCCATATAAATGTGGATAGCCCCTCAGCAGCATGCTAATTGTAACATGTCTGAAAACTAAAAATATATTTAAATTCAAAATCCCCTTGGCCGTGCAGATGTTTGTTAATTAATTGGTATATTGAAGTGCCATTTTTAATTAGGTACTACATTAGTGGCAATATTTATTTTGCTAATGTGCCCTGGGTGTTTTTTTTCCCCTTTACCTTACATCATTATGATATATGTACATTTTTTTGTGTTTGTTGTGTTGCCTTTTTAATTTTGATTACATTTAATTGTCTGTTTAAGGTGATTCCGGGTACCCACTTCTACCCTGGCTCATGACGCCTGTGCTGCGGCCCCAGGATGCCTCTCAGGAAGCGTACAACCGTGCGCACCGCAAGACCCGGGCTGTTGTGTAGAGGGCCTTTGGGCTGTTGAAGACCCGTTTTCGTTGCCTGGACCATACTGGGGGCGCCCTGCAATATGATCCCAAGAAAGTGATCGACATTATAATGGCATGTGCTGTTTTGCACAATTTTGCCATCCTGGAACGTGTCCCACATTATGTGGATAGCCTGCCCTCTTCACCCGTAGAGGATGATGTCGAGAATTTTGTGGGGCCACCCAGTGAGTCTGGCCAATCAGTTCGAGCCAACCTGATCTTGCAGCATTTTACTTAATTTTATTTCGTGTCTCAACATTCTGTGTGTCTGTGTTATCCTTTTTGTTAAATATGTTGTTTTGCCGTAATGTGGCATTACCTCAAAGTAAAACATTTTTACCTTAATTGTTGCCTAATGTATTTCATGTAGTTTCCTTAGCTTTAGATTTGCATTGTTACACCTCTTCAAACCAAAAATATCTGGTTTAGCCCAAGCTGTTTAAAATGTGTTCCCACTAAAAACGCCACAAGTATTGTAAGTGAGAATTTTTTTTTACTTAGAAAATGAAAAATTATAGTGCTTAACAGAAAACATTCCACATACATCTGTGGTTACAAATGGATAACATTCCAAAAAAAACATCGAGCACATCTACACCTGGAAGTGAGTGGCACAACCAAACAAGGACACCCAGTCCAAAGGCCAGCCTAGTCCAGTCATTAATATTGCCTGTGCCCAGGGATATTTGGGCATGGCCATAATGTCACACAAACATGTCTGCAAACAGGAGGAGCACCAACCAAATACATATTTATAGCCATAAGTGGCCAGATACCCTCCACATAGACCTATGGCATTGGCTAGTGGCCTTAAGCATTACTCTAAGGAGCTATATGGGAGCAAATACAAAACACAACCTGCATGAGCAACACAAAATGGATTGTTTGAAACCTCAAAGGACAAGTAAATACAGTGGGGGTTAAGAGAAAAGATGTCCCACACACCCATGGCTTAATAGGGTGGCTGCCCATAATACCCAGGTGGAGGTCCAGGTGGAGGTCCATGTGAATGGGACCTAGCCTGGGCCATGGCAGCATTGTGAATTTGAAACTGCTCCACAATGTTTCTCTGCATATTGGTCATCTCAGCCATGGCTGACTGGATGCCATTACTTGCAGTGACCACGTTGCTGTTGAGGGTACGCAACTCCACGAGGATGCCCTGTAGACTGGTATTGATGTTGACCATGTCGGCATGCCTTTGCTCACGCTCTGTAACGAGCTGTGCCTCATAAGAGTCCCTTTGTTGGGTCCATAATTGAAGCAGGGCACTCTGCCTCCCCTGGGAAATTGTGGGGCGGCGTAATGGAGTCCGCCGCACAATTACCCTGGCTCTTGGGCGTGCCCTGCCGCGTGGTGTCGTCCCCTCAACAGCAACAGGCCTGCTTTGCAAATCCTCAGCAGCAGAGTGAACACTGGGGACTGTAGTGTCAGTCTCCCCATGTGCATGCACAATGGATGGAGATTCACTCTGCTGCTGAGGATTGGCCAGAGAAACATTATGGAGCAGTTCCAAATTGGGACCCAGGGGGAGGTCATCCGACGTGCCCTGCATGGAGACATCATCTTCCTCCATTTCCTGGATCTCTTCCATGAGTGTGCGGGTCTGTAGGGACATATAAAAAAAAAGTGTAAGTTGGCGTCCAAATTTGGGATTCCCACAGTTTAACACATTCTTAAGCACTTGGTAGTATTTATGGTACTAAATTAACTTACCGGAAATCTCGGATCTGGGCTCCTATGCTGTACGGACCTGGTAGGCATAACCAAACTGGGGGGTGAGTTTACCCTTGCTGAGGGATCATGCTGGGCTGAAGAAGAGAAAAACAAACCACGTAAACACACACATAACCATTTTTGGGATAGGTAATCAAATAAACCTCTATTTGTAATATTAATCAACTCTAGAGCAATGGGGACATTTATTCAAAGACACGCAAGTTTAGATAGGTGCAATGGCTCGCGAAAACTGCTAACTGACCTCAGTTCTAAGTCAGGAAGTGTACCCAGTCAGCATACAACTTTCAACGCACATTTTTGGATTTAGACTACCATTCGCTAGGTCCGGGGTACTCAAACAATTGTTGGAAAGGTCCATTTAAAGGTATGTGGTGAGAGGTGAATGTCTGGCCATGGGGCTGACGCAGGGGGTGTCTAGTTAGAAATAAACACACTGGTGGAGGGGCTGGACATTTCCAAGTGCAAACTAATAAAGGCTGCTTGCCCTTGCTGGGCTGGATGGGGCAGAGCTGAGGGGACAGGGATTGGATGGCTAAAGGGGGGAGTTAACGTATTGATGGTGATGGGATGGATGGAGCAAATCTGTTACAAATGTATGGGGCTTATGTGGGGGGGGGGCATGGGGGGACTGTGGCAGATGGGGCAGAGCAGGGGCAGCGGGACACGATTGTGCCAAGAGAAAGTTTTACCAAGTTACTGTGTACCTTGCAATGCCACTTCCTGTGCAGTACTTCATATTGCAATGCTATGTTTCAGGGAGCCATCACATTGGGCAGGAGAACAACCACTACATCGCCGATCAAGGGGGCAGCTCTGAGGACGGCCACACAGAAGTAACTGAGTGCAGGGCTGTCTGGGCAGGGGTCCTGGAATCTGGTGCCAAGGTCCGCATTGGGACCCCGGCCCGCCAGTTGATTCTCGCTGCTCTAGGTCAGATATGTTTGGGGGTGGCTAATTACATTGTTAACTCAAACACAACTCACACAACAAATAGGCAACCCATACATAATGATGTGTGTTTTGTGATTGATTCAAAATATATCACTTTTCAGGAGAAACTTCATGACTTTACCAATCCAATTTGAAATTTGATCTTTGCCATAATGGATGTGGTCCTAAATGTGTGATTCCCAGGGACCAAAAGAGGACACAAACAGGCACAGTAGTGCGAGGCCAAGCAAGGCAAACCATAGGGGCATCCCGTTATCTTGTTACTAGTGAACTTTAGATTATTTAGCAAACAGGCAAACATGCAGATTTAAGAGTACTCACCGTGGGTACGGGTCGGTGAGTCTGTGTCCCTTAGACCAGCATGTCCACCGACCGCGACCGGATGGAGAAGTCCCAGCACAATCTCCTCAGCAGGGGTAAACTCCAATTTAGAAGGAAAGCCACCTCCAGTTTTCAGGCTGAAAAGAGAAAATCGTTTGGTACTCAGAAAAGGTGCATACAGTACATCCTAAACATTAGATTTGGAGTAAACATTTATTTACCTGTAATTATGCCTTTTAATTTCTTTTTGCCGTACAGCATACTTCAGATCAGAGATTTTCTTCTGAATTTGGGACACATCTTTCCTCTCTTCCCCCGCTGCATTTACTTGTCGTAGGATGGTTTCAAACAATTCCATCTTGCGCTGCTTTGTGGTGTGTTTTGATTTGCTCCCATAGAGCTCGTCATAGTATAATGTAAGGCCACTAGCCAATGCCATATTTTGGTCATGGGAGAATCTCCCACTCAACTGGCCGCGGCGCAATGTGCGGCCAGATGGTTGGCTTGGCTGCTCCTCCATGTGTGCAGACACATGTGGTGACATTATGGCCTGGGGCTGGGTAGGGGAATGGCCGGATTGGTGGCTTCCCAATGACTGGACTGGACTGGCCAAGGGACTGGGTGTTCTGGCGTGGCTGGCCACCGAACTTCCAGGTGTAGATGTGGTCATGGTTGCAATTCTGGGCCCTCTTGGGGGGCTATGTTCCCGGCTGGTGCCAGGTCGGGGGCTCTGTTCCCGGCTGGTGCCAGGTCGGGGGCTTCTGGCCCTGGATTGGGTTCGCCGGCCTCTGGCTGGGCTTCTGGCCCTGGATGGGGTTCGGCGGCCTCTGGCTGGGCTTCTGGCCCGGGATGGGGTTCGGCGGGCCCTGGATGGGCTTCTGGCCCGGGATGGGGTTCGGGCCCTGCTGCGGGGCCTGGGTTGCCGAACTGCCCTACTTGAACCCATGGCCGGTGTGGGCTCCCTTGTGCGGCCTCTTCTGGGGGCAGAGGTGGTGGGTGCTGCAGTTGGCTGCTTTTTGGCTGCAGGGGCACGTGGCTTTGGGCCCCTTTTTTGGGTTCCTGAGGGTCCAGGGTCCCTTGGTGGGGCCGAGGTAGTAGTCTTGCCTCTCAGCTTTCTCCTACCTTGCTGGGACCTTGTTGTTGGGCCCTCCGCGGTCTTGCTTTGCTGGGGTCGCTTGCTCATAGGCTTTTTAGGTGCCATCTTACACAAATGCTCAAAGAGAATGAGCTTTGGGTGCAGGGACCTTTAAATAATGAGCCCAGCGTGTGACGCCTATGCGCACGACTACGCGCTCGTACGAACGTACGTTCGAGCGGAACCAGGAAACCGCTGGGGTTTCACTTATCTGCTGCCTTGAAGAAGCATAAAGATGGCGCCCACTATCTTCACCCGTCAACAGGAAGAGATCCTCATGCTGGTAAGTGGCTGCCTGTGCATTTTAATCTAATAGTCAATGATGGCCTAAATGTAAATGATGCGTTTGGAACTAGTTTGGGGTCTCTTAATGTTTAATCACTGGCTCCTCACACTTCATCCTCAAGGACGGGGCCTGGCCACGTTTTCACCTGTCTATGCTGATGTCCTAATTCGGCCAATTGCTCCGGCTTAGCAACAGTTAATTAACCTGTGGAGTAGCGGGGCTAGCTGGCAAACCTGGCCTGTCTCGGACCTTGATGCGGATGTTTGAGGAACACTGTTTTCCTAAGCCATAAAAACACAACGGGAAGCCACACACGTGGTCCAAAAGCCTAAGCATTAGCCTACATCTTGGATGTTTAAACCATCCTAACATGCCATAGATGCAGGTGGGCTGATTCTTGATGTTGGCTATTATCTGTATGTACATGGTGTGTGATACATATAACATAAGACCAGACTCTCATTCACAGTCAACGTCCTCTTTAAGGCACTCCCCAAAAATGGCTGCCACTCTAAATGTGTGTGTTAATGACATGAAATTCTCAACTTGTGATGCAACACATATGGGTGTGTGTGTAAAAGTAAAATCTCTGTGTCCATTATGTTTTTCAGATCATGCTTCAGCGCCGGTATGACTTCGCGCCCAATGTGTGCGAGAAAAGGGACATCGCCCGGGAGATCATCGCCGAGATACACCGTGTCACCAGCACCACCTTCACTCACACCCAGATAATGCAGCATTGGTCGGACCTGAAACGTCTGCACATGCCCCGGGTGCGGAGGTTTTTTGGAATCCATTTCCCAAGTAAGTACCAAGCAATTGCATGGTATATGTTCCAAATGTATAAGTTATGCCTTTATTTATAATGACTTTTCTTTGGTAGTGTTGGAAATGGATTTCAGAATTCGCCGCACCCGGAGGCGTACAGGCCGACCAGTGCTGCATGAGTCTGCATCTGTGAGTGAAGGTGGTGGATCTCCCGGGCGACGGACCTACCCCTCCTCTGTGGCCTCCTCAGACCAGCCCCTGGACCTTACCACAGAGGAGGGGCCAAACCGCGTGGGCGTGGAGTCATACCTGGCCAGGCATGGGGAAGGCTCTGGTATGTCACTCTTCATGTATAGGCACAAAGATATACATGGCAGTTATCCTTTATTATGTATTTGTAGAAGCTTCTGGTGCGGGTGAAATAGTGGAGGAGGAGGCAGCAGAGATGCTGGAAGTCGATCCTGGCGAAGGTGAGTGATGTCAGCCAGACTGGGAGCCAGATATGTTGGGAATAGTGACTCTCTACAAGTACTAACCAAATGTCACATGTTTCTCCAGGGACTTCTTCACAGCATAGCCAGGACCAAGGGCAGCCTGTTGGCCCCAACCAGCCATCTGTCGGCCACCAACTCCGTAAGTCTCCATGCCATTATTCATATTAATGTTTGGTTAGCTAATAACACACACATAACTAAAGGCGTAGCCAATGTGTAGTTCACATTTTCATGTGGGCACTTCGTTAGCTTAAAGAGGACCCTAACTTGTATAAAGAACCTAAGAATTAGCCATCACACTGTACCTACAGATTAGAAACATTGAAAAACACCCTTCAGCCATCTAATGCATGTTATTAGACTGAACCAAACCAATATTGCGGAATATGGAATGCGCAATATTTACAGGCAGCATGGGATACAGATTGAAAAAAGGAAGGTGCTGCCATGCATTGTGTGAGTGATGACCTTTCCCTCAACCCAGCTATGCTCGGGATTCCCAACGCACCACTGTAACCTACTCCCCTGTACTTTATCCAACTCTCCACTCCTCATTAAGTGTTATGCTTCAGAGTCCAGATGGCGGCGCTGTAATCCCAAAAAAACCCAAATTTACTTTGAGCTGGTGCAGAATCATTTGGGAATAGTTATTGGTTTTCATTAAATAATGTTGAAGGTCCGGTTTAAGGAGTTTAAAGACTTACCTGTGGGAAATGCATTAACTGTATCCCTTGGAAGAATGACATATGTCATGCATTTACATGTATTTGATTAACCCCAAATCTATTTCCAGCATACAAACCGGTCTTGGACTCCTATTTATGTTTCTTTCTCTATTGGTTACAGGGATGATCCCCAAAACATTGGCGGCCAAAAAAAAAAGAATGAAGGAGTTGGTGGCCGAGCTGCTGGCCATACAGGCGACGTTGGGGCCAACAGATGAAGAAGACGAGGAGGATTAGTGCCCTTTGTCCTGGCTACTTTGGTTCCAAGTTTTAAAAACGTAATTATTGTTTTTAAAGTTTTACAGTTTAGGGTTTTTCAAACCCCCCCCAAAAAAAAATATGTTTTTAATGAAAGCAAAAAACAATTTTAAGATGTTTGTTACAAAAAAAAAAAAAACAAAAAAAAAAGGGGTTTAAAACCAAACACCCCAAAAAAATAAAAAAGGGAAAAAAAAAGATCCCAAAAGCACCCAAAAATTTTAAATAAATTATATTTCAATACTTCAAAAATGTGTCTTTTGTAATATGCGCAAACACAAACAATTACACAAACCAGAAAAAACACACTTAGAAACATATAGACATATGTACATTATGTGGTTTGGGTACGTTTTAGGGTCGTCAACATGAAGAAGTATGCAAGCGCTAAGGGGTTTAGGTAAGTTTTATGGACCGAGAAA
Organism: Gastrophryne carolinensis; assembly: GCA_027917425.1. Lineage (NCBI taxonomy): Eukaryota > Metazoa > Chordata > Amphibia > Anura > Microhylidae > Gastrophryne > Gastrophryne carolinensis. Next base: position 628,972,712 of record CM051234.1, on the reverse strand, counting down.
TGAAGTTGGATGCAGGCGCTAAGGGGTTTAGGTAAGTTTTATGGACCAAGAAATGAAGTTGGATGCAGGCGCTAAGGGGTTTAGGTAAGTTTGAGGGACCGAGAAATGAAGTTGGATGCAGGCGCTAAGGGGTTTAGGTAAGTTTGAGGGACCGAGAAATGAAGTTGGATGCAGCCGCTAAGGGGTTTAGGTAAGTTTGAGGGACCGAGAAATGAAGTTGGATGCAGCCGCTAAGGGGTTTAGGTAAGTTTGAGGGACCGAGAAATGAAGTTGGATGCAGCCGCTAAGGGGTTTAGGTAAGTTTTATGGACCGAGAAATGAAGTTGGATGCAGCCGCTAAGGGGTTTAGGTAAGTTTTATGGACCGAGAAATGAAGTTGGATGCAGGCGCTAAGGGGTTTAGGTAAGTTTGAGGGACCGAGAAATGAAGTTGGATGCAGGCGCTAAGGGGTTTAGGTAAGTTTGAGGGACCGATAAATGAAGTTGGATGCAGCCGCTAAGGGGTTTAGGTAAGTTTGAGGGACCGAGAAATGAAGTTGGATGCAGCCGCTAAGGGGTTTAGGTAAGTTTGAGGGACCGAGAAATGAAGTTGGATGCAGCCGCTAAGGGGTTTAGGTAAGTTTGAGGGACCGAGAAATGAAGTTGGATGCAGCCGCTAAGGGGTTTAGGTAAGTTTGAGGGACCGATAAATGAAGAAGGATGCAAGCGCTAAGGGGTTTAGGTAAGTTTGAGGGACCGATAAATGAAGAAGGATGCAAGCGCTAAGGGGTTTAGGTAAGTTTGAGGGACCGAGAAATGAAGTTGGATGCAGGCGCTAAGGGGTTTAGGTAAGTTTGAGGGACCGAGAAATGAAGTTGGATGCAGGCGCTAAGGGGTTTAGGTAAGTTTAAGGGACCGATAAATGAAGAAGGATGCAAGCGCTAAGGCGTTTAGGTAAGTTTGAGGGACCGATAAATGAAGTTGGATGCAGCCGCTAAGGGGTTTAGGTAAGTTTGAGGGACCGAGAAATGAAGTTGGATGCAGCCGCTAAGGGGTTTAGGTAAGTTTGAGGGACCGAGAAATGAAGTTGGATGCAGCCGCTAAGGGGTTTAGGTAAGTTTGAGGGACCGATAAATGAAGTTGGATGCAGCCGCTAAGGGGTTTAGGTAAGTTTGAGGGACCGATAAATGAAGAAGGATGCAAGCGCTAAGGGGTTTAGGTAAGTTTGAGGGACCGAGAAATGAAGTTGGATGCAGCCGCTAAGGGGTTTAGGTAAGTTTGAGGGACCGAGAAATGAAGTTGGATGCAGCCGCTAAGGGGTTTAGGTAAGTTTGAGGGACCGATAAATGAAGTTGGATGCAGCCGCTAAGGGGTTTAGGTAAGTTTGAGGGACCGAGAAATGAAGTTGGATGCAGCCGCTAAGGGGTTTAGGTAAGTTTGAGGGACCGAGAAATGAAGTTGGATGCAGCCGCTAAGGGGTTTAGGTAAGTTTGAGGGACCGATAAATGAAGTTGGATGCAGCCGCTAAGGGGTTTAGGTAAGTTTGAGGGACCGATAAATGAAGTTGGATGCAGCCGCTAAGGGGTTTAGGTAAGTTTGAGGGACCGAGAAATGAAGTTGGATGCAGGCGCTAAGGGGTTTAGGTAAGTTTGAGGGACCGATAAATGAAGTTGGATGCAGCCGCTAAGGGGTTTAGGTAAGTTTGAGGGACCGAGAAATGAAGTTGGATGCAGCCGCTAAGGGGTTTAGGTAAGTTTGAGGGACCGAGAAATGAAGTTGGATGCAGCCGCTAAGGGGTTTAGGTAAGTTTGAGGGACCGATAAATGAAGTTGGATGCAGCCGCTAAGGGGTTTAGGTAAGTTTGAGGGACCGATAAATGAAGAAGGATGCAAGCGCTAAGGGGTTTAGGTAAGTTTGAGGGACCGATAAATGAAGAAGGATGCAAGCGCTAAGGGGTTTAGGTAAGTTTGAGGGACCGAGAAATGAAGTTGGATGCAGGCGCTAAGGGGTTTAGGTAAGTTTGAGGGACCGAGAAATGAAGTTGGATGCAGGCGCTAAGGGGTTTAGGTAAGTTTAAGGGACCGATAAATGAAGAAGGATGCAAGCGCTAAGGCGTTTAGGTAAGTTTGAGGGACCGATAAATGAAGTTGGATGCAGCCGCTAAGGGGTTTAGGTAAGTTTGAGGGAACGAGAAATGAAGTTGGATGCAGCCGCTAAGGGGTTTAGGTAAGTTTGAGGGACCGAGAAATGAAGTTGGATGCAGCCGCTAAGGGGTTTAGGTAAGTTTGAGGGACCGATAAATGAAGTTGGATGCAGCCGCTAAGGGGTTTAGGTAAGTTTGAGGGACCGATAAATGAAGAAGGATGCAAGCGCTAAGGGGTTTAGGTAAGTTTGAGGGACCGAGAAATGAAGTTGGATGCAGCCGCTAAGGGGTTTAGGTAAGTTTGAGGGACCGAGAAATGAAGTTGGATGCAGCCGCTAAGGGGTTTAGGTAAGTTTGAGGGACCGATAAATGAAGTTGGATGCAGCCGCTAAGGGGTTTAGGTAAGTTTGAGGGACCGATAAATGAAGTTGGATGTAGCCGCTAAGGGGTTTAGGTAAGTTTGAGGGACCGAGAAATGAAGTTGGATGCAGCCGCTAAGGGGTTTAGGTAAGTTTGAGGGACCGATAAATGAAGTTGGATGCAGCCGCTAAGGGGTTTAGGTAAGTTTGAGGGACCGATAAATGAAGTTGGATGCAGGCGCTAAGGGGTTTAGGTAAGTTTGAGGGACCGATAAATGAAGTGGGATGCAGCCGCTAAGGGGTTTAGGTAAGTTTCTGGTTGAGGGTGCGCATGCGCAAGATCTTATAAACATACGAACGCACGCATCTAAGAGGCCAAAAACCAATGAAAACCAGAGGCAAACGCAAGTAATTGGAAGAGGTGGACGATGGAAGCAGCCGAAAAAACAGGCTGCCGCCGCAACAGGTGGGCACATGAACGTGATTTTTACGATTGGCAACTGACTGAGGCAAGTTCGGGAGATATCATACGAACGGACGTATCTTTTAGGATAGAAACGTATTTGCTTATTGAATCACTCGCAAGTTCATACGAACGCACGAGCGGACGGGAAAAATAGGATGATCGTGAGCCAAATCCAAGCTGTTACATGTTTCTTTGAATCAACCCAGATGTGTAGGATGTCCACACATTTTATAAGCTAAAATGAGAACTATAGATAATTATAGCAATAGGAGAAAGAATATAGAAGGGTATTCTATAATGCAACTGTAACAATATGAAGCCACGTCTTTTTAAATAACCTCTAAGGATAACATCATAATACAGTAGGTCATGAAAACTTTAATCAATATGCTTAGTGAGGTCTCCAACAAAATGGAGCCTCACAGCGCTTTCAGCGAACTGGCCGGTGACGCGTCGCGTCATTTCCGGCGGAAGCGCCGGGGAGACGAGATTTGCGCACCAGCTGCTGGAGCGCACTACATCACTTCCGGCTTTGAAACCGGAGGTGGTGTGGAGCGCGTCCGGAGCCGGGCGCATAAAGGACCGTCACCGGGGGAGCGTGGTCAGGTATGAACGGCGGGCGAGCGGGCCGCCCGAATATAACATAGACAGGGAGACGGTCTCCCTCCCACGCTCCAACTGCAAAGAAACAAGGTAAGGGCTGTGAGACACAACTACTAGAACTGTTAGAAGTATCGTTCTGCTATAGATAAGAGGCAAATAACACAGACGAAAGGCATAGCATATTATACAATGCCTTCTTTCTTCTACAAACCATAGGTGCAGTTGGACAAATTTGGTAATGTGCACAGTGGGATAGCGCCAGCCTCATACAAAAATATACAAAAAGAGCACTTTCCCTCAATATAGGCATGGACCACCAGAGGTAAGACAAATATAATAGAGAGGTCTAGCTACTGATATAAGACATTTAAAACTAACTATGAGCTTTAACCCTACATAGGAAAAGCTGCAAAAAGCGCAATTAAAGCGACAGTGCAAAAAGCGCATTTAAAGTGACAGTGCATTATATACATAAAAAGTATAAGGTCGATTACACGGCCGTAAAAAGAGGGTGTCCTCTGACCAGACCTTTCTCAGGAATTACCATAAATTGGACAACAAAGATAATTGAGACAATATAACTACAAATAAGGTATATCATTGTTTATTCATGTATCGTTCATGTGATATTGTACAAGTATATAAAAGACTGACAAGATTTTCTTGCCAGTCATACATGCGAATATATCTGGTCTTACACATTGTACTATGTTTCCATTCAGGTGCAGGGGCATTGATAAAGCCTATTCAGTAAGGCGAAACATGTCTGCCCACCAGTAAGGTATTTTTAGATGGCAATGAGGAATGAATATTTACCAGATGTAACTTCATAGTTGATGATAATCATATACTTGGATGTACAACCTAGTGTATGAATTTGTGCTTGATTGATGTACTTTTAAATAATCAAATAAATGTGGAGAAACTTTTTAAACGAAAACTAGTGTGGTCATAATCAGAGATTAATTTCTAAATGGGATACCTAACCCAAAATCCAACATACAAAAATGTTTATAGGTCTTGATTATGTACCCACGTAATGAAACGATACATTAGGGGGCATAAAGGGTCGCACAATACAGGGAAGCTCAATATGAGCAACCCTAGAATGCAAAAATATTCATAATGTACCAGCTCCCAGAAAACCCGTCCTTTATGGAAAAATGGGAAAAAGAATGGGGAATGGGGAATGCTGTCAGCGCGGAACCGGCCGGCCCGCTCCCACCATGCCGGCAAAAATGTTTTTTTTTTTTTTTCTGTTTTTTAAATGTCGGCATGGTGGGAGCGGGCCGGCCGGCTTTACCGGCCCGCCGGCCGGCTCCCACCATGCCGGCATTTTTGATGGGGAACTTCGTAAAAGTTCGATTCGGCCGAACCCGAATTTCTTTGTGAAATTCGGCGAATCGGCCGAATCGAACTTTTCAAAAGTTCGCTCATCTCTAATTTACACAATGATCAATTCATACATAAAATACATATACATTTAAAACCAATTAAGACGGGGAGGCCGATTCATTAATAGCGCCAGGTAGCAACGGATGAGCGCCTGAAGTATGGCGCTATGAGCGCCGCTAGCGTACGCTGCGGGCGGCTGCGATTCGCTGGCCTCCTCAGTCGCTACCTGGCGTTGTTGTGAACAATGCCTACATTGGTGAATATGATGTTTCAGATCAGCTTTGTAGGCGCTGTCATTTTGACACACGCTATTCAACACAGCGCCTGCGCCTTGGTTTGCTGTTGGCTTGAAATCAATGTTAGTACCTTCAGTAGTAAACACATTGCAACATGTTTCTTTGGTGAATTTTGTTTTATTGTTTAATTTTTTTGGGTGAAAGTCACAAATAAAAATCAAGTGGTTTTTTATCTTGGTGCCTAAAAAAGAAGAAAAATTGGAATTAGTATTTTTAATTAATTGTGCTTTTTCGCATTTATTGATATTTTTTGTTTTTTGTTTGGGACAGTTTTTGCCAACTTGCACAACACCCCTAATTGTTATGTTGGTCAACCCCCCCCCCCCCCCTTATAGTGGTTTTGGTAATCTTACACACCCCTTATAGTGGTTTGGGTCAACTCCCCCCCCCCCTTATAGTGGTTTTGGTCATCTTACACCCCCCTTATAGTGGTTTTGGTCATCTTACACACCCCTTATAGTGGTTTGGGTCATCTGACACACCCCTTATAGTGGTTTGGGTCAACTCCCCCCCCCCCCTTATAGTGGTTTTGGTCATCTTACACACCCCTTATAGTGGTTTGGGTCATCTTACACACCCCTTATAGTGGTTTGGGTCAACTCCCCCCCCCCTTATAGTGGTTTTGGTCATCTTACACACCCCTTATAGTGGTTTTGGTCATCTTACACACCCCTTATAGTGGTTTGGGTCATCTTACACACCCCTTATAGTGGTTTGGGTCAACTCCCCCCCCCCTTATAGTGGTTTGGGTCATCTTACACACCCCTTATAGTAGTTTGTGACAAATTATGATTGTAGGCAACAAATAGTTCCCCTGTAGTGCAGTACTTGGATTAGAGTGAAGGGTATTTAGCTTACCGCAAAAAACGAAGTGATCATGCTTTCCCTTAGCTCAAAGCCAGTCTGGGTGTCCTCACTTGTTTCTGCGGGCAAGTTGGGGATTTCGGGCACCAGTGCTGTTTCTTCAGGGGGTTGGATTCTGTGGCATATACAAAGATTGTGGAGCACACAGCATGCGAGGATAATCTTGGAGACCTTTTGTGGACTGTACAACATCTCTCCTCCTGGGCGTGCCAAACACAGAAAGCGCGCTTTCAGCAGTCCAATGGTTCGTTCCACAATGCTTCTGGTTTTGCGATGTGCTGCATTGTAGCGTTCTTGGGCAGAGGTCTGTGGGTTTCTGACCGAAGTCATCACCCACGTTCTCTGCCCGTATCCCTTGTCCGCTGTGAAAAAAACACAATGAGAGAGACAGCAATTAGTACTAGTACATGTTTTTTTGGGCATTTTTAAAAATGGAGCTTACTAGGCCACATATTTTATGCAAAATACTTTGACATGGTTAGTTATTTACCCAGTAGCCAGCCAGCTGGCATTTCGTTGTTCTCAAACTTCCGGCACAGGACTGACCGCTGCAGCACGTAAGAGTCGTGGCATGAGCCGGGGAAACCAGATCTCACGGCCCGCAGCTTCATGTCATGGTCACAGACAACCATGACATTGATGGAGTGGAACTGTTTTCTGTTCCGATAATGCAGCTCCTGTGCACGGGGAGGGCGGAAAGGGATATGTGTACCATCCACGCACCCTAGCACATTCGGGATCCCTCCCATGCGATAGAAAGCATGTTTTATTTTTGGCAACCTCATCCTCATGAAACTTGATGTAAATAGGGATCAGGTCACAAATAGCCAGTACTACCTGGAAAAATATGCAGCTCATTGTAGCCTGGCTGATCCCGCTGAGGAGGGCAGAGGTTGCCTGGAAGTTCCCTCGTGCCACAATATTAAGAGTGGCACATAGGCGTACTATGCCTGGAATGGATCTGGTGCGTTTGGTGGATGGCTCGATTTTGTTCTTAATCTGATCATATAGCGACTGTAGTGCTGCACGATTCAGACGGAAGCGGCTCCTGATCTGCTCGTCACTTAAATCCCACACTGAAAGGCGGATGCCAAAGGATCGGGGTGCCCTAAGCCTCACAGCACCCTCCTCCCTGGCCTCCTGCTCTTCCAGCATTCTCACACATCCCTGCACCCATAACCCATACATCACCCTCTTATCCATCTCACACTCAACAGATATACAAAAGAAGCAAAACAAAAACAAAAACCACAAACACACCACACACACAAGCAAGCACACTCCTCACACACTCACTACAATGCAGCTCACCACAAAACCAGAAGTATAGTGGTCTGAACCAACAGACTGCTGAAATTGTGCTTTCTAAGTTAGGCACAACCAAGAGGGGAGTTGCTGCACAGCCCACAAAAGGCCCCAAAATCAAGCCTCACTTGCTGTATGCTCCACAATATTTGCATATGCCAACAAAATCAATCTCCTAAAGAAACAGCACTGATGTGAGAAATCACCCAACAAGCCACAGAGAGTGAGGACCAAACCCAGCCAGACACTAAACTGAGCTAAGGGACCAAAGCACCACACCACCACACCACAGCCTTTGCCACAGTGTAACAATACCAGAAGGTTGGCAAATCCAGCCGTTTATACTTAACTTTGAAAAAGGACAGGTCCGCTTTGCCGCCTTTTGCGTTGCTCTGCTATTTCCTGTCTGCAATTAGCTGACCCAGGTGTGCGTGAAACAGAGTGCGCATGCGCACGCTAGTAGCGCTACTAGCGTACGTGAGCCGAAACTTGCGTGCATTAACGGACATGACTGAAAATTCTGTGGTGGACCAATGAAAGGTAAGCTGCTCTTAATTTAAATAGCCGTTTGTAGAGCCACATGTCACAAGTGTTTAATATACATGAGTACATTGTTGTCTTTGGTTGTGTGTTGTTTGGTTAATGAGCTCTGTAATTAGTTAATTGCCTACCACACATGGTTCACTCAGTGCAGTGGAGCTGTGGCTACAAGCACCTGGCCAGTATGTGTGAAGCAATTAAGTGGACCTGTTTGTGATTGGTTGTTAAAGCACATAAAACCTGCACAACCCAAAAAGAGGGCGATGCCATTCTGTAGTCTGTATGCGTGCTTGTGTGTTGTATAGTGGTGTGTGTGTGCAGCTACAGGATGGAGCCAAATTCTGGACATCTGCGGGCCACAGCTGGCCCAAGTAGGAGTGTGTTGGGTGCTGTGCGCAGACCTCCCTTAAGGAAAAGGGCCCAGGCCCAAGGTGAGCCTGCACCCAAGGCCAGCCGCCCATTTGCCAAGAGGGAGCCAGAATTTAATTTGGCAGATAACAATACTCTTGTGCGTCTTACCCTGGCAAAATGGGAGCTAATCTTTGGCTCCCAAAGCCAGTCTATAGGCAAGCAAGAAAGGAGCAAATTGTGGGATGCCATTGGGGAGGAGCTTACTAGCAGTGCTCAATACCCACGTAGTGGCCCATCCTGCAAGAAACGCTTCTACACTTTGAGAAGGGCCCTTATGCAAAAGATGAAGCATGATCTTGATGTCGAGAGTGGGACCATCCAGGGTCCAAAGAGTGCCTACAGGCCATATGAGGAGATGCTGAAGGCCAAAATTCTGCTGATTCGGCTGCAGGGTGTTGATGCTGGGGAAGACACCACAGGTTGGACTGAAGGTACATATTTTCTGCATATTTTTTGCTGGTAATGATAATGTATGTGATTTGCTTTGTCTCTTTCTGGCCAACTAACAGTAGGACATGTGAAGTAGTACATTATACCTCATAAATGTTTTCCTTTCTTATCTGTTGCTTTCTGCATAGGTGCACATGGTGATGTCCAGGATTTGGCTGAGGACACCACAACTCCTGCCCTTCAATCAACCTCAAGCCTAACCCAGTCTGCCATTGAAGGTATTTATCACTAATTTATGGGCTGGTTGCTTTTGTACAAAATGGGTGTGGGAGCACCTCAAACAATAGCTTGTACCACTGTTGAGGATTAGCTATTAGCTATGTGGGAAGCCAGAGATGTGTGGCCATATATCTGCATATACATGTGGAAGCCACACTGGCCTTGATTAGGGAATATTAGTGATTGAGCTGCTCACACACACCTTAATTTTTTTTTGGCCGCACATTACCAATGGCTACATTTTTTCTTTGCTTTTGCCTAGCTGCACCGCCATTGGCACCAGCATCTCCTCAGGAGCCAAGCTACTCTTTGTATGCCGGTAAGTGCATGTGTCAACCTTGCTTTAGCCGCTTTAACACAAGTGCATGTCTTTCATTCCTCTTTTTTCTTGGTAGGCCAAGTGACTGCTTCATCTTTGGACACCACTTCCGATGTTGCAGGTCAACAGGACCCTGTTGGTGTGTATTGCCCAAAACAATGTATCCTTTATGCTGTTTATTAGAGATGAGCGAACTTTTGAAAAATTCGATTCGACTGATTCGCCGAATTTTCCGACAAAAATCGTTTCGACCCGAATAAATTCGCGACGAATCGCTATTAAAAACGGCTATTTCTGAGCCTCCTACAGCCTCAATAGGGTTGTAAACCATTCAGCCTTGCTGTAACACGCACAGGATGCGTGCTGGGTTTGTTAAATAATACTTTGAAGAAATATCACATGCAGATCAGAGGCATCGCTAATAGAATCGCAGAGCGGCACAATTGCAGAGAGTTGAAGTGGCATCACTATGAGGGGCAGAAGGAGCCCAAATATACACTGGAGTTGGCCTCAGGAGCCCAAAAATTGGATGAATCACACCCTGGAGTTGGCAGAAGTTGGCAGCAGCAGCAGGAGCCCAAATATACACTGGAGTTGGCTTCAGGAGCCCAAAAATTGGATGAATCACACCCTGGAGTTGGCAGAAGTTGGCAGCAGCAGGAGCAGGAGCCCAAATATACACTGGAGTTGGCCTCAGGAGCCCAAAAATTGGATGAATCACACCCTGGAGTTGGCAGAAGTTGGCAGCAGCAGCAGCAGGAGCCCAAATATACACTGGAGTTGGCCTCAGGAGCCCAAAAATTGGATGAATCACACCCTGGAGTTGGCAGAAGTTGGCAGCAGCAGCAGCAGGAGCCCAAATATACACTGGAGTTGGCCTCAGGAGCCCAAAAATTGGATGAATCACACCCTGGAGTTGGCAGGAGTTGACAGTAGTAGCAGCAGGAGCCCAAATATACACTGGAGTTGGCTTCAGGAGCCCAAAAATTGGATGAATCACACCCTGGAGTTGGCAGAAGTTGGCAGCAGCAGCAGCAGGAGCCCAAATATACACTGGAGTTGGCCTCAGGAGCCCAAAAATTGGATGAATCACACCCTGGAGTTGGCAGAAGTTGGCAGTAGTAGCAGCAGGAGCCCAAATATACACTGGAGTTGGCTTCAGGAGCCCAAAAATTGGATGAATCACACCCTGGAGTTGGCAGAAGTTGGCAGCAGCAGCAGCAGCAGGAGCCCAAATATACACTGGAGTTGGCTTCAGGAGCCCAAAAATTGGATGAATCACACCCTGGAGTTGGCAGAAGTTGGCAGCAGCAGGAGCAGGAGCCCAAATATACACTGGAGTTGGCCTCAGGAGCCCAAAAATTGGATGAATCACACCCTGGAGTTGGCAGAAGTTGGCAGCAGCAGCAGCAGGAGCCCAAATATACACTGGAGTTGGCCTCAGGAGCCCAAAAATTGGATGAATCACACCCTGGAGTTGGCAGGAGTTGACAGTAGTAGCAGCAGGAGCCCAAATATACACTGGAGTTGGCTTCAGGAGCCCAAAAATTGGATGAATCACACCCTGGAGTTGGCAGAAGTTGGCAGCAGCAGCAGCAGGAGCCCAAATATACACTGGAGTTGGCCTCAGGAGCCCAAAATTGGATGAATCACACCCTGGAGTTGGCAGAAGTTGGCAGTAGTAGCAGCAGGAGCCCAAATATACACTGGAGTTGGCTTCAGGAGCCCAAAAATTGGATGAATCACACCCTGGAGTTGGCAGAAGTTGGCAGTAGCAGCAGCAGGAGCCCAAATATACACTGGAGTTGGCCTCAGGAGCCCAAAAATTGGATGAATCACACCCTGGAGTTGGCAGAAGTTGGCAGTAGTAGCAGCAGGAGCCCAAATATACACTGGAGTTGGCTTCAGGAGCCCAAAAATTGGATGAATCACACCCTGGAGTTGGCAGAAGTTGGCAGTAGCAGCAGCAGGAGCCCAAATATACACTGGAGTTGGCTTCAGGAGCCCAAAAATTGGATGAATCACACCCTGGAGTTGGCAGGAGTTGACAGTAGCAGCAGCAGGAGCCCAAATATACACTGGAGTTGGCTTCAGGAGCCCAAAAATTGGATGAATCACACCCTGGAGTTGGCAGAAGTTGGCAGCAGCAGCAGCAGCAGGAGCCCAAATATACACTGGAGTTGGCTTCAGGAGCCCAAAAATTGGATGAATCACACCCTGGAGTTGGCAGGAGTTGACAGTAGCAGCAGCAGGAGCCCAAATATACACTGGAGTTGGCCTCAGGAGCCCAAAAATTGGATGAATCACACCCTGGAGTTGGCAGGAGTTGACAGTAGCAGCAGCAGGAGCCCAAATATACACTGGAGTTGGCCTCAGGAGCCCAAAAATTGGATGAATCACACCCTGGAGTTGGCAGAAGTTGGCAGTAGTAGCAGCAGGAGCCCAAATATACACTGGAGTTGGCTTCAGGAGCCCAAAAATTGGATGAATCACACCCTGGAGTTGGCAGAAGTTGGCAGCAGCAGCAGCAGGAGCCCAAATATACACTGGAGTTGGCCTCAGGAGCCCAAAAATTGGATGAATCACACCCTGGAGTTGGCAGGAGTTGACAGTAGTAGCAGCAGGAGCCCAAATATACACTGGAGTTGGCTTCAGGAGCCCAAAAATTGGATGAATCACACCCTGGAGTTGGCAGAAGTTGGCAGCAGCAGCAGCAGGAGCCCAAATATACACTGGAGTTGGCCTCAGGAGCCCAAAAATTGGATGAATCACACCCTGGAGTTGGCAGAAGTTGGCAGTAGTAGCAGCAGGAGCCCAAATATACACTGGAGTTGGCTTCAGGAGCCCAAAAATTGGATGAATCACACCCTGGAGTTGGCAGAAGTTGGCAGTAGCAGCAGCAGGAGCCCAAATATACACTGGAGTTGGCCTCAGGAGCCCAAAAATTGGATGAATCACACCCTGGAGTTGGCAGAAGTTGGCAGTAGTAGCAGCAGGAGCCCAAATATACACTGGAGTTGGCTTCAGGAGCCCAAAAATTGGATGAATCACACCCTGGAGTTGGCAGAAGTTGGCAGTAGCAGCAGCAGGAGCCCAAATATACACTGGAGTTGGCTTCAGGAGCCCAAAAATTGGATGAATCACACCCTGGAGTTGGCAGGAGTTGACAGTAGCAGCAGCAGGAGCCCAAATATACACTGGAGTTGGCTTCAGGAGCCCAAAAATTGGATGAATCACACCCTGGAGTTGGCAGAAGTTGGCAGCAGCAGCAGCAGCAGGAGCCCAAATATACACTGGAGTTGGCTTCAGGAGCCCAAAAATTGGATGAATCACACCCTGGAGTTGGCAGGAGTTGACAGTAGCAGCAGCAGGAGCCCAAATATACACTGGAGTTGGCCTAAGGAGCCCAAAAATTGGATGAATCACACCCTGGAGTTGGCAGGAGTTGACAGTAGCAGCAGCAGGAGCCCAAATATACACTGGAGTTGGCTTCAGGAGCCCAAAAATTGGATGAATCACACCCTGGAGTTGGCAGAAGTTGGCAGCAGCAGCAGCAGCAGGAGCCCAAATATACACTGGAGTTGGCTTCAGGAGCCCAAAAATTGGATGAATCACACCCTGGAGTTGGCAGAAGTTGGCAGTAGCAGCAGCAGGAGCCCAAATATACACTGGAGTTGGCTTCAGGAGCCCAAAAATTGGATGAATCACACCCTGGAGTTGGCAGGAGTTGACAGTAGCAGCAGCAGGAGCCCAAATATACACTGGAGTTGGCTTCAGGAGCCCAAAAATTGGATGAATCACACCCTGGAGTTGGCAGAAGTTGGCAGTAGTAGCAGCAGGAGCCCAAATATACACTGGAGTTGGCTTCAGGAGCCCAAAAATTGGATGAATCACACCCTGGAGTTGGCAGAAGTTGGCAGTAGCAGCAGCAGGAGCCCAAATATACACTGGAGTTGGCTTCAGGAGCCCAAAAATTGGATGAATCACACCCTGGAGTTGGCAGGAGTTGACAGTAGCAGCAGCAGGAGCCCAAATATACACTGGAGTTGGCTTCAGGAGCCCAAAAATTGGATGAATCACACCCTGGAGTTGGCAGAAGTTGGCAGTAGTAGCAGCAGGAGCCCAAATATACACTGGAGTTGGCTTCAGGAGCCCAAAAATTGGATGAATCACACCCTGGAGTTGGCAGGAGTTGACAGTAGCAGCAGCAGGAGCCCAAATATACACTGGAGTTGGCCTCAGGAGCCCAAAAATTGGATGAATCACACCCTGGAGTTGGCAGGAGTTGACAGTAGTAGCAGCAGGAGCCCAAATATACACTGGAGTTGGCTTCAGGAGCCCAAAAATTGGATGAATCACACCCTGGAGTTGGCAGAAGTTGGCAGTAGCAGCAGCAGGAGCCCAAATATACACTGGAGTTGGCTTCAGGAGCCCAAAAATTGGATGAATCACACCCTGGAGTTGGCAGAAGTTGGCAGTAGCAGCAGCAGGAGCCCAAAAAATGGCCTAAAGACATAAATATGTTTTGCACCATTTGTAAAGTGTAAAACGTGGCACCATGCTGAATCTAGTCGCATGCATCAGGCATTGGTGGGTGGAAATCCTGGCTGATCCATCCCTGATTCATTTTGACAAAGGTGAGTCTCTCCACATTTTTAGTTGACAGACGAGTTCTCCTCGCCGTAACTATGGCCCCCGCCGCACTAAACACCCGCTCAGATGGCACGCTACTTGCCGGGCAGGACAGCTTTTCCAGGGCAAACTCTGCTAGTTGCGGCCACAAATCAAGTTTGGCTGCCCAGAAGTCCAGCGGATCCTCAAGGTGTGTTGGCATGGTCATGTCAAAGTATGACATGACCTGCTGGTTCAGGTCCTGCTCCAGGTCTTCCTGCTGCTCATGAGTAGCCTCACTATGCGGGTGTAGAAAGCTACTCATTAGCGACTGAAGACTGAGGCTGCTGCTGCTGATGGAGCTTCTGCTGCTGCTGCTGCCAACCCCCCCAGCGGCCATGGCAGTGGAAGGTGAGCGCAGAGGTCCCCTCGAGTCAGACCTGCGAGAGTATGGACCATGGCGCAGATAGGCATCGGCCAACTGCCTACGTAGAATGTCTTTGTAGTAGTTGAGTTTGTCCTCCCTCTCGGTGGGTTTAAAAAATGCCCCCATTTTGTGCCGGAAGCGAGGGTCCAATAAGGTGGACAGCCAGAAGTCATCCCGCCGACAGATGGAAACAATTCTGGGGTCACTACGCAAGCATGTGAGCATGCTTCGTGCCATTTGCGCAAGTGACTCGGATGGACTACCTGTCTCCATCTCCACTGCATACTGCCACGGTGTGCCCGGGTCCTCTGTCTCTCCTTCCTCAAAAACCTCTAGCTCCTCTGGCTGCTCCTGCTCCTCCTCTCCTGTCCGCTGACTAGATAAACCAGCCATTTCGCCAAGCCTAAACTGTGTTTCGCTGGGCAACTCCTCCTCCTCCTCTTCCTCCTCCTCCTCCTCCAGTTCAGCTCCAACGGGGTTCATGTGGCCGTAAGATGTAAACGCCATGTCTCCAGTGCCCTGACCAGCCATGGTTTCCAACATGTGCTGTAGTACATGAAGCAGTGGAATCACGTCGTTCATCCCGTAATCCTGCCGACTGACAAATAAAGTGGCTTCCTCAAAGGGCCTGAGCAAACGGCAGGTGTCACGTATGAGCTGCCACTGGTTGACATTGAAGTTACACAGGGGAGTCCCCCTATCTGCTTGGATCATCAGGAAATCCGTGATGGCTTTTCTCTGTTCATATAATCGGTCCAACATGTGAAGGGTGGAATTCCAACGGGTGGAAACATCGCAAATCAGACTATGTTGGGGGATACCATTCTGACGCTGTAGCTCAAGAAGGGTGTGTTTGGCGGTGTAGGAGTGGCTGAAGTGCATGCAAAGTTTCCGTGAAGTTGTTAGGATGTCCTGCAGATGGGGGGAACACTTCAGAAACCGCTTGACAACCAGATTGAAGACGTGAGCCATGCAGGGGGCATGGGTCAGGCTTCCTTGGCGCAGCGCAGACAAAATGTTCTTCCCATTGTCGGTAACCATGATTCCCATTTTAAGTTTTCTCGGAGTAAGCCATGTTTGGATTTCCTGATGAATACATTTAAGCAGTTCCTCCCCTGTGTGACTCCGTTCGCCAAGACAAACCATGTGAAGCACTGCGTGACACCTCCGTGCCCTGCACACATGGTAGACTGGAGGGGCACTGAGACTTGAGCCTACAGTGGAGGGTGAGGAGATGGCGGAGGATGAGGAGGCCGAGTCGCACGGTGTCACAGGCCCAATGGGCAGAGAGCGCGGAGGCCGAAGCGGCGTGACCTGTCCAAGTTGCTGCTGCAAAGGGACCACATTCACCCAGTGGGCCGTAAACGACATGTACTGCCCCTGACCGTAGTTACAGCTCCAGATGTCGGCGCTGCCATGTATTTTGCTACACACCGACAGGCTCAAGGACTGGCCCACCTTCTGTTCAACAAAAGTGTGCAGCGCTGGTACTGCCTTCTTGGCAAAGAAATGACGGCTTGGGACTCTCCACCTCGGCTCGGCACAAGCCATCAGTTCTCTGAAAGGTGCAGATTCCACCACCTGAAAAGGGAGCGACTGCAGCACCAGCAACTTGGACAGGAGCACATTCAGCTTCTGCGCCGTAGGATGAGTGGGCGCATACTGCTGTCTCTTGGACATGGCTTCGCTGATGGATTGCTGGCGGGATGCATGACTTGGAGGAGGAGGAGGAGGAGCAGGAGCGACAGAGGATGGGTGTGACGCACAGCTGCCTTCGGCTGAGGTGCTGGAGCCTTGGCTGGCAGAAATTGGGAGCTCACTTGGTGAGGAAGCAGACTGGACCACCCCTTGGGAGCCTCGGTTCTCCCAGGTCGTTTTATGGTGACGCATCATATGTTGACGCAGGGCCGTGGTGCCAACATTTGGACCCTGGCCACGCTTCACCTTTTGCCTACATATCTTGCATGTGGCCATGTTACCCTCCTGCGGATGCCTCAGGAAAAACTGCCACACTGCCGAGTAGCTACTTTTCCCACCCCCTGGCCTCACTGATTCACTGCTGCTGTTGCCAACTCCAGGAACCCCTGCTCCACTACCTCCCGATAAGGTAGACTGCCGCACAGCAGGTGCTCTACCCCGGCCCCGGCCCCGGCCGGCTCCAGCCTTTGGAATTGTGCCCCCATGCTGACTGCTACCACCTTGCTGCCTCAGCTGCTGACTCCGGGGCAACCTGCGCCCCTCTTCTCCTGATGATGACGATGAAGCCCCTTCATCACCCGGCTCCCAAGTGCGATCGGCTTCATCGTCATCATCATCATCATCACCGGGTTGTGGCTGTACGTCACTGATGTTCGTGGATTCGTCAACAGTGTCTGGCGCAGGAGCTGGAACGCTCGCAGCACCCACGACACTGTCCACATCACTATTTGTCTGCCTAGCTAAAGAAGCCACCTCCATTTCTTGGCTGGGCAGTAGCTGCTGACTGTCCTCCTGTATCTAATCGTCCTCCTCACTAAAGAGTGGAGCTGAACCCAAAGCATAGGATACGTCGCTGGGGGAGGGAACGGCGTAGGACAGAGGCAATGGGAGGACAGGGACTGCTCTCGGGGCATGCCAACTCAGGGTTGTGTCAGAGGAACCTACCGACCCTAGACTGGGGGTCTCAGATGTAAGTTGTGATGATGTTGTTGATGAGCGCGTCAGCCAATCTACCACGGCAGATGCGTTACTGGTGGAGACCCGACCGCTAGCAGATACTGGCAGATTAGGTCTCTCAGCGTGACTCCTGCTGCTACTGGCCCCCAGTCTGATGCGAGCTCTGCCTGCGGAATCTTGGCCTCTGCCACTCCTCTTTTCACTTCCAGGCACTTGTCTGCCCGACATAGTCTAACTGGCGTGGTAGTAGGTGATATTTTAAGAACCCCCAGGCAGCAGTGGGTCTATATAAAACAGAATATAATGCACACCAAAAGTGAGCAGTAACACTCAGCCTCCAACAGGCCTGCTTAGTGTAAATAAGAGAGCTGCTTAGTGTAAATAAAGAGGGGTATGCTATGTTACAGAATGGGATGCCTCAACAGAAGTGCACCTGGCAGGCAGCAGTAAGCCTATGCCCAGCAAAAGTGTCTTATAATATAAATATAATAAGAGCAAATGCTTATATGGTCTTAAACAGAGGCTGCTTTAGTCACAGAATGGGATGCCCTGGGCAGGAATGGACCTGGCAGGGTCCAGTAGGGCTTTGGCCAGCAAAAGTGTCTTTATCAGGCTAATTTCAAATATGATAAGAGCAAATGCTTATATGGTCTTAAACAGAGGCTGCTGTAGTCACAGAATGGGATGCCCCGGGCAGGAATCGACCTGGCAGGGTCCAGTAGGGCTTTGGCCAGCAAAAGTGTCTTTATCAGGCCTGATTTCTATGAGAATAAGTGCAAATGTTTATTATGCTATTAAATAGAGGCTGCTTTAGTCACAGAATGGGATGCCAGTGCCACAAAAACCAGAGAGCATGCACAGCAAAAGTGTCTTTATCAGGCCTGATTTCTATGAGAATAAGTGCAAATGTTTATTATGCTATTAAATAGAGGCTGCTTTAGTCACAGAATGGGATGCCAGTGCCACAAAAACCAGAGAGCATGCACAGCAAAAGTGTCTTTATCAGGCCTGATTTCTATGAGAATAAGTGCAAATGTTTATTATGCTATTAAATAGAGGCTGCTTTAGTCACAGAATGGGATGCCAGTGCCACAAAAACCAGAGAGCATGCACAGCAAAAGTGTCTTTATCAGGCCTGATTTCTATGAGAATAAGTGCAAATGTTTATTATGCTATTAAATAGAGGCTGCTTTAGTCACAGAATGGGATGCCAGTGCCACAAAAACCAGAGAGCATGCACAGCAAAAGTGTCTTTATCAGGCCTGATTTCTATGAGAATAAGTGCAAATGTTTATTATGCTATTAAATAGAGGCTGCTTTAGTCACAGAATGGGATGCCAGTGCCACAAAAACCAGAGAGCATGCACAGCAAAAGTGTCTTTATCAGGCCTGATTTCTATGAGAATAAGTGCAAATGTTTATTATGCTATTAAATAGAGGCTGCTTTAGTCACAGAATGGGATGCCAGTGCCACAAAAACCAGAGAGCATGCACAGCAAAAGTGTCTTTATCAGGCCTGATTTCTATGAGAATAAGTGCAAATGTTTATTATGCTATTAAATAGAGGCTGCTTTAGTCACAGAATGGGATGCCAGTGCCACAAAAACCAGAGAGCATGCACAGCAAAAGTGTCTTTATCAGGCCTGATTTCTATGAGAATAAGTGCAAATGTTTATTATGCTATTAAATAGAGGCTGCTTTAGTCACAGAATGGGATGCCAGTGCCACAAAAACCAGAGAGCATGCACAGCAAAAGTGTCTTTATCAGGCCTGATTTCTATGAGAATAAGTGCAAATGTTTATTATGCTATTAAATAGAGGCTGCTTTAGTCACAGAATGGGATGCCAGTGCCACAAAAACCAGAGAGCATGCACAGCAAAAGTGTCTTTATCAGGCCTGATTTCTATGAGAATAAGTGCAAATGTTTATTATGCTATTAAATAGAGGCTGCTTTAGTCACAGAATGGGATGCCAGTGCCACAAAAACCAGAGAGCATGCACAGCAAAAGTGTCTTTATCAGGCCTGATTTCTATGAGAATAAGTGCAAATGTTTATTATGCTATTAAATAGAGGCTGCTTTAGTCACAGAATGGGATGCCAGTGCCACAAAAACCAGAGAGCATGCACAGCAAAAGTGTCTTTATCAGGCCTGATTTCTATGAGAATAAGTGCAAATGTTTATTATGCTATTAAATAGAGGCTGCTTTAGTCACAGAATGGGATGCCAGTGCCACAAAAACCAGAGAGCATGCACAGCAAAAGTGTCTTTATCAGGCCTGATTTCTATGAGAATAAGTGCAAATGTTTATTATGCTATTAAATAGAGGCTGCTTTAGTCACAGAATGGGATGCCAGTGCCACAAAAACCAGAGAGCATGCACAGCAAAAGTGTCTTTATCAGGCCTGATTTCTATGAGAATAAGTGCAAATGTTTATTATGCTATTAAATAGAGGCTGCTTTAGTCACAGAATGGGATGCCTCACAGCAGACTTAAGATCAGTTCAGTATATATGCACAGTTAGTTACTATAAGCAGCCTGAAAACGCTAACAAAGGCTGGATGAAAAAAAAAAAAATCTCCCTGTCAGCCAGCTCCGTTTTTCCTACCTTTCCCTGGCTTTCTGTCTGTCTCCTGTCTGTCTCCTGCCTGTCTCCTGCCTGTCTCCAGCCTGTCCCTGTCTGTCCCTGTCTCCAGCCTGTCTCCAGCCTGTCTAACTGCCTCAGCTACACAGCGTTCTGTCTGTCTGTCACGAATGCAATAGAGAAATGAGGAAAAGCAAGATGGCCGCCGTTAAATACCGCTGTGTGACGTCACCGGGCTTGCTGGCTGCTGATAGGCTGCATGTGACTGCCCCAGCTTGCACTGGCGCGGGATACATGTCCAGACATGTCCCGCCCGCCATCTTAGAATGCCTGTAATGTAAATGAATGGATGTTAAAGGAAAACTTCGAGTGATCGAATCGCGGGGAAATTCGGATTCGATCCGAATCGAATTTTTCCTGAAATTCGGATCGAATCCGGGTTCGTCCGGATCGATTCGCTCATCCCTACTGTTTATGTTACACTGGTTCTATTTGGTTAGTCTAATAATCTACATGTTTCCTAGGTCAACTTGAAGATGGCTTTTTTAGTGGATTTGCCATCCCCAGGCTCATTAGTAAACTGTTTAGAGTGATTGCAATGCAATCACTCTAAACATTCACCCAAGTAGTGTTAGGAATATTTAGAGACATTAATTGTGTATTTTAGTTGGCCGGAATATCGGAAGTGGCTGTCCGGAAAGGGCCCTTCACGTTGAGGCTGCTAGAGATGAGGGTAAGTTGGGTTTGCTTGATTATCTACTAAGGATTTTTGCAAACCTTTTTTGGTAATTTAGTAGGCCAACTTGTGTTTAAACGTGTATTTTCAAGGGCAAAGCTCGAGTGAGGGCCCAACTCCGGACATGTGCGAGATGGCGGGTATGTGTAATTTGAGCAATGTGTCTGTTATTGTTTGGGCCAATTATTGGCTCATCTTCCTCTTACATACATGTTAGCAATCTGAGTTTACAAAATCCCTTTTGGCTAGTGTGTAATCTGCCACTTTGTCGAGGTATGGCCTCGATAGTCTATCCATATTACATTTGAGTTTGGTCCACTGACCTACTAACATGACTTTCCTGTTTAGCATATGCCAGCTTGCCCCATCTCTCAGATGTGGTTTTGCCCCTTTCTGGCAGCCAGACCCCGGAACTACTTCGGGCGGATGGCACTGAGGTAACATGGCTGATTTTGGGGAACAATAACCACATTGACATGTTTGTGGGTAGTCCAGGAACCAACATGTAACATGTTATTTCTTTTGTGTTTTGGCAGGAGGCCAGACCTGAACCCCAAGCTGAGACCTCTTCCCAAGTGCCATGTGGCCAAGCTACAGAGCCTCAAGCAAGGGTAAGTTGGATTGTTACACTTTGGGTAAATGATTGGGAGGGGCATACCTGCATTGTTTCAGCTTCACTACAATCTTTTCTTTTGGTTTTTAGCCTGAACACACAACAAGAGGAGGTGTGGCACCGACCAGTGCCGATTTTTACGAGCTAGGGCTCCAGATGCTGGAGGACTACAGTCGCCAACAGCCGCGTGATGGAACTAATGAGTGCATTGCGGCGTTGGAAAATCAGGTTCTGGTGTATCGGCAACAAATTGAGGACCTGCAGCGCCAGCTCCAGGATGTCAGACAAGGCCAACAAGTTGAAACCAACAGGGTACTGGATCGCATTGCACATGCGATGAAGCAATCTTTCCAGCGCCAGGACCAAACTTTGTTGTTGATGCATCATGACTCTCAACTTCCCAGGCCCCCAAGCCAAGAATATTGATGTTATTTTTGTTCTGTTTAATTTTGTGCAAATACATTTGAGTACCCCACCTCTAAATTGTGTTTTTTCAAAGACATAGCTAAGAACACAGTCAGGGATGAGTCTCTAGATCTACATATGTACATGTAGCCAGAAATGTATGACACACATTGGTGACCATATCTTACTATGGTTTACACATTAAATGGCTACAAAGGTACACCAACATTTCAAAACTAATGGGTTGACAAGGCACAACACACTGTAATTAAAAAAATACAAAATATTTATTAGGCCGCAAGGCGGGCAACAGGCCCAACATTCCGCCGCACAGCGGCAAAAACCATACCCCCCCACCCTAACGACGCCTCTTCAAGGCCAGCAGCATAAGGCGAAAACGCCGGATCGACTGCCACAGCCTGCGATGCTGGTTTTCACAAGCTGTAGAGAGTAGAAAAAAAACCATATTCAAAACATAGAATGTGAGCTCAACATACACAGATGTAGCAATGTAATGTAATTGGCTCAAATTAGCTGACCCACACATTCACATTGTTGGCCACTGTGCCCTTAGGTGTTACGATTATATGAGTACTAGTGGCTGTCTTAAATGTGGCTACAACATCCCAAGCATACATTTACTCTGAACTCTTGGGAATAAATTAAGGTCTAAGTCCCAGTGTGGACATTTCTTTGGTTAGTTACAGCAAAACATCAGGGCCTAAGTCCTAACGATTAAACTGGTTGGGCCAAGCATATTAGAGGTCACCACCTTAGCAGGCCAATTTGGTTTTGAAGAAACCACAATTTTACACTATGTGGCAAAAACAAGAATGGGAGCCAACAATCAAGCATGCAGACATGCATTTAGGATTGTTGGACAAACACATGTAACCTAGATGTGTGCTTAGAAAACACATAGGTACACTGTAAATGTCTCCAGAATTTACTATAAGACATAGGGGTCCCAAGTCTTTAGGCATATGAAGTGGGATGTACTCACCATCGCAGCTGTGGCTGGGGCCCATGCTGCTGGCCGTCCCGGGAGCTGGGGTGGGGAGGATGGTCACCGGCTCCGTCTGCGTGGCCACATCTGTCAGGAGAAAGCAAAAGAGAAACCAAAAATTAGTTGGCCAATGACACATGACTATTTGACATCCATCTGGTTAGGGAGTCTGACAAAACAAATGCTTGCATGGTTACACACATGTTGTCCGACATTAGCATATTTCCTGGTCCATGAGTTCATGTAAATTATTTATGGGTGCAACATGGACACATAAAGATAATGTGCCAATAACCTTGACAGTGCAATGGTAAGGCCTAATTTGCAGTTGAGTGTAGAATCTTACTAGTGTGCAACATGTGTTATCCGGAACAACTTACAAAAATAACACATTTGCTAGCCGCCATCATGGTGTGGGCTGAAACATAGGGGTGGTTGCCAGTTGGATTGCACTGTAGTGGGGTTTGTGATGTTAATGTAAATTATAAAACCAGCTTGTACTATGGACCAGGAAACATGTGTATGTTTAAAGTGGACCAAGACCCAGGATTTATACTATCCTGGGTTTTGGTCCACTTTGACGGGGCACCCCAATTGGAGAGAGAGCCCGTCCGCCGCCGCCTCCTGCGCGTCACTCTTACAGGGCGCGCGCCCGCGCAGGCCATTCACAAACGGACAGCGTGGGCGCACGCACATCTAGAGGGGTGCGCGGGAGGCGGCGGCGGTGGCTTCTGCTGCCCCCAATGAGGTAAGGAGTTTGTGGGCTTTTGGGGGGGGGTCCGCGGTGAGGGAGGTGATTGGGCAGGGAAGCTTATAGATTCCCGGGCCAATCAACAATGGGTGTTGGTCCACTTTAAGGAATGTCATCACATATGGAATGTGAGGGATAACAACAAACACTTACCACGACTATGCCCGTGGAGAAGGCGTTGCCCAAAGCTCCTGGAGGTGCCGGCTATATGATGCGCTGCAAATTATAGGAATGGCAAGGGCTAAGTACAAATGGCCATATGGAACCTGTCACAGACTAACACTGACTAAATCTGCACTCACCAGGGGATGAGCTGCCACTTGAAGCCCAGGGAGGGCTCTGAGGAGGAGGCGTGGAGCCTCGGCTCCTCACACTCTGATCCGAAGATCCCCCACCCAAAGGGCCACCCTCCTCCCTCTCACTCCCTGCTCCTTCAGGGAGTGTGGGAGAGTCCACAGCTTCCACCCCACTTGAACTCCCCACTTGAGAGTGGCCCCTTGGCTGGAGTGACTCCTCAGATTCAGAGTGTGAGGAGCTGAGGCTCGATCCTGACAGCCCCCCCAGCAGCACACTCCTCTGGGGCGTCATCCCCTTCCTCCCCTGGGTCCTCTAAATAGGACACTCGAGAGGGACCCTCCCCCGATGACTCCCCCAAGTCTGCCTGTCTCGTGTGTGGGAGGATTCCCTTCCCACGTTTCCCCAGGGGAGGACGCTTATCTGTGTTGAGGGGGTGAATAAAAAAAATTACAATTACTACCCAAAATGGACACAGCTTAGAATATTATTTCCCAAAAAGTATAAACATAGCATCAACTTCCACTTACCTGAAGCGTACGCATCATATAGCCGGTACACACCTTCAGGGTCCCGGCGCTTAAAGTCCGACCACTTCTGCATTATTGATCGCACACTGAGCCTGGTGTTGAAGCGCCGGGACACTGTGGCCTTCACCTCCAGGGCAATGCGCTTCTTGCCCCCACGGGCATAGTCATATTGGTGGATGCAGAAATCCTATGAGAAATGACAAAAAAAAACGTTATCAATACATGACATCAGACCAATGGACTAAACATTTATACTGAGAACAGATTAAACATATAATCCAAGGAAAACATACTCACTTTAACCACCTGGCCTCTTTACGCGGCTATCCACCCGTTTTCTTTTTTTTTTGGCTGGCCCAGGGGGGGGAGGGGGTGGAGGGGGGTTAGGTGGGGGAGGTGAGGTAGGTGGGGGAGGTGGGGAAGGGGTGGGGGCCAGAGTCATAGGAGGAGCTGGGGAGGCGCATAATCCGTCTCCTGGGCAGCATGGTGGAAACGCAAAGGAGGAAACCGGAAGTGGATATGACGAAAGCGAACAAAAAAAAAAAAAAAACACCCCGCACACTAGGAAGAAGCTAATATCCGCTACGTGCAAGCTAAGTGGTGGTAATAGTAGATTTACGCATTACAACAAGCTATTGGCCAAGACGCAATTAATTATTAGCAAGATTTAGCTGGGAAACGCAAAGGAGCAAACCGGAAGTGGATATGACGAAAGTGAAAAAAAACACGCTCCGCGCACTAGGAACCAGCTAATATCCGCTACGTGCAAGCAAAGTGGCGGTAATAGGAGATTTACGCATTACAACAAGCTATTGGCCAAGACGCAATTAATTATTAGCTTGATTTAGCTGGGTGTTCAATATCCTGTAATGCATACATCAGAGCCAAAAAAGATCTGGTTGATTAAAAATTAAAATGGGATTGCCAAATAAAATAGGAACACAATATAACTATACAACAACATGATAATGTGGAACACAGAAGAATGCATAACGGGTTGTTATGAGCTTGTACGCCTGAATAATCCTGCCGAATGCGGACATATGCGCGCTCTGAACTACAGTGCATTCATTAAGAACGACTGGGGTCGCTGCAAGTGAATTCAGGGAAAAATGCAGAAAGGCACATGTATGAACAGCACAGCGACGCTAGCGCCGCCACATAGCGAATCACAACAGCGACTGCACAAACACTGACCACCACAGATTCAACAAGGACAGGGCTGCAGAATAGCTTGGGCGCTGACAATTTCAATGAGCAAACGTGAGCGCCAACCATGACTGACTAAAAAGTAGCTTTACAAGCCATGGGTGTTCTGAAAGCAAGCTAATTTGAGGCTAATGTGTTTTGTGGGAGGAGATGCATTTTAGATTTCACTCACAACATTCCAGTACAAAAATTACATCTTTCACCAAAAAATCACTAAAAACAAGACAGATTCATCAAACATATCCTAAACAACATGTGTTTAATTTTTGGCAAAAGACAAGAACACAAAAACCACAAAAAAAAAACATTGCAGTGTCTGCCATTGAAATGTATGGGAGAGCGCCTGGTAGCGAAAGGTCTGACCTGGCGCTGGGATGGGATTAGCAGCGACGCTGTTCGTTGCAGTCCGCTACATGATGCATCCAGCGCTAGCTGACGCTTTCGCCGGCGCTAGCCTCATTTAGCGTGATAAATGCTTGATTGTGTTCGCAGCCTGGCGTTCGGGAGTCGGTAGCCGCCGATAGCTGGCGATAGCTGGCGATACCTGGCGCTATTGACACACTAGCTGACGCTTTCACTTGATGAATAAGGGCCTAAGTACAAGGGTAACCAGGGACAAATGGACTAAATATATTGTCAAGATAAATGTTCTTATAAAAAGCCCTTATATTCAGGACCTAATCAATATACAGCCACCAAATACATTACAATGCTGCAGTGAAATTTAAAGTGCATATAGTCATTGAAAAATTCATAAACATTAGAGATGAGCGAGTAGTGAAATATTCGAAATTTCGAATTTCGATTCGAATAGACCGCGTTACTCAACTACTCGACCGAATATCGAATCCCATTATAGTCTATGGGAAAAAAATGCTCGACACTTGGAAATCTCAATTCGACCACTTGGAGGTCACCAAGTCCACCCTGAAACATCAGAAAATGATGCCAACACTGCTGGAATGCAACTGGGACAGCAGGGGAAGCATGTCTGGGTGCATATAACGCGCCCAAGTCGCACTATTACGCCACTATCACAGCCTCTCAACAATACACTCCAAACACAATATTACTTCTACGTAAAGTGAGACAAGACAAGGAAACCTTCTTTCCTCTACATTGCCATGGACCCCAAGCCAAACTGTACAAAAAAGAAGAACAAAATTCTGCACCCCTTAAAATCACGTTGCCTAATGACAACCACAGATGGCATAGGCAAGGGGGAAAATAAATATACCCCACCCCTAATTGTCATTGTGTGTGTGTGTGTGTGTGTGAGATGTGGTCAGACATGTCCTCTTGTGTCATTGTGTCACCCCAGCAGTAAGGGAAGCTTAAAGGAGGAGGTTTGTTACAGTGTGTCACCCCAGCAGTAAGGGAAGCTTACAGGAGGAGGTTTGTTACAGTGTGTCACCCCAGCAGTAAGGGAAGCTTACAGGAGGAGGTTTGTTACAGTGTGTCACCCCAGCAGTAAGGGAAGCTTACAGGAGGAGGTTTGTTACAGTGTGTCACCCCAGCAGTAAGGGAAGCTTACAGGAGGAGGTTTGTTACAGTGTGTCACCCCAGCAGTAAGGGAAGCTTACAGGAGGAGGTTTGTTACAGTGTGTCACCCCAGCAGTCAGGGAAGCTTACAGGAGGAGGTTTGTTACAGTGTGTCACCCCAGCAGTAAGGGAAGCTTAGAGCTGAGACCTCTTAAAAATTGTGTGGAGGCCCAAGAGCTGAGACCTTTTAAAAATTGTGTGGAGGCCCAAGAGCTGAGACCTCTCAAACATTGTGTGGAGGCCCAAGAGCTGAGACCTCTCAAACATTGTGTGGAGGCCCAAGAGCTGAGACCTTTTAAAAATTGTGTGGAGGCCCAAGAGCTGAGACCTCTCAAACATTGTGTGGAGGCCCAAGAGCTGAGACCTTTTAAAAATTGTGTGGAGGCCCACAAGCTGAGACCTCTTAAAAATTGTGTGGAGGCCCAAGAGCTGAGACCTTTTAAAAATTGTGTGGAGGCCCAAGAGCTGAGACCTTTTAAAAATTGTGTGGAGGCCCAAGAGCTGAGACCTCTCAAACATTGTGTGGAGGCCCAAGAGCTGAGACCTTTTAAAAATTGTGTGGAGGCCCAAGAGCTGAGACCTTTTAAAAATTGTGTGGAGGCCCAAGAGCTGAGACCTTTTAAAAATTGTGTGGAGGCCCAAGAGCTGAGACCTTTTAAAAATTGTGTGGAGGCCCAAGAGCTGAGACCTCTCAAACATTGTGTGGAGGCCCAAGAGCTGAGACCTTTTAAAAATTGTGTGGAGGCCCAAGAGCTGAGACCTCTCAAACATTGTGTGGAGGCCCAAGAGCTGAGACCTTTTAAAAATTGTGTGGAGGCCCAAGAGCTGAGACCTCTCAAACATTGTGTGGAGGCCCAAGAGCTGAGACCTTTTAAAAATTGTGTGGAGGCCCAAGAGCTGAGACCTCTCAAACATTGTGTGGAGGCCCAAGAGCTGAGACCTTTTAAAAATTGTGTGGAGGCCCAAGAGCTGAGACCTCTCAAACATTGTGTGGAGGCCCAAGAGCTGAGACCTTTTAAAAATTGTGTGGAGGCCCAAGAGCTGAGACCTCTCAAACATTGTGTGGAGGCCCAAGAGCTGAGACCTTTTAAAAATTGTGTGGAGTCCCAAGAGCTGAGACCTTTTAAAAATTGTGTGGAGGCCCAAGAGCTGAGACCTCTCAAACATTGTGTGGAGGCCCAAGAGCTGAGACCTCTCAAACATTGTGTGGAGTCCCACGAGCTGAGACCTCTTAAACATTGTGTGGAGGCCCAAGAGCTGAGACCTTTTAAAAATTGTGTGGAGGCCCAAGAGCTGAGACCTTTTAAAAATTGTGTGGAGTCCCAAGAGCTGAGACCTTTTAAAAATTGTGTGGAGGCCCAAGAGCTGAGACCTCTCAAACATTGTGTGGAGGCCCAAGAGCTGAGACCTTTTAAAAATTGTGTGGAGGCCCAAGAGCTGAGACCTTTTAAAAATTGTGTGGAGGCCCAAGAGCTGAGACCTTTTAAAAATTGTGTGGAGGCCCAAGAGCTGAGACCTTTTAAAAATTGTGTGGAGGCCCAAGAGCTGAGACCTCTCAAACATTGTGTGGAGGCCCAAGAGCTGAGACCTTTTAAAAATTGTGTGGAGGCCCTAGAGCTGAGACCTCTCAAACATTGTGTGGAGGCCCAAGAGCTGAGACCTCTCAAACATTGTGTGGAGGCCCAAGAGCTGAGCACTTATTAGTGCTGCAGCTACGGCTGCTTTAGTGAGGGGTAGCTGCTGCTGCTGGAATAGGGACAGAAAGACTTCAGTGGTGTATTACCACCTATATACAAAACTATATACACTCTGCTCAAAACGGCTGCTTTAGTGAGGGGTAGCTGCTGATGCTGGAATAGGGACAGAAAGACTTCAGTGGTGTATTAGCACCTATATACAAAACTATATTTTGCACTACTGTTTTGTGTCCTCTGTGCCAACAAAACACTGTTTTATACACGGTGCGTATAGGCACCATTTCACCTTCTGGCAGTATACGGCTGTATAGCCAGGTGTTTTTCTTAAAAATATTTTTTATATTTGGCACTACTGTTTTGTGTCCTCTTTACCAACAAAACCTTGTTATATACCCGGTGCGTATATAGGCACCATTTCACCTTCTGGCAGTATACGGCTGTATAGCCAGGTGTTCTTAAAAATATATTTATATTTGGCACTACTGTTTTGTGTCCTCTGTGCCAACAAAACACTGTTTTATACACGGTGCGTATAGGCACCATTTCACCTTCTGGCAGTATACGGCTGTATAGCCAGGTGTTCTTCTTAAAAATATTTTTATATTTGGCATAACGCGTGGCCAAAAAAGTAAAACGTCTGAAATGCGGAGGGCTAGCGCAAAGGGACGTGGACGAGGACGGGGGCGCGGAAATGCTGGTGGGGGCACAAACCGCGTTGAAGCCAGTGGGGATACAATGCGTGCTGGTGAGGGGCAGCCAGCATTACGCTCATCCAGCTTCCCTGCCTTTATGGGACAGTTATGCGGGGGGCGGGGTACACCTCTGTTAAGGCCTGAGCAGCGTGAACAGGTGGTGCAATGGATGGCCGATAACGCTTCCAGTCACTTGTCCACCACCCAGTCATCCACACACTCTGACCCTCCTTCCTCCCAACCTGGCCAACAGAGTCAGCCCAACCTTGACCCCTCCCAGGACCTCTTTTCGGGTCCTTTTCCAGATGTGCTGCAAGAATCCCAGGAGCTAGCAGAGGAATTTGTTTGTAGTGATGCCCAAACACTTGAGTATCCGCCATCTGCTAGTGATGTGGACCCGGAACCAGCATCTGCTATCATGAGCGATGATGATGATGAGACGCAGTTGCCATCAAGGGAGGCTGTTGGAATGTCCAGTGGGCAGGAGGAGGAGCAGAGAGAGGAAGTGGAAGAGGAGGTGGTGGACGACGAAATGACCGACCCCACTTGGACAGGGGTGATGTCCAGCGGGGAAAGCAGTGGAGATGCGGTCTGCGCATCACCGAATAAGGCAGCAAAAAGCAGAGGACAGTCCAGAGGCAGAGGACAGTCCAGACAGAGAAGGCAGGCCACAGCCAGCAGGGCCGAAGCTCTTCCCGGCAGCAGGCAGTCGCGCGAAGCTCCCCCATCGAGGCCCCGTAC
This sequence comes from Gastrophryne carolinensis, assembly GCA_027917425.1. Taxonomy (NCBI): domain Eukaryota; kingdom Metazoa; phylum Chordata; class Amphibia; order Anura; family Microhylidae; genus Gastrophryne; species Gastrophryne carolinensis. Next base: position 628,942,870 of record CM051234.1, on the reverse strand, counting down.
TTCTGTGGTGTGGAGATTTTTTAACGTTTGCGCGGATGACAAACTGAGCGCGGTTTGCGCAATCTGCCACTCAAAACTGAGTAGGGGCTCTGAGAAGAGCAATCTGACCACCTCAGGCATGCGCCGTCACTTGGAATTCAAGCACTGGGCTGAGTGGGAGAGAGCAAACGCAATACAACCTGCGCCCCGTCTTGCTGCCACTGCCTCTTCCCCTTTGTTGTGTGCTGCCACTGCGGTCCAGACCTCCAGCCAGGACACCTCCACATCTGCCTCTGCCTCGGCTACTTTGGGGCCTTCTCCTTCAGCCCCACCTTCCCCCGCATCTTCGTCTGCACCTTCCATCTCCTCGTCCCATCAACTGTCCATCTCGCAGGTGTTCAACCGCAGGCGGAAGTACGCCTCCAGTCACCCCCAAGCCCAAGCCTTAACCTGCCTCATCTCCAAACTGCTGGCCCTGGAGATGTTGCCGTTTAGGCTTGTGGAGACGCAGGCCTTCCGCGACCTGATGGCGGCTGCCGCACCTCGCTATTCCGTCCCTAGCCGCCACTATTTTTCCCGGTGTGGCGTCCCTGCCCTGCACCAGCACGTGTCGCGTAACATCAGGCGGACCCTGAGGTACGCAGTCAGCGCAAAGGTCCACTTGACCACCGACTCGTGGACAAGCGCTTGCGGCCAAGGACGCTACATCTCTTTGACGGCACACTGGGTGAATGTTGTGGAAGCGGGGACAGGGTCACAAACAGGGACGGCCTACATACCACCCCCGCCCAAGATTGCCAGCACAGGTTCTGATAGACCCCCCTCCTCCTCCTCCTCCTCCTCCTCCTCCTCCTCCTCATCCTCCTCCTCCTCCTCCTCCTCCTCCTCCTCCTCCTCATCCTCCTCATCCTCCTCCTCATCCTCCTCCTCCTCATCCTCCTCCTCATCCTCCTCCTCCTCCTCCTCCTCCTCCTCCTCTGCCTTAACATCGCCCTCAGCCCCTAGCTGGAAGCGTTGCAGCACTGGCACGGGGAGACGTCAGCAGGCGGTGCTTAAGCTCATCAGCTTGGGCGACAGGAAGCACAGCGCCGCAGAGGTGAGGCACACCATATTGCAGCAGACAGAGATGTGGCTGTCGCCGCTGCAGCTAGGACCAGGCATGGTCGTGTGCGATAACGGCCGTAACCTGGTGGCGGCTCTGGAGCTTGCAGAACTCAATCACGTACCATGCCTGGCCCACGTTTTTAATTTGGTAGTACAAAAGTTTCTAAAGACTTACCCCAACCTGGCAGAGCTACTGGTCAAAGTGCGGCGCTTGTGCGCTCACTTTCGGAAGTCAACTGTAGCTGCTGCTAGCTTAAAAAAAAATCCAGCAACGCCTCCATTTGCCTCAACATCGGCTGTTGTGCGACCTGCCCACTCGCTGGAATTCCACCTATTGCATGTTGGCCAGGGTGTGTGAGCAGCAGAAAGCATTGATGGAGTACCAGATGATGCATCCACGCGTGCCTCCAACTCAGCTCCCTCAGTTTGCCAACCACGAGTGGCCATGGATGGCAGACATATGCGATGTATTGCGTATCTTTGAGGAGTCCACTAAGAAGGTCAGCAGCGAGGACGCTATAGTGAGCGTAACCATCCCGCTCCTAGGCGTCCTTAAAGAATCGCTCATCGCAATAAGGGAGAACGCATTGCACACAAAGGAGATGGGGGTAGGAGGAGACGCAACGCAGGTAGACAGTCAGACCACACTTTTGTCTGCTGCTCGGTGGCAGTTGCAGGAGGAGGATGAGGAGGAGGAGGACAACGTGGAGGTGGCTGTGGAAGAGGATGCTGGCGGCGAGGGTAGCAGTCAGGCTGTGTGCGTCCCATTGGTTCAGCGCGGATGGGGCGGAGAGGAGGAGGAAGAGGAGGAAATGGAAAATGATCCTTCTGGTGGGGGCAGTGACGTCATGCCTACTCAGAGTCTGGCACACATGGCTGACTTCATGCTGGGCTGCTTTTCCCGGGACATACGTGTTGTCCGGATATTGGAGAACAAACTATACTGGGTCTTCGCACTCCTGGACCCCCGGTATAAAGATAACTTCTCCTCTTTTATTCCGGTAGAGGAGAGGACGAATCGATTACTGGAATACCAGAGGGAACTCTTGCAGAACATGATGCAGATTTTCCCACCCAGCATCGCTGGCGGCAGAGAGGAGAGTGTCTCCCAGAGTCTGACAACATCGATCAGGCCCACAGCCACCAGGGGAACACTCTCCAAGGTGTGGGACACGTTCATGTCACCCCCTCGTGCAACTTCCATCACTGCGGGGCCCGCTATCAGCAGGAGGGACAAGTATCGGCGGATGTTGCGGGACTACCTGGCAGACCACACCCCTGTCCTCCCCGATCCCTCGGCGACCTACACTTACTGGGTCTCCAAGTTGGACACGTGGCTGGAACTGTCCCTGTACGCCTTGGAGGTGCTTGCCTGCCCTGCCGCCAGCGTGCTATCAGAAAGGGTGTGTTCAGCGCAGCCGGGGGCATTATAACCGATAAGCGCAGCCGCCTGTCAACCGACAGTGCCGACAGGCTGACGCTAATCAAAATGAACAGCAAGTGGATTGACCCGGACTTTGCTTGTACAACAGTGGAAAGCAGCCAAGAGTGAAGTGCCATCTGTATGAAGTGCCATTTCCTCCTCCTCCTCCTCCTCCTCCTCCTCCTCCTTAACCGCCGTAGAATTGCTGTATTAATGAAAAAAATTATGGCTCACCTCTTAGGCTTAATACAATCAATTTTTAAGAGGTCTCAACTCTTGGGCCTCCACACAATTTTTAAAAGGTCTCAGTTCTTGGGCCTCCACACAATTTTTAAGAGGTCTCAGCTCTTGGGCCTCCACACAATTTTTAAGAGGTCTCAGCTCGTGGGCCTCCACACAATTTTTAAAAGGTCTCAGCTCTTGGGCCTCCACACAATTTTTAAAAGGTCTCAGCTCTTGGGCCTCCACACAATTTTTAAAAGGTCTCAGCTCTTGGGCCTCCACACAATGTTTGAGAGGTCTCAGCTCTTGGGCCTCCACATAATTTTTAAAAGGTCTCAGCTCTTGGGCCTCCACACAATTTTTAAGAGGTCTCAGCTCGTGGGCCTCCACACAATTTTTAAAAGGTCTCAGCTCTTGGGCCTCCACACAATGTTTGAGAGGTCTCAGCTCTTGGGCCTCCACACAATTTTTAAAAGGTCTCAGCTCTTGGGCCTCCACACAATTTTTAAAAGGTCTCAGCTCTTGGGCCTCCACACAATTTTTAAAACATAGCAGCCCTAATAAGGGCTCTCAATGACTCTCTTGTCTTCTGGTAGCTGGTATATATGGTGGTAAATGCGATATTCTGAGCTTCTGGGGCCCTGCCTGACTACATAGGATATGAGATATATACTGTTCAACATAGCAGCACTAATAAGGGATTAAGGACTGTCTTGTCTTCTGGTAGCTGGTATATATGGTGGTAAAAGGTATATTCTGAGCTTCTGGGGCCCTGCCTGACTAAATAGAAAATGAGCTATATACTGTTCAGCGTAGCAGCCCTAATAAGGGCTCTTAAGGACTGTCTTGTCTTCTGGTAGCTGGTATATATGGTGGTAAAAGGTATATTCTGAGCTTCTGGGGCCCTGCCTGACTAAATAGAAAATAAGCTATATACTGTTCAGCGTAGCAGCCCTAATAACGGCTATTAAGGACTGTCTTGTCTTCTGGTAGCTGGTATATATGGTGGTAAAAGGTATATTCTGAGCTTCTGGGGCCCTGCCTGACTACATAGAATATGAGCTATATACTGTTCAACATAGCAGCACTAATAAGGGATTAAGGACTGTCTTGTCTTCTGGTAGCTGGTATATATGGTGGTAAAAGGTATATTCTGAGCTTCTGGGGCCCTGCCTGACTAAATAGAAAATGAGCTATATACTGTTCAGCGTAGCAGCCCTAATAAGGGCTATTAAGGACTGTCTTGTCTTCTGGTAGCTGGTATATATGGTGGTAAAAGGTATATTCTGAGCTTCTGGGGCCCTGCCTGACTAAATAGAAAATGAGCTATATACTGTTCAGCGTAGCAGCCCTAATAAGGGCTCTTAAGGACTGTCTTGTCTTCTGGTAGCTGGTATATATGGTGGTAAAAGGTATATTCTGAGCTTCTGGGGCCCTGCCTGACTAAATAGAAAATGAGCTATATACTGTTCAACATAGCAGCACTAATAAGGGATTAAGGACTGTCTTGTCTTCTGGTAGCTGGTATATATGGTGGTAAAAGGTATATTCTGAGCTTCTGGGGCCCTGCCTGACTAAATAGAAAATGAGCTATATACTGTTCAGCGTAGCAGCCCTAATAAGGGCTATTAAGGACTGTCTTGTCTTCTGGTAGCTGGTATATATGGTGGTAAAAGGTATATTCTGAGCTTCTGGGGCCCTGCCTGACTAAATAGAAAATGAGCTATATACTGTTCAGCGTAGCAGCCCTAATAAGGGCTCTTAAGGACTGTCTTGTCTTCTGGTAGCTGGTATATATGGTGGTAAAAGGTATATTCTGAGCTTCTGGGGCCCTGCCTGACTAAATAGAAAATGAGCTATATACTGTTCAGCGTAGCAGCCCTAATAAGGGCTCTTAAGGACTGTCTTGTCTTCTGGTAGCTGGTATATATGGTGGTAAAAGGTATATTCTGAGCTTCTGGGGCCCTGCCTGACTAAATAGAAAATGAGTTATATACTGTTCAGCGTAGCAGCCCTAATAAGGGCTCTTAAGGACTGTCTTGTCTTCTGGTAGCTGGTATATATGGTGGTAAAAGGTATATTCTGAGCTTCTGGGGCCCTGCCTGACTAAATAGAAAATGAGCTATATACTGTTCAACATAGCAGCACTAATAAGGGATTAAGGACTGTCTTGTCTTCTGGTAGCTGGTATATATGGTGGTAAAAGGTATATTCTGAGCTTCTGGGGCCCTGCCTGACTAAATAGAAAATGAGCTATATACTGTTCAGCGTAGCAGCCCTAATAAGGGCTATTAAGGACTGTCTTGTCTTCTGGTAGCTGGTATATATGGTGGTAAAAGGTATATTCTGAGCTTCTGGGGCCCTGCCTGACTAAATAGAAAATGAGCTATATACTGTTCAGCGTAGCAGCCCTAATAAGGGCTCTTAAGGACTGTCTTGTCTTCTGGTAGCTGGTATATATGGTGGTAAAAGGTATATTCTGAGCTTCTGGGGCCCTGCCTGACTAAATAGAAAATGAGCTATATACTGTTCAACATAGCAGCACTAATAAGGGATTAAGGACTGTCTTGTCTTCTGGTAGCTGGTATATATGGTGGTAAAAGGTATATTCTGAGCTTCTGGGGCCCTGCCTGACTAAATAGAAAATGAGCTATATACTGTTCAGCGTAGCAGCCCTAATAAGGGCTCTTAAGGACTGTCTTGTCTTCTGGTAGCTGGTATAGATGGTGGTAAAAGCGATATTCCGAGCTTCTGGGGCCCTGCCAGCGACAGCCTGTCTTTCCCTGCTGTGAGCGTCTGTCCCTCACTAAGTTCAAGCTGCTAATGCTGACGAAGAGGAAGTGCTGAGTTTTGTATATTCGAGGTCACATGGTTTTTCCAGCCAATGCGTGTAGACGCCGTTTTCGCGATGCCAGCGTCCTCCCAGGACCTGTCCCACCCCCCCTGCATGGTGATTGGTGTAAAAAACGCGCCAGGGAAGGTGGGAGGGGAAACGAATTGTGAGTGCGCCATCGCCGCTGTACTCGATCGAAATCGAGTATGACGAACAGCGTAGTATTCGATCGAATACCGGCTCGGTCGAATACTACTCGCTCATCACTAATAAACATTAAATGTGTAAAGAATAATGCTATAACAGTTGTGCAAACATGCCTAAAACCTGCATAAAATGCACTTAGTTCAGCACCATCTAAATCAAATGCACATATAGGCAAGAGTGTGCCAATTTAAGCATCCCAAATACACAATATACTAAGAGGCCGATTCATTAATAGCGCCAGGTAGCGTCAGATGAGCGACTGTAGCGTGATTTTTACAGCGCCAGCCAGTATTCGCTGTGCTTGGCCGGCGTTTGCTTGATGACAGCGACTCAGTCGGTGTGCGGTAATGTTGAATACGGGCTTAGGGGTCGCTGTTTCACAGGTTCAGCGTTGTATGTGAGCGCCTGACAACGAATGGCCAGAGCGAACGGCTTGCTTCATATTCATTAAAAAATGACGCTCCGAATTTGCTGGCGCTGTCCATTCCTTGTTTAAACCCCAGTGCGCTGGCGGCGATGGGTGTTAACTAGTTTTTAACCCCTAAACAACCATATTTTTTGATTGAAACGTTATACATGTTTTTGGAATCATTTTGTAATATGAATATATTAATATCAGACCTGTAAGATCATTTCTGCACAAATTTATTTTTTTATTTTTTTTTACTTTAAAAAAAAACATAACATTGCAGAAGTGGTCTCATAATTTTTGACATTAAAAAAAAAAAAATAATACCAATTAATTATGATTAATTAAACATTGCTCCATTGAAATGCATTGGACAATGCCAGGGAGCGACAGGTCATACCTGGCGCTGTGAAGGAATTTGCAGCGGCGCTGTTCGTTCCAGGCGGCTTCATGATGAATCCCGCGCTAGCTGTCGCTCTCGCCAGCGCTAGCCTCATTTAGCTTGATAAATGCGTCATTGTGACCGCCGCCGGGCGTACTTGAGTCGGTAGCCGCCGATAGCTGGCGGTACCTGGCGCTCGTCAGACACTACCTGGCGCTAGCCCGTGATAAATAAGGCCCTAAGCAAAACACCTTGTGGCCCAGTGTACCACAAGAACAGGCACTAAGCAAAAAAGGCACCACTCCTACTCAACTAATGAGCCAACATCATCACTAGTTATTAACAATAGTTTAATTCATCAGAAAACCTAATTAAAAGACATAAAGTACATTAATCATCACACATACCAATACACAGCCCAACCCAGCAAGAGAAACCCAATTGATCCTAACCATCTGTGCTAACCACAGAGAGGCTAAACGGCTTTTAAAGTGAAAAATTGACCAATGTTCTAAATGTCTCCCACAAGTGTTTCTTGGCGATATGGAAGCCCTGGATTAATTTCAATGATCCGAACCTAGGCACTCAACTACTATATTTAGTGCGGGGGTGGGTGGTCGAGGGAGTCCCTTTCTACTTTAAATCTCTGTCCTATATTTTTGTCTACCACTTTCACTTCTCTTGCTATCTCATCAATCTGTCCTTATTCTCCTTTCTTTCTAATTCCTTCTATCTTAACAAGCCATATCTTTGCGCTAACCTGTTGGTAACAAAGAGAAGCTGAGCCTTCGCTGAGTGGAAGAGTGGGATAAATGTTTAGTTTCTCCACCCAGAATAGGGCCCTTGCAACTAATTGGGAACAGCTTTCTGGGAAACAAATCAAGTTGTCTAAGCAAACAAAACATTTGGAGCAGATGAACTACTGCTCCCAGCAACCATTTACCTTAGGGCCTTATTTATCAAGGAATAGCGACAGATAGCGACAGATAGCGACAGATAGCGACTGGGGAGCCGGCCAGTAAAGCCAGGTACCGCAACTAGAACGCCAGCTCCCCTCCACAATCACACATTTATCAAGCCGATACTGCTTAGCGACTGAGATAGCGCCACCTAGCAACTCATTCATCATTATCCCAGCCTCATCCCACAGTGCCAGCGAACATCCTTGAACAGGCACAGGTATGACCTCTCGCTACCTGGCGCTCTCCAATGCATTTCAATGGCAGAATGTATTTTAATTAATAATTATTTTTTAATATATATATATTTTTTTTTAATTTCCCCAAAAAAATCTGTGAACACTTCTTCCTTTGAAAATGTATTTTTTTGGGATTTAAAAAAAAAATTTTTTTTTTTCCCGGAATTGATATTACAGGTCTGATTTTAAACTATTCAGGTTTGAATATTATTTCAAAATCATTCCATTTTTTTTGGGGGGTGGTTAGGGGGTTAAAAAACTACTTTTAACACATCGCCTACTGCGCTCTGGGATTTAAACATGCATTTCGCAGCACTAGGAATTTTTAAGGCTGATTTTTTAATGAATATGGTGGGTGCCGGTCGCTATGTCCAGTCGCTATCATGCGCTCCCATACAACAGCGAACCTGTCAAATAGCGACTCAGCATCTTGTATTCAACATTACGGCACACCGACTGAGTCGCTATCATCCACCGAACAATGGCCAAGCACAGCGACTACTAGCGGTCGCTGTCAAAATACCGCTACAGTCGCTCAACAGTCGCTATCTGTCGCTATGGATAGACAACCATCCAAAAGTTAGTGTAGTGCCTCTGATGTTCAGTATGAGGACACAAACATAATTCTACTCTTACATCTACCCTTTTTTCCCAAAAATAAGACCTACACTGAAAATTAGCCCTACTGTGATTTTTCAGGATTTTTGAGGATACATTCAATATAACTCCCTACCCCTAAAATAGGCCTAGTTACAGTTCATTAAAAAAATACACTCAAAAGACCCCACGAGACCCAAAACAATAAGGGTTGGCAAGTGCAAAGGGAATAAAATATGGAATTTGCCTTTGGCCACAGGACTGGAATCTTAAACCCGATTTTCCTTTGATGGGTGTTGGTCCCTCAAACAGAGAATCAGAACAACTCGGGGGGACATCCAGAATTCTGAAGCCCCCCAACATAACCCCCAGAGTGCCCAATATCCTTACCTTCACCTACGGTCAATCCTACTAACCACCGGCGCCCATGCCCACGTGGGCGGGGTGTTCCGGTGGCAAAGGGCACGACCATGGCACACGTGACTGCCAAGCGGGACTCCTTTCCCAGCGCTAGCTTGAGGTGAAGATAAGGATATCGGGCATTCTGGGGGGGGGGGTTATGTTCAGCTTGAGCTTGACCTGCTGGAACAACACCCATTAAAGAAAAAATGGATGTTGGTCCGGTTTAAACCGTACCTTCACCCTGAGTTAGTGCCTATCTTATATGTTTCCCCCACCCTGTACATACAGATTGCCCACATTAAAATTCACCCTACCTACATCCAAAATGGCAGCCCATGGCGTCTCAGGCTGCCTGCAAACAGGAAGTGTCTGCTGACTGTGCCGGGATTCTAGGATTGATGAACTTCTCCCAATCCCATATCTGCTCTGTCTGTGCAAAGCACAGCTATAACCCGCCCCCCTGCACTTTTGGGCCCCTCTCCTCTTCTCCCCATTATTTGATGCTTCTGAGGCAAGATGACAGCACCCGTATCCTAGAGTCCTGAACAGAGTTACAGCCCGGGGTGGAAAGAATAAAAAGGAAGTGACTTAATTTTAGATGCTGGAGAATAGTTTTTTTAAGGGTTTGGGCTTTTTATTAAATGATGCTGAAGGTTCGGTTTAAGCTCTGTTTATAAATGTAGACTGCCGTTTTATATAAAAATAAGACATCCCCTAAAAATAAGCCCCAGAGCAACTTTTAGAGCAAAAAATAATAAAAGAACCCGCCTTATTTTCGGGGAAAAGTGGTATGTGCCAGGAAGGTTGTTTTAATTATTTTTATCCACCTACAGTAGAATATTCCTCCATTCCATTAATGTCATCTCATCAGCATAGCCGATCTATGATGCATGGAATACACATGTTTGAGGGAGTGACTCATTTGTGCCAGGAGCCAGATTACTACTTGGGACATGAGAATAGTTGTAACAGATTCCAGGGATCCTGTCTCAAATTGTTCCCTGCCTGTCTGTCTGTGTAATTATTGTTATTTATAGTGAGCTGAGCTAAGTTTCCCTGCTTCCAGTTCATTTACATTTTATATTGAAAAGTCTCTGAAACACAATGTGTCACAAAAGGCAAAGCCGACATGTCATAGAGGCTGATTCATTACTAGCGCCAGGTATCAGCAGATGAGCGTCTGTATAGCGGCGCTCAGAGTGACCGCTAGTAGACGCTGTAAACGGGTATCGGGCGCTGTAACAGAGCGCTTCAGTCACTGTAGTAACCTGGCCCGCATTGATGAATGAGATGTATGTTGGGGGCGCTCTAACAACAGTACAGCATTGCAGCGGGCGAAAGGTAGCGTCAGCTCAGGCCCTTATTTAACAAGGGATAGCGCCAGGTAGCGAATGGTGAGCGAACGGTAATGACGGTCACCGCCACGAGAACGCCGGCTCCCCTCCGCAATCACACATTTATCAAGCCGATCCTGCTTAGCGACTGACAGAGCGCCAGATAGCGAATCATTCATCATTATTCCAGCCTCACCCCACAGCGCCAGCGAGCGACCTTGAACAGCGACAGGTATGACCTCTCGCTACCTGGCGCTCTCCAATGCATTTCAATGGAGCAATCTTTAAATATTCATAATTAATTGCTATTAATGTTTTTTTTTTTGTTTTTTTTTTTTAAATGTCAAAAATTCTGTGACCACTTCTGCAATGTTAGATATTTTTTTTAAGGTAAAAAAAAAAAAAAATGTGCAGAATTGATATTAATGTTTGAAAAACATGTTTTTTGTTATTTAAAAAAATATGGTTGTTTGGGGGTTAAAAAACTACTTTTAACCCATCGCCGCCAGCGCTCTGGGGTTTAAACAAGCATTTCACTGCGCGAGAATTTTTTGAGCGTGATTTGTTAATGAATGTGCTGGGAGCCGTTCGCTATGGCCATTCGCTGTCATGCGTTCCCATACAGTGCGGAACCTGTCAAACAGCGACTCCTAACCCTGTATTCAACATTACCGCACACCGACTGAGTCGCTGTCAACAACCGAACAACGTCCAAGCACAGGGAATACTAGCGGGCGCTGTGAAAATAACGCTACTGCCGCTCATCTGTCGCTACCTGCCGCTATTAATGAATCGGCCTCTCAGTGTGACCGACTCTCAGCGACTCACACCATATTCAACAAAAAAACAGACTCACACTGCATCGGCGCTCTGGATCTGGTTCGCTGTAGCATAGAGCGCCAGACGCTGTGTGATTAAAGTCTGTTTCTCTTTCTCTTTCAATATTTTTAATTAAACCGGACCTTCATCATGGTTTATTGAAAAGCCCAAACCCTTAAAAAACGATTCCCCAGCATCTAAAATTAATATATTTTAAGTTTTAGTCACTTATTATTCTTTCCCCCACTGGACTGCAACTCTGTTAAGGACTTTAGGATACGGGCGCCGCCATCTTGACTCAGAAGCATCACACTTACTGAGAAGAGGGGGATAAAGTACTGGGGGACGGGTTATAACAGTGCTTTGCTCAGACAGAGCAGAGCTGGGGTCAGGAAAAGGTCAGCAATTCCAGAATGCAGAGCAGCACAGTCAGAAGGCACTTCCTGTTTTCAGGCTGCCTGATGTTCCATCTTGGATGTTTAAAGGCTCATAACATGCAGTAGATGCAGGTAGGATGATTTTTAATGTGAGCAATCTGTATGTACAGGGTGTGGGAAACATATAAGATATGCTCTTATTCAGGGTGAAGGACCACTTTAAGTTTTCAGTGATACAATTTTGTGAGACATATAGCATTATACTGCCATCCCGTGCAGCGGAGCTATAAAAAATATAAGAACTAGCAGTTTGTGTTACACAAAATAGTAGGTTAACCATACTCGTGTTTAGACAGTCCACAGTATAATTGCAAAAATGATAGAGCAAGGGACATACAACATTCTGTTTAATTGAATAGTACTTTTCCAAATTATTTTACAGATGCTAAAGGCTACTTGCACTGATGAAGCGAATCAATCGCGAAACGCGTTTGTAAACAGCCATATATTGAACACGTTTATACCCACTTGTTACAAACTGTATACCTGCTACAGACTATGATTATTTTGCTAACTACAAACTAAAATAACAATGAACTATTGGAACAGTATTTTTTCACCAGTATCATTTTTCCTTTATATTTGTATTTTTCTCTTTACTACTGTGATCTAAACAGTTGTACACTCGCAGTAACCAATAAATAACACTGCAATCTTTTTAATTTAGCCAAGACTTAACTATATTATATATACAGTGAAATTAGGAGGAAACTTAGAGGCCGATTCATTAATAGCGGCAGGTAGCAACAGTTGAGCGACTGTAGCGGCATTTTCAGAGCGCCCGCTAGTAGTCGCTGTGCTTGGCCGTTGTTCGGTAGTTGATAGCGACTCAGTTCCGCGGTGTATGGGTGACAGGTTCCGCGATGTATGGGTGCGCATGATAGCGACTGGTCAGAGCGACCGGCTCCCACCATATTCATTAAAAAATCACGCTCAAAAAATTCTCGCGCTGTGAAATGCATGTTTAAACCCCAGAGCGCTGGCGGCGATGGGTTAAAAGTAGTTTTTTAACCACCATATTTTTGGAAACAAAAAAAACACGTTTTTAAAATAATTTAGTAATATGAATACATTAATATCAGACCTGTAATATCAATTCTGTACAATTTTTTTTTTTTCCTTAAAAAAATTATCTAAAATTGCAGAAGTGGTCACAGAATTTTTCACATTTAAAAAAAAAAAAATGAACAACAATTAATTATTAACATTTAAAGATTGTTTCATTGAAATGCATTAGAGAGCGCCAGGTAGCGAGAGGTCATACCTGTCGCTGTTCAAGGTCGGACGCTGGCGCTGTGGGCTGAGGCTGGAATAATGATGAATGAGTCGCTATATGGCGCTATCTCAGTCGCTAAGCAGGATCGGCTTGATAAATGTGTGATTGTGGTGGGGAGCCGGCGTTCTCGTGGCGGGGCCCGTCATTACCGGCCGCTCACCAGTCGCTACCTGTCGCTATTCCTTCATAAATAAGGGCCTAAGGGACGTCCTCCAACAGGGTCCAAACTTTAACCCGCTTGTTCCCCCATTAACTTGACATACAACATATTCGATGCAACAAGCGCAATCCACATTACACCCTTTTCTCTTTTGGAGGCGTGCAGGCTGCGGGGCCCCATGGTACCCACAACCGGCACTGTCGCCTGCACACCTATTAGCTTGTGATCATTATGCTAGGCGTGTTAGGGTGTGCCGTCGGGCTGTCGAATACAGCCATGTGTATGTGGAGGGTGAAGCCATTGAAAACGCTGAAAACGTTTCGAACCATGGTATTACGAAAAGGAAGAGAAGGGGACCCAGTTCGAGGGGTTAAGATAGAGAGAAAGGGGGAAACTAGGAGGGAGGGGAAGGGGGGGAGGGGGAGTTTGTCGCTCCCGCATTCTGTCGGGGAAATTATCCATCTTAATTCAATGTCGTATTTAAAGACACACAGAGACACACGTTTTCTTACTTATCCATAGGCCATGATGTGGGCGCGTGTGGGGTGTGCCCCCAGCTTTATTATATAGCTTTACAGAGAAGACTTACAAGGAAATGTTCTATTATAACCAATCACAGAACGAGTCTTAAACTACGTACATCAGCAAATCATATCAGCCTCTACATGTAACTGTGTTACAGTCCATATATAGAGAAATGCCTATCACAAGTGAACACCCAATCAGCATACTTTAACCAAATGCACACATTACATCATACATTGATTGATAGGGACAACTGTTCATCTCTCCATGCTGGTCTGTATGTAAGATGATACAAGATCTATACATAGACACTGGCTGGCATTTACATATCCATATAATTCAAATGAATTGAAACTAGATTAGTTCAGATATGAGTTTTCAGTGGATTTGGTCAAAGTTATAAATTCCTTCACAGTTCCACCAGCCATCACATATAGTTGTTACATTATCCACAGAGGCTCGCCAGGCCAAGCAAACTTTATCCAGGGTTCCCATATAGAGAGGAATTTATTGTGGGAGTTGGTCAGGATACTAGATAGTCTCTTGTTAATGAGAAACCCATTCATCCTGGCCGACACCTCCGAGATTGAGGTAAATTGCTTCTTCCAGGCTTTAGCTATGGCCTGCTTAGCCGCTAGAAGTAAATAGACAAGAAGTCTGTGTTGCTTCCTAGTGAGCTCTGGGGGCTTACAGTGCAAAAGGGCCAGCCAGGGATCCTTTCGCATGCTGGTTTGAAGGACTCCATTGGCCATCCTTTACACCTGGTTCCAAAAACAAGCCAACATAGGGCAGGTCCACCACGTGTGCATGAAGTCCCCTTTCCGCACTGCAGCCCCTAAAACATGTCTTATTTTGCCCCCGGGAACATCCTGCTCAGGCGGCCCGGCTCCAGGTACCAACCAAGCATAACCTTATAGGCCGTTTCGACTGTCAGGATATTTATGGAGCATTTTGAAGTGCAGGACCATATCTCTGTCCACCCCCTTTCTCCACTACAGGGGCTAATGGTCCCTTTAAAGTCTGTTTCTGAACAGATATCCATCAGTGACAAAGCAAAAACACTTGACAAACCTGTAATGACAATTCTGCAAAAAAATATAAAAAAATCAAAACAATTTTCACAAGTGACTTTTTCTAGGCCAGGAGAGGTCACACAATTATTTGAGAGAAAAAAAAAAAACCCTGTTGAAACAGAAGAAAAGGAAAGTCCATTGAAATGTATGGGAGAGCGACAGGTAATACCTGGCGCTGTGGAAGCCAGAGCGCTGGGCGCTATATGCTGAGCTGCCTGTAATGATGAATCGGATGCTACATGGCGCTGTTAGAGTCGCTCTCCAGATTCGTTTTCATGTGGTTTTGCGTACAACGCTCGGCGTTCAACAGACTCTGCCTGCCGCTACGAGGCGCTACCTGGCACTATCCCTTGATGAATAACCCCCACAGTATCTCAATGCAATGATATATGCCGCATGTTTAACTGGGACCTTTAACAAGAAGTAGAGAACAATGTTATTACATCAGTGTTGGCCTCCAAGTTGAAGGTCATCCTGTGCAACATTTAAAGTGGACCAAAACCCACCGTGATCGATTTCCCTCCCCCCAGGGCATTCAAAATCAGGATGCCCCGCAGTGTGAAACTCCCTAGATCCCCCATACACTTACCTTGTTTCCCGTTCCAACTGCACACCACATCTATCCCTCTAGTATGGCCTGTGCCTGTGCCAGGTATTTGTGAATGGCCGGTGCGGACACGCTCCCTGTTAGAAGGTAGCGGGGGATGCAGTCGTCAGCGCGCTCAGACTCGCTGGCCTTAGACGACTTGACATCAGCGACTCCGAGCACGCTGATTGGACGAGCGGACGCTCATGTGCCATAGGACCATAAAGAGGCGAGTTGGGCTCGGCAATCTGGGGGGTTTCACGCAGGGGGCACCCTCGATCGGAGGAAAGGACCAAAACCCAGGATAGTCAAAATCCTGGTTTTTGGTCCACTTTAAGGGGACATTCCGGATAAAGCCCCTCCGGATTTTGACTATCCTGGGTTTTGGTCCACTTCGATGGGGTGCCCCGCTGTGTGAAACCCCCCAGAAAGCCCCAAAAACTCACCTGTCCCCGCTCCCAAGTGACCGCTGCAGCCAATCCCCGCCGACGGACAAACGAGCGCGCCCGCCGCCGCCTCCCGCGCGTCACTCTTACAGGGAGCGCGCCCGCGCCGGCCATTCACAAGCGGCCGGCGCGGGTGCGCGCCCTGCTAGAGGGTTGCGCGAGCGGTGGCGGGGGCTGGCGCATGTGCCGCTGGATCGAGGAGCAGGTAGGGATTTCGGGGGTTTTTGGGGGTTTTTTATAGATTCCCGGGCCGATCAGCATCGGGTGTTGGTCCACTTTAAGGCACAAAAACCTCCCCCAACCTAATCCCACTTGGCAAAAGGGTAAAATGAGCAATATCAAAGCATCTCCAAATTTCATATTATACATAAATATGTATTCTAAGCGAAGCCGAATAGTGGCTGTTAAACCCCCTTTTTGTGTGATCCTGGAGGAATAAAATTGAAACAAGGGGGAAAAAATCTGAAGGGCAAAAAAGAAATATAAAAAAAAAGATCACGTCAAGAAAATGTAGAGAAGAGAGGGTGGCATATCTACCAACTTTGGATGAGAAAGAGGGACATTTTTATTAAATTAGGCCACGCCCCCTCATTGATTGATAGATAGGAGATGAGGGTTACAACAATATAAACACTTTGAATAGGCTAATGGATGATTTATTTCTGCAGATCTGCATGTTACACCTCAAAGAGGGACAAATGAGAACAATGAGGGACAGGGGGACATGGACTCGAAAGAGGGACAGTCCCTCCAAATCAGGGACAGTTGGGAGGTATGGAGGGGGGAGGTAAAAATATAAAGGAAATTACTGTACAAATTTAGAGAAAAAGAGAATGTCATGAAACAGAGGAAATGTGAAAAATAAAGACAGGGAAAAGTGAATGAGAGAAAAAGAATTGGGCAAATGGAAGCGAGAGAGAAGAAGGGAATGTAGAAAATCAAAAGGGCGAAAACGAGAAAGATAAAAGAAACAGAGAGACCAGAGGGAAGGGCCTTGATTTACCATTAATTGAAAAGAATTCTCATGGTAGTAAAAAATTCAATTCATGAGAAAACAGCCTGAGAATGTCACTGTTACTGAATCACCAGATGGGAAGACAGTGAAAGTCAATGGCACTTTTTACTACAGGTAAAATGTTCAATACTTTTTTCAGGAGTAAATAAGTGCCATTGACTTTCATTGTATTCCTATCTGGTGATTCAGTAACAGTGACATTCTCAGGCTTTTTTCTCATGAATTAAATTTTTTACTACCATGAGAGTTCTTTTCAATTCTTAGTAAATCAAGGCCAATGGCCGTGGAAGAAAAAGGGGTGGGAATATGGAGAAGATAACATAATGGCAGTTCGGTTGAAGTGCTCCCCATTGTTGATCTGTCTGTACTCTAAGAGGCTGATTTATTAATAGCGACATGTAGCGACAGTTGAGCGACTGTAGCGTTATTTTCACAGCGCCCGCTAGTAGTCGCTGTGCTTGGCCGTTGTTCGGTTGTTGACAGCGACTCAGTCGGTGTGGCGTAATGTTAAATACAAGGTTACGAGTCGCTATTTGACAGGTTCCGCGCTGTATGGGAGCGCATGATAGCGTCTGGTCAGAGCGACCGGCTTCCACCATATTCATCAAAAAATCACGCTCAAAAAATTCAAGAGCTGTGAAATGCATGTTTAAACCCCAGAGCGCTGGAGGCGATGTGTTAAAAGTAATTTTTTAACCCCCAAACCACCATATTTTTGGAAACCAAAAAAAAAAGTATTTTAAATAATTTAGTAATATGAATACATTAATATCAGACCTGTAATATCATTTCTGTACAATTTTTTTTACATTTTTTTCCCTTAAAAAAATTACCGTATTTTTTGCCATATAAGACGCACCTAGGATTTGGGGGAAGAAAATAAGAAAAAAAAAATTTTAAACCGAAAACGCACCATTACAGACAGTGTGGCATTCCCCTATCCAATTCCCATAGGCAGTGTGGGATGCCCCCATTCCATAGACAGTGTAGCATGCCCCCATCCCATTCCCCGTATATCCAGTGTGGCATCCCCCCCTCCCATTCCCCATATACCCATTGGCTGTGTGGCCTCCCCCTCTCCCCCCATTAGTATAGGCTGTGTGGCATCCCTCTCCCCACATTCCCATAGGCTGTGTGGCATCCACCTCTCCCCCCATTCCCATAGGCTGTGTGGCATCCACCTCTCCCCCCATTCCCATAGGCTGTGTGGCATCCACCTCTCCCCCCATTCCCATAGGCTGTGTGGCATCCCCCATTCCCATAGGCTGTGTGACATCCCCCTCCCCCCAGGCTGTGTGGCATACCCCTCCCCCCATTCCCAAAGGCTGTGTGGCATCCCCATCCCCCCATTCCCATAGGCTGTGTGGCATCCCCCTCCCCCCATTCCCATAGGCTGTGTGGCATACCCCTCCCCCCATTCCCAAAGGCTGTGTGGCATCCCCATCCCCCCATTCCCATAGGCTGTGTGGCACCCCCCTCCCCCCATTCCCATAGGCTGTGTGGCATCCCCCATTCCCATAGGCTGTGTGACATCCCCCTCCCCCCATTCCCATAGGCTGTGTGGCATCCCCCATTCCCATAGGCTGTGTGACATCCCCCTCCCCCCATTCCCATAGGCTGTGTGGCATCCTCCCATTCCCATAGGCTGTGTGGCATCCCCCTCCCCCCATTCCCATAGGCTGTGTGGCATCCCCCATTCCCATAGGCTGTGTGACATCCCCCTCCCCCCATTCCCATAGGCTGTGTGGCATACCCCTCCCCCCATTCCCAAAGGCGGTGTGGCATCCCCATCCCCCCATTCCCATAGGCTGTGTGGCATCCCCCTCTCCCCATTCCCATAGGCTGTGTGGCACCCCCCTCCCCCCATTCCCATAGGCTGTGTGGCATCCCCCATTCCCATAGGCTGTGTGACATCCCCCTCCCCCCATTCCCATAGGCTGTGTGGCATACCCCTCCCCCCATTCCCAAAGGTTGTGTGGCATCCCCATCCCCCCATTCCCATAGGCTGTGTGGCATCCCCATCCCCCCATTCCCATAGGCTGTGTGGCATCCTCCTCCCCCCATTCCCATAGGCTGTGTGGCATCCCCATCCCCCCATTCCCATAGGCTGTGTGGCATCCCCCTCTCCCCATTCCCATAGGCTGTGTGGCATCCCCCTCTCCCCATTCCCATAGGCTGTGTGGCATCCCCATCCCCCCATTCCCATAGGCTGTGTGGCATCCCTCTGCCCCCATTCCCATAGGCTGTGTGGCATCCCCATCCCCCCATTCCCAAAGGCTGTGTGGCATTCCCATAGGCTGTGTGGCATACCCCTCCCCCCATTCCCAAAGGCTGTGTGGCATCCCCCTCTCCCCATTCCCATAGGCTGTGTGGCATCCCTGGGAACTAATCAACTAAATACGCCCTCTAGGCGTGCGCGCGCCCGCGCCGGCCGTTTGTGAATGGCCGGCGCGGGTGCGCGCACTGTCAAAGGGGCACACGGGAGGCGGCAGCGGACGCGCTGTCTTGTCCGCGCTTGTCCGTGGCTACGTGGGAGCGTGGTGAGGTGAGTTTTGGGGGGTTTCTGGGGGGTTTTACACAGCGGGGTGCCCCCCTGAAGTGGACCAAAACCCAGGATAGTCAAAATCCTGGGTGTTGGTCCACTTTAAAGGAGCAGTATCGCAAATTTTTCTTGGTGACTTATATTTAAATGGTACTTTGAATGTAGGTAAGTGTTGGAGTAAGAATTACAAATTTAGAAAAAAAATGATGTGTGTGTTGAGCAGCTGGAGACTAATAGCTCATGTTTATGTCTGCTGAGTGTCGGGACCCGACACTCTGGCCTGTTCCACGCTGAGGAGAGGGGGAAACAATGTATCAAAGTATCAGCTGTTCAGTGCTGGCAGCCGTTCAGCATAAGATAACAACATTGCAACATTGCCTGGCCAGAACTTATATATCTAAAACAGAGAGAAAAGCTCTAGAAGTCATTTAGCTGATTTTGACAGTTTTCCCTTCATGTTGGCTCTGCTGCAGAATCTTTCAGTTTACCATTTTCTCTTTCATATTCTTATTTTTCATTTTTCCATATGATCTTTCTTTCAGCTTTGTGTGTTTTAAGCAAAGCCCAACCCAGGATTTTCACTATCTGGAGTTTTGTTTTGTGCCCCTAGGGGCATCCCGACTTGGGATGCCCTGATATGTGAAATCCCCAAGTTCGCCTGTGAAAACGCACCTTTCCCTGTCCCACAGCGCATGCGTGGGCTCTCATCCAATCAGCGCTGTTTGCACGCAGATGGGGAGCCTGAGCAGTAACCTTCCTGGCCGCCCGGCCTGTCTAAAGGACTATCTGCGTGAGCGCGCCAGAAAAATGGGGGGATCTGTGGTTATCCAGGGGTCGTTTCACACAGTGGCCATCCTGATTTAGAATGCCCAAGGGGGAAGGTCAATGGCCGGGTCTTATAGACTTCAGGGTCGGCCACTCAGGGTTTTGTTCCACTTTAATACCTTTAGATTTTCCTGCACAGTTATTCAAAGAAGAATTTCAGTTATTTTCAGTCAGTTTAGTTTATTTTGTATAGATTTTACACATTTGAGTCACCTGGTCTCATAACAAAAGCAGCACCTCACACACACACAGCCGTTACCACTGATTACAGTGTCAGCCTCTGAGGTAAAGTGTTGCTAGGAGACCAGTGGGCTAAATGAAGCAGCTCACTAAATACAACCCAGCAGATCCCCCCTATTCAGCAAATGGACTGAGCCATTGTCATTATACAATTTAAAAGAAAGGCAGATATTTTTTTCCTTTTTCTATCGCCAGATTATTTATACACATGTTAGAAGCTATTGTGTGGCTATTTAATTATTTATCTTTTTTAATGCAAATTTCGCGATACTGCTCCTTTAACATCTGGTGAAGCAAGTTTACATTCGAATGTGCTTTCAGTTGTGAACTGAAGCTTTTCAACTTGAACACACAAAAAATTCTATGAAAAGCTTCTGTTAGAATAGTTCCCATAAAACAACTTTGATTAATGGGAAATATTCGAACAGGAGTATATTATAGAATTTGTTGTGTGTTCAAGTTAAAAACCTCTCCTGTAAAAATAGATGATTTTTAGAAAAAAATTAACTTTTTTTGTGTGTTCAAGTAAAAAATCTCACTCAGATGTAAAGTTTAAGGCATATTGTGTACATGTTTGTTGCTTGATATTTAGTTGATGAGAGGGTTAAACTGGGCGGTAAATTAGTTCCCAGGCCCTGAATAATAATAATAATTTTGTATAAATAATAGTGATTGAGCTGCTCCCACCCCCTTTATTCATTTGAATTGCCATGAGCACAAGCAGGGAGGAATTCAGTCAATATGGATTTCTCCCTGTGAAGTGTTCTAAAGGGAGGCTGGCAGCTTCCCAGGTGAGTAGCTCTCAGATATTTGTCTGCATTGCATGTCCCAACTTTGGGGACTCAGAATTAAGAGTAGGGACCACACTAAACACAGAGTGCCTTGCCGGGGCAGTGTGGCTTCCACATGTATCTGCAGATATGTGCAACCAAATCTCTGTCTTTCCACACAGCTAGACATGTTTGTTGCTTGATATTTAGTTGATGAGAGGGTTAAACTGGGCGGTAAATTAGTTCCCAGGCCCTGAATAATAATAATAATTTTGTATAAATAATAGTGATTGAGCTGCTCCCACCCCCCTTTATTCATTCTAATGGCCTCCAGATAAATCACTAACCATCAATAATGACTCCATTGCGGCACACTTTAGTGACCTGTGTGGCAACTAAAGGTGTGGTAACACACTATTATGGGCCTGCTCTAATTTCTTAGTCATATTAATACAATTTTGGCTTGAATGTTTTCATTAGTTTTAAACACTTCAATACTTTAAATACATGAGTCACTGAAAATGTATAGCAATTATTATGAACAAAGCAAAAGCTGACTAGTATTAAGAGATTAAATTAGCAATAGTCCCCTGGTTGCTGAAGTGGCAACATCTTGTACTTTCTCACATAATTTAATTACTATTGGAATTCCTTGTGGTCTCACCCATTCCTGGAACTGGCCAGTAGCAGACAACTGTTCTCAAAGGGCAAGAGATGCCAAAAGTTGTGCAATCATGCAGGGGAGCCCAAGATCTTCCCAAAGTAGAAGCCAGTGGACTTTTGGTCGCCTTCCCAGCATCGGGACACGGGGAGGCCGATTCATTAATAGCGCCAGGTAGCGACAGATGAGCGCCAGTAGCGTTATTTTCACAGCGCACGCTAGTATTCGCTGTGCTTGGCCGTTGTTCGGCTGTTGACAGCGACTCGGTGTGCGGTAATGTTGAATACGGGGTTAGGAGTCGCTGTTTGACAGGTTCCGCGCTGTATGGGAGCGCATGACAGCGAATGGCCATAGCAAACGGCTCCCAGCATATTCATTAACAAATCAGGCTCAAAAAATTCTCGCGCTGTGAAATGCTTGTTTAAACCCCAGAGCGCTGGCGGCGATGGGTTAAAAGTAGTTTTTTAACCCCCAAACAACCATATTTTTGAAAAAAAAAAAAACATGTTTTTACAAACATTTTGTAATATGAATACATTAATATCAGACCTGTAATATCAATTCTGCACAATTTTTTTTTTTTTTTTTACCTTAAAAAAAATATATAACACTGCAGAAGTGGTCACAGAATTTTTGCCATTTAAAAAAAAAAAAAAACATTAATAGCAATTAATTAAGAATATTTAAAGATTGCTCCATTGAAATGCATTGGAGAGCGCCAGGTAGCGAGAGGTCATACCTGTCGCTGTTCAAGGTTGCTCGCTGGCGCTGTGGGGTGAGGCTGGAATAATGATGAATGATTCGCTATCTGGCGCTCTGTCAGTCGCTAAGCAGGATCGGCTTGATAAATGTGTGATTGCGGAGGGGAGGCGGCGTTCTCGTGGCGGTGAGCGTCATTACCGTTCGCTCACCATTCGCTACCTGGCGCTATCCCTTGTTAAATAAGGGCCTTGGTTATTGATTTTCCTGTATCTACAATAGATTTAGAAATAAAAGGGTGTGCTTTACACTACTGGAAGTGGACATGGACAAGGAGGCAGATTTCTCCGGGGGATCTCCTTTCCATGTCTCTCCCCTCCAGTGATGTCATTAGTCACATGGGGGGAATTCACAGAGGCTCCTCCTCTGTAGTACCTGAGTGAGCTTTTTAAATTGAACACACTAAAAAAAATATTTGTTCTAATTTTTCCCATAAATTCACCTACCCCCGTGAAGGGACATTTTTACAGGTGGGTGCATCATATTTCCAATAAGGTAAGAAGATTTTCTTTTAAGTTTAAATTTTAAGAAAAGTGTAATTGGTCAGTGAAACGATCGTAACCTGTAGCTCAAAAGCCACAAGAGTCTTGCAGATTACTGCTGTATGGCTTGCAAACTATCTTGGGTTAATGTGGACCCACAATCATTTCCTAGCTAAGGGGTGTGGGTCCGGGCCAGGCTCAGGGGGGGATCCAGATTGCTGGAGAAACCACCCACCCTGCACATCCATCCACTGCAACTCTTGCAATCCTTACCTGGCCGGAAATGCAGCCCCACGATTGGCCGTCGTTGGTCACATTGATCAGGGTTGAGTCTTTGGTCCCAGCCGCCAATAAGTCCCACGATGACGGGGTGCATTTTGGCCCATGGGTAGCAGTTCAGGTAAAGATTGTCAGTGTTTGGGAGGTGGATGTGCGTGGGGGCTCCATCAATCTGAATGCCCTCCCGAGCCTGTCACAATGCGGTCCCCCCCCCCCCAGCACATCCCCCACAATGCCTGCAATCTTTACCTGGCCGAAAATGTAGTCCCAGGATTGGCCATCAGTGATCATGTTGGTCGAGGTTGAATTCTTGGTCCCAGCTGCTGACAAGGCCCGTCCCTGTGACAGCCGATGGCCAATTGTGGGGTGCCTTTCCGCCCATGGATCGAAGTTGATGTGCAGGGGGCTCCATCAGTCTGGATGCCCTCCCAAGCCTGTCAGGATGCGGCCCAGGCTAGACCCACACCCTTTAACTAGGAAATAGGTGTGGGTCCAATTTAAAGGAGCGTCAGACAGGCAGGTGGACAAGTGTGCTGGCTTAACCCCAAGCTTTTCACACATAGTAAAGAAACTACAGAAGCAGAGGTAGAAGGTTCTATAATCAGGTATATCCTGTAAGAGGTCTGGAAGCCCTGTGTCCTAGGTTAGAATGTACAGAGACCTAGTCAGGAGAGGACCTCTCTTAGAAGAAGAAATTGGGCCTTGGATGTGCACCTTTCTTAAGTGGAGTAGGTGGGGAAAGTAAGTGTACTCAGCAGCTAAGTTCAGGAACTAGAGGAAGAAGACAGGATATATGTTCTGAGCACAGCCCCCGATCTCGCACTTGCGCGGTGCCCATGAATGGAGCCGACCAAAATCTTGCGAGACTTCGCTGAGCGGCAGGCAGATGATCGGGCCCTGAAGACTCTAGATTTCATCGCAGCAGGCAGTAGGGACATCCAAAAGGTAAGTAGGGGCCAATAGGGGGTGGGGGCTCAGCCCCTTTTTGTTTTTGGTCCGATGTTCTTCCTTAAGCCCTCAATGAACCCAACAACTGTCAGTACCTGTGTCTGCTGTCTGTGGTCCAGAAGGGGGCCTAGGGGTGTAGTATAGAACACCTTAGAGTCATGCGGTGTTACTATAAGCTTCCATTGGGGAAAAGAGAGCACCCTATGGGGTATGAAAATTGCTTTGGCAAATTCATTAGCATAGCTCAACCTGGTGGAGCACAACGCTGTTGCAGCTACCTTTTGTGGCATGGGCCCTGTTTGCATTGCTTTGTGACAACGAGCAGCCAGACAATGACAATGCAACTACTGAGAGCAACAGCAGGGAAGAGGAGGTGCGCAAGGAAAGCACGGGAGCCTTAAGTTCAGGGAGCTCAGGACACATCTCAGTCGGAGGAGGAGGATCGGGCTGTCACAGTTCAGTATGTGAGTGACGTGTGTGACTGGCCACAAAGAGATAAGTAAAGCACCCAGAGATTCATGAATAGTGATGGTTTTTACCGAATATTGCGAATTAAGGTTCCCAAACTCGAATGCGGACTTCAGCCAGAAGTCTGTGTTTGAGTTCGGTGTCCGGCGTGAACACAGAAAAGCTGTTGGTGGACTGGTGAGCAGGCCATCAACCGGCTGCACCTAAAAGATGCAGCAGCCGAAGCTACTGTAAAACTTACCTGAGCCTCGCGTTCCTCTTCAGTGGCGACACTGCCAGTTGGCATTAGGAGTGTCCTCACTTATGGAGAGCAGCGGCCATTTTTCTGTGGCCCCGGCCAGGGACCATTTTAGAGGTATGCCGCCGCTGACAGGAAGGGGATCAGGTAAGTTTTTACAGCAGCCCTTCCTGCTGCACACTCTTTATTTATTCTGCATTATTGATGCCTCAGAGTCACACATATGATAGAGAAGTGCTTGTTATTGGGTTAGCATTTTTAATATAAAATATTTTACAGTATATTTAAAGCTTAGAATGCACAGAATTTTACAATTTAAATAAAATAATAAAATACAAAGCAACAAAAAAGTGGTTGGTGCAGGGATCCCCAACCTATATCTCAGGAGCCACACGAGGGCCCACATGTATGGCTCGCGGACTAACTTGGGTTAAAGAAGCCTCAGACAGGCAGGTGGACAAGTGTTTTCACACACAGTAGAGAAACTGCAGAAACAGGTAAGAGGTAAAAACAGCAGAGGTCAGGCTTTGCTCCTAAATAGGCCAATCTAAATAGATTGAATATGTGACCTATCAATCACATAGCTCAGCTCCATCAGGGCACATTGATGCTTGGTAAGTCTTTGCTTCAGGGCTGCAAGCCATGTAAATAAATACATATGAAAAAAATAAAAAATGCACACATTATGCATGCTAAAGGGTCGAGGATGCAAGGTGTAGATTTTTCTACATAATGGATGTGGGGCCACCTTGTGACGGGCTCGGCAGACTTCCAGATTGCTGTAGCTTCCCCCACCCCTGGCACATTGACCCCCGCAAACCTTACTTTAGCCTTGTTTAGCCAACGAAATACGCCCCTGCTATTGGTCTATACACAGGGGTGATAAATACGGCGATTATAAACATACATTGTCACAACTAGTGATGGGCTAGATTTGACCTGGATCTTTTTCATACGGTCTGGTTTGCCCCATCACTACCCTGTGAATGTTATGGGGTCCCTTGGACCCTTTACCAGTTCACGAGCATTTAAAAAAAAAAAGAAAAAAGAAAATACATTTTGAAAATAATAAAAAATACCAACTTACCATTGCCGCTTTTTCCCTTATCGGTCTCCCTGCTGGGTGGCATCCTCTCTGCGGGTCCACTGGCTCAGAGGCTCCGCCCTGGTCTAGGGCTTTGAGGCTGGCTTTTATACCACAGGAAGATGGGAGGGGCCTCTGTGGAATCCCCCTCCCCCATGTGTCTGGCATCAGTGGAGGGGAAGGACATGAAGGGAGATTCCCCTGGAAATCCCCCTTCATGTCCCACCCCTCTAGGGACATCATTAGTTACATGGGGGATTGATGAGGCTCCCCGGCATCAGGGAGATCACAGCACACTGGACCAAGAAGCAGCCCCTGACCTGGCGGACCCGCAGAGAGGATGCCGCCTGGTGAGAATAAAAGGAAGTAAGCAACGGCAATGGTGAGTTCTTGTCCCCACTCTGGCTCATTACCACTAACGACCATCTTTCAGTACTGGATGTGGCTCTCTATGTAAGAAAGGTTGTGGGCTTCCGGTTCAGTGAATAGTCTTCTCCTGGCGATACAGCTGGACGGGAAGAATACCTCGCTGCATGTGGGACTGTAGGAAATGGGGGTCTCTGCACTCCATTCCCCATCTACTTCCTCTCCGGAGCTTCATGTCTCACAGTTCCCCACTTGCTAAATGTGGGACGAACCTACGTCCCAACCAATCAAAAAGCTCCTGAGTCTTTGGCCAGTGGAGCATCCACATCAGTATTCAGAGTTAAGAGTCTTATAGTATAATACATGTTGGCACACTGATGCCATCACTGTTGGTTCCGGTCTGTTCTTGCTACACTACGGGTGAATAACTGAAACCTCTAAGGCATGTTGATGGCCTGGTCCTGATCAAGCTTGGGAATCTTCTTGAATTCGGCCTGCTTCTTTCGGAAAAGCTGAGCCAGGATGTGGTCCGCTGTAGCGTGGAAATAGTCGTCCATGTCGAGGGTTTCCAGCTGCCAACAACACATGAATATATTTTGTAACTTACAAAATAAGAACAAATAAGATAAAAATTCAGGACCCTGTATAGCCCGTTGGGGGCTTATTTGTAGGGGGCCTTTTAAAGTGGACTAAAACTCATACTATAGCCATGATATGGTATGCCCTGCAGTTTGAAACCCACCGCAGCCCAGTGTATCCTGGCCTCCTAACAGATTCCCACTTTAGAGTTCTGCTGCAACATCCCCGCTCCCATTGCCTTGCACACCCCTGCCAACAGAATATCAGGTCTGAGGGAAACGCAAAGCGCACAGAGCCAGGATGCTGCTGCAGTAAGTATACAGGGGGTTGGAGGATTTCTCACCAAATCAGGATGCCCCTTAGGAAAGTGTTTAATTGAGGCCAAGTCATTTTTTGGTTCTCTTTAAAGAGGAACTAAAGTCAAGTCTCTCAATGCTTACCCCCTCCTCATTCATTGTATGTCTGCCAATCACAAATGTACAAAGCTGGTAGAAACATACCCTAGCAGACTTGCACCTGCGCAAACCGGACCAACAGCCATGCACAGCTAAAAAAAAAAAATCTCCCCAAATCTAATATGCCCCAACTGCATGCATGATACTGAATCATTGTCAGCACATTGTCAGGTGCTTCTGCTGTCCCATACAGGTATGTGCCATGTTGTGCCTCTTCCTTAGCAGCAGGCAGTGTCCCCTCATTATGGCTGAGCCCAATATGGGGGGATGAGGGGTCTTATGTCCTGCGCCACTAATAGTGGCCCTGACTTATCTGCAGAAAACAGGATGGCTGGGATAAAGGTGCCTCCAAAGGCCTTGACTCCCAGAGCGATCGCCCTGCTCGTCCTCCCCTAGAAACGGCCCTGAAAGTTATCATTTGTTTTTCTCACCTGGTCTCCGGTGCTGAAAGCCAGAATCATCAGCAGATCCTCATCACAGGTGCTTTTTATATAATGTTGTGTCCCGATGGGAAAGAAAAATACATCTCCAACAGCCACTGTGAAGTCTTCCACCGGTTTCTCGCCTACAACTCCAATCTGAGAAAGAAAATGCATCATTGGCTTTCATTAAACAAGTTCTCGCTGAGTCCACACAGAGTTATAGCAACTCTAGGCCAGTGGTTGCTCCTCTTAAGGCCCACCAGAGGAAATCAATATTGGGGCATAACCTTCAGCTATATAGAAATATTGCAAGACCCACAACTAACAATATAAATGTTTATTAATTATATAACAAAAGTTACTTAACAACGAAATAACAAAATCACTTCACTTAGAGAGGAACATCAGATTTCTCTCACAACATCCCACCCTATCCCCCACGCTGCCTTTTGGATGTCGGCATTATCTAAAAAGCTGACTTCCAGCTGTTATTCTAGTCCCTATCCCCCCCCATCAGCCATCAATGACGGATAGGATCAGCGTTAGCCGTACTCATCCCTCCAAGAGCTGAATGCCGAACTCTTGAGGGGAAGGGGGGGGGCCGGGCAAGCCAAGTTTGAGGAGTTTTTATTAACTCCCCGAACCTTTTAACATTCCTCTTTAAACATTAAATTGTGCCTTTATTTCTCAGTGAACCAATTGTTCTCAATGACGGGCCTCTCAGCGACCTCATCTTTCTCAATGATGGATGGGCCCCTCTTATCCATCTTATCTTTCTCAGGGATGGGCCTCTTTAAATGATTCATGTTCCTCAGTAATAGGCCTCAGTAACCAAATCTTTCTCAGTGACCCCACCATTGTAAGTGATGGGCCTCTCTCTCGGGGATGCCCGTCTTTCCCAGTAATGGATTGGCCCTCTTAGCCATCTTATCTTTCTCAGCGATGGGCCTCTTTGAATGATTTCTATTTTCACTATATCCAGTCCAGGTCGTACCAGAAGTGATGACAGTTGGGTAGTCCACCACCAGATGACGCAGTTACTGCAAGATCCAGAGCTCTAACTCCTCCCGGCCCCCTATAAAATGAGCTGTCTCCATAGAATTCCCAGATTTCGTCTTGCAGTACTGCTGCAAGGATCGTCTGGAACTCTCTCTAGATAAGGCAGCTTAGCGGGGCATTTTAAGCCTGTCGGCCACTGCACCCCTATTACCACTGTTCCCGTGGACCTATTTATGCCTCCCAGCCTCGGCTGACGGGACAGATGAAGGTAGGGAGAACACCGGGGTTCAGGCGTTCACAGAGCTAGGCTCTGGGCCGCAGACCCTCCCTTAAAGGGTAGTCGGCCATAGGCGATGGTGAGCCTATGGGGGGGGAGGAACCACCTAAAATACCCGGGTTTATGCCCAATCTGTGCCCACAAACTTTATTCATATGCTGTGCTTCATATTTTACGTAATTTTTTACCTCTGGCACTTTTACTTGCTGGCAGCTGTGTTTGAAATCTCTGTCCCATGTTACTCACCTTACCTCGTTCCCTCGCCTCTTCTCATTCCCCTCCATCTTGAGAGCTGTGGGGGGGCGGGAATGAGCGGCGTTTGTCGGGGCTTCTTCTAGGCCGAGGCGTGTGGTGCGGGCGTGCCGCGCTCCGTGTCCGGGGGGGGGGCTCCTCCGTGGGCCGCCCTCCCTTCTTGTGCTCTCGGCGCCATTTTAGGTGCTGTGGGGGCCCCTGTTCGCGCCGGCAATGGGGGGGCGGGGCTGCGCGGTTCTGCGTTTTGCGTCATTGCTGCGCAGCCCCTCGAGGTTCCGTGTGCTGCGCTCAGCCGGCATTTTCTGTGCTACTCATTTTTTGTCTATTGCGGACCCTGTTGAGGTTCCCCACGGGCAGGCGGACTTCAGGTCACCATTCGCTGCCTGTGTTTTCTGTTGCCTGCCTTCCGGACCACCGCTACCCCGCCGGTCAGGTTCCGTGAGTCCCTCTTTTTTCTATGTTGGTTTTTTTATGTGCATGTGCTGTGGGATGCTCATGAATCCTTTGCTTGTGTCTTCTAGGTGGGCCCCCCATTGCCAGGTGAGGTTGTGGTTCCTCCCGGTCTCCTACACCCCCCCTCTCTCTGCACCCTCTACACTTAAAGAGGGATTACTAAAAAGAGGGACTAAATTGGGGGTCACTTTGGTTTGGGCCGTTAGTGCCTTGTAACCTGTATTTTTATAATCATAATCACAATAATGGAGGCATCTGGGGATAATGAGCTAGGGGCCCCTTCTGGGCGGGTTAAGCTCTGTCCCATGTGCGGTACCAGCCCTCTGGGCGGACTCAGCATGGTTTGTGTCACTTGCGCTGGAAGCATACTTTTGGAACATGTTAGGGGGGGGGCGTCTCTGCCCATAGCCCTCTTTTACCTGCGGCCTCGCCAACACCTCCACTGCTGCATTCAGCCCTCAGCGAGGGGGAAACTAGCAAGGGGTCCCAAGCCGATTTGACACACCGGGTGGCCAGCCTGGAGAGACAGTTATCTCCCACGGCTACTGGGAAGGCCATGAGTAAGAAGTGGCACAACGAGCCGGGTTACTTGGATTTTGCTGATGATGATGACTATCTTTTTGGAGGTCGGAACTCCATGGAGCAGAGTGAGTTGTTTAATGACTCAGTTTCCTCCGGGGATCGGTCGGTTGGCTATGACAGCGAGTCTGGTTCCTCCTCAGATGAGGATATGTGGCTCCCTGACGACACAGAGAAGTTGCTGTCTTCCGTGTTCGAGACCTTGCATATCGTTCCTCCTAAGGCAGCTAAGAGGAAGCAGGGTGATTTATTCTGGCCTGAGAGACAGAGGCTTGTCTTCCCTGAGCAGGCCTACTTTTCCAATATGGTTTAAGGAATGGGAAAGACCTAATAAATTACCATCGGTGCCTAAAGGCCTGGACAGGCGGTATCCCTTCCCCGAGGAGCTGGTACGCCTCTGGTCCCGTCCCCCCGATGTGGATGCCCATGTGTCGGGATTATCCAACACTACGGTTATGCGGTCACCTCATACGGCTTCCTTGCGTGAACCTGCTGACAGGCGCATAGATCAGCTGGCTTGTCATGCTTTCACCTTTGTGGGTGCTGGGCTTCGCCCTGTCTGTGCCGCGCCCATTGTCTCCTTGGCCATCAAGAGGAGGGTGAGACGCCTTGTTGATATTGCCAAGTCTCACAAGCGGGCGGAGGAGTATAAGACCTCAAAGCCTGTGTGGATTTTATTGCTTTTGTTGTCTCGGATATGGACGATAGCGTCCGGCTTGGAGCCAGGGCTTCGGCCCTGCTTGTTGCACTCCGTCACTTGATCTGGCTGCAGCAGTGGTCGGCTGACGCTGCGGCCAAGAAGTCGCTCACTAGTATCCCCTTCCTGGGGCTCAGGTTATTCGGGAAGTGCCTGAACCTTCTGGCCAAGGATGGACACTCCCTCAGCAACGGAAGGCCTGCGCGGCCCTTTCGAGGTTCATCTGCCTATCGCTCCTTTCGAGGAGGAAGAGGCTCTTCATTTTCAGGTGGCCACAGAGATTCCTGAGAACGAGGTAGGTCTCGCGGCCGACCCAACCCCTCCTGGGGAGCTAAATCCAACCCCCCTGCCAAGCCTTCTCAGGCATGAGGGGGCGCCCTAACCCATCCGGGTGGGGGGACGGCTTCTGCTATTTGCTCACATATGGAGACAGCACGTCTCGGATCGGTGGATTCAGGAGGTGGCTTCCTCCGGGTACAAAATAGAGCTGGCAGTTTGGCGAAGGCCGTTCAGAGCCTTCTGCTATCAGGTGTGATTTGTCCAGTGCCTCACCAGGAACGGGGTCCAGGGTTCTACTCCAATCTGTTCACAGTGCCCAAGAAGGACGGAACGCTGCGACCTATCCTGCATCTGAAGGGTCTCAACAGGTTTGTCAGAGTCAGACATTTCCGCATGGAGATCCTGCGGTCCGCGGTGAGCTCGCTTCGGCCCAGCGACTTCATGATCACGGTGGACATCAAGGATGCTTATCTGCACATCCCGATTTTTCAGGGACATCAGAAGTTCCTGAGGTTTGTGTTGGAGGATCAGCATTACCAGTTTGTGGCACTGCCGTTCGGGATAGCCTCAGCTCCCCGTGTGTTCACCAAGGTGCTGGCAGGCGTCATGGCCATCCTGAGGAGCCGGGGCATCCGTGTTCTTCCTTATCTGGATGATTTTCTGATTGCGGCTCAGTCCCTTCAGCAGGCCGAGAGCGACACCCGGATGGTGTTATCCACTCTCGAGGATTTCGGGTGTGTAATCAATTACCCCAAGTCTTCTATCACTCCCTCAATGGTGAGGTCTTTCCTGGGCATGACATTGGACACCTCTCAGGTCAAGGTATTTCTGCCCCAGCAGAAGGTGGAGGGCCTCCAGACGCAGGTGCAGGCCCTACTGGCTTGTCAGCGGCCATCTATCAGTCTGGGGATGAAACTGGTGGGCCTCATGGCGTCCTGCTTCAAGGCGGTGCCCTTCGCTGGATTTCTCACTGTTCCCCATGGTCAGACAGTCCCTCTTGTGGTGGTTGGACTCCAGAAATCTGTTGGTGGGCAAGTCCTTTCTGAATCCCCGGTGGGAGATAGTTACCACGGACGGCAGTCTGACCGGCTGGGGAGGTTTTTGGCAAACTCTGAAGTTCCAGGGTCAGTGGGGGCCAGAGGAGGCCCACTCACCCATCAATCTCCTGGAACTGAGAGCGATTTGGTTGGTGCTTCTTCAATTGATCCCCATCTAAGGGGTCGTGCGGTCCAGGTCCGTTCAGACAATCAGACGTCTGTCGCCTACATCGATCACCAAATGTGGGACTCGGAGCAAGCGAGTCCTTCAGGAGGTGACCCAGATTCTGATTAGGGCGGAGGAGAATGTTCCCTGCATCTCGGCGGGGTAGAAAACCAGGAGGCAGACTCCCTGAGCAGGGGGACCTCTCGTCTGGGGGAATGGTCTCTCAGCAACAAGATCTTTCACGCTCTGTGTCTCCGCTGGGATCAGCCGGACGTGGACCTGTTTGCGTCCAGACACAATCACAAGCTTCCAAGGTTCGTCTCCCTGTCAAGAGATCCTCTGGCCTTCGCCACAGATGCTCTGGCAATTCTGTGGATAGAGTTCAGGCTCCTTTATGTATTTCCTCTGTTTCCACTCCTGGGCCGAGTGCTGCGCAGACATAGTTCAGATGTCATTCAATCTCTACATCATGCCCGACAACCCAGGGCTTCTCATTCAGGGGTCGCTGCGGCACCCCAATTTACAGATGCTGGCTTTGACGGCCTGGCTATTGAAACCTCAATCCTAACGGAAAAGGGGCTTTCGGCTACAGTTGTTCAGACCATGATTCAGGCGCGGAAGAAGTCTTCTTTCATGATTTACTACAGAGTTTGGCATGCCTACATTTCTTGGTGTGAATCCAAGAGTTTCCCTTGTCGCACTTTTTCTATTTCTAGGATTTTGGAATTTTTACAACACGGCTTAGACTTGGGTCTAGATCTGGGCACTCTCAAGGGTCAGGTCTCGGCCTTGGCCATTTTTTTCCAAAGATCCTTTGCCAATCATAGACTGATCAGGACTTTTTTCCAAGGAGTTACCCATGTACATCCACCGTGTAAGTCTGTATTACCGGTGTGGGATTTGAATTTGGTGCTTTCTGCTCTACAGGGTCCACCCTTTGAGCCTTTGTGTGATGCTGCATTGTCTATCTTGACCCTAAAGGTGGTCTCTTTGGTAGCTATCACCTTGGTGCGTCGTGTGTCAGAACTGGCCGCTCTTTGTATGAAGCTTCCTTATTTTGAGCGGCATAAGGATAAGGTGGTTTTTCGCTTTAAACCTGATTTTTTGCCTAAGGTCGTTTCTCCCTTTTATCTCAATGAGGATGTTGCTTTGCCTTCCCTGTGCCCAGAACCGGCTAATTCTAAGGAAAGGACCCTCCATGCTTTGGTTGTGGTCAGAGCCATTAAGTACTACCTGGTTTCGACTGAATCCTTCAGGAAGTCGGATGCTCTTTTTGTTCTCACTGCAGGTTCTAGAAAGGGTTTGCCTCCGGCCAAGTCCACTCTAAGTAAGTGGATCAGACAGGCGGTGGTGCAGGCATACTCTGCCAAGGGGAAGGATCCTCCTTTTCGTGTTACAGCTCATCCTACTAGAGCTGTTGGTGCTTCCTGGGCTTTTCAGCACCAGGCCTCGGTTGAACAAGTTTGTAAGGCCACTACTTGGTCTTCTGTTCATACCTTTACAAAGTATTACAAGGTTTTACAATGCCTCAGCCGACGCTGCTTTTGGCCGAAAGGTGCTTCAGGCGGCAGTGAAATGAACTACATGCTGTTCCGCACTGGGGATCCCGTCCTAATGGACACTGCTTTTGGATGTCCCAACTGTCATCACTTCTGGGACGACCTGGACTGGATATAGTGAAAAATACAATTCTTTGAAACTCACCTGTAGAATTGTTTTTTAATATATCCAGTCCAGCTCGCCCACCCCGCCCTTTGTTTCATTATCTCTTGCTTGCCTGTTATGGTAATTACCTTTTATATTGGACCGTTGTTCTTAGTTTTTGTTGGAGAGAGTATATGCTGAAGCTATGTGAGTTAACATGGTTTCTTGGCCTCCCGGCCTGTCTCCTTTTACTGCTTTTTGTCACTCTGGGAATTCTATAGAGACAGCTCATTTTATAGGGGGCCGGGAGGAGTTACAGCTCTGGATCTTGCAGTAACTGCGCCCCCTGGTGGCGGACTACCCAACTGTCATCACTTCTGATATGAACCTGGACTGGATATATTCAAAAACAATTCTACAGGTGAGTTTCACAGAATTGTATTTTTTCAGTGATGGACCTCTTTAAATGATTCATGTTTCTCAATGATGGGCCTCAGCAACCACATGTTTCTCAGTGACCCCACCATTGTGATGGGCCTTTCTCTCGGGGTTCCCCCGTCTTTCCCAGTGATGGATATCTCTATCAGTAATCTTGTATTTCTCCATGATGGGCCCAGTTAGCCCATTTTCCTCAGTGATGTTACCTTTTCTTGGTGACCACAACTTTTTAAAAAACGGGACTCTTAGTGATGTTGTGTTTCTCAGTGATGGGTCTGTCCTTAAGTAACCTCGTTTTTTCTCAGTCATTGTTCTGTCTCTCTCCCACCCTATTTTTCTCAGCAATAACCAGTGGCGCAACTAAATGTGATGGGGCGAACAATAAATGGGGCTCTTTCACGGCTAATATAGTAAACTTTTTTCTGTATTTTAACTCAGTTGGATGCAGCTAGACAGCTAAAGACTGAAACAGCAAAAACAAGTGGTGCTTCCTTTCTCTATTTGATGCCAAGGGAGCACAAATTTGAGAAATAAAGAGGAAGATCAACAATGATGGGGCCCCCCTGACCTCCTGGGTCCTGGTGTGGTCGCACCCCCTGAAGTTATGCCCCTGGTAATAGCCCTCTTTTACAGTCACCCCATCTTTTTCATTAATGAGTCTGTCCCTCACTGACACCATCTTTCTCAGGACTGTGTCTCGGTCTCCCAGTGACCTTATATTCAGAGATATTCATTTATCGCTGAAGCCTTGTTTCTCAGTATTGACCTTCTCTCACAGTGACTTCATTTGTTTTAATCATGGACCTTTCTCATAGTTCTCTTTGGTGGACTTGTCTTTCAGTGGCCTCCTGATTCTTATTGATGGACCTCTTATTGATGGACTATTGATGGAGTCCATGCCCCCTGTTGTTCTCCTTTGCCCCTCTCTGGGGTTTAACATGCAGATCTGCATCAATAAATGATTAATTTGCATATTTAAAGTGTTTATATTGTTTTAACTATTATAACCTATCACCCATACATCCGTCAATGAGGGGGTGTGGCCTAATTTAACAAATGTTCTTCTTTCCCACCCTGAAGTTGGTAGGTATGGACTTCTCTTACAGAGATCTTTGTCACTGATGGTCTTGTTTCTTAATGTTTCACTAATGGCCCCCTATCGGTGGATTTGTTTATTTTTGTGACCATCTCCTTTCTCAGTGACATCCTTTTCCTATTGATGTACTATTATCTTTCCATTATGGTCCCTTTCTTTAGTAAGCTTATCTTTCTCAGTAATGGACCTTTCCCTCTGTGATGCAAGCAGAACATCTAAGGGGTTAATTCATCAAGGGATAGCGGCTGGTAGTGCCATGTAGCGACAGGTAGCGAACGGTGAACATCGGGCGCTGTACCCAAAACCACATTTATGAAAGCGATTCCAGTAAGCGACTCGTAGCGTAACAGCGCCATGTAGCGTCCGATTCATCATCACAGACGGTTCAGCGTATACTGCCGGCGCTTTTTTTTTTTTGATTATGAAATCATTGACCTCTCCTGGCCTATTAAAAGTCATTTTTGAAAACTTTTCAGATTTTTTATATTTTTATGCAGAATTGTCATTACAGGTCTGGCATTAAAGTGTTAATGTCACAATGTTACAACATCATTCCATGTGTTTTCGCTTTGTTACTGGTGGATATGTGTTCAAAAACAGACTTTAATCACACAGCGTCTGATGCTCTATGCTATAGCGATCAGATCCACAGCGCCAACGCTGTGTGTGTCTGTTTTTTGTTGAATATGGTGTGAGTCACAGAGTGGATCGCACTGAGCAGTCGCTGCTGTTCGCTCCCTGCAACGCTGTACTGGTGTTAGAACGCCCAACATACATGTCATTCATCAATGGCGACCAGGTTACTACAGCGACTGAAGCGCTCTTTAACAGCGCCCGATACCCGCACATGAGCGTCTACTAGCAGTCGCTCTAAGCACCTCTATACAGACGCTCATCTGCCAATACCTAGCGCTAGTAATGAATCAGCCTGCCCGCCATTGGGGGCACCTTGATCCTAGTAATCCTGTTTTCTGTAGATAAGTCAGTGCAGGTCATAAAACAGGCTCTTCATGCCCCATAATGGGCTCAGTCATTGGTAAGGGGCACATCCTGCTTCTAAGGAAGTGGTATAGCAAAATGTAGGGGTAATGGGCAGCAGAAGCACCACAGAACAGGTGAGGAGGAGGCAGAATTGTTTTCTTCCAGCACTGAGCGCTATTTTGCCTAGAAACTGCCCTGCTATTGATGATAGCCTAGTATAAGTGAAGCCTGTCTAACAGTAGTTTATTCTAAGTATACAGCACGTCCTGTTCCAGAAGATATTCCTTACACTTGGGATATACTCCAGTAGTGGCTCCTCCCGGCCCCATAAATACCCAGGACCTCCCACAAAATCTCCAGTTCTTCTCTGCAGTCCTGGCTGCGATGACTAGAAGATGGCTCTCTCTACTCGCAGGTGAGCGGGGCTATTAGCCTGCGGCCCTGTAGGACTATTCCCACCCGTTTCCTTCTAGTGCCTCCCAGCTCAGGATGCACTGGTTCGTGTGAGGTAGGCAGTCAGGTGCCAGGTGCTAAGGAGCGCTGCTCCAACCGCAGTCCCCCACCAAAGGGTAGGCGGTACAGGCCCATGGGTGAAGAAGGTAGGCAGTCAGGTGCCAGGTGCTAAGGAGCGCTGCTCCAAACGCAGTCCCCCACCAAAGGGTAGGCGGTAGAGGCCCATGGTGTGCCTTATGGGATGCCCCTCCCGCACTTTATGCCCCTCGCCCCCCTGTCCCCTCAGTTGGCTCCCTTTAGGCTGGCCGTTGCTTCTCCCTCGCTCTCCCTTGTAGTTCTCGGGGGGGGGGGGGGTGCATGTCCTTGTATTTATTGTGTGTGTTGTGTCTTATCCCTGTGAATTGATTGCACTGGTTTCTTTTTCCGCCGCCACACGTTTGTACTGCGCTCCGCGGTCGGCGGCGCCGTCGCCTCAGGCGCTGTTGCACCATCATTGGCTGGTCTGGTCAGGTGGGCGCGTTTTCGCTGAACGTATCGCGGTCCGTAAGTGCCCCTGCGGGCTGATTTATTATATATATATTGTCTATATTGCATATCGCTTATGGGATCTTTTGCTTATGTCTTGCAGGCGGGTCAAACTTTGTGGTTTCTCCCGGTCCTATCCCCTCTATTTAGTGTTAACTCTTATTGGAGGGCTATTGTATGCCACTACTCCCACTTTCCTAGCGGGTTATTGGGGCATCCCGGGTTGCTTTTATTAGCGTCAATCCCTATTGGCTTGTTGTGCCGTGATAACCACCATATGGAGGCTTCTCAGGATAATGTGCTCGGGGTTCCTTCGGGACAAGCCCGGCTGTGTGTGGCGTGTGGGGTATCCCCTATAAGTGATGATGTCAGGGTATGTGTACCCTGCGCCCAGCATGTTCTTGCCCTGCAGCCTGGTTTACCTGCGGCTGGGCCTAGTACTGCGCCCCCTCTGGCTTTGCCTACCCCCCCACGCTTATACCTGACTCCCAGTGAGGTGCATACCAGTGGGGAGTCTCAACCTGATTTGGCTACCCGGGTAGCCAGCATTGAAAGGCATATTGCTGGTTCTGGTCCGCGTAAGGCTCCTGCTAAGCGGTGGCATCTGGCACCCGGTGTTACTCTCTTACCTATGGAAGCTGAGGAGTTTTTTGATGTTACTGGTTATACCCCCCTGGAAGAAGGGGAATTATTCTCTGATTCAGAATCATCTGAGGACCAGCCTAGGGGTTATACAGAGTCTGGGTCTGACCCATGGGCTTCATATGATACTGACAGGCTTTTAACTCACATTTTTGAAGTGCTCTGTATCTCTCCTCCTGCCGTGGCCCCGCGGCAGCAGGGGGAGCAAGCCACGTTTGGAGTTTCCTGAACAAACTCACTTTAATAATCTGATTCTCAAAGAGTGGGAAAGGCCTAGCCGGCTTCCCAGGGTTACAAAAGAGTTGGGATAAGAGGTATCCCTTTCCTGCTGAAATGGTTAAACGTTGGCCATGTCCTCCAGAGGTGGATGCACCAGTTCTGGGGTTGTCTAACACATCTGTCATGCATTCCCCTGACTCTACTACCTTGAGGGATGGGGAAGACAGGCGCATGGATCAGCTGGCTTGCCATGCCTTTGCCTGTGTTGGGACCACGCTCCGTCCGGTCTGTGCCTCTGCTATTACGGCTGTTGCTGTTAAAAGCCTGCTCAGGGGTCTCTTAGATGGGGCCCCTGATAATGCTGGTAGTGAAGAGTATAGAGCTCTTCTGCTTTGTGAGGAATTTGTTGCAGCCCTGGATGATACCATTAGAATGTGTGGCAGGGCTTCTGCCTTGTTGGGGGCCATACGCCGCTCGGTCTGGCTGTGCCAGTGGGCAGCTGACAATGCTGCCAAAAAGGCCCTCACTGGCTTTCCCTTCAAGGGACTGCGCCTCTTTGGGGAAAGTTTGGACTTGTTTGCTAAAGGTGGCAAATTACCTCAGCGTAGAAGGCAGCCCCGGCCCTTTCGGGGTTCGGGTGCCTTTTCCCCTTCCTTCAGGGGCTCCAGAATTGGACGGAGAGCTTCCTTTGCTGGAGCCCGGGGAGATTTTTGGGGCAGGGGCCGAGGACATGGCCGCCCTGGCCCTCCCTGGGGTCCCAAGCCCCCTCAGGCATGAAGGGGCGCCCTCACCCATCCGGGTGGGGTGACGGCTTCGTCTCTTGGCTCAAGTCTGGAGGCGTCATGTCTCAGACCGGTGGATTCAGGAGGTAGTTTCCTCTGGTTACAAGATAGAGTTTGCAGCCTGGTTGCCCCCAAGATTCATCAAATCTCATGTAGCTCAAAACCCCTTGTCGGCTCAGTGTCTCTCCTGGCTGTCCAAGGCCTTCTAGACCTAGGTGTCATCTGCCGGGTTCCCTTGAAGGAAAGGGGCAAAGGCTATTATTCCAATCTTTTCATTGTGCCCAAAAAGGATGGGTCCATCAGACCTATCCTGGATTTAAAGCTTCTCAACAAGTTTGTCAGATTCAGACACTTTCGCATGGAGACTCTGCGCTCAGCTGTGACTTTCCTACGCCCAGGGGACTTCATGACCTCTGTAGACATCAAGGACGCTTACCTTCACGTCCCTATCTTTCCAGGTCATCAGAGGTTCCTCAGGTTCGCTCTGGAGGATCAGCACTACCAATTTGTGGCCTTGCCCTCCGGCCTCACCTCGGCCCCCAGGGTATTCACCAAGGTGCTGACAGGAGTGATGGCCCTGCTGAGATCTCAGGGCATTCGTATTCTTCCCTACCTGGACGACATGCTTATTGCTTCTCAGTCCTTCCATCAGGCAGAGCTGGACACTCAGAGGGTGGTGTCCACACTGGAATCATTCGGCTGGGTGATCAATCACCCCAAATCTTCCCTGTCTCCTTCCATGGTGAAGTCTTTTCTGGGCATGATTCTGGATTCAGCTCAGGTCAAGATCTTTCTTCCTCAGCAGAAGGTGGAGGTCCTTCAAGAGAAAGTTCAGCTCCTGCTGTCTTGTCCCCATCCATCCGCCAGGCAGGGATGCAGCTGGTGGGCCTGATGGTGTCCTGCTTCGAGGCGGTTCCATATGCTCAGTTCCACATGAGGCCTCTTCAGCTTCACCTCTTGTCAGTATGGGATCGGGACCCTGTGTCCCTGGATCAGGTGTTTGTCTTGTCCCCTCAGGTCAGGCGGTCTCTAGTGTGGTGGTTGGTCTCAGGGAACCTGCTGGGGGGCAGGTCCTTTCTGGCCCCCTGCTGGGAGACTGTCACAACGGATGCCAGTCTGACAGGTTGGGGGGGATTCTGGAAGTCCCTGAAATTCCAGGGTCAGTGGGGCCCTCAGGAGGCCCATGTCCCTATCAACATTCTGGAATTGAGGGCAATCAGGTTGGTTCTCGTCCACTTAACCCGTCACCTGAGGGGTCGGGCTGTTCAGGTCCGCTCAGACAACCAGACGGCGGTTGCCTACATCAATCATCAGGGAGGGACCCGGAGCAAGAGGGCCCTCAAGGAAGTGTCCCTGACACTGTCCTGGGTGCAGGAAAATGTTCCCTGCATCTCAGCTGTGTACATCCCGGGGGTGGAGAATCTGGAGGCAGACCTTCTGAGCAGGGGGACCTCTCGTCTGGGAGAGTGGTCCCTCAGCAGCAGGGTGTTTGCTCCCTGTGCCACCGCTGGGGTCAACCGGACGTGGATCTATTTGTGTCTACGCCACCCCAATTTACAAACGCTGGCTTTGACGGCCTGGCTGTTGAAACCTCCATCTTGATGGAAAAAGGGCTGCCTGCCTCGGTGGTGAATACCATGATCAGGGCTAGGAAGAGGTCCTCTTCTTCCATCTATTACAGGGTCTGGCGTACTTACATTGACTGGTGCACTAGCTTCCCTGTCGTGTGTTTTCTATTCCTAGGATTCTGGAATTTCTCCAACATGATTTGGATCTGGGTCTTCAGCTCAGTACTCTGAAAGGCCATGTGTCTGCTTAGGCTATTTTCTTCCAAAGATCCTTTGCTCAGCATCCCCTGGTCAAGACCTTTTTCCAGGGGGTTACTCACGTGTGTCCCCCACGTAAGCCTATGTTGAGCGGCATAAGGATAAGGTGGTTTTTCGCTTTAAACCTGATTTTTTGCCTAAGGTCGTTTCTCCCTTTTATCTCAATGAGGATGTTGCTTTGCCTTCCCTGTGCCCAGAACCGGCTAATTCTAAGGAAAGGACCCTCCATGCTTTGGTTGTGGTCAGAGCCATTAAGTACTACCTGGTTTCGACTGAATCCTTCAGGAAGTCGGATGCTCTTTTTGTTCTCACTGCAGGTTCTAGAAAGGGTTTGCCTCCGGCCAAGTCCACTCTAAGTAAGTGGATCAGACAGGCGGTGGTGCAGGCATACTCTGCCAAGGGGAAGGATCCTCCTTTTCGTGTTACAGCTCATCCTACTAGAGCTGTTGGTGCTTCCTGGGCTTTTCAGCACCAGGCCTCGGTTGAACAAGTTTGTAAGGCCACTACTTG
Source organism: Gastrophryne carolinensis (assembly GCA_027917425.1). Taxonomy (NCBI): domain Eukaryota; kingdom Metazoa; phylum Chordata; class Amphibia; order Anura; family Microhylidae; genus Gastrophryne; species Gastrophryne carolinensis. The sequence goes on along the minus strand of CM051234.1, from coordinate 628,901,470 downwards.
GTCTTCTGTTCATACCTTTACAAAGTATTACAAGGTTTTACAATGCCTCAGCCGACGCTGCTTTTGGCCGAAAGGTGCTTCAGGCGGCAGTGAAATGAACTACATGCTGTTCCGCACTGGGGATCCCGTCCTAATGGACACTGCTTTTGGATGTCCCAACTGTCATCACTTCTGGGACGACCTGGACTGGATATAGTGAAAAATACAATTCTTTGAAACTCACCTGTAGAATTGTTTTTTAATATATCCAGTCCAGCTCGCCCACCCCGCCCTTTGTTTCATTATCTCTTGCTTGCCTGTTATGGTAATTACCTTTTATATTGGACCGTTGTTCTTAGTTTTTGTTGGAGAGAGTATATGCTGAAGCTATGTGAGTTAACATGGTTTCTTGGCCTCCCGGCCTGTCTCCTTTTACTGCTTTTTGTCACTCTGGGAATTCTATAGAGACAGCTCATTTTATAGGGGGCCGGGAGGAGTTACAGCTCTGGATCTTGCAGTAACTGCGCCCCCTGGTGGCGGACTACCCAACTGTCATCACTTCTGATATGAACCTGGACTGGATATATTCAAAAACAATTCTACAGGTGAGTTTCACAGAATTGTATTTTTTCAGTGATGGACCTCTTTAAATGATTCATGTTTCTCAATGATGGGCCTCAGCAACCACATGTTTCTCAGTGACCCCACCATTGTGATGGGCCTTTCTCTCGGGGTTCCCCCGTCTTTCCCAGTGATGGATATCTCTATCAGTAATCTTGTATTTCTCCATGATGGGCCCAGTTAGCCCATTTTCCTCAGTGATGTTACCTTTTCTTGGTGACCACAACTTTTTAAAAAACGGGACTCTTAGTGATGTTGTGTTTCTCAGTGATGGGCCTGTCCTTAAGTAACCTCGTTTTTTCTCAGTCATTGTTCTGTCTCTCTCCCACCCTATTTTTCTCAGCAATAACCAGTGGCGCAACTAAATGTGATGGGGCGAACAATAAATGGGGCTCTTTCACGGCTAATATAGTAAACTTTTTTCTGTATTTTAACTCAGTTGGATGCAGCTAGACAGCTAAAGACTGAAACAGCAAAAACAAGTGGTGCTTCCTTTCTCTATTTGATGCCAAGGGAGCACAAATTTGAGAAATAAAGAGGAAGATCAACAATGATGGGGCCCCCCTGACCTCCTGGGTCCTGGTGTGGTCGCACCCCCTGAAGTTATGCCCCTGGTAATAGCCCTCTTTTACAGTCACCCCATCTTTCTCATTAATGGGTCTGTCCCTCATTGACACCATCTTTCTCAGGACTGTGTCTCTGTCTCCCAGTGACCTTATATTCAGAGATATTCATTTATCGCTGAAGCCTTGTTTCTCAGTATTGACCTTCTCTCACAGTGACCTCATTTGTTTTAATCATGGACCTTTCTCATAGTTCTCTTTGGTGGACTTGTCTTTCAGTGGCCTCCTGATTCTTATTGATGGACCTCTCTCTCAGCCATGTGATCTTTCCAAGTAATGGACTTGCCATACCTCCCAAGTGTCCCCGATTCGGAGAGACTGTCCCTCTTTGGAGTCCATGCCCCCTGTTGTTCTCCTTTGCCCCTCACTGGGGTTTAACATGCAGATCTGCATCAATAAATGATTAATTTGCATATTTAAAGTGTTTATATTGTTTTAACTATTATAACCTATCACCCCTTACATCCGTCAATGAGGGGGTGTGGCCTAATTTAACAAATGTTCTTCCTTCCCACCCTGAAGTTGGTAGGTATGGACTTCTCTTACAGAGATCTTTGTCACTGATGAGGCTCGATTCAGAGAGACACAAAAAAACTTTCAAAACGGTGCCGATGTCGTATTTTTTTCAAATGTTCCCGCTCTCGTATGAGCGTTCGAGCGATTCTATGCATGCATTGAAAACCTTGTGTAAAGTTTCCGTCCGTTCGTACGGCAGATTACGAATTACGCGGATGTCATTTTCCATCCAGACTTTTCCGTTTCATTTCCACATGTTACAACGTAGGCTTTCGTTTTTGCCCTTTTCCCATCGTATCCTCCAACGAATCCTTTACGTTTCCCGATAGATTCTGTTTCCATTTTACCAAAAATAATCGTCCAGACGGAATCCTTACGATCTTGCGCCTGCGCACTACAAACTTAACTCATTAAAGTGCTCGCCTACCTATTTGCCACCCTCACTTCTACTAAAATGTTTAGCTAAACCACTTATCACTATCCTCCATCTTCCCTTTTGGACCCTTAAAGCTCACCCAAATCACTTATCACTATCCTCCATCTTCCCTCTTGGACCCTTAAAGCTCACCCAAATCACTTATCACTATCCTCCATCTTCCCTTTTGGACCCTTAAAGCACACCCAAATCACTTCTCGGTCATGTGAATATTTATCTTTAAATATTTCTGTGCCCATTAGTTTTGTGTTAATATAGTTTGTTAATGAAATGACAATGTAACATTTTTTAAATAATTACCAGCATCAAATATGCATTTTTTAAAAATGTGTTAAATTTCAACTTTAAACAACTATAATAAATTAAATACATAGCAATGGCAGGCCACTGAACATTATTCTTCATCTGTGGTCCCCAACGAGTTGCGTAGCTCCTGCATCTCGCCCACCAACTGAACGACCCTGACACTCAGTTGTGCCACTCTGGCATGTGTGGTCCCTGTAAATTAAAATTTGGGTATAACCTTGTTGGGGTCATACTGCAGTGCCCCCCCCCCCCATATGGTCCAAACACCTAAATCTGGACTTCATAGGCCAGAGGGCCCTCGCCACCACGGGCCAGGTTTTGAATAGTGCCCGATTAGAGAACCCCTGGCCCGCATTCTGCAGGCAAAGAACGGGCATCAGGAGCAAGGGCGAGTGGCACATCTTGCGGTTCCTGCATTGAAATATAAAATAATTACACAAAGCAAAGGTAACCAACTAAAACACTAACTCCTACAACACATTAAGATTCAAGTTCAACAATCCAAATATAATTCACAAAGGACATAAGTCTAAAAAAATATAGCAATTATATGGATGTGTGGAAAAATAAATGTTTACATGCTAAGGACTAATTTAGGTATAAGGCATACATGAAATGTATTGATTCAGGTATGCATTTCTATACAATTTATGGCCTCGGCCATGCTGATACATGCAATGCCTTGGTGCTAAAGGCGCGCAGACTCCTCCACATAGCCGCAAAACATGTTCAACAATAGCAATCCGAGTCCTCAGAGGTGTCGGAAGTGGTTTTACAAATAAACGGATTTATAGGGTGGTGAGCCGTCGGAAAACAGCTCTCTGAATCAGACGGAAACCATCCCAGCAACGGAAGTTTTCTGAAGGAACGGAAATTTTTCAATTTTGTTTGGAAATGTTCCGAATTGCTTCCGTTTATCGAAAGCGCATATACACATTCTCCCGAACGTTCGTGCGAGTGAAAAATATACGAAAAAAAGCCAAAAAATGACAAACACCCACCAAAACTTTCACAGACAGCTACGGAAGTCCAGACGAATGTGTCTCTGAATCGAGCCTATGGTCTTGTTTCTTAATGTTTCACTAATGGCCCCCTATCGGTGGATTTGTTTATTTTTGTGACCATCTCCTTTCTCAGTGACATCATTTTCCTATTGATGTACTATTATCTTTCCATTATGGTCCCTTTCTTTAGTAAGCTTATCTTTCTCAGTAATGGACCTTTCCCTCTGTGATGCAAGCAGAACATCTAAGGGGTTAATTCATCAAGGGATAGCGGCTGGTAGTGCCATGTAGCGACAGGTAGCGAACGGTGAACATCGGGCGCTGTACCCAAAACCACATTTATGAAAGCGATTCCAGTAAGCGACTCGTAGCGTAACAGCGCCATTTAGCGTCCGATTCATCATCACAGACGGTTCAGCGTATACTGCCGGCGCTTTTTTTTTTTGGTTATGAAATCATTGACCTCTCCTGGCCTATTAAAAGTCATTTTTGAAAACTTTTCAGATTTTTTATATTTTTATGCAGAATTGTCATTACAGGTCTGGCATTAAAGTGTTAATGTCACAATGTTACAACGTCATTCCATGTGTTTTCGCTTTGTTACTGGTGGATATGTGTTCAAAAACAGACTTTAATCACACAGCGTCTGATGCTCTATGCTATAGCGATCAGATCCACAGCGCCAACGCTGTGTGTGTCTGTTTTTTGTTGAATATGGTGTGAGTCACAGAGTGGATCGCACTGAGCAGTCGCTGCTGTTCGCTCCCTGCAACGCTGTACTGGTGTTAGAACGCCCAACATACATGTCATTCATCAATGGCGACCAGGTTACTACAGCGACTGAAGCGCTCTTTAACAGCGCCCGATACCCGCACATGAGCGTCTACTAGCAGTCGCTCTAAGCACCTCTATACAGACGCTCATCTGCCAATACCTAGCGCTAGTAATGAATCAGCCTGCCCGCCATTGGGGGCACCTTGATCCTAGTAATCCTGTTTTCTGTAGATAAGTCAGTGCAGGTCATAAAACAGGCTCTTCATGCCCCATAATGGGCTCAGTCATTGGTAAGGGGCACATCCTGCTTCTAAGGAAGTGGTATAGCAAAATGTAGGGGTAATGGGCAGCAGAAGCACCACAGAACAGGTGAGGAGGAGGCAGAATTGTTTTCTTCCAGCACTGAGCGCTATTTTGCCTAGAAACTGCCCTGCTATTGATGATGGCCTAGTATATGTGAAGCCTGTCTAACAGTAGTTTATTCTAAGTATACAGCACGTCCTGTTCCAGAAGATATTCCTTACACTTGGGATATACTCCAGTAGTGGCTCCTCCCGGCCCCATAAATACCCGGGACCTCCCACAAAATCCCCAGTTCTTCTCTGCAGTCCTGGCTGCGATGACTAGAAGATGGGTCTCTCCACTCGCAGGTGAGCGGGGCTATTAGCCTGCGGCCCTGTAGGACTATTCCCACCCGTTTCCTTCTAGTGCCTCCCAGCTCAGGATGCACTGGTTCGAGTGAGGTAGGCAGTCAGGTGCCAGGTGCTAAGGAGCGCTGCTCCAACCGCAGTCCCCCACCAAAGGGTAGGCGGTACAGGCCCATGGGTGAAGAAGGTAGGCAGTCAGGTGCCAGGTGCTAAGGAGCGCTGCTCCAAACGCAGTCCCCCACCAAAGGGTAGGCGGTAGAGGCCCATGGTGTGCCTTATGGGATGCCCCTCCCGCACTTTATGCCCCTCGCCCCCCTGTCCCCTCAGTTGGCTCCCTTTAGGCTGGCCGTTGCTTCTCCCTCGCTCTCCCTTGTAGTTCTCGGGGGGGGGTGCATGTCCTTGTATTTATTGTGTGTGTTGTGTCTTATCCCTGTGAATTGATTGCACTGGTTTCTTTTTCCGCCGCCACACGTTTGTACTGCGCTCAGCGGTCGGCGGCGACGTCGCCTCAGGCGCTGTTGCGCCATCATTGGCTGGTCTGGTCAGGTGGGCGCGTTTTCGCTGAACGTATCGCGGTCCGTAAGTGCCCCTGCGGGCTGATTTATTATATATATATTGTCTATATTGCATATCGCTTATGGGATCTTTTGCTTATGTCTTGCAGGCGGGTCAAACTTTGTGGTTTCTCCCGGTCCTATCCCCTCTATTTAGTGTTAACTCTTATTGGAGGGCTATTGTATGCCACTACTTCCACTTTCCTAGCGGGTTATTGGGGCATCCCGGGTTGCTTTTATTAGCGTCAATCCCTATTGGCTTGTTGTGCCGTGATAATCACCATATGGAGGCTTCTCAGGATAATGTGCTCGGGGTTCCTTCGGGACAAGCCCGGCTGTGTGTGGCGTGTGGGGTATCCCCTATAAGTGATGATGTCAGGGTATGTGTACCCTGCGCCCAGCATGTTCTTGCCCTGCAGCCTGGTTTACCTGCGGCTGGGCCTAGTACTGCGCCCCCTCTGGCTTCGCCTACCCCCCCATGCTTATACCTGACTCCCAGTGAGGTGCATACCAGTGGGGAGTCTCAACCTGATTTGGCTACCCGGGTAGCCAGCATTGAAAGGCATATTGCTGGTTCTGGTCCGCGTAAGGCTCCTGCTAAGCGGTGGCATCTGGCACCCGGTGTTACTCTCTTACCTATGGAAGCTGAGGAGTTTTTTGATGTTACTGGTTATACCCCCCTGGAAGAAGGGGAATTATTCTCTGATTCAGAATCATCTGAGGACCAGCCTAGGGGTTATACAGAGTCTGGGTCTGACCCATGGGCTTCATATGATACTGACAGGCTTTTAACTCACATTTTTGAAGTGCTCTGTATCTCTCCTCCTGCCGTGGCCCCGCGGCAGCAGGGGGAGCTGTTTCATACTGTTAAGCCACGTTTGGAGTTTCCTGAACAAACTCACTTTAATAATCTGATTCTCAAAGAGTGGGAAAGGCCTAGCCGGCTTCCCAGGGTTACAAAAGAGTTGGGATAAGAGGTATCCCTTTCCTGCTGAAATGGTTAAACGTTGGCCATGTCCTCCAGAGGTGGATGCACCAGTTCTGGGGTTGTCTAACACATCTGTCATGCATTCCCCTGACTCTACTACCTTGAGGGATGGGGAAGACAGGCGCATGGATCAGCTGGCTTGCCATGCCTTTGCCTGTGTTGGGACCACGCTCCGTCCAGTCTGTGCCTCTGCTATCACGGCTGTTGCTGTTAAAAGCCTGCTCAGGGGTCTCTTAGATGGGGCCCCTGATAATGCTGGTAGTGAAGAGTATAGAGCTCTTCTGCTTTGTGAGGAATTTGTTGCAGCCCTGGATGATACCATTAGAATGTGTGGCAGGGCTTCTGCCTTGTTGGGGGCCATACGCCGCTCGGTCTGGCTGTGCCAGTGGGCAGCTGACAATGCTGCCAAAAAGGCCCTCACTGGCTTTCCCTTCAAGGGACTGCGCCTCTTTGGGGAACGTTTGGACTTGTTTGCTAAAGGTGGCAAATTACCTCAGCGTAGAAGGCAGCCCCGGCCCTTTCGGGGTTCGGGTGCCTTTTCCCCTTCCTTCAGGGGCTCCAGAATTGGACGGAGAGCTTCCTTTGCTGGAGCCCGGGGAGATTTTTGGGGCACGGGCCGAGGACATGGCCGCCCTGGCCCTCCCTGGGGTCCCAAGCCCCCTCAGGCATGAAGGGGCGCCCTCACCCATCCGGGTGGGGTGACGGCTTCGGCTCTTGGCTCAAGTCTGGAGGCGTCATGTCTCAGACCGGTGGATTCAGGAGGTAGTTTCCTCTGGTTACAAGATAGAGTTTGCAGCCTGGCTGCCCCCAAGATTCATCAAATCTCATGTAGCTCAAAACCCCTTGTCGGCTCAGTGTCTCTCCTGGCTGTCCAAGGCCTTCTAGACCTAGGTGTCATCTGCCGGGTTCCCTTGAAGGAAAGGGGCAAAGGCTATTATTCCAATCTTTTCATTGTGCCCAAAAAGGATGGGTCCATCAGACCTATCCTGGATTTAAAGCTTTTCAACAAGTTTGTCAGATTCAGACACTTTCGCATGGAGACTCTGCGCTCAGCTGTGACTTTCCTACGCCCAGGGGACTTCATGACCTCTGTAGACATCAAGGACGCTTACCTTCACGTCCCTATCTTTCCAGGTCATCAGAGGTTCCCCAGGTTCGCTCTGGAGGATCAGCACTACCAATTTGGGGCCTTGCCCTCCGGCCTCACCTCGGCCCCCAGGGTATTCACCAAGGTGCTGACAGGAGTGATGGCCCTGCTGAGATCTCAGGGCATTCGTATTCTTCCCTACCTGGACGACATGCTTATTGCTTCTCAGTCCTTCCATCAGGCAGAGCTGGACACTCAGAGGGTGGTGTCCACACTGGAATCATTCGGCTGGGTGATCAATCACCCCAAATCTTCCCTGTCTCCTTCCATGGTGAAGTCTTTTCTGGGCATGATTCTGGATTCAGCTCAGGTCAAGATCTTTCTTCCTCAGCAGAAGGTGGAGGTCCTTCAAGAGAAAGTTCAGCTCCTGCTGTCTTGTCCCCATCCATCCATCAGGCAGGGATGCAGCTGGTGGGCCTGATGGTGTCCTGCTTCGAGGCGGTTCCATATGCTCAGTTCCACATGAGGCCTCTTCAGCTTCACCTCTTGTCAGTATGGGATCGGGACCCTGTGTCCCTGGATCAGGTGTTTGTCTTGTCCCCTCAGGTCAGGCGGTCTCTAGTGTGGTGGTTGGTCTCAGGGAACCTGCTGGGGGGCAGGTCCTTTCTGGCCCCCTGCTGGGAGACTGTCACCACGGATGCCAGTCTGACAGGTTGGGGGGGATTCTGGAAGTCCCTGAAATTCCAGGGTCAGTGGGGCCCTCAGGAGGCCCATGCCCCTATCAACATTCTGGAATTGAGGGCAATCAGGTTGGTTCTCGTCCACTTAACCCGTCACCTGAGGGGTCGGGCTGTTCAGGTCCGCTCAGACAACCAGGCGGCGGTTGCCTACATCAATCATCAGGGAGGGACCCGGAGCAAGAGGGCCCTCAAGGAAGTGTCCCTGACACTGTCCTGGGTGCAGGAAAATGTTCCCTGCATCTCAGCTGTGTACATCCCGGGGGTGGAGAATCTGGAGGCAGACCTTCTGAGCAGGGGGACCTCTCGTCTGGGAGAGTGGTCCCTCAGCAGCAGGGTGTTTGCTCCCTGTGCCACCGCTGGGGTCAACCGGACGTGGATCTATTTGTGTCTACGCCACCCCAATTTACAAACGCTGGCTTTGACGGCCTGGCTGTTGAAACCTCCATCTTGATGGAAAAAGGGCTGCCTGCCTCGGTGGTGAATACCATGATCAGGGCTAGGAAGAGGTCCTCTTCTTCCATCTATTACAGGGTCTGGCGTACTTACATTGACTGGTGCACTAGCTTCCCTGTCGTGTGTTTTCTATTCCTAGGATTCTGGAATTTCTCCAACATGGTTTGGATCTGGGTCTTCAGCTCAGTACTCTGAAAGGCCATGTGTCTGCTTAGGCTATTTTCTTCCAAAGATCCTTTGCTCAGCATCCCCTGGTCAAGACCTTTTTCCAGGGGGTTACTCACGTGCGTCCCCCACGTAAGCCTATGTTACCAGTCTGGGACTTGAACTTGGTCTTGTCTGCCCTGCAGGGGTCTCCCTTTGAGTCCTTGCAAGGGGCCCCTTTTTCCATTCTTACGCTTAAGGTGGTCTTTTTGATGGCTATCACTTCTGTTAGGTGTGTTTCTTAGTTGGCGGCGCTTTCTATCAAGCCCCCTTATTTTGAGAGACACCAGGACAAGGTGGTGTTTCGTTTTAAGCCAGATTTTCTGCCTAAGGTTGTTTCTGCCTTTCATCTCAATCAGGACATTGTTTTGCCTTCTCTGTGTCCTAATCCTAGTAACCCTAAGGAAAGGGTTTTGCATTCTTTGGACGTAGTTAGAACTCTGAAGTTCTATTTGGTGGCTACTGAATCCTTCAGGAAAACTGATGCTCTTTTTGTGCTTCCGTCTGGACCTAAGAAAGGCCTGGCCCCGGCTAAGTCCACTATCAGTAAGTGGATACTGTGATTCAGGCCTACTCTGCTAAGGGGAAGGAACCTCCCTTCCACCTTACTGCTCATTCTACTCGTGCTATTGGTGCCTCTTGGGCTTTTCAGCACCAAGCTTCTGTTGAACAAGTTTGCAAGGCCGCTACTTGATCTTCGGTTCATACTTTTTCAAAGTTTTACAAGGTTAATGTTAGGGTCTCAGCTGATGCTGCTTTTGCCCGCAAGGTTCTGCAGGCGGCAGTGGTTTGAACTGTCTGCTGTTACTTTTGGGGATCCCACCCTACCTTACTGACACTGCTACTGGATGTCCCAAGTGTAAGGAATATCTTCTGGAACAGGTCATGCTGTATACTAAGAATAATACAATTCTGTCATTACTCACCTGTAGAATTGGTATTATATGTATACAGCACGTCCTATTCCACCCCACCCTTGTTATCATTATCTTCAGTTACCTCTTTACGGTGACTGTTTTTATGTTCAAATTTTCATATAATGGTTATAGCTCTCCCGGTCTCTTGCTAACTGCTTTTCAATACTGGGGATTTTGTGGGAGGTCCCGGGTATTTATGGGGCCGGGAGGAGCCACTTTTCTGTCTCTGCAGTCCAGCGCCATCTACTGGAGTATATCCCAAGTGTAAGGAATATCTTCTGGAACAGGACATGCTGTATACATATAATACCAATTCTACAGGTGAGTAATCACAGAACTGTTTTTTTTTTTTCTTTTTAGGATTTTAAGGCATAGATGGCCACATTTAACCCACCTGCGTAGTGAGTCTACATATGTTGGACTGCCTTTATTTTGACGCATGTGGATTTTATTACCTAACATTAGTTACAAGCTACTCAAACTGCACAACACCTTACCTGGCCACAGCCGCTGATAACATATCCCATTTCATGGGCGTTAAAGTGGAAATGTGGCTGTCTTAATCCATTGCTGGTAATCCTTAGTGTCCCCAGAGTGAGGGTGTCAGCATGCTGAGATAAAAAAAAAAACAAAAAACATCAGTCTGGTCATATAAAAATGTGCATGCTTACTTAAATATTAATCGCAACATTTTGCATATATGCTAAAGTAATTTGTTAGTATATAATAGGACTATTGTACCTGTATGGTGGCGTGTTTAAAAAGACACATTTATTGTGCTAAAGAATAAGGATTTGCTGATAAGGCCTCCTGTAGAGTATTAGTATAGTGGACTCGCCACTCTAAAGTGCTTAGGTGCAATCAATCAGTGAAAGCAGGTGCTCAAAGAATCTCCGAATAGCTGTGCAAAAAGCAATGTGCAAAAATAGCAGTGCAAGATTTATGAAAGAGCCGCCATCATACAGTCAAGTCCATAAGATAAAATGTTTAGAAATTTACATCACCACATCAATTGAGCCCAGGATCTCCAGAACCACAACCTGCCACCGACGCGTTGCGTGGCCCGATGCCACTTCACCAAATATTAGTAGGACGATTAAAAGAAGAACCCCGTGATACCTCTTTTTTTGAACACATGCCAGCATTTTCTGCCTAAAGTTTATTTTCAGTGCGACACTCGCATACAATTCTTGCAACACTCTTTTCATACTTTCCAAGTGTCCCTGATTTGGAGGGACTGCCCCTCTGTCCACACTAAACCACACCCCCTACCATATCCATCACCCATAAACTAGTTTAAACTGTCCCACTTTGAGAACCCCAAACCCCAAAAAATGGTCAGTTTAGTTTATCTGTAAAAAATAAGTCAAGAAAACTATTCTAAATTGAGAAATCCTGTCTGATGAATATAGAAATGTCTTATACATAACATTAGATTGTGATCTCCTAGCTTGTGGCTGAAAAGGAGGAAATCCCCTTCCCCTTCTCAATTTAGCTTATTCAAAGTGATTTTATTGAAATCTTACCAAATTAAGAGATTCGCTGTAGATCGTCTCATTCTCATTTAGACCAACTCCATTCTTTCGGTAACGTGCCCACTGAATAATGCCTCCTGGATATTTAAATTCTTTGGACCCTGTCCAATCATCATGCAAAACATGAAAAGAAAAGAAAGGAAGATTGAGAAAGAAATGTAAAGAAACTGAATATGCTAAAAACAAGTAACAGTGACAGTAACAAGCCGAATAAAGCTAACAAACAAAATTTTTCTGAGGCAGATGAAACCATAGACAATCCTGCCCTGGTTGTGCAAAGTGAAAGTGCAGACCACAAAAGTATTTAGGAACATAATTCACATGGAAGGCGGCACCAGTATTTATCTACCCAGGGCTGGATTATGAGGGGGGGGGGGCGCAAGGGGCCTCCACCACTTGCCCTGCAAAGGGGTCCTCCACCAACCTTTGGGTTATGGTCTGGTCCAGGAGGATTTTCAGTCTTTGGTCTGACGGGCTGCAGGGCCAGCAACAAAGCTATCGGTGGCAGTGGGAGTGCATCGGAGCAAGCTTTTTTCGTTATTGCAAACATGCAGCCAAAACCACCACAAGGCAGGATGTAGAGTCTATAGCAGCAAAGCCGCCCTCATCAACGCTACAGTGATGGGTGCAGAGCTGTCACTGCACATAAGCCACCAAGCACAGCCGCTGGCAGCTCAATGCAGGGAACTGTTTTCTGCTGGACCAGCCGGGTGACTACACTACCCCCCACCCAGAATGGCAAAGCAGGAGTTCCCGAAAAAAATTGAGCCCTCTGCCGTACAGAGAACCTGTACTTTGTTGTTTATAAGAAATTGAGTCCTGTGTTTGACTTGGTACATCCGAACAGTGAGTACGCTGGGTCCAAACAGGGTCGGATTACCGTATATACTCGAGTATAGGCCGACCCGAATATAAGCCGAGGCACCTAATTTTACCCCAAAAACCTGGAAAAAGTTATTGACCCGAGTATAAGCCGAGGCGGCTTTTTTCAATTGGAATTGGAGTTGATTTGAGGAATCACCCCTGACCACGCCCCCAGCCATCACCTAAGAATTAAATAAAAATAAATAATAATAATACAGTGAGGGGCATCCCTTGTTACAGCCAGTTAGGGGCATCCCTCATTACAGCCATTCAGGTGTAACACAGCATACACACAGCACACACAACACACACACAAACACAACACAGCACACAATACAGCACACATACACACACAAGGCACACACAACACACAGCACACAACACAGCACACATACAATGCACACAACACACACACTCACCAGTTCAGCTCCTGCAGAATCTTCAGCGAGGCTCCTTCCAGCGACGGTGCGGGACAGAGTGAGGACGGCGCGGGACGACGGCATGGGTCCATCTAGTCGCAATGCCCCTGGACGCAGGGCAGAAGAGCCGCCTCTGAGGCTTCAGAACTCGGCGGGGAGATCAGTACACCCAGCGCAAGGTGGATGTACCAAGATGGGGGCCGGCGCGCTCTGCGCCGCCACGTCACTGAGGCCATCTTGGTACACCCACCTCGCGCTGGGTGTACTGATCTCCCCGCCGAGTTCTGAAGCCTCGGAGGCTCTTCTGCCACTTCCTCCGCCCCCTCGCTCAGGTAAGTCAGGTTACTGACTCGAGTATAAGCCGAGGCTGCTTTTTTCAGCCCAAAAAGTGGGCTGAAAAACTCGGCTTATACTCGAGTATATACGGTAAGTGTGGTGGAGGCCCTTGGGCACGAAATCTGGCTGAGGCCCCAGGTACAGTCATTTTCTTTCGTTTAAAATAATAGTCCAGCCAAGTAACTGATTGGTGGTTGTCTGGCTTACTTGAACATCAGATCCAGTCCCTTGTGCCCCCCTTGTGCGGGTGCGTGCTGCTCAGGAACTCCTGCTTTGCCATTCTGGGTGGGGGGTGTAATCGCCCCCCGTTGGTCCAGCAGGTCCCTGCATTGAGCTGCCAGCGGCTGTACCTGCTGGCTTATGTGCAGTGAGCGATTGATAGCTCTGCACGCACCCATCACTGTGGCGGCTTTGCTGCTCTAGACTCTCTGTCCTGCCCTGTGTTGGCTTTAGCTGCAGGTCTGCAAAAACCAAAAAAGGTGCAGGTGTTTCGATAGCTTTGTTGCCAACCCTGCAGACCGTCAGACCAAGGACTGAGAAGCCTCCTAGACCAGACCATAACCCAAAGGTTGGTGGAGGCCCAGGGGCACACCCCCCTCATAATCCGGCTCTGGGTCCAAAGAACATCTACTCCAAGCTGCAGCTAGACAGATATGAGTTGTACAAAACAAATTAACCAATACATCGATTGTAATTGCAATTTTGAGCTTTTAATTTGAGTTCTGAAAATGAAGTGTGTCTGTCAGCCATGAGCCTTAGTTTACTGACAAATGGGTGCCCCCCCCCCTCATTACTCAACCTATGAGCAGGCAGAAGTTGGGTAAAGTCATTTCCACTTAAATAACCCCAAATAGTTTGCTGCCTTCTAGGCCTGGGCCTTTAATGAAAATAAACAGTACCAGCGATTCATCTCCGGCACGGCTTGAGGAGAAGTTGACAGATGTATTTCCACATGTAAAGTGATGAGTACAGGAGTCTTCGTGTAGAAAAACACTGAGGCGCCGACTAAAAGTGTGTCAGCATTTTCTGCAGATGACTCAGGAAAGGTGAGAACACCCGACCTCAGCTGACATCTGCTTCTTCTCATCGGAAGAGCTCAGTAGGCAATTTGTGATGAATGGCTTTGACCACTGTCGGGATGTGGACCACAAACTCAAAAAGTTTATTTAGAAACAAATTCAAGAACTTTTCAAACGTAGAAGGTGCGTGAAACTTAAAAATAATAATTGTGAAAGAAGTGCAAAACTGCAAATTAAATGCTTATTAGTTGGAGGACGGGAGAGGTCAGCAAGAAATCACAAAGCAAAGCTTTTTTTTTTTTAGAAAAAAATAGAATTCCATTACCATTTTAACATGTGTCCTTACCAGTTGTTAACCATCTTCGCCCACCTTCTCTATACTGTACACTATAATGTATAAAGCCATTTCCAGTCCAGATACGGTAGGTAAGTCGTTAATGCTGAGCCCACTCCATGGCATTTGACTTAAACCGGACCTTTACCCAGGGCTGGCTCCAGGTTTATGTGGGCCCTTGGGCGGCATGGTCTCAGTGGGCCCCTTTGTGGTGATGAGTCGCGTCACATCACAGAGGGATGTTCTAAATCTAGATGCCCCTAAAGATCATGCTATTTGGACCAAAACTCTAATTTTGGTCTACTTTGAAGCGCACCAAATCCCTTTAAACCTGACCTCGGAGTCTAAACGAATCTAGATTCTCCTGATTTTGGATTCCCCTGTGTGTGACCCCCCCAGTTTAACCCTCTCATTAACTAAATATCAAGCAACAAACATGTCTAGCTATGTGGAAAGACAGAGATTTGGTTGCATATATCTGCAGATACATGTGGAAGCCACACCACCCCGACAAGGCACTCTGTGTTTAGTGTGGTCCCTACTCTTGGGGACTCAAAAAAAAAAAAACAGATATGTGCAACCAAATCTCTGTCTTTCCACATAGCTAGACATGTTTGGTGCTTAATACTTGGATGATGAGAGGGTTAAACTGGGCGGTAAATTGGTTCCCAGGCCCTGAATAATAATGATGATGGTTTTGTATAAATAATAGTGATGGAGCTACTCCCACCCCCTTTGCTCATGTACAGTACACTCCTGACTTGGGTATATTAATACTACAGAATATGAGTTAGAAGTTACTAGAGAGAGCTTCTCTGTACTAGCTGACCTTCCACCAACATTGCGAACATGACAACATTGTAGCCGGTCCCTTCTGGGGTCTGTGTGTAGTCCACATCTCACCTTTTAGGTCATAGAAATACTGCCAGACAAGGGAATCATTAGACTGAACATAGTCAGAATTCTTGATCAGCTCAGCCAGGTTTTTAGGCAGATTGATCGCCTGATCTTCTTTCGGTTTCTGAAAAGTTCTAATGAATTGCACGCCACCTGCTGGCTGAACAGGGAGATAAAAACTTTTATTGATAATCAAATAGCAAAACAATTAAAAAAAAAACAAGGGGTATAAACAAACAGTGGTGAGAAAACTCACTGCTTTTTTTAAGAGAGAAAATTGCCATTTACTTTTACTGTTATCCTTGGGGCTGATTCAGACCCAGGTGAAAATTTACACCCGATAGACAATAAAAGTGAATGGCAGTGAGTTTTGTCAGGAGGCTCTGAATCAACCCCATTGGTACACTTTTTACATTAAACCCATTGAGATGCGTAGAATAATGTTTGTAGGTTTGCATTGCCTTAGAATACAGGGCAATAGCTTGAAGTCATGGTGTCAAACTATGAAAATTACTACTGATGAAGCAATGTTAATCCTATCTTGAGACTTTAAAGGGTAAGGCAACTTTCAATGACATTTTTGAAAGTGTACATTTTTCATGTAAAAGGGATGTGCTCAAGATTCTGAGCTGATCTACTATAATTGTAATTTTTTATTATCCCAGCTATTAAATTGCTTTTTAGATTTTTGGGTTGTGCAGAGTGAGGACACTATTATTGTCTGGGAGTGACCTACAGATGCATTTAAATGGGATTATACATTTGGCTGCTGTTTTTTGACCACCTAACAGGCAATTTAAGGGGCATCCACTTATGCAGACTGAAAGCTTAGGTGAGGATCTGTTCAGTAGAAACAATTAAATTCCGATGTATGGCCCACTGATGTACACTCTCAGGTCAAACAAGTAGAAGCATGTTCAATTCTGCAGCCCTAAACCCCTTTGGTTGCCCTCTGCCCCCCTTTGACTCTCTTATTTGTCCAGAGGTTGGTTTCCTCTTCTTAATGGGGAACAGAAGCATTAGTAACCACTGCCACTGTTGGCACCTCCTGTCTAAGGATCGTGTGTTGTACCTTCCCCAATGGGGAAAAGAACCACTGGTTGAAATTAGATATTGGCTTGTATAGAGGGGCACACCTGCATTTTTAGGGTGTAGGCCCACTGTTAGGGGGTGGAGAGTGTTAAAGGTAATAGGCAGATGAAGTGGCAGATTTGGGTTGCCACGCAACGCGTCAGTGGGACTGGCATGCTGGGCACGTGAGATGGAATAGGACTGGACCTTACAATCATGCGGTAATGTAGATTGTCTTATGATATCAATTTTTGACCATGTTTGATTAAACACTATTGTAGCATATTTTCTCTGATTATATATGCCCTGGAGTTTCGCCACTTCTTTTTCCTAATACGCACTTGCACTTTATGCACTTGGCACTTTTATTACATATTTTGCACAGCAACTTCTATTCGGCCTCATATGGCCCCTTACTTATTCTTATAGTCAATACTTTGCTTTACTTTCTTTATGCCATCTGGTATACACAGCACGGGCACAATTCCTAGGCCTTACTCCTGGGCATAGATATTTGTATTGTAACACTCAGGTTGTATTAAGTATGAATAATTGCCAAATATTAATATTAACAGTCCGCCACCTCCTGGCCCAGCCCTTATGTTTTTTAATTGTTTTTAGATTTATGTCAAGCTAGTATTCAATAAAATCTTTTGATTGTTATATTTGACAATGTTTTGTCATTTCTGTTGAGCGGCTGCTTATGTGGACTTTGGGATCCAAGCTGGCGGTTCCCCCCTTTTTTATAGTCTCACTTACGCCCGAGTTTCGGGTGGTTTTGGTCCACTTCAGCCAGCATCCAGTATAAGGTATACATCGTGCTGTGTAGGTAAACAGTTTGTTGTGTTTCTGTAATAGGCAGATTTTCTGACCATGGTTTTCTTTAAAGTTGTCGCAACCAGGGGTGGAATGAGGCCAGAAAATAACCTGGTAATTTACTAGCTCCACTAGCTCCTGGTTAGCCTACAAGCTGTTGAATCCCTTCACCCATGGGCTTCCCAAGTGTTCTATGAATGCATTTATCAGCTGAGGCTATAACATTGTAGGGAAAGATAACGGGTGATGGGGGATTTGGTCACTCTTAAAGCAATGGCACTGAAGTTATGGTGTTGTAGTAGCAGAGGTTATGACAGGCATGGGTATGGTCCCCTACAGTCATGATGCTGAGGATATCGTTTTACAGGGAGGGAAACAGCTTTACAGGGTCTGGAATGTCTTGGTTGGAGGAGTAAAATGGGGCCAGGCATGGGGGTAGTGGTTGGAGGGAGATTTGAGGGGCGGAGTTCTGAGGAGGCCTGAGTGAATTCTAGCTAAGGGTCTTTGTGAGGTGCCTGTCCAGTCAGCCCAAAAGCAGTGCGGCCCACCAGGAATTCGCCCTATGCCTAAGTCCAGTGTCTCTGCAGTGGTAAGTAAAAAACAAGTAGACATACTGTGTTTTTTCCGATGAAAGTTTATCAACCAAGTATTAATGAAAACATATCAAGGACTGCAAACTTTTTACTCCTTAAATACCATGATCTGGATAATCTTGATGAAGAACACCCACTTGGGGAGGGTCTACTCATAACTATGTCTACTTATAACTAGGTCTACTATCTACTGATACTTTTTATCATCACCAGAAACTTCTTCAGTGTACCTTAAATTACCTTTAATGATCTTGAAGCAATGTCCTCTGGTGTATTGTAGAAAGCATCATCCATGTCCAGAGTTTTCAGCTCATCATGTGTGGTGAAGAAGAGGACAAAAAGGCAATCCTCGTCACCAACGTTTTTTATCCAATGCAATGTGTTCTTGGGAAAAAAGATGACCTGTCCGGCTGTGACATTGTAGGTGGTTACGTTGTTGGCACCTTCATCCACAACCCCAATCCATGCCTTGCCCTGGAAGAAGATCCAGTGTCTGGGTTATGGTAGACTTTGAGATGGTTTCCATAGCTGTGTATGACAGTTCTAACCAATGCACATAATGCATGTTGGCCAAAATTGGCCTTAAAAAAAACTCAACTGCAGTCTTCAAGGAACCAAAGGCATCAGTAAACATGAGGTATTATAGGTATCAGTAGCAGAGGCACCTTATTTATCAAGGGATAGCGCCAGGTAGTGTCTCACTAGCGCCAGGTAGCGCCAGCTATCGGCGGCTACCGACTCCAGAACGCCAGGCTGCGAACACAATCACGCATTTATCACGCTAAATGAGGCTAGCGCCGGCGAGAGCGTCAGCTAGCGCGGGATTCATCATGTTGCAGACTTCAGCGAACAGCGCCGCTGCTAATCCCATCACAGCGCCAGGTATGACCTCTCGCTACCTGGCGCTCTCCAATGCATTTCAATGGAGAAATCTTTAAATATTCATAATTAATTGTAATTATTTTTTTTTTTTTTTTTTTTTTTTTAAGTGTCAAAAATTCTGTGACCACTTCTGCATTGTTAGTTTTTTTTTTATGGTAATAAAATAAAAAAAAAAAAATTTGTGCAGAATTGATATTACAGGTCTGATATTAATGTATTCATATAACAAAATTTTTATAAAAACATGCTTATTTTTTTTTAACAAAAATATGGTTGTTTGGGGGTTAAAAACTACTTTTAACCCATCGCCGCCCGCGCTCTGGGGTTTAAACAAGCATTTCACAGCGCGAGAATTTTTTGAGCGTGATTTGTTAATGAATATGCTGGGAGCCGGTCGCTATGGCCATTCGCTGTCATGCGCTCCCATACAGCGCGGACCCAGTCAAACAGCGACTCCTAACCCCGTATTCAACATTACCGCACACCGACTGAGTCGCTGTCAACAGCCGAACAACGGCCAAGCACAGCGAATACTAGCGGGCGCTGTGAAAATCACGCTACTGTCGCTCATCTGTCGCTACCTGGCGCTATTAACAAATCGGCCTCCCCATGAGCAGGAGTCAGCCACACACCAGACACGGCACAGGAGCACAGTATAAAGCAATCAAGGGTCACACTGGGTAGGCTGGTAGATCATGCTAGTACATGCTACAGGAGGTGGTCAGACATGGTCAGAACAAACTGAGTCTGGAATGACCAGCAGTCTTGGGATCTAGAGGATGGATGGCCAGTGGCTGTCAAGGAAACACGTATGGGTTAGCCAATATTTATTGCCAAACCTGAAGGCTTGCCTAGTATTGCGACCACTTTTTCTTCTGTCTACCTGTGATGCCCTCTTGCATTCATGGTCATGGTGACTGACGTGGTGTCCATACCTGTACCAGAAAACCATGTTCATTGGCGTTGAAGTGCCAGTGTGGAGCTCTTAAGCCTTTGCTTAAAATCCGTAGTGTGCCCACCATCATTTTAGACTGGTGAAGGTTGATACTGGTGCCGAATGCCATCTCATTGTCATTGTCGTATTCATTTCGGTTATTCCTATAGCGGGCCCACTGTATGGCGCCACCTTCAAACTCAAAAACCTAGAAAGCAAATAATACATTGAATAGAGTTTACTAAGTTGTAGACATTTCTGGGCAGAGATGACACACGCTCAAATATGAATCAAGTTCTTAAATGTCTGGAGGGAGATTATAATGACTTAGCTCCTCTAGTGTTAAGGGTCTTATCTCAAATCAGCCAATCACAGCTCTGGTTCAGTCTAAATACTAAAACATGTTGCTATTCATAGTTCGCTATGGCAGCTGATGCTAAGGGAGTGATTTATTTGCAAAGCAGGTTATTTAACCTTTTCTGCTGTTGGGCTGGTGTAGTCAATATACATTAATGCTGTGGAGGTCAGTTTGGGCCAGCATTAGATATCTTAAAGTGGACAAAAAGCGGTTATGAAATCTATAAGACTCCAGGGCCACCTGATTCCTTGCCCTGGGGCATCCAGATTCAGGATGTCCCATTGTGTAAAACCCCATGACTCCCTTGTAATACTTACCTTATCCCCAATTTGACTTTGCATGCGCAAGCCGCAGCTGCTGCAAACTATACCTTTAGCCAATAAATATATACAATTCTAATTACCGGTCTCTACTAACAGTCTCAGCCTAAAAAAATTTCTTTAAAAAGGGTGCTCAACGTGTAAAAACTCTTTTGTCCATAGAGGATGCTTTTGCCTTTTGTATAAAAAAGTCTGATTTACAAGTTTAAATCACCCATTGCCTTTCACCAGGGGCCATTGTCAGTGCTACAGCAGTGGCAATGGGTGATTTAAACTTGTAAACCAGACTTTTTTATACAAAAGGCAAAAGCATCCTGAGAAGCATTGTGCCAGCATTGCCATTGGAATTCATTTATTACTGTGGTGGAGAAGCTCTCTTTCAGCTTGGTTGCTTTTAAGCTTTGGATCGATGGAGGAATAACTTGCTCTAAACTTACCCTTTTGAATCAATTCGGTAAGAAGATTTATGTGGTGGTGGATGAGTGAGACCAGCACTGTATCCTGAAAGTGCATGCACCGTGGGTGTTTTCTCACACTTCAAGATTATTGATGCATCCTTTTGGGACACAAAACTATATTGAAACAGGGGAGCTCTATGCTGTCTCTTGTGAATTATACCTTTAGCCAGGTTTGTGTCCCCGCCAGGCATTTGTAAGTGGCCAGCATGTGCATACACCCTGTTAGAGGCTAGCAGGGATGTGGCCGCTGGTGCGCTTAGCTCGGTTAGGCTGATCTTGGCTAGATTCCACCCTTAGCCGAGTCTTGCCACAAAGGCTGATTGGACGAGAATCCGCACATGCACTATAGGACCAGGGAAGGAGAGTTTTAGCGAGCGACCTGGAGGGTTTCTCACTGCGGGGCATCCTGAATCGGGGTGCCCCAGGGGCAAGAACCAAAACTCTGCATTGTCAGAATCCCAGGTTTTGGTCCACTTAAAAATATAGAGATAGAGTTTTTTATATAGAGGGGTAGATAAAAATATACAGAAGGAACAAATATAAAGTAGATTTACCATATACAGATTAATAGATAGATAAACACATTGACAGAGATAGATAGATAGATAGATAGATAGATAGATAGATAGATAGATAGACAGATAAACACACAGAGATAGATAGATAGATAGATAGATAGGGCCTTATTTATCACCGGCTAGCGCCAGGTAGTGTCTGACGAGCGCCAGGTACCGCCAGCTATCGGCGGCTACCGACTCAAGTACGCCCGGCATTTATCAAGCTAAATGAGGCTAGCGCCGGCGAGAGCGACGGCTAGCGCGGGATTCATCATGAAGCCGCCTGGAACGAACAGCGCCGCTGCAAATTCCTTCACAGCGCCAGGTATGACCTGTCGCTCCCTGACGTTGTCCAATGCATTTCAATGGAGCAATCTTTAATTAATCATAATTAATTGGTATTAATTTTTTTTTTTTTTGGTTAATGTCAAAAATTATGAGACCACTTCTGCAATGTTAGGTTTTTTTTTTAAGTAAAAAAAAAAAAAAAAAAAAAATTGTGCAGAATTGATCTAACAGGTCTGATATTAATGTATTCATATTACAAAATGATTCAAAAAACATGTATAATGTTAAAATCAAAAAATATGGTTGTTTAGGGGTTAAAAACTAGTTAACACCCATCGCCGCCAGCGCTCTGGGGTTTAAACAAGGAATGGACAGCGCCAGCAAATTCGGAGCGTGATTTGTTAATGAATATGAAGCAAGCCGTTCGCTCTGGCCATTCGTTGTCAGGCGCTCACATACAACGCTGAACCTGTGAAACAGCGACCCCTAAGCCCGTATTCAACATTACCGTACACCGACTGAGTCGCTGTCATCAAGCAAACGCCGGCCAAGCACAGCGAATACTGGCTGACGCTGTAAAAATCACGCTACAGTCGCTCATCTGTCGCTACCTGGCGCTATTAATGAATCGGCCTCATAGATAGATAGATAGATAGATAGATAGATAGAGCTATAGATAGATAGATAGATAGAGCTATAGATAGATAGAGCGATAGATAGATAGATAGATAGATAGATAGATAGATAGATAGATAGATAGATAGATAGAGCTATAGATAGATAGATAGAGCTATAGATAGATAGATAGAGCTATAGATAGATAGATAGAGCTATAGATAGATAGATAGAGCTATAGATAGATAGATAGATAGATAGATAGATAGATAGATAGATAGATAGATAGAGCTATAGATAGATAGATAGAGCTATAGATAGATAGATAGATAGATAGATAGATAGATAGAGCTATAGATAGATAGATAGATAGATAGATAGAGCTATAGATAGATAGAGCGATAGATAGATAGATAGATAGATAGATAGATAGATAGATAGATAGAGCTATAGATAGATAGATAGAGCTATAGATAGATAGATAGATAGATAGATAGATAGATAGATAGATAGATGAAAATAGGTTCGGAAACACTGCTCTTGATGCATTATGGAGACTTAGGTCCCCAGGAATTTGTGGAGGCATCGGCCGAGCTAAAAGGTTGGCGGCCCTTAATACTGAAATGGTTTTTGGAAGGACTAGTGTGGAGGGGAGACCTTAATGGCAAGGGCTGGATCTGGATGTCTAATGGGGAAGAGCATTGTGATTAAAAAAAAGGAGTTGGTAGTTTTTGATGGATGCCCAGGAAGCACCACTGACCCACCCCCCCCCCCCCCCCCTTTGCCATTCATTTTGTTGTCTCTTACCTTTGAATTGGTAAGCTGCGTCATGTAGCTGTAGCGGGCCTCCACGTTCTTGGTGCTGTTCTTACTGGAGCAGCAGCTCGGTGGTGGTAGTTGGCCTGGGCCCAGGCTTATGATCTGCTGAGAACTTCTTGGGTTGAACAAGTAGACCAGAGATAGGACCAGGACCCCAATGGCGGTGGTGATCAGACACGCCAGAAAGCAGAGGAGAAAGGTTTTCATCCGGGATATGGACCGCTTCTTCTCCTGCAAAATAAAGTGGACAACTTGTGAAATGTAACCCCCTGTCCTAATGCATAAGAATAAGGGCGTTATTTAAGAACGGATAGCGCCAGGTAGTGCATCGTAGCGGCAGGCAGTGTCTGGTGAACGCCGGGTGTTGTATGAGAAACCACATTTAAGAAAGTGAATCTGGTGAGCGCCTCTAACAGCGACATGTAGCGTCACATGTATTACTAGAGGCGCATCAGCGTATAGTGCCATGTAGTACCTGTCTCTCTGGAGTGCTCTCTCATACATTTCAATGGGGCTTCATTAGTTGTGTATAAATAGCGTTTTTGGCAATTTACATTTTTTTTTTTTTTTTTTGCTCAAATCATTGTGTGACCTCTCCTGGCTGCAAACAAACATTTTTAGAACCTTTTTTGACTTTTTTATGCAGAATTGTCATTACAGGTCTGGCACTAAAGGGTTATTAGGGTTGATTCAGAGCCCCTTTCTCATCATTTTTTTGCGTGAACATTTCTGTTCTCGTCCATTTTTCCACCTCATCTGATTCAGCAAAGCCTTTTTTCTGCAAGAATTTTTTATGTGAAATGTTTTCTATTTTGTGTGATTTTTTGTTTGGTAGCAATGCCTTCAAAAAATGTTGAGAAAGAGGCTCTAAATCAACCCTCTTGTCCCAGTGTTGAAAACAATGTCATTCCATGTGTTTTCACTTTGTTACTGGTGGATATGCGTTCAAAAACAGACTTTAATCACGCTGCAGCGCTGTACTGGTGTTAGAGTGCCCAACATACATCACATTCATCAATGCCCGCCAGGTTACTACAGCGACTGAGACACTGTGTTACAGCGCCCAATACCCGCTTACAGTGTCTACTAGTGGTCGCTCTAAGCACTGCTAAACAGATGCTTATCTGGCAATACCTGGCATTAGTAGTTAATCAGCCTCCATGAGTGATCAAGAATTGGATGCTTGGGGGGCGCTATGTATTTTTGTAATGCATTTGTTTACATGTTTGTCCCATGCAGAGTGTAACGCCGCAGGTCTTCTTGCAATGGCGCAGCAGAAACCGCAGCTCACAATAGTAGCCGCTGACTGTTGCAGTGGGTTCCGCAGCTCTTTGATCTTATTTTGTCTCTATGTAATTATTCTCGTCCAATCAGAGCGGTTTGGCATGCATATTCAAACGACTCTGTTTACGGCAATCAGTAGCGCAAGAGGCTGCATCACCAGCAGTGTACCCCTAGCTTAGCTAAATGACTGGGCACAAAAACTGGTGGAGGCCCTAGATGCAGTATTTCTTTTCCTTTAAAAAATGGTCCAGCCAAGTAACTGATTGGTGGTTGTCTGGCACCCGCCTACTTACTGGAAGGTCAGATGGAGTCCCTTGTGCCCCTCTTGTGCGGGTGCGTGCTGCTCGGGAACTCCTGCGTTGCCATTCTGGGTGGGGGGTAGTGTAGTCGCCCGGCTGGTTCCCTGCATTGAGCTGCCAGCGGCTGTGCTTGGTGGCTTATGTGCAGTGACAGCTCTGCACCCATCACTGTAGCGTTGCTGGCGGCGGCTTTGCTGCTCTAGACTCTCCATCCTGCCCCGTGGTGGCTCTGGCTGCAAAAAAGGCCTTGCCCAGGCACGGGGGGCCCCCACTGCTGCCGATAGCTTTGGTGTCGGTCCCGCAGCCTGTTAGACCAAAGAATGAAAAGCCTCCTGGACCAGACAATAACCCAAAGGTTGGTGGAGGCCCTCTTTGCAGGGCAAGTGGTGGAGGCCCCGGGACATGCACCCCTCTAACAATCCAGCCCTGCGCGCATAGCCCAAAAATGCAGGAGATGCGCCCGCCGGTGTTTACATTGGCAAGGGAGACAGGAAGAGGTTGAGTTCTACAGTGACCTGGGTGGGGGGAGTTTTACACAGCAGGGCATCCTAATTTGGAGTCTTATGTGCTCTGTGTGCCAACCTAAGCCTCACCATGCCTGACCTAGACTTTACCTCGGAAGAGGCCGGCGAGCTATCGCACCTTTTCCTAGCGCTACCAGTTGGGAGGTATGCAGATCTCCAAGAAGAACTTACCTTTTCCTTTTCTTATGGCACATGTGCAGACTCTCGTCTAATAAGAACTATTCGATGTGCATATTTAACCATTTAAACATCGGGGGAGGTTAAAACCTCCCCCAAACCTCACCGATCTGCTGCTCCCCCCTCCAGATTTACCTTTGGACACTATTTTCTCACGTCACAGGGGGATCCATCTTCTGGTTCCCTCGGATTCCTGGCGACCTTCCAATGGGAGGTGCCATCTTACATTCCATCAGGCAATGCGCGCGGCCCCCAATCACGCGCCTGCGCAGTCCTCATGAATGGGATGCAATGGAGCCATCCGAAATCCCACGATACTTCGCTGAGCGGCACGGGACTTTGAAGAGCACAGCTAAATCTATACTGTCATTTATAGATGGCTAAACCGTCGGGGCAGCAGATCAGGCCCTAAAGCAGCCGATGGGGGGGATTCGGGCCCCTTTTTATTTTAGATACGACGTTCCTCCTTAAAGTGGACCAACACCCACGATTTTCACTATTCTTGGTTTTGGTCCACTTCCGCAGGGCACCCCGCTGCGTGAAACCCCCCAGATCGCCCTAAAATACTCACCTCACCCCGCTCCTAAGCGAGCGCTCGTCCAATCAGAGCGCTCAGAGCCGATGTGGTATGTACGGACAAGCGATGGACAACCACAGCGGCTCTGAGCACGCTGAAGGCCGAATCTTGCGCTTCCCTCTAACAGGGAGCGCTCTCGCGCCGGCCATTCGCAAACGCGCCCTGGTGCGCGCGCCCTGCTAGAGAGAAGTGCAAGATGCGGCCGTGGCTCACGCATGCGCCGTTGCAACGGGGATAAGGTAAGGTTTCTGGGCGTCCTGCGGGGTTCTTATAGATTCCCGGGCTGATCCCCCCTGGGTGTTGGTCCACTTTAATGCTGGGCAAACGCCTCTGTTTACGGCTCTGTTTTGGTTCACGTGGTGCTTCAGCCATGTCATGAGCGTAGCTGCAGATTTAGCCCTTATTTCCTATACAATGATCCTCCCATGTCACTGACAGGTCGGCTTGGCAGGCAATACAGCAATTAAGTCATTAAAATGAATATAATGGCTGAAGATGAAACAGATCATTCAGAAATGTAATTAAATTGGTGATCAAAACAATAATTAATTATAAGTCTAGTCCTTCTAATTACCCAGCACATATCCCACATATTTAGCACACAAGCTTACCGCCACTAGAACAAAGAACACTAAATAAATAATAATATATAAAAGGAAATGTTGTAAGCTGTAGATAAACAATATCCACCAATACAGGGTCTATGCAAGGTAATGTGTCCTGTCCAGGGCTGGGTAGCCATGACTACCATATGAGGCATATGGTCCTGATGGTGGTCCTGACACCATTACTTCCAGTGCTAATGATGAATAAGGGAGTCTGTCTTCCCAGGCCTGTTTTTCTTAGGGCCCAGTTCAAACTTGGGCCCTAGTCACATACCTTCCAACTTTTCAGGATGGGAAAGAGGGACATTTGTTAAATTTGGCCACGCCCCCTCATTGATTGATGGATAGGAGATGTAACGGTTACAACAATATAAACACTTTAAATAGGCAAATGAATCATTTATTGATGTAGATCTGCATGCTACACCTCAAAGATGGACAGAGAAGAACAACAAGGGACATGGACTCAAAAGAGGGACAGTCCCTCCTAATCAGGGACAGTTGGGAGGTATGTAGTCATCACATATAAGTTATGAGGGTGGCAGCGCATATTGTATCAGGTGCCCCCTATACTAACATAATGGCTGGGCCCCTTGTTTGAACTTCAGTTTCCTATATAGAATGTTGGGGGCCAGTTCAAACTTGGGGCCAAGTTTACAGTCCCCTAAGAGCCATGGACTTGGTGGAGGGGGGGGGCCCTTTTAAAGATCAGGGAGTGGAGTGGAGTAGATGATCTAGAGCACTGTTTCTCAGCCTCCGGTACACGCCCCAGCTTCAGGAGGTAGGTAGTGATTTTCAGGGGTGCACCAACATGGTAGGTCTGATGGGTTTTGTATATTATTTTAACTGTAATAAATTATTCCTTCTTGTTTTAAAAGTGTTACAATGCCTGTGGCCTACTTATTCTGGTAACATTTATAAGTTATTCCCATACTTGGGGGTACTTGGATGGAGTTTCTTGATGCTAGGGGGTAATTGGATGGAATTTCTTGTTGCTAGGGGGTACTTGGTTGGAGTTTCTTGTTGCTAGGGGGTACTTGGTTGGGGTTTCTTGTTGCTAGGGGGTACTTGGTTGGAGTTTCTTGTTTCTAGGGGGTACTTGGATGAAGTTTCTTGTTGCTAGGGGGTACTTGGATGAAGTTTCTTGTTGCTAGGGGGTACTTGGATGGAGTTTCTTATTGCTAGGGGGTACTTGGATAGAGTTTCTTGTTGTTAGGGGGTACTTGGATGGAGTTTCTTGTTGCTAGGTGGTATTTGGATGGAGTTTCTTGTTGCTAGAGGGTACTTGGTTGGAGTTTCTTGTTGCTAGATGGTACTTGTTTGGAGTTTCTTGTTGCTAGGGGGTACTTGATTGGAGTTTCTTGTTGCTAGGGGGTACTTGGTTGGAGTTTCTTGTTGCTAGGGGGTACTTGGTTGGAGTTTCTTGTTGCTAGGGGGTACTTGGTTGGAGTTTATTGTTGCTAGGGATTACTTGACTTTAAACAGTTGAGAGCCACTGATCTAGAGCACTGTACTAATGTACTAACCAATGGTCAAAGATGCACCAACAAGGGGGTCTGGTATGATATTAAAACATTAAAACCTTATTCTTTCTTGCTTCAGAAAGTGTTGCAAGGCCCATGATCTACTTATTTTGGTAAGACTAGTAACTGGTCTCTTTCTTGGGGGTACTTGGTTGTAACAGCCTGTCGCTAGGGGGTACTTGGCTTTAAAAAAAAGGTTGAGAACCACTGATCTAGACCCCTGGAACTGCCTACTCTTAATGATCTAATGGCCGACGCTGACTTTCCCCCCCGGGGCATCCTGAAATGGGATACCCCGCTATGTTAACGTTCCCTGGACGCTGCTTACCATCTAACGGTGCACACGTAGGCTTTCATCCAGTGAGAGTAGCCTGCTATGACTACTTCATTCGGCAGACATCTCTCATTGCATTGTTTTCAACAGGGAGAGCACGCTGCCGCATCCTCTGCATCCCTGGGGTCGTGCAGGCGCTCCTGCCCCAGCCATTCAGAGAGCACTCACAAGGCCAGGGATGGGGGTGATGCGGTGGCGTGTGCTCCCCATTAAAGCTAATGAGAGTTGTTTGCCAAAAGAGGTAAACATAGCTAGCGGCTCTCATTGGCTGAGCGCCTGCACATGCGGTGTTGGAACGTGGAAGAGGTGGGTTGTTTGGGGCTTTATGGGGGGTTTCACACAGCGGGGCATCCTCGGGATGCAAACAGGGAACAGAACAAAACCCAGGAAAGTGAAAATACTGGGTTTTGTTCCGCTTTAAGCACCTACTTACTGGGACAGTGACGCGCCGCCCCCCCCCCCCCCCCTCTCCTTTTTTCCATTTTTCTCTTTTTCTTTCCTTCTACTCCCTCCCCTCTCATCTCTGCCTATCTTATCTTAACCTGACCACCTTCCCTCACTCAATGGGAGGGACACGATTTGAGAACAAAAAAGCGTTAGACTAGGATCCCTGGGGCCCACCAGTAGAACTGACTCTGGGGACCCACCCCACATTTAGATGCAATTATTACTGGTTTACATTGAGCTCCCATACACAGAAACATTATGCCAGACTGTATTTTCTCTATTTGTGCACTTGGGATGGCACAAATAAGCTATAGATAGTTCAGGTTTGGTGATGAAGGCCTTCAAATCGGCCCCTGGGACCAAGGGCCCACTGGGCTTTTTCCCATACATCCCATGTGTCCCTGATTTGGAGGGACTGCCCCTCATTTGAGTCCATGTCCCCCTGTCCCTTGTTCTCATTTGTCCCTCTTTGGGGTGTAACATGCAGATTTGCATCAGTAAATGATTCATTTTCATATTCAAAGTGTATAATGTTTTTACAAACCAATCTCCTATTCATCCATCAATGAGGGGTGTGGCTTCATTTACATATTGTCCTTCTTTCCCACCCTAAAAAGTTTTTCCTGTCTGAGCCTCCTTGTAGTGGTATTCTGTACAACAGATGACATATTTTTTCTTTTTAATATATGTAAGGCTTGACCGTATGCAGAACCCAGTTCAGAGAGACACAGGTAGGGGCGGACTGGCCATAGGGAGACCTGGGCAAATGCCCGGTGGGCCACACTGCTTTGTGGGCAGTCTGGGTTGCTACCTTTACTAACACTCCTATCCAATACCAGCCCCCCATCCCCTCACCACTCTATCTCCTCACCCAAGCTGTGTTCTCACCCTAATGATATAGCCTTAATCCTGGAGCACATTAGGTGACTGGCCAGGAAGCAGCAGAGATGCCACTGGCTGGTCATGGACAGGCCAGGTGTTCCTAAAATCCTGGCCTGATTTTTGGCCCCAGTCCGCCACTGGACACGTGTTAACTATGCATATCTCCCAACTTTTGAAAGCCGTAAAAAGGGACACGAGAAGACATTTTTTAACATTTAAGCCACGTCCGGCCACGCCCTTAAAGTAAAGGGAAACACCAGCTAAGAATTAAATAAATAAATAATACAAACACATTCCAGCCAGGGGCTGTAGTGAGAGGGCCATCCCTCCATTCCAGCCAGTGTGGGGCATCCCCCCAATGCAACCAGTGAGGGGCATCCGTCATTACAGCCAGTGAGGGGCAGTCCTCATTGCAACCAGTGAGAGGCATCAGTCATTAAATCCAGTGAGGGGCATCCCTCATTGCAGCCAGTGAGGGGCAGTCCTCATTGCAGCCAGTGAGGGGCATCCCTCCAGTGCAACCAGTGAGGGGCATCCCTCATTGCAGCCATTGAGGGGCAGCCGTCATTAAAGCCAGTGAGGGGCAGTCCTCATTACAACCAGTGAGGGGCATCCCTCATTACAGCCAGTGAGGGGCATCCCTCATTACAGTCAGTGAGGGGCCTCCATCATTACAGTCAGTGAGGGGCATCCCTCATTACAGCCAGTGAGGGGCATCCCTCATTACAGCCAGTGAGGGGCATCCCTCATTGCAGCCAGCTAGGGCCAGCCCAGACACAAACACACACACACACCAATGGAGGCGATTTTCCCCTCCTCCTTCCTGGAGTCTTGCCCACGGACAGCTCAGCGTCGGGAACAGACTCCTTCCTGGAGTCCCGGACACCCACTGAACCACCAATTTAAGATGAGGGAAAAAAAAGTCTGCCTCTCAGACCCCTGAGAGGCCGTGGCAACCCTCCGGCCAGTAACGGGCATGAGACAGAGTGGCGACTGCGTGGGACAGAGCAGTGATGGCATGGGACAAGTGCATGCACCACGGGACGTGGGACCAACTGCCCAAAATCTGTATTGTCCTGGGGAAATCGGGACAGTTGGGGAGTGTGACTATGGGATCAGAGAGTCTGACCATTGGTTGGAGTAGAGGCAACAGGAGGGCTAATTCGCCCAACAGATCTGAGGGCCCACACACTAGGGGGGCATATAGCCTAAATGTAATCCTGTGGCTCATTAGCCAGTACTGCGCTGCCTGTTTCTGGCAGCACACAGCCACCGGAGAAGATAAAACATGCGCATAGGGGCAGGGGAGTGAAAGCGGATGGACACTCCCACCCATGTGTGGTCCACGGCCAAAGACGGGAGCTAGGGCTGGCAAAGGCTCCTACCAGTGTTGGGACATATGGTCTGGCTCCCAATACACGGCAGGTAAGAGTATTGTCCTTGCACTACATATAATCTCCCTGCATGCTTATCCCTGTCTGACTGGCTGGTTAGGAGATATTTGAAACTAAAAAAGTAGGGATATATGGAACTCTATTGCCCCTCTCAGAAAACAAAAGAATAATGGAGGGAATGTGGAAAAGAGAGAAAAATGGACGGAATGTGGAAAAAGTAAGATGGAGGGAATGTAGAAGAAAGGGAGACAGAAAATGTGGAAGATAGAAAATGATATGGGGATGTGAAAAAGAAAAAATGTGGAAGAGAATGTGAAAACAGAGAAAGATGGAGAGAATGTGAAATGGAGTGAACAAAGGATGGATAGTCAAAAAAGAGTGATAGAAGGGATTCAGAAAAGAGAAAAAATGAAGCGAATGAGAAAAAGAGAAAGGTGGAGGGAATGTGAAAAAGAGAATAAGTTGGATGGAATGTGGAAAAAAGAGAAAGAATGAAAAAACTCAGCTGTCACGTTTGATACGTCACTGCACCGTTATATTGATCAATTTTCTGTTTCTTGTTCTAAATCAGTTCTACGATCTCTTCATGTTGAATGTTGCTCCCTGCCATCTCTCGGTGCTAAATGTGCCTCTCATTCTGAAAAAAGGTTTCAGGCCCCTGGCTTAGGCAAAGGGGATGTATGAAGGAGTTTAAAGTAGACCAAAACCCAGGATTTTGACTATCCTCGGTTTCGTTCCTTTCCACGGGGGCACCCCGATCGGAGCTGAAACCCCCCCAGATCGCCCGATCTCACTCACCTCTTCCCGTTTCCATGGTGCGTCCAAGAGCAGCGGCTCTGATAGCTGCATCCTCCGCTTCCCTCTAACAGGGAGTGTGACTACGCTGGCCATTCACAAATGAGCCGGTGCGGGCACGCTCCCTGTTAGAGGGAAACAGAGGATGCGACTGTCAGAGCCGCTGCTCTTAGACGCCCCATGGGACTAGGAAGAGGTGAGCTGGGCTCTGCGTCCTGGGGGGTTTCACATACCCCAGGGAAAGGACCAAAACCCAGGATAGTCAAAAGTATTGACTATCCTTAATTGTGGTCCACTTTAACCGTACCAACACGCACCAACAGTGCTCATATGCATCCCTCTCCAGGGCAATTCAAATTGCTGCACATAAAAATTATATTATTATTATTAATCCAAACAGCAGCATGGCTGGGATGCTGGGAAAGGAACCTCCAAAATTTCCACTACTAGGAGAAAGTCTGTGGGGCAGCGTTTCACAGTCTGGGGGGGGGGTATTTAGAATGCTGGGGCCCCCTGCGTATAACCTCCTAGAACGCCTGTTATTTTCACCTTTCCCCCAGCCCCATGCCTGGAATCCATCACCACAATTGGCTGCCTGGAATTCGGTGGCCGAAACGTCTCTGCCTACATGAGCCCATGCAGCCAATCGCACCACTGGATTCTGGTTGCTGGACAAATGTTAAGATGAGATTTACCAGCGTTCAAGGTGTTATGTGTGGGGGCATTCTGGATTTAGTAGTGGCAGTGGCAGCCAACACCCACACCAAACAGGGTGTTGGTCCGCATTAAGAAGCACGCTAATTATGACTGAGCAAGTGCTTTTCAGCAAGACACCTAATCCCCCAACTGCAGGCCTGTGTGCACTCACTGCTGTTGCTTTTCTCACTGTGCAGATTGGTTAAATGCAGAGGAAAAACTCCTATGCATGCACAAACATACAATGGCCATATATGCATAAACATGAGCCTTATCTTATCTCTTATAATTGGGCTCTTGTATGTAACAAGTAGTGTTGGCCTTCGGATTTGGGTAAGTTGGAAATGAGCAAATTCGGTTCAGTGCGGCCAAAACAAAATATTGACAAAATTCGGTTACCAATTCCGCCAACTCTATTTTTTGGGTGAAAAAAAATGATTTTAAAAGATTTTAATTAGAAAAAAAAAATAGAAAGAAGCCCCTTCTAACTATGGTAAACTTCACAATAAATTAAAGGAGCATTATTGCGAAAAAATGGGCCAATAATAAAAATCCATATAAATATGCTGGATGGCGGGGGGGAAGGGGTCACATATACACCCGGCTTCAGGAAATATCCAGCCAGGCTTGTTTTTTATTTTTATTAATGGAAGGAAAAGGAAATTGGGTGACAGGTTCTGTCACCCCTAATACACAGGGAGGCTGATTTATTAATAGCGACATGTAGCGACAGTTGAGCGACTGTAGCAGTATTTTCACAGCGCCCGCTAGTAGTCGCTGTGCTTGGCCGTTGTTCGGTTGTTGACAGCGACTCAGTCGGTGTGCAGTAATGTTGAATACGGGGTGACGAGTCGCTATTTGACAGGTTCCGCGATGTATGGGTGCGCATGATAGCGACTGGTCAGAGCGACCGGCTTCCACCATATTCATCAAAAAATCAGGCTCAAAAAATTCAAGCGCTGTGAAATGCATGTTTAAACCCCAGAGCGCTGGAGGCGATGTGTTAAAAGTAGTTTTTTAACCCCCAAACAACCATATTTTTGGAAACCAAAAAAAAAAAAAAAAAAATTTTTTTAAATAATTTAGTAATATGAATACATTAATATCAGACCTGTAATATCAATTCTGCACAATTTTTTTTTTTTCCCTTAAAAAAATTATCTAACATGGCAGAAGTGGTCACAGAATTTTTCACAGTAAAAAAAAAAAAAAAAAAACATTAATAACAATTAATTATTAATATTTAAAGATTGTTCCATTGAAATGCATTGGAGAGCGCCAGGTAGCGAGAGGTCATACTGGTCGCTGTTCAAGATCGGACGCTGGCGCTGTGGGCTGAGGCTGGAATAATGATAAATGAGTCGCTATATGGCGCTATCTCAGTCGCTAAGCAGGATTGGCTTGATAAATGTGTGATTGTGGTGGGGAGCCGGCGTTCTCGTGGCGGTGCCCGTCATTACCGGCCGCTCACCAGTCGCTACCTGTCGCTATTCCTTCATAAATAAGGGCCTAAACCTGCCCCCCTGGATTTTATTCCTACCATTAGAGAACCAACCACAAGCTTGGCAGGACTTTTATTCAGTTCGCGTTTATAAGTGACCCCTCCTCTCATTATGCAACTTGTTTAAATGGGTTTTTAATATTACACAATTTCGTGATAGTGCTCCTTTAAATTTCTAAAAGAATATTTAACAACATTATTAACAGAGTAATATAATTTTGCAGTGAAAGATATTCCATTTTCTTCATTTTCTGCATATGAAGCCAAGGATACAAGTGTATCAGTAACTGTTGCATTTTGAGGCTGATTTAAGACTAGCTTGTATTACCATTTTAGCGTCTATGTAGCGGCACTCAGAGCACTAGTAGACGCTGTAAGCGGGTGTCTGGCGCTATAACCTAGCGTACCGGCCAGACAAGTGACGCTGTACTATCCTGTCCAGCATTGATAAAAGGAATGTCTGAATCAATATATATGTAGCGCCCAGAGGAAAAGCCGCCCAGAGCAACGCCACATATAACAACAGGACAACGCTGCCAGTTAAAGTGGACCAAGACCCAGGGGTGATCAGCCTGGGAATCTATAAGATCACCTCCCTCACCGCGGGGCATCCAAGATCAGGATGTCCCTCGGGGTGAAACCCCCCCCAAAAGCCCCAAAAAACCTTACCTTATCGGCGACGGATCACCCGCGTGCCCCTCTAGCAGTGGGCGCGCCCGCGCCGGCTGTTTGTGAATGGCCGGCGCGGGCGCACGCCCTGTAAGAGGGATGCGCGGGAGGCGGCGGCTTGTCCGTCGCCGAAAAGGTACGTTTTTGGGGCTTTTGGGGGGGGTTTCACACAGCTGAAGTGGACCAACACCCAGGATAGTGAAAATCCTGGGTGTTGGTCCACTTTAAGTGCGTTCCAGCACTCGGCACTCAAACCCCAATTTTAGGAAAAACTACACACACCCAGCGCCGGCGCTCTAAAACTGGGTGCTCTAGTGTCGAGCGGCAGAAGCTATGTGATTAAAGTCTGTTTCTCAACGCATATCCACCAGCACCAGAGCGAAAACATATGGAATGACATTGTTTTTACACTGTGACACTGCAATGGCCGACCTGCACATACAATTCTGCATCGAAATTTAAAAAATCAAAATAATAACAATATATGTGTTTGGCTGCCATTGAAATGTATGGGATAACGCTGCTGAGTGACAGGTACTACATGGTGCTGCTGAACACACAGCGGTGGCGATGTACACTGAGCCACCGCTAGTAATACATCTGACGCTACATGGCGCTATTAGAGACGCTCACCAGCTTGACTTCATATATATGGTTTTCATGCAATGAACTGAAAAGAGACTGCACCACCCCCAACAAATGAATCTACCTGTAGTGTGCACACAAAGAGGTAATACCACTGTATAAGATAAAACGCAGGAGGTCCCACTCCCCCTACAAAGCCCCAAAGATGTGGCACCACTACCAATTATCGTTCAATAAAAATTGATTAGTCATTTTTTTTAATCAACTTGAATGTCACACTGAACTACATGAACTACATACATTGGTTAAAAAACATTAAAGACACAACAATGTCAATAAGGAAGGGGACAAAAAACCCCCACAATGAAGGGGCGGGTATTTTTTTTATAATAAATATAGTAGTAAATAATTATTAATTATCCCTAAAGTTAATAAATAAAGTGATTTAGTGCACATGAATGGCTTAAATAACAATCATATTCCCTTATTATTCTTCACTAAAAGTACAAGTGCTCCCTCCAAAACCATAGTGCTAACCTAACTATGCTAGTACCTACCCATATAATGAAAGAACAAGCCGGGGGTGACAAATAAACACAAATGCAGAAACGTGAGAAAAAAAAAAGATGAGCTTACATGAACATACGACCACCAGCCCACTGCCCCTTGTCTACGCGTTACGTGACGTCACAAGCGTCACTTCCTCAGGACATGATATATGGTTTTCACAAACTGCGCCCGGCATTCACCTAAAGGTACATGGTACTACGGGGCGTTAGCGTTTCTTAAATAACCCCCTTTACCATTAAGGATGATTTACTATGTTCGCTACCATTCGCTACATGACATAAAAGTATATTTGTTGCACATGCGATGCACACGTGACAGACCAGCGAGGAAGCAAAACTTACTGCAGCGAACACCAGTGAACACAGACTTTCGCAATGCATTTTGCTGTGTTTGCGCCGCAATTTGCTGGCGAAAGTCACTGGTATTTCCATTGATTTGGAGAATTGTGGCGATATGCTAGAGAACTGTTATGGCAGAACTCTTTAGGATAAAGCATGAAATCTTGCTGAAAACACACTTTAATAACATATGTCGGCATTGGAGGGGTCTCAGGATATATGGGGGGGGGGGGGTATCCTGGGAATGTCTGGGTTGTTTGAAAAGCTTAAGAATAAAAGTTTATTCGAAAATATAAAAGTCATGTAAAAACATTATTGTTAGTTCAAATACGAGGCAACTTTCTGATGTTCACGCACAAAAATAAGTTAAAGATAATAAAAAACTATAGAGACAATCTCTCCCTAAACAACAATGATCCCTATGGGGTTCACCATTAAAAGGCGTCGAATGCAAAAATGTCCGCCAGCATTCGCCGAGCCAAACTGAAGTAGAAGTAAAAACAAAAAAAAAATGGACATCACCGGCAGCACAGGCAAAATTTCACTTAGGCCCTTATTTAACAAGGAATAGCGACAGGTAGCGACTGGTGAGCGGCCGGTAATGACGGGCCCCGCTACGAGAACGCCGGCTCCCCACCACAATCACACATTTATCAAGCCAATCCTGCTTAGCGACTGAGATAGCGCCAGATAGCCACTCATTCATCATTATTCCAGCCTCAGCCCACAGCGTCCGACCTTGAACAGCGACAGGTAGGACCTCTCGCTACCTGGCGCTCTCCAATGCATTTCAATTGAACATTCTTTAAATATTCATAATTAATTCATATTAATGTTTTTGTTTTTGTTTTTTTAAATGTGAAAAATTCTGTGACCACCTCTGCCATGTTAGAATTTTTTTATTAAGGGTAAAAAAAAAAAAATAATAACTTTGTGCAGATTTGATATTACAGGTCTGATATTAATGTATTCACATTACAAAATATAATTAAAAACTTGTTTTTTTTGGTTTCCAAAAATATGGTTGTTTGGGGGTTAAAAAACAACTTTTAACCCATCGCCGCCAGCGCTCTGGAGTTTAAACATGCATTTCACAGCGTGAGAATTTTTTGAGCGTGATTTGTTAATGAATATGGTGGGAGCCGGTCGCTCTGACCAGTCGCTATCATGCGCTCCCATACAGCGCGGAACCTGTCAAATAGCGATTCCTCACCTAATATTCAACATTACGGCAAACCGACTGAGTCGCTATCAACTACCGAACAGCGGCCAAGCACAGCGACTACTAGCGGGCGCTGTGAAAATACCGCTACTGCCGCTCATCTGTCGCTACCTGCCGCTATTGATGAATCGGCCTCTTGGTAAATGTGTAAACCTGGCAGATGCCAGAGAATCATTTCGTAAATTACCCCCTAAGTGTTAGAATTGTATCAACAAAGAGATGGTTAAAACGGAACAAAACTCAATATGGCCAGCCCCAGAGTCTTTTAGCCGGCCAACGGCCTTCCCCACTTTGGGATGCCCCACTGTGTGAAACGCAAGACTCAACTTTTTCGGCAACTCCCTCGGTGAGGTAAAGAACAATGGCCGCATGCCCCCGTGCCCAACCATTCAGATAGGTCTGGAGCAGGAGTGCGCCCCAATCTAAAAAGAACTGGGGATGCAGCCGCTCTCAATCCTGATTGCCAAGCTCTGGTCTAAACAGAGCCATAATGTAGATCATTAATATGCACGGTATATGGCGCTGATTGGACGAGAGCCCACACATACTTCATAGGACCGGGATAAGGTGACATTTGTGGGGGGTTCACACAGCATGGCAACCCAAAACGGAATGCCCCAGGAACAAGGAGCAAAATCTGCTTTGAATAAGGCAAAAGATACTAAAGTTTCATCTTTTTCAAGCTAAAAAGGTTATTCGGCAATGTTTTTTTTTGTTTGTTTTTTTTAAGGCGCGCTCTAGTTTTAGATACAGATGTTGTACTAAAATAAAAGGGAAATTCTTCCACTTTAAAATTACATTATTCTATTAAAGGAAGCCTCTAGCTTTAGGGTTAAAGGGACTTGCTTTTTTCCTATTTCAAAAACACATTTTTTTGGGGGGAGTGGGCGACTCTGATGTTTTTGTTTCAATCAGAACAAGGTTTTGTGCTCTTCCCATGATGCAATTTGGGGCATTCGGCCACTTTAGCTGCTTTCCAGAGACTCCAAAATACACCCTGAATTTACCCCCCATAGATTTTTGGGTGAGACAGAATTTTGGAAAGTATTCAGCAGAACTGCACCGGAAGTTCCGGAACCAGACAAGAGGCCGATTCTGCTCTAGTAACAAGTTGACCACGGCTTATAGAATAGCACTAAACTATGGCCCTTATTTAACAAGAGTTAGCGCCAGGTAGCGAATGGTGAGCGAACGGTAATGACGCTCACCGCCACGAGAACGCCGGCTCCCCTCCGCAATCACACATTTATCAAGCCGATCCTGCTTAGCGACTGACAGAGCGCCAGAT
Organism: Gastrophryne carolinensis; assembly: GCA_027917425.1. Lineage (NCBI taxonomy): Eukaryota > Metazoa > Chordata > Amphibia > Anura > Microhylidae > Gastrophryne > Gastrophryne carolinensis. The sequence goes on along the minus strand of CM051234.1, from coordinate 628,862,796 downwards.
AGCGAATCATTCATCATTATTCCAGCCTCACCCCACAGCGCCAGCGTCCGACCTTGAACAGCGACAGGTATGACCTCTCGCTACCTGGCGCTCTCCAATGCATTTCAATGGAGCAATCTTTAAATATTCTTAATTAATTGCTATTAATGTTTTTTTTTTTTTTTTTTTTTTTAAATGGCAAAAATTCTGTGACCACTTCTGCAATGTTAGATATTTTTTTTAAGGTAAAAAAAAAAAAAATTGTGCAGAATTGATATTACAGGTCTGATATTAATGTATTCATATTACAAAATGTTTGTAAAAACATTTTTTTTTTTCCAAAAATATGGTTGTTTGGGGGTTAAAAAACTACTTTTAACCCATCGCCGCCAGCGCTCTGGGGTTTAAACAAGCATTTCACAGCGTGAGAATTTTTTGAGCGTGATTTGTTAATGAATATGCTGGGAGCCGATCGCTATGGCCATTCGCTGTCATGCGCTCCCATACAGCGCGGAACCTGTCAAACAGCGACTCCTAACCCCGTATTCAACATTACCGCACACCGACTGAGTCGCTGTCAACAGCCGAACAACGGCCAAGCACAGCGAATACTAGCGTGCGCTGTGAAAATAACGCTACTGGCGCTCATCTGTCGCTACCTGGCGCTATTAATGAATCGGCCTCTATGTCATAAATAAAAAAAAGTAACTGGCGATAATGAATTGATATGAGGAGTTGCGTACCTGCACACATTCATGGTGGCACCTGTAATGATGGATCTTATAGGCTGTAGGATCCACCACTCCATCTTCCTGCATCTCGAACCCTCGGTTGTCCATTGGTCCCCTGTAGGATGCTCTGATGCCTCTGAGATGCTCTGTGTGCTCTATGGCATCCGGTGGCTCCTATATATAGCAGTGTCTTTATGGTGGGGAGGATAAGGATGTGAGTGACAGGTGATTGCAGCACAGGGTAAGTCTAAGCACATCACCGGACAATTGCTCAGGGTGGTGAAATCTTGGTTCATCTTTGCATTTCCTCCATAAATAGCTGCGTTACTCAGGCTGATCTGGCACAAGGTCAGCACAGGAAACCTTAGGAAACTTTATTTGATTGCAGCGAGTCGGGAAAAAGCATAGAAAGGTCTTTTTTCTTGAAAAATGAATGTGTAAAAGCAGGCGATAGCTCAAACCAGGCAGCTGTGGGGAGATTTCCTAATATCAGGAAGGTCGGAGGAGGTCCTCTGTATATATATATATATATATATATATATATATATATATATATATACCCACAAACCTGTGGCTGCCACATCCTTCCCTATATGATGCGGCACCCACATGTTTGTAATGCAAATCAGGAGGAGGCCGTGGGATAAACAGCATTTGCATCTTGGCATCCATGGGTGCACAGGGTTGTATTGTCTTCTTATTCCACTTCAAAGAGACATAAATAAATGGAAGCGGTAGAAACTGTTTATCTGTAATAAAATTGTAAAATGTTAAAAAAATTGAAACAAAATTAAACCTGGGAATTTGAGTTTCCAGGGGTTTGTTCTGTTCCCCTGGGGCATCCCAAATTCCAGTGGCACATCCAATGAGAGCTTTCTCTGCCCTACTTCCTCCTGTACCCCCATCTCTGCCCTGCTGCCCTCTGCACCCCCATCTCTGCCCTGCTGCGCTCTGCACCCCCATCTCTGCCCTGGTGCCCTCTGCACCCCCATCTCTGCCCTGCTGCGCTCTGCACTCCCATCTCTGACCTGTTGCATTTTGCACCCCATCTCTGTCCTGCTGCACTCTGTACCCCCATCTCTGCCCTGCTCCATGCTGCACCCCCATCTCTGCTCCATGCTGCACCCCCATCTCTGCCCTGCTCCATGCTGCACCCCCATCTCTGCTCCATGCTGCACCCCATCTCTGCTCTGCTCCATGTTGCACCCCCATCTCTGCCCTGCTGCGCTCTGCACCCAATCTTTGCCCTGCTCCATGCTGCACCCCCATCTCTGCCCTGCTCCATGTTGCACCCCCATCTCTGCCCTGCTCCATGTTGCACCCCATCTCTGCCCAGCTCCATGCTGCACCCCCATCTCTGCCCTGCTCCATGTTGCACCCCCATCTCTGCCCTGCTCCATGTTGCACCCCCATCTCTGCCCTGTACCATGTTGTACCCCCATCTCTGCCCTGCTCCATGTTGCACCCCCATCTCTGCCCTGTACCATGTTGTACCCCCATCTCTGCCCTGCTCCATGCTGCACCCCCATCTCTGCCCTGCTCCATGTTGCACCCCCATCTCTGCCCTGCTCCATGTTGCACCCCATCTCTGCCCTGCTCCATGTTGCACCCCATCTCTGCCCTGCTCCATGTTGCACCCCATCTCTGCCCTGCTCCATGCTGCACCCCATCTCTGCCCTGCTCCATGTTGCACCCCATCCCTGCCCTGCTCCATGTTGCACCCCATCTCTGCCCTGCTCCATGCTGCACCCCATCTCTGCCCTGCTCCATGTTGCACCCCATCTCTGCCCTGTTCCATGTTGCACCCCATCTCTGCCCTGCTCCATGCTGCACCCCCATCTCTGCCCTGCTCCATGTTGCACCCCCATCTCTGCCCTGCTCCATGCTGCACCCCCATCTCTGCCCTGCTCCTAACTGCACTTAATGCTCTGGACTCATGTTCATGTCCTGCAGCCTGGCACACGGGACCACGCTTAACTGCCTGCCAACCACAGGCCATGTCTGGCATCCAAGTGCCTACTTTATTGCCCATTCTGCCATGCCTGACCATGTCTGATTGTCAACCATGTTGCTGGCCCTGCCATGTCAGACCACGCTTAACTGCCTGCCATGCTTGCCGATAACAGGCAACGTCTGACTACCTCCAAGTGCCAATCCTGCTGCTGACCATATCATGTCTGATTACATCTAAGTGCAGAGAGATACCAGCAGGAAACAAAAGGCAAATAAATGACAAAGTCCAAAAGTTCTCCGTCATCATCGACAACAGAAAAATCCCAGTTGCGAAAATATACTGCTTGAAACCATCTCACTGTGTCCTAAAATAGTTACACAATAGACCAATTAACAGTGATATTATGAGTTATGTAATAAAGCATGAAAAGGGCCATAAACCAGTTTGGAGCCTTTATTAAAGAAGAGAGTGTGATGTGTTGACAAGCCAAGCTAAACATTTTTTTTCATGTAGATAACATCTTTTTGTTTTATAATTTTATTTAATCGGTGACACTATTCTGAACTTATGAGATGCCCTGATTTCGGTGGGACAGTCCCACCTTGAGGCATTTGGCTCCCCTGGGGATACCTTAAAGCGGTCCTTCACCCTGAATAAGAGCATATCTTGTATGCCCCCCCCCCCTGTACATACACATTGCTCACATTAAAAATCATCCTACTTGCATCTACTGCATGTTATGAGCCTTTAAACATCCAAGATGGCGGCTCATGGAACACCAGGCAGCCTGCAAACAGGAAGTGCCTTCTGACTGTGCTGCTCTGCATTCTGGGATTGCTGACCTTTTCCTGATCCCAGCTCAGCTCTGTCTGAGCAAAGCACAGCTATAACTTGCCTCCCGGTACTTTATCCCGCTCTCCTCTCCTCAGTATGTGATGCTACTGAGGCAAGATGGCGGCGCCCGTATCCTAAAGTCCTTAACAGAGTTGCAGCCCAGTGGGGGAAAGAATAATAAGTGACTAAAAATTCAAAATATATTAATTTTAGATGCTGGGGAATAGTTTTTTAAGGGTTTGGGCTTTTCAATAAATCATGCTGAAGGTCCGGCTTAATGTCTCACTTTGCTGACATTATCGGTAAGGTTGGTTGGTTTAAAACTGCTCTGAGCATTGACTCAATCACCAACATATTTTATAGACCCAAGTTCCCTGGAGAATGTGACTGGAGACAGAGCTACACCTTCATACACACGAGTAGCAAAGAATGCAGCAGAAATGTGTCTCTCAAAACAGGGGCGTAGCTGCCCCAGGTGCAGCGGGTCAGGGGGGCACCAAAGGGGAGTCTGAAAAAAGGTGGGGGATGCCATTTTGCATTTGCCCCGGGCAGGGCCGGCTCCAGGTTTATGCGGGCCCTTGGGCGGCATGGGCTGAGTGGGCCCCTTTGTGGTGAAGAGTCGCGTCACATCACCGAGAGACATCCCAAATCTGGATGCCCCCTAAGGAACATACTATTTGGACCAAAACTCTAGTTTTGGTCTACTTTGAAGCGCACCAACCCCCTTTAAACCTGACCTCAGAGTCTAAACGAATCTAGATTCTCCTGATTTTGGATGCCCCTGTGTGTGATCCCCCCCCCCCCCTCCGGGTGCCAGAGAGCCTAGCTACTCCTCTGCTCAAAAGCCAGTCAATAAGCCACACCCTTAAACCATGGCCATCGCTCACAATTTGGTTTAAGCTGTCCCACTTTGGGGAGAAATCCCATTATTCTTGTATGCCTCATGCCTTTCCATTTTAGGAAAGCACTTTCCTCCTTGTGCCTTTATTGGAGGGCTTTTGGATCCCTTTAATCCCCCTATACCACCCTCATAACATGGGTCTCTCCCTAACCAGGCTGATGATGATGTTCTGGCATTCCAAGGATTGAAGCATGGCAAAAAATGGCAAAGTGCCATGGAGCCACTAGAAATAGTGTGTATGCACTTACTTCAGTGCAAGGTGTGCCTGTGCTTTTGGGCAAAGTATGCGCTAATTCCTGAGCACAGTGCACGTGACGCTGAAAAATCTTAGGATTCATCCTGCCATGTCCTTGTTCCAGTTCCTGGAAATCCTTGATTCATTGCCTAACCGTTACCTACTATCTGCCTTGGAATGCCGACCAGAATTCTTTCTGCCTGTCCTCAATTGGGGGAACTAAAGAAGACCAGGTTTGCCTTTAGATTGCAGGCCACCGGGTCAAGTCTTGGGTTCTGGGTAGTAGTCTTGGGTGTCCGCCTTGCCAGCAATGGGACCGTGGTTCCCACAATCAAAACACCAACTGGACCTGATTGTGATACAAAGGCTCAGCCAATGATCACCTTCTAAAACAGGGGTCCCCAACCCCCGGGCTGCGGGCCACTACCAGAGGGGCCGCCGCACTGCATACGCCAACATCAAGAGCTGGGAAAAGTGAGAGAAGCGGGGTCTCAGGTCCCAGGTGCACTGCAGTGTGGTACAAGACAACGCTGAAGATGACTTCGGGGCTCCAGACTCCTGCCACCGCTGTTGCACTGCCTTTACTTGTTGGATGTGTTTGCCCGGTGTCCGGTGCCTGGCTATTGCCTTCCTCCTCCCCGCCTCATCCTCCCTTAATCATCTCTCTCCCCTCCCCTTATCTGTCCCCTCTCCACCCATCGGCTCTCAGCTCTGTGTGAGGAAAGCTGGAGTGAAGTGACTCCCTTTACTGCGTGCCGAACTGGCAGTGACTGAAAGAAGCAGGATCAGCCAGTAAAGAAAAGAGTGACAAGGTAAGCAGCACAGTGAGCCTGTGTCAAACCTATTCCAGGTATTGTTTCTTGCCCCCCAAGCAGGACTGGGTCCAGGATTGTGGGGGCCCTTGGGCAAGAGAGTCTTAGTGGGCCCCTTTCAACTCCGCTGGCACAAAGAGCTAATCTACTGCTGCTGCTCGCACTCCAGTCCTCCAGTTGTCACCTGGTACTCGCCACCATCTGAGTGTCCATCAATAGCCCTCCTCCATTTCATGCCACCTTCTCCATTGTTGCTGATCATCCCCTGTTGCTGAGGCCAGCCATGAGCAGCTCTGCACACAGCACCCAGCATTCGATGGTTCGGGTCCACTATATAATACCATGGGCAAGTGTGAGCCTGAGTGGCAATTGCCCAGGTTTGCCCTGTGCTGGCGCCTTCCCGGCCCCGATCATCCCAATTTGGGATGCTCCACTGTGTATAACCCCCCAGATCACCTCTTTCCGTTCCTATGGCACATGCACGGACTCTCGTCCAGTCAGAGCCATTTGCTGAGTGACATATGCATGGCAAACGGCTCTGATTGGACAAGAGTCTGCACATGCACTACAGGACAAGAAAAAGGTGAGTTAACAGGGCAATTTGGGGGGTTTCACACAGTGGAGCATCCCAAATTGGGTGCTTGTAGGATGGACAATGTTAGAAAAATATTAGGTAATGGTAAAGCAGCCAAACTGGGAAAGTGAATTCGTTTACAATAGGTTTACATCACACAGGCTCACCGGAGAGTGATTTAGGAGGGGCACAGTGGCAAATAGAAGTAAAATTGAGGAACGCAGTAACATTGTAAAACACCACCCCAGGGTGAAATCTTTGAGAGAATCATTTCTTAAAATAGTTTTTCTGTATTAATTGTAAGCTTAGCATTGGTAGGAGCTTAGATGAGTATTGGGAATATGGTTAATATGTGGGACTGATGGGCGAGGGTAATAAATAAGGGAGCCATATATTCAGAGAGGTAAGCCAATCAGCATGTGTATTGCTAGCATGTGGGAATTGTTAAATGTTGGGGTGTGGTGCAAGAACATACAAATGGAGTTTTAGGAGACATTGGGAATCCTGATTGTTGTAGAAAATCTTCATTGTGCCACTCCAAATGAAAAAAACGTTTGAACCTGGTCCTAGCCCGCAACCAGGTTTAAAATCATCTAAGTGGGCCACGCTCGTCAAAAGGTTGAGCACCCCTGGTTTGTATAAGTAAATAGTAACATAGAAGGATGAGGGCAAAAGGAGAACATATGGTTATCTAGTCTGCCCTTATGTGTCTATGTTCTCTTTATCTTAGGATAGATGGATGCTTATTCCAGGCTTAGGTTTACACTTTTACTGTTTGTTCCCAGCATCTACTACTCTTTCTGTAACATAATATTTTCTAACATTGCTCCTGATCTTTCCTCCGACTAGCTTCAGGTTGGGCCCCTTTGTTCTATCACTGTTTCTTCTATAAAAAGCACATCCCTCCTGAACCTTATCCAATCCTTTCACATATATAAAGGTCTCCATCATGTCCCCTATCGCCCTTCTTTCCTCCAGACTGTACAAATTAAGTTCTTTAAGTCTCTCCAGATAAGTTTTAAATTAAGGCCATTTTTGTTGCCTGTCTTCGGACCCGTTCTACAGTATTTTATTAGTGTCTTTTTGTATAGGAGGTCTCCAGAACTGCACACAGTATTCTAGCTGTGGCCTCACCAGGGCTCTAGACAGCGGCATCACAATCTCCCTCTTGCTACAGTGGCCTCCCATAAGCCACCAAGCACAGCCGCTGGCAGCTCAATGCAGGGAACCTGTTTTCTGCTGGACCAGCTGGGGGCGACTACACTACCCCCCCGCCCAGAATGGCAAAGCAGGAGTTCCCGAGCAGCATGCACCCGCACAAGGGTGGCGCAAGGGACTTGATTTGATGTTTCAGTAAGTGGGCGGGTGCCAGACAACCACCAATCAGTTATTTGACTAGATTATTATTTTAAATGAAAAAATACTGTATTTGAGGCCTCCACCGGGATTTGTGCCCAGAGCCCTCCACCGCAAATCGATCCAGCCCTGGAATCACGCAACAAGCTTTCCTAATCCTGGTCCATTTAACAAGTCCAGCGGCCTATAATTCTAGCCACAGGGTACAGACACGCTTATTTTAGTTAAGGCAAAAGTTGGTTCAAGTTAAATATATATTTTAATGCGATAGGGGCACTAGGCAGTTATTATAAGCATATGATATTGGGGGAATACAATAAAATTACAGAAAATACAGAAAAAGTGATTATAAAACAGAGATACAAAAAGAAAATTCTGTGAGTACTCACCTGTAGAATTAATTTCTCTTCCATTATTACTTCAGGACATCAGAAGAATTCAGAGACTGAATGGGGTTAACCTCTCCCGAAGGGTGTGGTCTGCAAGAACAAAGGTGTGTCTCCACCTCCCGGGCCTATATCCACCTGGCTGACTTGATGCACTTCAGTTTAATTAAAAAGCAGTAGAACCAGCCGCCTAGGAGGCATACCTATCCTGTTGGAAACAAAAGGCTGGAGACAAAATACAAGACTCCTCTCTCTGTTTAATCTTTTTTTTTATTATTATGCTGATATTATAATTGGTAATTATTACATATTTACCACTCCACTGAAACTAGGCATCCAACACATAGACATAGTAACCTAGCAGACAGGGAGGGTCTGATGTCCTGAATAATGGAAGATAAATTAATTCTACAGGTGAGTACTCACAGAATTTTCTTATCTCTTCCATTTTACTTCAGGCCATCAGAAGAATTCAGAGACTGAATGGGACCTTCAAAAGCAGTACCCTAATTCGGGTGGGCTCCCCAAACCTTATTCCTTTCAGGAACAAGACATTCCAAAAGACCCTTATTCCTTCCAGGAATAAGACATCTCAAAAACCCTTATTCCAATCAGGAATAAGACATCTCAAAAAACCCTTATTCTAATCAGGAATAAGACATCTCAAAAACCTTTATTCCATTCAGGAATAAGACATTCTAAAAACCCTTATTCCTTTCAGGAATAGGACATTCCAAAACCATCTAATTACCACTATGCGTAATTCCTTCCTACCAAAGGCTGTACCTTATAGAATGTGCTAAATGTATGAGCTGAAAACCAAGTAGCAGCTTTGCATACTTGTTCTATTGAAGCTTGATGCTAAACAGCCCAAGAAGCTCCATAGCTCTTGTCGAATGAGCAGTAGTCCTAAAAGTAGAATCCTTCCCCTTAAGGATATAGGCTCTTACCACTGCCTGTCTAATCCATCGGCTGATGGTAGACTTAGATGGTGGAAGACCTTTCCGTGGACCCTCAGGTTGAAAAAATAAGGAGTCTGACCTACGGAAAGATTGTGTAGCAGTGAGATAGTATCTTAGTGCTTTCACTACATCCAGCAATGAAGAATCCTTTCTTTATCGGACACTGGAGTAGGACATAAGGAAGACAATTCACCTCTTCATTAAGATGGGAACCACCTTAGGAAGAATATCCTGTTTAAAGCAGAAGACGAACTCGTCCTTATGTAACACTAAATAAGGAGACTTAACTGATAAGCTGCTAATTCAGAAACCTTAAGAGTCAATAAACTTAATGATGCATCTGCCAATAGTTCAAAAGGAGGACACTAATAAAGAGCTGATAAAACTAAGTTCAGGTCCCAAACCAGCAGAAGTAGCTTACGAGGAGGCCACACATGAGCGACTCCCTATACAAAAAGTTTTTATACATTTATTCAAAGCAATGGGTTTCTGAATAAAAAGATAGATAAAGCAGATATCTGTCCCTTCAAAGTACTCGATTGAAAACCTTCATCAAGACCTTTCTGCCAAAAAAAAAAAAAAAATCAATATTCTGGGAACAGAAAAAATTCTACCAGCGAACCTTCTGGATTCGCACCAAGCGATAATGCTTGCCAGACTCTATAGTAGATCATTGATGAAGGCTTCTCCCTGGCCTGGTTCATAGTCTGCATGACTATGTCAGAAGAACCCCCTTTCTGTCAAGATAAAGGATTCAATAGCCAGGCCTTCCAAGCCAGAACATGTGAATTGGGAAGCCTTAGAGGCCCCTGTGTGAGAAGATCTGGATCGTCGGGTAACCTCCACGAGTTGCCCTCTGACATCCTTACTATGTCTAAGAACCAGCTTCTTCTTGGCCACCGAGGAGCCACCAGAACGGTTGGGACTCCCTCGTGAGCTAACCTTTCTACATACTGACCCAGGAGAAGAATCTGAGGGAATGCCTAAAGAAGCTTGAATGCTGACCCCTGAAGAGTCAGGACATCTGTTGCTATAATTAAAGGATCCCTGGACCCAGACACAAACTTTGTAACCTTCCGATTGTGTCGTGATGCATAAGAGATCTATGTCCGGAATCCCCCAGTGCATGCATAGGGATTGAAAAAAACCCTCTGACTAAGAGACCATTCCCTCTGTTGCAGGACCGTTCTGTTGAGATGATCGGTCTGCAGGTTGTCCACTCTAGGTATGTGTACAGCCAAAATGCATTAAACCTGTTTCTCAGCCCAAAGTAAAAACCAGCTCACTTCCATCAGGGCTTCACTGCTTCAGGTGCCCCCATGGTGGTTGATATATACCACCGCCGTCCGATTGTCTGTTTGAATCCGGACGTGATGCCCCTTCAGATGGTATGTCCAATGACTGAGATACAATAGAATTGCACTCAGTTCCAGGATATTCATGGAGAGTTTGCTCTCCTTCAGACTCCACTGTCCCTGGAGCGTTGGTGACTCCATTACACTCCCCCAACCTGATAGACTGGCACCCATGGTGATGATCTTCCACTGTACTGGAAGGAAGGATTTGCCAGTCTGAAGAGGCTAGACCAGGCTAGAGACTGCCTTGTTGATGGTGTCATGCAAAAAGAGTGATCCAGAGTGTGTGGGTCTTGATCACAAATTGTGAGCAATTCCATCTGCAGGGGTCTTGTGTGAACAGTGCAAAAGGTACTGACTCAAAGCAAGATACCATCAGGCCCAACAGACATATTCCTTGATGAATCTTCGGGTGAGGGCAAGACAAGAGACCCTGTACCCTGGCCTGGAGTAAGAGTCACTTCTGTGTTGGAAAAAACACTTTTGCCTGAGACGTGTCTAATGACAGTCCCAGAAAGATTAACTCTTGAAGCTATGATATGATATTTGACTTAAGAATTCGACTGGATAGTCAATTATCCAATGTCGATCAGACAGTCTGTGAATTCTTCTGGGCCCCCTGCCATGATGGGGCCCATATTAACAGATAGTCTAAGTAAGGCATTATATGTATACCCTGACTTATTAGAGAAAACATGAGACCTGCCAACACCTTGGCAAACACCCTTGGTGCTGATGATAGACCAAAGGGTAACGCCACAAACTGAAGATGTAGGCCACCTACAGCAATGTAGGTATGTATCCTTATATATATATATATACTGCCCGGCTGGAGTAACTTCACTGTGGATCAACAACTCCAATCTCTAAAAAGGCGAGATACGGCAGATCTCAATTCTTCTGCTTTCTGCGGAATTCGGGATACCCCTGACCAATAGAATCTCCAAGGGGGTCTGGCTCCTAATTTGATCTTGTAACCTGAGGATACAACGTTCTGTATCTAAATATCTGTTACATGAAGCCTCCAAAAATGAGCAAAAATGCAGAAGCGGTCCCCCCACACCTGCAATTGCGGGGGCGTCCCTTCATGCCTGAGCAGGCTTTGAAGGGGGTCTGGCTTTATTCTGCCAGACACCTGTTGCCTTAATTTGGAACTTTGTCTTATTCCAAAAATCTCTTCGGTATCCCGAAGAGGCCGGAACCCCGGAGCATTAGAGGCCCTGCGGAAGCAGTATTAGACTTCGGCTTCTGTGGCAGATTAGATGATTTACCACTAGCAGCATGCTTTACCATGTCAACCAAGCACGCCCCAAACCTTCTTTTTGAAGGCTATGTCAGCTGGCCATTGCTTAAGCCATAAAGCACGCCTAAAGGCTAACACCAGAGCTAGGCCTCTGGCACTTAACCTGCTCAATCCTCCATAGCCTGTATCATATACCTGTTGTAGCCAAACTGGTTTTGATCACCTGGGAGCATGACTTCCATGAATGACCCCTACAAGTCTTCAAGTCCAGTTGCTTTAACAACCTCCTGCTCCCCAAAAATGCTATGGATGTAGCTCAGGCCAGCCGCAAGGTCGACCCCATTTTGGAATAAGCAGGATATGCCACCTGATCCACGCGCTTATTTGCTGGATCCTTTGGAGAAGCACTATCCGAGGATGGCATAACCAAAATCTTAAAAAGACCTGGCCTCAGAGCTAACCCTAACCCTTAAAAATAAAAAAAATGACGTAGGGGGGAACCCATTTTTTTTTTTTTAAGTTTAAGGGTTAGGGTTAAGCTAACCCTAACCCTTAAAAATAAAATAAAAATTACGTAGGGTCCCCCCTCCCGGGGGGGGGGGGGGGGAACCCATTTTTTTTTTAATTTTAAGGGTTAGGATTAGGGTTAGGCTAACCCCAACCCTTAAAATAAAAAAAAAACGCCATAACCAGCTTGTAGGAACAGAGTGGAGGGGCCAGCTTTTGTGGCCCCCCACCCTGCAACCTACGAGCCCACGGGCTCTTCTGCCCCCCCCCCTGGGCTTTGGGGAGGCAGGTAATTGGGGGTGCGGGGGTTAATGGCAAGTCACCCGCTAGTTGCAGGTGGCTTGCCAGACCCCAGCCCCAGCCTTGTGAACTGGTACAGGGGTCTCATGGACCCCTTACCAGTTCACAAAGGGTTAACAGTAAAAAAAAAAGACAGACACAAACATTTCATTTATTAAAAAAAAAAAAAAAAAAAAAAACTTAAAGTGGACCTTCACTCTGAATAAGAGTCTATCTTATATGTTTCCCACACCCTGTACATACAGATTGCTCACATTAAAAATCATCCTACCTGCATCTACTTCATGTTATGAGCCTTTAAACATCCAAGATGGCAGCTTATGGAAGCCGCCATCTTATCAGGCAGCCTGCAAACAGGAAGTGCCTCCTGACTGTGCTGCTCTGCATTCTGGGAATGCTGACCGTTACCTGACCCCAGCTCTGCTCTGTCTGAGCAAAGCATAGCTATAACCCGCCCCCCTGTACCTTATCCCACTCTCCTCTCCTCAGTAAGTGTGATGCTTCTGAGTCAAGATGGCGGCGCCCGTATCCTAAATTCCTGAACAGAGTTGCAGCCCAGTGGGGGAAAGAATAATAAGTTAGTGACTAAAAAACATAAAATATATTAATTTTAGATGCTGGGGAACTGTTTTTTAAGAATTTGGGCTTTTCATTAAATCACGCTGAAGGTCCGGTTTAACTCACCTCACCCGATTGTCAGCTCCTGTGTTCATCAGCTGTCAGATGCCCTGGTGATCGCTGGCCAGAGGAGGGGGGGGGCAGAGGATCAGAGCATCCCCCGCCCCTCCACTGCTCTGCCAGGGGCTCTCCTGGAGCCATCCGACCCCCCACGGGGGATCGGATGGCACCAAATTAAAGAGGAGACCCAGCCGGATCCAACGAGGGGTCAGGTGAGTATTTTTGATTTTTATTTTTTTTACTAGCAGGGGGGAAAATCAAGCACGTAGAAACTACGTGCTTGGCACTGAAAGGGTTAAAGGTTTTAGGTCCGCTTGAAGGCTGCCAGGGGGTTTTGAAGCTCAGAGCGCACCGGCAACAAGGGTCAGAACCCTTGCAGGGAGGAGACAATTGTCTTCCATATCCACTACTACAGTAGCATAATCCTGCACACCTTGCTATCCTCACCCAGTGTCTGTTTGCATACTGGACATGGGGTCAATCTATCTGCCCCAGATGCCTCCGTCATTTTGTGCTTCCCCCAGCCGAAAATCTTCCAGTGAAGGTGGCCGAGACGAACCGCGATCTCAGCGGTACTCGGCGCTTCGCCCGGCTGAAAATCTTCCACTGAAGGCGGCCGGAGGAGAACCGTGATGTTAGCGGTGCTTGCCGCTTAGTCTCGCCCGAAAATGTTGCAGTGCAAACGGCCAGCGGAGAACCGCAATGTCAGCGTTACTTGCCGCTTAGTCCCGGCTGAAAATGTTGCAGTGCGAGCGGCCAGAGGAGAACCGCAATGTCAGGATAAGTCCTTGCAGTGACCACTGCAAGAAAGAAAAACTGAAGTGCATCAAGTCAGCCAGGTGGATATAGTCCCGGGAGGTGGAGACACACCTTTGTTCTTGCAGACCACACCCTTCGGGAGAGGTTAACCCCATTCAGTCTCTGAATTCTTCTGATGTCCTGAAGTAAAATGGAAGAGAAATAATTACAGTACCTTAAACCGGACCTTCAGCATCATTTAATGAAAAAGCCCAAACCCTTAAAAAAACTATTCTCCAGCATCTAAAATTAATATATTTAAAGTTTTTACTCGCTTACTTAATATTTTTTCCCCCGCTGGGCTGCAATTCTGTTCAGGATTCTAGGATACGGGCGCCGCCATCTTGCTTCAGAAGCATTGCATACTAAGAAGAGGAGAGGAGAAAGTTCAGGGGGTGGGTTATAGCTGTGCTTTGCACAGACAGAGCAGAGCTGGGGTCAGGATAAGGACAGCAATCCCACAATGCAGACACTTCGTGTCAGCTGGCAGCCAGAGACTCCATGATCCAACATTTTGCATGTTTAAAGTGGACCAACACCCAGGATTTTGACTATCCTGGGTCTTGGTCCACTTCGGTGGGGCACCCCCGATCGGGGTGCCCCGCTGTGTGAAACCCCCCCGAACCCCCCGAACACACCTCTGTCCGCGGCGACGGACAAGCCGCGGACAAGCGGCTCCGCCGCCGCCGCCGCCTCCCGCGCGTCCCTGTTGACGCGCGCGTGCCCGCGCCGGCCGTCTAGAGGGGCGCGGTAAGGAGTTTGGGGTGTTTGGGGGGGTTTCACCCCGCGGGACATCCCGATCTCGGATGTCCCGCGGGGAGGGAGGTGATCGGCCCTGGAATCTTATAGATTCCCGGGCCGATCACTGGTGGGTGTTGGTCCACTTTAAGGGCTCAGAAAATGCAATAAGTGCATGTAGGATGATTTTTAATGTGGGCAATCTGTATGTACAGCGTGGGGGAAACATATAAGATAGACTCTTATTCAGGGTTAAGGTCCGCTTTAATGTATTCAGACGGGTTGTTGGGCAAGTGCGGCCTCTGAGGCATAAGGCAGCTTGCTGGATCCTGGGACCTCTCTTTGCATATACAGCTAACCCCTTAGAAACTGTAACCAATCCCCCACATTGGGGCCTGGCATTTTACCCTCAGCTGGATACCCCCAATGCCCCACTGGGCAGAGCTTTCAGCCCCCACCCTGCCTGGTATTCATCTTACAATCTACAGCCGCTAATTTTGTGGCATACCTTCAAAATAGAGGGTCGTACCATCCTGGTTCAGGAGTTGCACCATTGTGACTTTGGAGAGACCAAAGATGGTCCAGGTTCTGGGCACAGTACTGCAATTACAGGGCTGTGCGTTAGTCGGCTTTCTGGGCCGGTTCTGATTCTGTATCTGGCTCGGTGCCGGGACATACAGTGGCCCAGTTATTGTCAGTTTTGTGTCAGCATTGAAGAAAACCTATGAAGCATATACGCGGACAGAAGTGGCGCATGGTACAACAATAATATGCGGGGACTCTAACTTGGTACTAAATCCTCACATAGACAGACAATCCCGAACAAGTCCGATCCTAACGGCCCCGGTGACCAATACGGCTAGATCATTTCGAAAGATTATTGAAACCTGTGGGTTGGCGGACTGCTGGAGGGAGGCACACCCGGGAACACAGAATTTCACGCACTATTCTCACCCTCACAAAGTATACACAAGGATTGATCACATTTTTATGCCATATAATGCTTTGGTACTGCTGAGATCAGTGGCAATCATCCCAATCTCATGGTCAGACCATGACGGCCTGCTTCTTAAGCTAAACTCCTTGATTAGTAGGCCATTGGAATTTACTTGGTCTCTTAACCCCTCGTTACTTTCTGATGAGGGCACGGTCACTGCTCTGGCCGAGACATTGTCAGAATATTTTGCTTTGAATGAAACCCCTGAGACTACAGCAACAGTTTGCTGGGAGGCTCATAAGCCTACTATTAGAGGGAAAATTATACAGATTGCAACGAAAAAAAAAAGAGAAAGGGCAGAATGCATCAATAGACTAGAAGCAGAATATCAGCAAGTGGCAGAGGAGGCCAAAAAGAACATGACCCCAGAATCCCGACGTAGGTTACATAGGGTCTCACAAGAGCTAAACCTGGCATTGGCGGGCAAAGCAGAGAAATCTTTAAGCTGGCTTAAACATAAATACTATTGCAAAGCCAATAAGCCAAGTACGCTTCTAGCCAGGAAATTAAAAACACCACTACAGATTTACTCCCCAGTCAGGTTAAAAGATGAAAGAGGTATGATAACTAGCAACCCGAATAAGGTGGTTAACATTTTTAAAGTACAGCTGCAAAAACTTTATTCCAACCCCTCCCCACCGAGACCAGAGGATCTTGAAGAATTTTTTAAAGATATCAAGTTCCCCTTACTACCGGATAATCTAAAAGAGAGGCTAGAGGAAGCAATCCGTTTAGAAGAGGTCCAAAGGGCGATAGTTAATCTGAAACCAAATAAAAGGCCGGGCCCTGATGGTTTTTCAGCCGCCTATTATAGGACATTCAGTACAATTCTAGCCCCCAAACTCATGGCAATGCTAAACGATATTAGAAGAGGCACCCGGTTCTCTCGCGAATCATTAACAGCGTCAATTAGCATGTTACCCAAACCAGATACAGACCACCTAATCTGGTCCAATTTTAGACCTATCTCCTTATTAAATCTGGATGTAAAAATGTTAGCAAAAATTTTGGCTGACAGGTTGTCTGAATCTCTCCCAGAACTAATCGACAAAGACCAGGTGGGCTTTATACCTGGTAGACAGGCGGGGGACAACATAAGGCGAATCACTCAGCTCACGTATATGGCAAAGGAGGCACGGACTCCGGCCATGCTCCTGTCCCTTGATATTAGGAAGGCGTTCGACTCTGTCTCATGGGAATACCTTTTCTTTATGCTTGAAAGATGGAGATTTGGGCCAATTTTTATTAATGTTTTGAAAACCTTATACAGGTCTCCCCTGGCATATGTAAAATACAATGGATTCAAATCTGAATCTTTTAGCTTGGAAAGAGGAACCAGACAAGGCTGCCCATTGTCTCCCCTCCTGTTTGCCATGGTAATGGAACCACTGGCTCATATGATTAGGGGCTCCCCCAACGTATCAGGCCTAGAGGTTAAGGGTAAAAGTCATAAGCTATGTTTGTTTGCTGATGACGTATTATTATTCCTCACTAACCCATCAGTATCTCTCCCCAATCTACTGCAGATTTTGAATAGGTTTGCAATTGTATCCGGATTGCAAGTTAATACTGCTAAGTCCAAATCCCTTAACGTAACAATTACTAGGGACAATTGGGAAGCCCTCAAGTCAGCTTATGATTTCTGCTGGGAAGAGAAGACACTTAAGTACCTAGGGGTAAACTTAACCAGCTCTTACGACTCTTTATCCATTGCAAATTATACACCTTTATTTCGCAAGCTATATGCACTACTGATGCAGTGGAAAGATTTTAACTTATCATGGCTTGGCAGGATAGCAGCTGTTAAGATGTTGCTACTCCCTAAGTTCCTCTATGCTGCCAGAGTCCTCCCAGTTATGATACCTTCAAGTCAGCTGAAAGTCTTGCAAAGCAAGGTATTGTCTTTTATTTGGGGTGGCAGTAGGCCTAGAATCTCCAAAGGAGTCTTATTTAGAGCCAAGAGAGAAGGGGGACTAGGGGTCCCAAACTTTACCAAATACTATCAAGCAGCTAGGATTGCACAGATGCTCGCATACCACTCAGTAAAAGATGTACTGACATGGGTCTCAATTGAAAAAGATATGTGTACCCCAATAGCAGTTGATAATTTATTATGGGTTACACCTAACACTAGGAAATGGATACAAAACCCAATTATTAAGCATTCGCTTACCATCTGGGACAATGTTAAGTTTTCAAGCAGATTAGCATCAACTTTTCTGCCTCTCTTATCGATTTGGAACAACCCGATGTTCCTCCCGATGTTCCTCCCGGGTTATTGAAGTAAATATTAAGCTAATGATGAGATGGTACTTGGTTCCAGAAAGACTGAAGCATTTTGTTACAGACTCACAGGGTGACTGCTCCCGGGGTTGCCTCTCTCCGGGGTCCTATAGACACATGTGGTGGGATTGCCCTGTAGCCAGGGGGTTTTGGGTAAAAGTTTTTAGAGCAGTGAGTAAAGTGTGCGGAAGACACATAGCTCGCTCTACTTAATGCCCCAATCCCCCATATTACAAAGAAAAAGCAACAACTGGTTTATCATATTTTGACTGGAGCGAAATTCGTGATAGCCAAGGCCTGGAAAGAGCCTGCTCTAAGCTACAGAGCATTCAAAAACAGGGTCAACAACATCATGGCCATGGAAAAATTATCGGCAATCCATAACTGTTCTATGGAGCTTTTTCAAGAAGTGTGGAAATTTTTGGCCCTCAGACTTCGAAAATAGTCTTTTGACGATATAGTTCTATTGACCTTCAAGTTGGATTATTTCTCTTTTTTTGTATCTACCAGAAATGTGAATCCCCATTTTTTTCACCCCTACCCTTCCTTTTTATTAGTCTCCCAACCTTCCCTTTCCCCATCTCCCCCCCCCCTTTTTTTTTTTTTTTTCCCTTTCCTTTTTTTTTCTTGTTTTTGTTTTTATTTTTACATTATATATTTTTTGTATCTATTACTACTTTCTTATCCACAATATATAGTGGTGAAATTAAGTGATAATTTCTTGTAGAAAAGTTGATAAGAGCAATGTTTATGCTGAAACAGAAGAATTTACTGTCTATATTATATTGCACATTGTTATCATATATGTATGTGTTGTTTTGTACATGCTTAATAAAATTATTGGAAAAGAAGCATATACGCGGGGCAGCTCAATTCTACATGGGGTAATTTTATGGTCAGACCTTGTGGCTGCATCCCAGGCCAGGACTGTGAAATGTCACAGGGATCCCCCGGGGGGGGGGGGGGGGGGGGGGGGAGGCATTCAAGCATCCTGAGAACAGGACCTGGGTGAGAATTGTCACCTATTTGCAATTGGAAGGGAGTGGGAGAGACTGACATTTGCTACAAGGGGTCTTTGGATGAAAGGGGACAGGCATCAGGAATAAAATATTTTCCTTTGGTCTCATGTATACAGGATGGCCGGCAAAATGTTTCGGACAAATATCAGAAGAGATCCCTGGGTGGCCCTCCTTCACCGCAGACCTCCAGAGCTTACCAAAAAACAGAACAAACTATTCATTTACTTGCTCCTGGCGGCAAAGCAAACCATTGCCAGGGCCTGGAAGAAACAGATTGTTCCGCTGTCGGAGGTGTCGTCTAGAATGAATGGGTCAATGAGAGGCTCTCAAGCATCCTAGCCGACACCCAAGATAGGTTCCTCCCCATCTGGGAACCATGGATACAATATGCCTGGCCTAATGCTCCATCGGGATTGCTCAGTTAGGCGATCGGTGTGGACCAGGTTGTGAGGACCCCCTCCCCCCCCGTCACCCTTCCTTCATCCCTCACTCCCTTCTCCCATCTTGCTCTCCCCCCTTTTTTTTTTTTTTTTCTTTCTGTGTTCCTCTCCACTTCTTGTTCTGCGGCCCGCCTCTCGTCGGTCTCCTGGGCCATAGGCCGGGCTGAGCGGCGGGGGGTGGGCTGTGGTGAGATGCTAATACGGTTTGCTTAAAATTGCTGTTAACTGACGCAAGAGACAATGTGATTGATGATTGACAGATTCTGGTGTATTAATTGTTTATTCATATTCTTGCCACACTGTAATTGCATTGCCATTTCCTTTCTTGATGATCTGAATTGCTGCGTCTTGCTCTTGCCCCAGATTACGGTAACTTGCTGTAACCACTGTGTTGCTTGCCTCCCCTGCGTGGGATGGATTTGCGTTTGGCTGATCACTCATTTCTGTATTGCCTTCTTTTTCTTAAAAAATATAAAATATTGACAGACGAAAAAAATATTTTCCATGATTTTCCTCACAGTCGTCCTGTGCAGGATCTCAGAATGGCGCCCCCTAGTCACTCACACAAAAAATAGAAATCGATCAATGTAAAAAATATTAAGGTAGAAAAGAGAGAAATAAGAGGAAATGTGGAAAAGGGATATTGAGAAGGAAAAATAAATTTACATTATGGAAAGAGGATGGAAGAAATGTGAAAAAAGAAGAAGAAAATAGATTATAAAAAACATAGGAGGACATAGGAAGTGAGAGAGAGAAAGAAGGAATGTGTCTAAGAAAAAACATGGAGAGAACATGGAAATGAGAGCAAGATGGGGGGAATGTGGGAAAGTGAGAGTGAGGTAATGAGATGGTAGGAATGTAGAAAAACAAGAGAGTGCAGGAGAAAGAGAGAGAAAGTGAGAAAGTAGAATTAAAAATTAGGAATGCAGAGAGAGAAACAATGGGAAAGAAATAAAGAGATATATATAAGACATATAAAAAGAGAAAGAAAGAGAGAGAGAAAAAGAAATAAAGAGAGGGAGAAAGAAAAAAAAGAGAGCGAGGAAACGGAAGAGAGAGCGAGTAAGAGAAAGAAAGAAAGAAAAAAGTAAAAGAGAAAAAAGAAAGGAAGAGAGAAATAGAGAAAGAAAAATGTAAAGAGAAAGAATGAAAGCAAGGTTGGAGATGAAGAAAAAAAGAAAAAAGGGAGATGAAAGGAAGGTAAAAAAAATGGAGGAAGATGTGAAGAAGCTAAAAAGAGAGGCAGCCAGTGGAAGGTGACAAGAAAAAGATCGAGACTATGTGGAAACGAAATGAAAAAGAGGGGAGTATGGAAAGAGAGGAAGATGGAGGGATCATGAATTAAACAGGAAGGGAAATTAAAGAAGAAGAAAAAAGCTAAAAGGGAACGATAAGGAAATGTGCAAAAATGATGAGAGAGATGGGGGGGGGGATTTTGAAAAAACAGAGGCCCGCTGGTCTAGTTGAGACCTCCTAGCTCCCCCTTACAGAGAGGTTGGGATGGTCACCTGTGCAGCTCCGCACCTCACACACCCCAAAGGCTGTCCATGCGGCAGTGGCCAACATACTGCTACAATCAGAAGGCAAGTAACAAGAGCCCTCCATTGTCTCCATTTTTATTCTGCTTTTTTTATTCACTTTTTAGGGGAACCCTGTGCAACCAAAGAATTCTTTGAGGGATTACTTCCATAAAGATGAGCCCACGACAACAAGCTGGGTACGCCTAGAAAGCTTAACATGTGTACTTGTTGCTTCAGGGAAAGGGTTGTTTTGGTTAAAAAAAGTGCAAGGTGCTTCAGGGAAAGGGTTGTTTTGGTTAAAAAAAGTGCAAGGTAGAATATCCCTTACGCACATGCTTTACTTTGGAGTGTTTGGCAACTCTTCCCTTGACAGTACCTATGCATGTTGGGTATTTTTCTGTTCAGGGGACCTTCTTTTTTGCATATTGTTTTTTTTATGAAAATGTGGCTTGGATTCTGCTTTTTATTCTTTTTTTAGAGAAACCCTGTGCAACCAAAGAATTCTGTGAGGGATTACTTCTAGAAAACAACACCCGTGACAAGAAGCCTGGCACACCTAGAAAGCTTGAGGTGTGTATTTTCATATAGTTTGTGGGGGGGGGGGATTTCCAATGTAAAGGGTTATTTTCAAGCAAAGGATTTTTCTTGAAAAACTGCAAGGTGCGCATAGCAGTTGTATTTTATATGAAAATCTCCTAAAGCGCTGTTTCAGTTTGGGGGAGTCTCCTGGGCAGGAAAGGCGGCCTACCAATACATATGTGGTACCATTGTAACCTAGAGAAATGGGGCTTTTACACACAATAAGATTTCACTGATAAACTCACATTTTTTTCATTACAAAAAACACAAACATTTTTTTTTGCACATATTTCACCCACAAATATTGAGAATACACTAAAAAATGACAAACATTTTATATTAAACCCAAGACTTTTTTCCTGGGAAAACCCTGGAGATCCATTCAAAAATGTCAATTAAACATGTATAGCGCAAAATAGTGAAAAAATGGTCTGGCAACAGAGTGTGAGGAACTCACATGTCCCGGGGGACCCGCGTTGAGCGTCTGCCAGCCGGTGCGGCATTCCCCGGCCTGGAGCAGGTCAGCCAATCCGATGTCGCTCTGTCTAATTAAAGGTATCCTTACACCTGTGGGTCAGGGCAGGGCAGTCCAGCCCCTGGGATCAGTTCCAATCACAAGTTGTATCACAGTTGCACCAATTACTACACATAATTCTCTGTATTCCCATTGGCCAGTCACCTTTTAAAATAAAGTTTAGTCCATTATTGCTCAGGGTGTGCTTTACTCATGATTGACCCGGCTTCCGTTGACCATCATAGTTTGCAACCCGAACCGAGCTTTCCTCGAACTCCGTCTGACCCTTTGGATAACACGCACCTCTGATCACCCTCGGCCTGACCCTCAGCTCGTTCCTGACCAGTCTTCTGCCTTACCCATGTGGGTAGACGCACCTTCGGACTGACTACACGTGTATAACCTTGGCTTTGGGATACCCCTTGTGGTTCATCCCCTTCACCGTAAGCTCACATCCTTTGCTCCTTTTAAGTTCTGGGGGCAACCATGTCCGGTGAGGCATATCACGAGTCCCGGTGAGCGGGGGATTGTCTATAGGTGGAAGCGGCGGCGGAAATTGGGGGTTGTCAGCTTGCTGAAGGCAGGTGTCCTGCTGGCCATCACACACAGGGTGACAAAATCTCTAGGTAAGCTGGCGCTTAAACCAAACTTAACCCTGACAGACAAGTTTACCTTTGTGACTTAATGTGTCCTCACCCTCCTTTACAGCCTTGATGTGTCCTCACCCTCCTTTACAGCCTTGATGTGTCCTCACCCTCTTTTACAGCATTGATGTGTCCTCACCTTCTTTTACAGCCTTGATGTGTCCTCACCCTCTTTTACAGCCTTGATGTGTCCTCACCCTCCTTTACAGCCTTGATGTGTCCTCACCCTCTTTTACAGCATTGATGTGTCCTCACCCTCTTTTACAGCCTTGATGTGTCCCCTCCTTTACAGCCGCTCCTGTCCCTCTGCTGAAGCCCGGCAGCTGTATTATAAGTTTTCTCTTCTATACAGATCTACTCAAAAAGCAAAGTTATTTACAGCTTTAGATTTTTGGATTTATTATGTTGTCTGTATTTAATTGTACTGTAATACACGTGTTGTTTATGTCAATTCAAACTTGTCTCTCCCATCACACCTTTTTTTAATTATTTAATACATTTTTTGTTAACTGTTTATGTTTAATGTTTATTCTTATGCTTTTCACAACATTTTTTACATATGTTTCTGCTTCTCTAATGTATCTTTGAATTGTTTTTTCTGCTTTGGTTTTTCTAGTGTTTTTTTTAAATGCTATTGTGTGATACATTTATCGATACTCACCCCTCTGTGTTCCTCCTGTAGTCACCCTAGGAGTCCCCCCTTAACTTATCCAAGATTCCCCCTTGTAATGTACCCGGCTAACCTATGCCCCCCACATACTTTGGTGGCTATAGAGTTGATTCTGCACCAGGTGAAAAAGATGCACTACTTCAAGTGAATGGCGGGTTTCTCTCCTAAAAAGTAGCTCACTTTTTCTCCTGGTGCTGAATCAATCCCCTTTATGTACAAAATAAACAAATAACAATAAATATAACTATACACACACATAAAAGGTGGTTGCAGATGTGCGTTTGCATGTACCATATTTTTTCCGCCATATAAGACGCATGTACAGTCCAGCCAGCCACATGCCGATTTATCAATGACAGTGCACAGAGCAGTGTGCTGCATCGACGCATGCTGGTTGCGGAGAGTGGCAGCCTTCAGATCGTGGTGCAGGTATGCCGTTTTTTTTTTTTACTGACTTGATTCAGCAGCATTGGGGTAGGTGGATCTGCCACACTACCCTGTTATGGGGGATTCTGCATGATGTTTGTTTTTGGGGATGAGGTGGGGTCCTTTGCACGCTGTCTATTATATGGGAAGGGGGGAGTCCTCCAAATCCTATGTTTATCTCATAGACATTTGCGTCTTATAGTGTTAAAAATACGGTAAGCATGTGTTTGGGTAAGCAGTGTCCATGCTTGCAACATTTGCCTAGCCTAAGTACATAAGTAGTTGTCATTTTGAAGGTTGTTTTCTTCGCAGCTACTTACTTAATAGATAATTTGAGAGTGGCAGCACAACATTCGTGTGGAGTCTGTTTTCGCATGAGAAAAGGCCACGCTCGCCAGCTCAATGGTGGAGACCAATATCTGCATAACTTGGCACCTTTTTATCCCATGGAAAAGGTCACACGACTGCTGAATTCTGCAAACATGCTTTAGCATGCAGAAAAATGTTCATATGTGAAAATATTTGTCGACATGCATAAGCACGTGCGCAAAAAAATATTCACAAAGGCAAAAACGGTGATGAATTGCAAAACTGAAAAATAGCACGCGAACATGCATACTCTCGCAAAAAAACAGTGTGAAAATGTAAATGAAAAAGGTTGCTGAATCGGCCCTATCGAGTATGCGAAGCTTGGAGATGTAACTAAGGGCTTTATTTAAGACTAGCACTGTTAGCACTGGTGCTATGTTCCTGTCAGGCTACCGGGTATGAACTCTGATTGCGGAGGCTAAGGACCAGCTCACCTCTCGACCGGGAAGCCTGGAATCTAAGGACCAACCTGTTTTTCACTAGAGCCTCTAAAGGTGAGGATAGGCTGGGCTGCAGGAAGGCCCCAGGTCAGGCAACCTAGGAGTGGGTTTTGCCAAGTTCTGGGTAGAAGACAGACCAGAGCTGGACTGGAGACGTAGGACAAGCTGAAGTTGTGGCAGGCAACAGGATCGAAGTCGTAAACAAGCCAAGGTCGTCAGGAGAGCAGGAGCGTAGTCAGAATCAAGCCGGGTCGGTACACAGGAATAGAGGACTGGAACTCAGGAACAGGCAGAAGAAATGACCAACTGGCAATGCAGGTCAGGGCTCGCCAGTATTTAAACAGGTCTCATTGTGAATCCTGTTGATTTCCAGTGCTCCCAGCCGACATTACGGTTCGCTAGCACATTGGCTTCGACAATCCTTGTGCAGCGTCCAGCACCTGGCCAGGAGCGACAGCCCTGGCTGTCTCCAGATGGCTCTGCAGTGCGGGCGCAGAGAGCGTTCCGCAAGAGATGCTCATCTGGCACCCACAAAAAAATGGATGAGTAAGCTGCAAATAACACAATACTGTAACATAAGGAGAGAATGGAAGGAGTCTGGACATTTAGGGGTCCACATGGAATTGGGTTATTCTTACTACTTATTACTTAGTTGATTTAGTGTTAAAGGCATACAGCAGATGTTAGCCGTGCACCGGAGTGGGCTCCCCAGGATACAGCGAAGCCACGTGTGGGAAAAGTGACACTGACACCAGCATTTGTATATCAAACTTTTACTGCAATAGCGTATCAAACCCACTTCAAAAAGACGATTGTGGTCAACAATAAACTTGATTACATACACTCAGCCTGGGCTAAGACCCCCTGTGCTACACAGCCAGATGAACCTTATTGGATATTAAGGAAAGCACTGGTAATTTACCTACTAGCAGGTGCACTAGTAGGTCCCACCATACCTGTTACTACCCTTTTGCTGGAACTAATGTTTGTGTGGGTGTTCACTGAGGGGTCATCGGCGGTACAGCACAGCAGTTTACAATCCTATAACGTTACAATGCAGGAAAAACAACTCCCCTCCCCAGCACTAGCCCAAAACCCCCCCAAAAAATGGTCCAGAAGGAGTGAATAATTCACTGACCAAGGATGTAGAATGTTCCTTTAAGTTCCAAAATCCAGACAGCAAACAGGGAAAAACACATCTAACTAACTAATAGGCCTAGTCTCAGTCTGTTCAGTTAAGCATGCATGCTGTGTGTTACTAACCTGGGTCCAGTTGATGAATCCAATGATGTCTCTTAGCTGGGACGCAACAAGTCTCTTCCACAACCATGAAGAACAGCAGAATGGCTCCTTCCACAGCTCTCAGCAGCCGTCCTGGAGGAATTCTCCGCTTCTGGAAAGGATCAGGATTCAGTCCCTCTATAACACGTCTGTTCTCCGCACGGCACACAGGACTCACTTCCACACAGCCTTCTTCTGTCCTTTCAAAATGGAGGTCGCTCCACTTCCTTCTTCTTCTTCACCGAAAACAAGATGAGTCATTTCCTCCCTCTGACTGCAAGTTCCAGCCATAGCTTAACTGCGTGGGGGAAAACTGCCCCTTGTGGCAAAACAACAACACAACAGTCTCCAGGTAATGACATCTGTTTTACTCTCTTACACGGGAAAGGCAAATTTTTGACCATTGTGTCGTTTGCCACTGTCCTAAACTGTTTTCTGTTTTTAAATTTAAGAAGAAATGGCTGAGATATTAAGAATAACAGTTTGGCCTTACCTTTCTCTTCTGAAACAAATGGGTGTGGCCCTCGGCTCCGTGATGGCTTATGGTAATCAGCATAATGGGCGGGGTCTGTAAGAGCCCAAAATTGTGCTTTAGACACATTCTCATCATCTTGGCTGTGCTCCTCCCCTCTCCCCCTGTTGCTAGATGACATTGCACACCTAGACCATATGCTCATGCGTGCACTCCTAGATGCGTCTGCACGCACTCCCACACATGCTGATCTCAAAAATCCCAGCTGATGTGACCAGCCTGTTGGCCACATCCCCGTTTTCCCTGTATTGTGGGGATACTAATATTTTATTATATGAATCTATAAATATCTACAATGGTTAGAATCAGTTTATACAAAGTAGAGTAATTTCTAAGATACAGTGCAACGATCAATGGTGAAGGAAGGGTGTTTCCAGACATGTGGCCACCACTGTACACTCCATTCCTATACTACAGCTTTGTTACACATCTTCCTCCACAAATCAGTTGCACCAAAGCCCTCTCCAAGGCCAGGGTCAGCAATAGGCTTACATGGGCACCTACCATGGCTACCTGCACCTTCAGGAGACCCACTGCACATAGTAGTCATGTGACATACCTCTTTATTTTAGATTCCCACTTCACCAGATGGGCTGGGGAGTAACCAGGAGCGGGGGACTCGCAGCCACAGAAGGATTGGTCATCCTGAGAATTGCCAGTGGATGTTTTTCTGCATTAGTTTTCAGATCCGACTGACCAGATTTAGTGGGACAGTCCCACTTTGAGGCATTTTTTCCACTGTCCACCTAAAAACTCAGAGAACGAGCTTAAATGTCTGAATCCAGTCAACTTACAACTGGGTCTGAAAAGCAATAGTGGAATGTACTGATTGGCTGAGCAGTCGCTCAAACAACACCACCCTTTATGGGCTAAAAAGAAGTTGTGCTTTAAGTGTATGTCCTGGGGCGGGACTACACCTACTTATACACAGGAGTAGCATGGAATGCTGTGGATATTTGTCCCTCAAAAACCTGTGAATAAGCCACACCTCCCAACCACACCCCCGTTACCCTGTAAATCCTGTGGTCCCAGGTTAGATCCCTGCCCCGGGGGCATCCTGATTTGGGAGCATACTTGGGCTCTCATCCAATCAGTGCTGTAAGCCATGCTTATATTAAACCAAACCAACAGCCTGGCACAGTTGGAAAAGAAAGGTAGCGTCCATTTTGGAGCTTCCTCTCTCAGCATCTCAGCCATGCTGCTGCCTGGATTCAACTGACATAACTGACAATGCACAGTAACAGGAAGCCAAGCAGCATTTCCTGTTTGCAGGCAGCCTGCAGATGCATGAGCCGCCATTGTGTTTCTAAAATTTACTACAGCAGGAGTTAGAAAAAGGTAAATGTATTTTTATGTGCAGTGATCTAAATTGCTCCGGGGAGGGGGCGTGGCATATGAGCACTATTTGTTGTGTTGGTCTGCTTTAATGATTGGCAATACGCCTCTGTTCGGACACAGAGCTTGGCAATCGAGGGGCGAGAACTGCATCCCCAGTTCCCTTTAGATTGTGTCGTGCTCTCTCCTCTAGCCTATCTGAATGGCTGGGCGTGGTAGCGTGCCTTAGGCCAGAAATTCTGGGGATGTGACTAGGACAAAGGCGAGTTTCGCAGTGACCCAGAGGGGTTTCACATAGCGGGGTATCCCAATGTGGATGCTCCAGGGAAGCCAAGGGCTGGCTGCTTTGGATTTTGCTTCCGCTTTAAGAAGATCTGTGCTGTTAAACACTGCTTTGCTTTGGACAGGGTCAGATCACAGGTGTCCATGATACAGAGCAGGTATTTTGTGGGGTCCTTGCACTGACATCTCATCCTTTTCCACCCAATCTGGGCCAGTCCAAAGCTGTCAGGCCCACACCCCTTTGGGCCTAGTTACAGTTGCTGAGACTACAATAATTATGCCCCTGTACACACAAAACCCACCAGTGGACAACCTAGAATCTAAGATTCCAGGGCTGGCAGCTGGCTTTTATCTGTGTCATCCCAAATCAGTAACGTGCTATGTGAAACCCCCCAGGGCGCCCGTAAAAATTCACCTATCCCCAACATGCATGCACAGGCTCTCGTCTTGTCATTCATTCGCCAAACGGCTCTCTTTGTTGTGAATGGGGAGATAGACTGGGAGTGTGCACGTCGACGGGGATGCGGCAGAGCGCACACCCCATAGAATTCATTCAGAGCCCTTTACCAAATGATGTCAAGGCAAGAAGCTCTGATCGGAGGAGAGATCGTTTTGGATCAGGGAAAGATGCGTTATAGCGGGCGAACTGGGGGGCGGTTCACACAGCTGGACTTCTTAATTTGGGATGCCTGGGGGTCGCCCCTTCCCAAATGGGGAGCAGTGAGGGCTCCCCATTTGGGAAAAAATTGGTATGGTATGCCACACCAATAGGAGGATTGAGCTATACTTTTTGCATTTAGCACGTGCACTTTGTTGGTGCATATAGTATTGAGCACTGACTATTAGAAGTTTTTTTATATTTTTATAGTTTTTTCACACTTAAAGAGGAACATCGGACCTAAACAAAAAAAGGGACCGATCCCCCCCCCCCCCCCATTTGCCCCAACTTACCTTCTGGATGTCGCCCCTGCCTGCTGCAACAACATCGGCCTGTTTCAGTGCCCGATCCTCTGCTCCTCTCGCTGGCTTAGCCGTCTGTAAGTGACAGTATGGCTTAGCCATGCTTTTCAAAGTCTCACAGGATTTTGGGCGGCCCCTTTGCATCCTATTCATGGGCACTGTGCAGGCACGAAATCAGAGCCATGCGCAGTGCCTTATGGGATGCAAGATAGCGTCGCCCCTTGGAAGGTCGCCCGGAATCCGAGGGACCTAGAAGATGGATCCCTTGGTGAGTTGAGTAACGAATGACCAAAGGTAAAATCGGAGGGGGGAAGATTTTAACCTCCCCGATGTTCCTCTTTAAAGTGGACCAGAACCCACTCTGGAGTCTATGCAATTCGAGATTGGAGTCTCCCCCCCCCCCCCCGGGAAATCCAGATTCAGGATCCGAGCTTGCTGACTGGATGAGAGGCTGTGCATGCGGCGTAGGACCGGGGGCGAGTGAGATCGGGCAATCTGGGGAATTTCACACAGCGGGGCATCCCCGATTGGGGTGTCCCGGGGGGGCAAGTACCAAACCCAGGATAGTCAAAATCCTGGGTTTTGGTCCACTTTAATATATTTGCACATTAAAGGGATACTGAAGTTAAAGGTAATGTCCCACCATTGTGTCGGAATACATTTGGCGCTGTCCTAAACTGTTTTCGGTTTTTAAATTGAAGCAGAAATGGGCGAGATATTGAGGTTTACAGGTTCAGCCAATGACATTCTGTTTTACATCACGTGAAACCCCCCCCCCCAGTTCGCTGAAGCAAACTCACCTCTTAATGGTCAGCGCGCTCTGAGACGCTGACATCACGTTATTTAGGCTTCGTCTAAAGGCAGCGGCTCAGAGCGTGCTGACAGACGCATTCCCCGCTTCCCTCTAACAGTGAGTGTGCCTGAACCGGCCATACACAAATACCTGGCACGCCCTACTAGAGGTATAGCGAGATGCGGCCACGGCTCACACATGCGCCGTTTGTCCGGGAAACAAGGTAAGTGTAAGTGTATGGAGTGACCTGGGGGGTTTCACACAGCGGGCCATTCCGAGTTTGGTTGGTGAACCGATTGGCATGGGTTTTGGTCCACTTTAAATACATGTATTCCAGGGGTGGTGGAGACTAGTTGGGCAGGACCAGTGTTTTGCTTTTAAATGTCTTGTCCATTTATGTATGTTTTCATTAAAGGAGGTTGTTTAATAATTAGCAAGAGATTATTTGGGGCGCACCAGGGACCATGACTTTTTGCAACAAGGGACCATTATGTTAAGAATCCCCCGATCCTCCCCTTTTCTGGTCCCCCTGTAAATATGGCCCCTCAGCCCTGTAGCTCCAAATGTAGGGCCCACATGTGTGTGAAGCCCCTGGACAAGTTTGCTTCCTCCAAGCCGGACATACTGTAGGCCATATGTGCTGCTTATTGGGGGTGAATGACATTATTCTTCCTTATCTAAGAGCCATCGACGTGTTCTGATTAGGGAGTGATGGTAAAGAGGAAATACACACCCGATTTTCACTTTTTGGGGGGGTTGTGTCCTCTCAGTGGGGGCATCCGGGAATGTGCCCCGATGTGTGTGTCTTCCCTTGGCCATCACCTTCCCATCACTCGGGCAAGAATGAACGCACTCATTGGCTGAGCGGTCCGTTCAACCAATTAGCGCGTTCCCTTTCACCCGGCTTCACTGACGGCTAAGCCGAGCAGCACAGAAGGTGGCAGAGTGTGCAGCCGGCCACATCCCCTACTCACCTCCTAGCTGTCGCATGCCCACACTGCCCATTCTGAAAGCCCGGGTGCAGGTGTGCGCACAGCTAAAGGTGAGTCAGGATGCGGGATCTGGGACAAGGTGAGTGAAACAGTGCTTCTGGGTATCCCAATTAAAGTGGACCAAAACCCCCGAAGATTGATTCGGGATACCCCGCTGTGTGAAACCCCCCAGGTTGCCCATAAACTCACCTTCTTTCCTGGTCCAACAATGCATGCGTGAGCAGCGGCTGCTTCCCCGCTGTCCCTTTAGCAGGACGCGTGCCCGCACCAGACATTTGTGAATGGCCTGTGCGGACACACTCCTAGTCAGAGGATAGCGGGGGACGCGGCCGCCAGCACGCTCGGATCCAATCGTATTAGACAAGCTCCTGGAAGAAGGGTCTTGAGCGAATCTGAGCTGTGCTGATTGTATGAGCGGCGCCGTAGCACTGGGAAGAGGTGAGTTTGTTCAGGCAACCTGGAGGGGCACCGACCAAAACCCGGGATAAGTCCACTTTAAGGATGCCCCAAGGAGTGGAAAAACAAAAATATTTTAAAAAATTGTTTGAAGAGGAACATTGCAGGTCCTGGGGTATAAAAGACTCCAGGGCCTCTGATGTTCCTCTTTAAACATTTTGTCCAGTCTGATGCCGGTTATAACTCACCTTTGCCCGGGCTCTCGTGCAATCAGAGCCCTTTGCCTTTCCGGTAAACATCTCAGCTTGGCCGGGGCAGGAGTGAACGCTGGGTGATAATGCTGCTGCCCGGAACAGGTTCTCCATTGCACCTATTATAATCCGGCCCTGGCTTTGGATCAGTAAAGTGGGATTTCCATATAAGAGGGCAGAAAATGGTAGGTGCCGCCAGGGATGCTCTGTATCGATGGCACCTGGTGTCATGTTGTGAATCGCTTTACGATCTCTCTGATATCTTATCTAACAAGGAAGAACACTGTGGCTGTCTGAAAGCTCTGTCGAAACTCAATCATGAGTCAGTCATCGTTAAACAAAGTTTATGGTAAGTACATGATAAATAAAGTTAAAAAAGATAAATACATTTTAAAAAAAGACGCATTTCCAACAGCAAATCCAACAAGTGCAGAGCCAAAGGGGAGGCAAAACAGAAACCTTTCAGGAAATAAACTTTCTCAGGTTTTAAAGTGGACCTCTAGTCACTAATGTGGGGCAGTTGTGGCCTAGAGGTAAGGGGAGCAGACTTGTGACCGGAGGTTTGAATCCCCGTCCTGGGACATGACTGAAGTGCTCTTGGGCAAGGCACCTAACCCCCCAACTGCTCCCCGGGCGCCGTAATTAGGGCAGCCCACCGCTCCGGGAATGTGTACACTCACTGCACGGATGGGTTAAATGCGGAGGACGAATTCCTATGTGTGCGCAAGCATACAATGGCCATCTATGCATTAAACATTTTTTTTTTTTAAATGTAAAATTAATGACTGCAGTATGTCTAGAATTACTCACCAGGTCCGTGGCCCTACGCCAGGGAGGCTCAACTGCGGACCACATAAAGTGGACCAAATGCCACGGCAATCGGCCCGGAAATCTATAAGATTCCTGAAGCGATTGATTCCCTCCCCCTGGGCATCCAAAATCGGGATGCCCCGCTGTGTGAATACCCCAAGTCACCCCATACACTTACCTTCTGTCCCGCTCCAACGGCGCATGCGTGAGCAACGGCCGCATCCCCGCTATCCCTCTAGCAGGGCGCGTGCCCGCACCAGGTGTTTGTGAATGGTTGGCGTGGGCACGCTCCCTGTTAGAGGGTAGTGGGGGATACGGCCACCAGCGTGCTCTGAGCCTCTGAGCGTGCTGATTGGACAATTGCGACCAGGAAGAGGTGAGTTGATTCCTGCGATCTGGGGGGTTTCACACAGCGGGGCATCCCCGATCAGGGTGCCCCGGGAGAAAGGACCAAAAGCCAGGATAGTCAAAATCATGGGTTTTGGTCCACTATAAACCAGACAAACACCCCTTTTGCCTTTAACGGGTGTTAGTCCCGCAGACACACAGCTCGGGGAGGGGAACATCCAGAATGCTGAAGCCCCCCAGAATGCCCGATATCCCTACCTTACTTCGGGAAAGGAGTCCCCTGATTGGCCACCGGTGTGCACTGCCCAGCATCCAATCGCAGAACTTTCCTGGCAATTGCTCGTAGTGAAGGTGAGGATACCAGGTGATCTGGGGGGTTATGTCTGGGCATTCTGGATGCCCCACTGAGCATGTTTTGATGTGTTGGTCCGATTTAAACAATTAACAAATTTAACAAATCCAAGGATTTTGACTATCCTGGGTTTTGATTCTTGCCCCTGGGGCACCCTGGCACCTGTAGAATTGGTATTATGAGTATAAAGTAAGTCCTGCTTCAGATATACTATCGGGTATTACTCCGTCAGATGGCGCTGGACTGCAGAGACATCGAAAACAGGCTCCTCCCGGCAACTCAAATACCCGGGACCTCCCACAAATCCCCAGCATTGAAAAGCAGTTAAAGGAGCAGTATCCCAAAATGTGCATTAAAAAAGATAAATAATTAAATAGCCACACAATAGCTTCTAACATGTGTATAAATAACCTGGCGATAGAAAAAGGAAAAAATCTATGCCTTTCTTTTAAATTGTATAATGACAATGGCTCAGTCCATTTGCTGAATAGGGGGATCTGCTGGGTTGTATTTAGTGAGCTGCTTCATTTAGCCCACTGGTCTCCTAGCAACACTTTACCTCAGAGGCTGACACTGTAATCAGTGGTAACGGCTGTGTGTGTGTGAGGTGCTGCTTTTGTTATGAGACCAGGTGACTCAAATGTGTAAAATCTATACAAAATAAACTGACTGAAAATAACTGAAATTTTTCTTTGAATAACTGTGCAGGTATTAAAGTGGAACAAAACCCTGAGTTGCCGACCCTGAAGTC
This sequence comes from Gastrophryne carolinensis, assembly GCA_027917425.1. Lineage (NCBI taxonomy): Eukaryota > Metazoa > Chordata > Amphibia > Anura > Microhylidae > Gastrophryne > Gastrophryne carolinensis. The sequence continues at coordinate 628,829,469 of CM051234.1, read as the reverse complement.
TATAAGACCCGGCCATTGACCTTGCCCCTTGGGCATTCTAAATCGGGATGCCCACTGTGTGAAACGACCCCTGGATAACCACAGATCCCCCCATTTTTCTGGCGCGCTCACGCAGATAGTCATTTAGACAGGCCGGGCGGCCAGGAAGGTTACTGCTCAGGCTCCCCATCTGCGTGCAAACAGAGCTGATTGGATGAGAGCCCGCGCATGCGCTGTGGGACAGGGAAAGGTACGTTTTCACAGGCGAACTTGGGGATTTCACATATCAGGGGCACAAAACAAGACTCCAGATAGTGAAAATCCTGGGTTTGGCTTTGCTCAAAACACACAAAGCTGAAAGAAAGATCATATGGAAAAATGTGTTGAGAAAAGAGAGAGAAAATGGTAAACTGAAAGATTCTGCAGCAGAGCCAACATGAAGGGAAAACTGTCAAAATCAGCTAAATGACTTCTAGAGCTTTTCTCTCTGTTTTAGATATATAAGTTCTGGCCAGGCAATGTTGCAATGTTGTTATCTTATGCTGGACAGCTGCCAGCACTGAACAGCTGATACTTTGATACATTGTTTCACCCCTCTCACCTCTAAACATGAGCTATTAGTCTCCAGCTGCACAACACACACATCATTTTTTTCTAAATTTGTAATTCTTACTCCAACACTTACCTACATTCAAAGTACCATTTAAATATAAGTCACCAAGAAAAATTTGCGATACTGCTCCTTTAACGAGAAGTCGGGAGAATTAAACAACCCAAACAAGTAACTATAACAAAGATAACAATCACCATACAGGGGATCCTAGGATAATGCAAAACCAAGGGTGGGGTGGAGCAGGACGTACTGTATACTTATAATACCAATTCTACAGGTGAGTAATCACAGAATTGTATTATTCTTAGTATACATTACGTCCTGCTCCAGATATAATACTTACTATTGGGACATCCCCAAAAAGGTAACAGCAGACAGATTAAACCACTGCCGCTTGCAAAACCATGCGGCCAAAAACAGCATCAGCTGAGGCCCTAACATCAACCTTGTAAAACTTTGAAAAGGTATGAACAGAAGACCAAGTAGCGGCCTTGCAAACTTGTTCAACAGAAGCTTGGTGCTGAAAAGCCCAAGAGGCACCAATAGCACGCGTAGAATGAGCAGTAAGGGGGAAATGAGGATTCTTCCCCCAGTAGAGTAGGCCTGAATCACAGCCTGACGGATCCATTTGCTGATAGTAGACTTGGCAGGAGCCAAACCCTTCCTAGGACCAGAAGGGACCACAAAAAGAGCATCAGTTTTTCTGAAAGGTGCAGTAGCCACCAGATAGTACTTCAGACACCTAACCACATCCAAAGAATGCAAAACCCTCTCCTTAGCATTACTAGGATTAGGGCACAATGAAGGGAGAACAATGTCCTGATTCAAATGAAAGGCAGACACTACCTTAGGCAGAAACGAACCACCACCTTGTCCTGGTGTCTCTCATAGTAGGGGGGCTGAATGGAAAGCGCCGCCAACTCAGACACACGCCTAACAGAGGTGATAGCCACCAGAAAGACAACTTGGAGAGTAAGAATGGCCAAGGCAGCATCCTGCACAGGTTCAAAGGGAGCACCCTGCAAGGCTGACAGAACCAAGTTCAGATCCCAAACAGGCACCATAGGCTTACGTGGGAGACGCACATGAGTGACCCCTTGGAAAAAAAGTCCTGATCAGAGGGTGCTCTGGAAGAAAACAGCCAGGTCAGAGACCTGCCCCTTCAGAGTACTTAGTTGGAGCCCCATGTCCAACCCATGCTGAAGGAGCTCCAGAATCCTGGGAATAGAGAACACACGACAGGGAAGAGACCTAGACTCACACCAGTCAATGTAGGCACGCCAAACCCTGTAGTAAAAGGAAGAAGAAGACTTCTTCCTAGCCTTTATCATGGTATCAACCACTGAGGTAGACAGCCCCTTCTCCATCAAGATGGAGGTTTCAGAGTTTGTAAATTGGGATGGAGTAAGGGACCCTGAGTGAGCAGGTCTGGCACCATGGGTAGAACATACTGATCCACTGCCAGCTGCACCACGTCTGCGAACCACACTCTTTTTGGCCACCTGGGGGCCACCAGATTGCTGGCACCCCCTCCAGAGCAATCTTGCGCAGAATCCTGCCCAGCAGAGGGAATGGAGGAAAGACATACAGTAACTGAAAGTCCTGCCATGACATTGCTAGGGCATCCACGGTCAAGGCCAGAGGATCCTGGGACAAGGCCGGGAGCTTGTGATTGTGACGAGACCCAAACAGATCCACATCTGGTTGACCCCAACGGTGACAAAGAAATTGGAACACCCTGTTGCATAGGGACCACTCTCCCTGGCCAGAGGTCCCCCTGCTCAGAGAGTCCGCCAGGAGATTAACCACCCCCGCGATGTACACAGCTGATATGCAGGGGACATTGGTCTCCGCCCAGGTCAGGATCAGAGACACTTCCTGGAGGGCCCCCTTGCTCCGGGTCCCTCCTTGATGATTGATGTAGGCAATTGCCGTCTCGTTGTCGGAGCGCACCTGAACAGGCAGGCCCCGAAGGTGATGAGTCAACTGAGCCAGGACTAACCTGATTGCCCGCAGCTCCAAGACGTTGATAGGTGTGTGGGCCTCCTGAGGACCCCACCTCCCCTGGAACCGCAGGGACTTCCAGAAACCCCCCAACCTGACAGACTGGCATCCGTGGTGACTGTCTCCCAGGAAGGGGTCAGAAAGGATCTGCCCCCTTGAGTCCATCCACCACGAGAGGGACCTCCTGACCAGGGGGGAAAGCACACAGACCCTGGCCAGGGAGGCTGGATCCTTGTCCCACACTGACAAGAAGTGGAGTTGCAGAGGCCTCAGGTGGAACTGAGCATAAGGGACCGCCTCGAAGCACACCACCATCAGGCCCACCAGCAGCATTCCCTGCCTGATGGAGGGAAGATGACAAGATAGCAGGAACTGGACTGTGCAATCAGACTGTCCACCTTCTGTTGAGGAAGGAAAATCCTTGCCTAAACTGTCTCCAGATTCATTCCTTGGAAGGGAGTCACCAATGAAGGGGACAGTGAGGACTTGGGGTGGTTGATTACCCATCCAAAAGACTCCAGAGTGGACACCACCAGCTGAGTATCCAATTCTGCCTGATGTAGAGATTGGGAGGTGATGAGAATGTCGTCCAGATAAGGCAGCACGCGGATGCCCTGAAACCTGAGTAGAGACATCACGCCCGCCAGCACATTGGGGAACACCCTGGGAGCTGAAGTGAGACCAAAGGGCAATGCCACAAACTGGTAGCGTTGATCCTCCAGAGCGAACCTGAGGAACCTTTGATGACTTGGAAATACAGGAACATGAAGGTAAGCATCTTTGATGTCCACAGAAGTCATGAAATCCCCTGGGCGCAGGGAACTGATGGCAGAGCGCAGAGTTTCCATGCGAAAGCGCTTGCTCCTGACAAATTTGTTGAGGATCTTCAAGTCCAGGATGGGCCTGAGAGACCCATCTTTTTTGGGCACTGTGAAGAGGTTGGAATAGAACCCCTTGCCTTTTTCTCTTAAGGGGACCTTGCAGATGACCCCCAGCACCAGGAGGCCTTGCACTAGCTCCTGAGCTGACACAGAGTCCTGAGGAATCTGGGATCTGATGATTCTTGGGGGGGGGGGGGGGGGGGGCAGGCAGCAAACTCCATCTTGTAACCGGAGGATACTACCTCCTGAATCCACCGATCTGAGACATGAATTCTCCAGGACGTCCACGTCCTCTGGCCCTACCCCAGAAGTCTCCCTGGGCCGAGTAAAGGAAACCCCCCTCCCTTGTCTAGCACCACGGTAGGGGGGGGAGAAGGAGCCCCGACCCCGAAAGGGCCGAGACTGCCGCCTGCGCTGGGGTAACCTACCTCCCTTAGCAAAAAGGTCCAGGCGGTCCCGAAACAGGCGTAGCCCTTTGAAGGGAAACCCAGTGAGGGCCTTCTTGGCAGCGTTGTCAGCAGCCCACTGGCGTAGCCAAACCGAGCGGCGTATAGCCACCACCAGGGCAGATGTTCTGGCACACATTCTAATGGTGTCACCCAAGGCAGAGAGGCCAAAATTTACAAAAACATCGGAACTAGAGAGTGCATTAAACACTTCACAAGGCAAATCATCAGGGGCACTATCAAGGATACTTCTGAGCAGGGGCCTAATGGCTACAGCCGTAATGGCCGAGGCAATGGCAAAGGCATGGGACGCCAGCTGGTCAATGCGCCGGTCCTCAGCATCCCGCAGGGTAGTAGAGTCAGGGGAGTGCATGACAGAGGTGTTGGATAACTCCAGGACCGGGGCATCCACTTAGGGAGGGGATGACCAACACATCAGCAGGAAAGGGATACTTCCTATCCCAAATCTTAGGTACACCGGAAAGTCTACTGGGGCGCTCCCATTCCTTGAGCATCAGGTTATTGAAATGTGCTTGCTCAGGAAATTCCAAGCGGGACTTAGCAGTATGAAAAAGTTCCCCCCTTTGCCTGGGGTCCGCAACCGGGGGAGAGATAGACAGTACCTCAAAAATCTGAGCCAACAGCCTATCAGTATCATCTGGGGCCCAGGGGTCAGAGCCAGAATCATCATGATGACTCTGGCTCTGACCCCTGACTCTCATCAGATGACCCTGAGTCAGAGAATAGCTCCCCTTCATCCGAAGGGGTATAGCACCATAAATGCCAAAACTCATCAGTTTCCATAGGGAAACTGCAGGGGCCTTACACGCCAAGGTATTAGCAATTAATTTCTCAACACTAGCCAGTCTAGAAGACACATAAGGCTGAGAATCCCCACTTGTATGCAACTCAGTAGGAGTGAGATTTAAGCTTGGGGGGGGGTAGGTGAAGTGATACGAGGTGCAGGCCCAGCCACTGGAAGGCCAGATTGCAGTGCAAGCACCTGCTCAGCACAGGGTACACAGACCCGCGCCTTGTCAGCGTCAGCATGAGGCTGCCTACACGCTACACACAGCCGGTCTTGTCCTGAAGGAACCCCGGTCACTTTTTCCTGGGATGCCTCCATATGGTGATTACAGCGGCACTATAGGCCGATAGGGATTAACGCTATACAGCAACCCTGGATGCCCCAATAACCCGCTAGGGAAGTGGGAGTAATTAAACTAGGCCTCACAAGTTAAAAAACTAACAGAGGGCCGGGAGAAGCCAACGGATTCGGCCGTCTGAAAGACATAATCAAATGAGCCGTAAGAAGACAATAATAAAAAGTGGAAATAAAGCCACCCGCGAGGGCACTTACGGACCGCGGCCGACCAAGCAGACAAAATGGCGTCGGTATACCTCGAGGGGCGGGCCCACACAAGCCATGACGCGGAACGCGCCAGAGACAGACCCCGCCCCCACGAAGAACACGTGACAAGCAGCCAATGACGGCGCGCCAGCACCTGAGGTAACGCCGCTGCTAAGTGCGGTGACAAAAAGGCGCGTGGCGGCAATTTTAAGCACAGTAAATAGTGAAAACAAGTCAGCGCTGCGGCTGACACAAGCGATGAAATAAAGCATAAAGCCAGTAAACGTATATACATACATACACGCACACAAACACACACGCGCCCCCCTCTTTTCCCCCAAAGGCTACAAGGAGAGTGAGGGAGGACAGCGGCCACTTTACATAGGGCCCACCGATTGACAGGGGCAATAGGGCGGGAAGGGCATCCCATAGAGGCTCACCATAAGCCTGAACCTCCTACCCTTTGGTGGGGGGATTGCGGTGGAGCAGCTCTCCTTAAGCACCTAACAGCGGTGCTGCCTACCTTCACCCGAACCAGAGCAGCCAAGGCTGGGAGGCATATTACTAATGGAACGGGTGGGAATAGTCCTACAGGGCCACAGGCTAATAGCCCCGCTCACCTGCGAGACGAGAGAGCCATATTCTTGTCCTTCGCAGTCCAGACTGCAGAGAAATTCTGGGGATTTGTGGGAGGTCCCTGGGTATTTGAGGGGCCGGGAGGAGCCTATTTTCGATGTCTCTGCAGTCCAGCGCCATCTGGCGGAGTGATACCCTATAGTACGTATTATATCTGGAGCAGGACGTACTGTATATTAAGAATATCCTGGGTTTTGGTCCACTTTAAAATACAGGCTTTCTTGCTTCCCCCGCAGTGCACAGACAAGCCCCCTTTATCAGAATTGGAGAGAGTGCGCTCTGACGCGTTTCGCTCCCATTCCCAGAGCTTCATCAGAAAGTAAAAGAAAAAGGTCTGCGCCGTTGTTGGTGGTTTCTTTGGATGCGGAGAATGATTTGCAGTTATTTTTGTTGACAGGCTGAACTAATAAACTTGCAGCAAAGAGGCTAGATTTGTTAAAGCTTTAATTTGGCACTTTCAATATTAATAATAGCATTATTAATATTTTCAATATATCAATAATAGCATAAAAATATATAAATAACGCATAGAAAAATACACACATAGACTTTGTGAAAACATGTAAACAAACGTGTGGATACAAATACAGGAACGGATAAGATAAAATACACACCTGAAATACACTTAAAATGGACCAAAACAAATCAGCTTCTTCATGTGTGTGGCAAGATGGCCGCTGCCATTCATGTTTAAGAGTGCAGAATCTGCCGGCTATCCCAAACATCTTCATGCTGTTAATTCCTGTCAATAAGCTTTTGTCACGGATTGCCACAGAGGGGTTGTAGGGAAGCAATTTAAAGAGGAACATTAGACCTAAAATAGCTAATCAGCCCCAATTTACCTTTTGGATGACGCCACTGCGCAATGCAGCAACATCCGACTGCTTCAGGGCCCGATCCTCACCCCCGCCGCCTGCTTAGCCGGCACTTTAGCAATGCTCTTTAATGTCCCACGCCGATCTCACAGCTCAGCAAAGTCGCGCTGGATTTTGGGCAGGTTTACTGCATCCCATTCATGAGCACTGGGTAGGCGCAAGATCGGGGGCCGCCCTCAGTGCCCAATGGGATGCAATATGGCGCCGCCGCCGCGTTGGGAGGTTGCCCGGAATCCGGGGGACCCTGAAGATAGATCTTCCGGTGGGGTGAGTAAACACTCCCCAATTGTGAAACTGCGGGGGGGGGGGGGGGGGGAGAGAAAAGTCCGGTCATGCATTTTAACCTCCCCAAATGTTCCTTTTAAATAAGCTTTTTTTTTTACTGTCGGTCCGCTTTAAAGTGGACCAAAACCTAGGATTTTGACTATCCTGGGTTTTGCTCTTCGTCCCCGGGCACCCCGATTGGGAGAGCCCCACTGTGTGAAACCCCCCAGGTCGCCCAATCTCACTCACCCTTCCTTTGGTCCTACGGCTCATGCGCGGCCGCTCGTCCAATCAGCACGCTCAGATCTGCTCCCGCCCCTTCGTCCAAGAGCTTGTTTCATGCAAGCGGATCCGAGTGCAATAACGGCTGCATCCCCTGCTACCCTTTAATAGGGAGCGTGTCATGCCCACGCCAGCCATTCACAAATACCTGGCCGGGCACGCGTCTGCTAAAGGGATAGCGGGGATGCGGCCACTGTTTGCACATGAGCAGCTGGACCGGGAAAGAAGGTGAGTTTTCAGGTGAACTGGGGGGTATGACACAGCGGGGCACCCCAATCTGTATGCCCCGGAGGGAGCGAATACGCCTGCTCTGGACTTTGCTATTGTTATAATGTCCTGATACGAAATGGGCGCACGCACCCCGAAACGTCGGCTTACTGCTATGGATTGAATAGAAGTTTGATGGTATAAATCTAATTGGAGTGCTAGTTCTTTCTTGCTTTTGCCTGCCCTGGAGTCTCAGACCCCAGGGTGGGTTTTGGTCCACTTTAAGTGTTGTCTATGTCCATTTGCCTCGCCCCTCGTGCACCGCTTGGGTTAGGTTTAAATCAGTTGAGCTGCTGCCATCTTTTTCGGGCTCCTGTCATGTGTAGCCCTAAAGGTAAGCCAGCTCCCCATTTATAGAGGCATGCACCCCGAAACTAACGACAATTCAATGACCTCACTGTCACACATTGGATGGGGGTGGTCAGGAGGAGAGGTTGGTCCTCATGTGATCGCTCTCTTCATTTCCAGGTTAGTCTTCAGGTTCCTGATGCACTCGCTTGGTCCGGCCTCAAGGTGGCGCCATCTCCTACCAGCTCCTTTAATCTTGACAAATGCTGCAGCGCTCTGTAAGGAGCAGCACAGACGCGTCACACACTAAACTCTATACACTAATAATAAAGCCTCATCACTATCATCATAATACTAAAGGCAAACCAGCGCTTCCCTATTCACCTGTATGGAAGCCAGTCATGTGACCGCCAGCAACCACTCAGGTTTGATGCCCACTTGGCAACCCTGATTGATCACGAGCAGTCACATGATTGGCAGCCATACAAACGTATGAGAAAGGGGTACGTTTAGGTGGACTTGACTTTAAGGTGGACCAAAACCCAGGATTTTGACTATCCTGGGTTTTGGTCCTTTCCCCCAGGGCACCCTGATCGGGGATGCCCCACTGTGTGAAACCCCCCAGATCCCCCAAACAAACTCACCTCTTCCTGGCTCTGTGACACATGCGTGGTAGCTCATCCAATCAGCGCACTCGGAACCGCTTGAGTCCTTTCGTCCGGGAGCTTGTCTAATGCGAGAGGATCCAAGCACGCTGGCAGGCGCATCCCCAGCTACCCTCTTACAGGGAGCATGCCGGCCATTCACAAATGCCTGGTGCGGGCACACGCCCTGCTAAAGTCTCATGGCCCACTTTAAAGTGGAACAAAACCCATTCCCTCCCCGCAGGGCATCCAATATCGGGATGCCCCACTGTGTGAAACCCCGCAGGTCGCCCACTACACTTACCTTAATCCCGGTTCAACGGCCCAAGTGCAGGCCGCAGTTGCATCCCCACTATCCCTCTAGCAGGGCACGTGCCTACGCCGGCCACTTGTGAATGGCCGATGTGGGCTCCCTGTTAGAGGGAAGCGTGCAATGTGGCCGCCAGCACGCTCGGAGCTGTTGAGCTCAGACGTCGCTCAGACGTGCATAGCTCAGTGGCTCCGAGCTCGCCGATTGGACGAGCGGCTGCGCACGCGCCATAGGACCGCAGTGAGTTGAGTTGATGCGGGAGATCTGGGGGGTTTTACATAGGGGGAGTGGACCAAAACCTAGGATAGTCAAAAATACAATTCTGTGATTACTCACCTGTAGAAAAGATTTTACTGTGTACAGTAATTTTATTGTGTGAGTAATCACAGAATTGTATTTTGGTGTACAGCACGGCCTGTTTCATTTCAATCATTACTTCTGGGACATCCAATAGCAGTGTCCTTAAAGTAAGTTGGGTTTTCCCAACGAGTAACAGCAGGCAGTTCAAGCCACTACCACCTGAAGCACCTTGCGGCCAAAAACAGCATCCGCTGAGGCCCTAACATCAACCTTGTAAAACTTAGAAAAAGTATGAACAGAAGACCAAGTAGCGGCCTTGCAAACTTGTTCAACAGAAGCCTGGTGCTGAAATGCCCAAGAGGCACCAATAGCCCTAGTAGAGTGAGCAGTAACGCAGAAGTGAGGTTCCTTCCCTTTGGCAGAATAAGCTCGCACCACCGCCTGTCTGTTTTGGCTGGAGGCAAACCCTTCCTAGGTCCAGAAGGAAGAACAAAAAGAGCGTCAGACTTCCTAAAGGGCTCAGTAGCAACCAGATAATACTAGAGAGCCCTGACCACATCCAGAGAATGAAGATTCCGTTCCTTGGAATTAGCAGGGGCAGGACAATAGGAAGGTAAGACAATGTTCTCATTGAGATGAGGCAGATACAACCTTGGGCAAAAATTCCGGGTTAAGACGGATCACCGCCGCCGCCAGCTCAGATACTCGACGCACCGAAGTAATAGCGACCAAAAAGGCGAATTTAAGAGTCAATATGGACAGCGCAGCATTGCACAAGGGCTCAAAAGGAGGACCCTGGAGAGCAGACAACACCAAGTTTAAGACCCAAACCGGTAGCAGAGGCTTACGCGGCAGACGCACATGAGTAACTGAAAGAAGGTCTTAAAAAGCCTGTGATTGGCAAAGGATCTTTGGAAAAAAATTGCCAGAGCCGAAACCTGTCCCTTGAGAGTACTAAGTTGAAGGCCCGAATCCAGACCATGCTGTAAAAAGTCCAGAATCCTGGGAATGGAAAATTCCCAACAAAAAAGAGACTTGGACTCACACCAAGCAATGTAAGCATACCAGACACTGTAGTAGATAAAAGACGAGGATTTCTTCCCAGCCTGAATCAAGGTATCGACAACAGAGGCCGGCAAACCCTTGCCCATCAAGATAGAGGTTTCAGCAGCCAAGCCGTTAAAGCCAGCATTTGTAAATTGGGATGGTGCAGCTGTCCCTGCGTGAGAAGCTCTGGATTGTCGGGCAGGATGGCCCGATCTACTGCCATCTGTACGACGTCCGCGAACCATACCCTCCTCAGCCAGTGGGGGGGGCCACCAGAATGGCCGGTACCCCCTCCTGGGAAATACATAGAGGAGCCGAAACTCCTTCCAAGGAATTGCTAGCGCGTCCATGGCGAAGGACCTGTGCAGCACGACCCCGAAGGTGGGGGGTCAACTGGGATAGAACAAACCTGATTGCCCTCAACTCTAGGATATTGATGGGCGCATGGGCCTCCTGGGGACCCCACTAACCCTGGAACTTCAGAGACTGCCAACCTCCCCTCCCCCAGCCGGCCAGACTGGCATCCGTGGTAACAATCTCCCAGCGCGGAGGCAGAAAGGACCTGCCCACTAGAAGATTCCTCGAGTCCAGCCACCACGAGAGGGACTGTCTGACCGGAGGGGACAGAGCAAACTCCTGATCCAGGGACTCCTGATTCCGATCCCAAACCGACAAGAGATGCAACTGAAGAGGTCTCATGTGGAACTGAGCAAAGGGAACCGCCTCGAAGCAAGACACCATGAGGCCCCCCACCTGCATCCCCTGCTGAATGGAGGGGTGAGGACACGACAGCAGGGCCTGTGCCTGCATCTGAATGCCCTCCACCTTCTGCTGAGAGAGAAATACCTTGACCTGAGAAGTATCCAGTGTCATGCCCAGGAAGGACCTCGCTAAAGACGGAGATAGTGAAGACTTGGGATAGTTGATCACCCAGCCGAAGGACTCGAGAGTGGACGTCACTCCCGTATCCCTCTCGGCCTGATGAAGAGACTGAGCAGCAATCAGAATGTTGTCCAGGTAAGGAAGGATGCGAATACCCCGATTCCTCAGGAGAGCCATGACGCCAGCCAACACCTTGGTGAAAACCCGAGGAGCCGAGGTGATACCGAACGGCAAAGCCACAAACCGAAGAGAACTTACGGCCGAGCATAATGTCTCCATACGAAAGTGCTTGAACCTGACAAACCTGTTGAGGCCCTTTAAGTCCAGGATGGGTCTCAGGGAGCCGTCCTTCTTGGGCCCCGTGAACAGGTTGGAGTAGTACCCCCGACCCTGTTCCTGAAGAGGTACCTGACAAATGACTCCTGACGGCCAGACGCAGTCCCTGAGCCAACACAGGGTTTTGGGATATCTGGGATCGGAGGAATCTTGGGTGCGACCAGGCTGCAAACTCTTGTAACCTGAGGACACCACCTCCTGAATCCACCGGTCTGAGACGCGAAGCCTCCAGACGTGAGCAAAAAGCCGAAGCCGCCCCCCCCCCCACCCGGTCAGGTGAGGGCGCCTCCTCATGCCTGAGGGGCCTTGGAAGGGGGTTTGGGCTTGGTCCCCCAGGAGGGACCAGGGCGACCGCGGGATCTGCCTCGGCCCCAAGAGTCTCTGCGACTACCTGAGAAAGGGGGGTCACGACCTCCCCTTGAAGGACGAAATGAGGAGGAGCCCCGAAAGGGCCGAGCCTACTTTCTACGCTGGGGGAGCCTACCATCCTTGGCTAGAACATCCAGACGCTCACCAAAAAGACGGAGTCCCGTAAAAGGAAGGAAGCCCAGTGAGAGCCTTCTTAGCGGCAGTGTCAGCAGCCCACTGACGCCGCCAAACTGACTGACGCATAGCCACCAATAGGGCCGAGGCCCTCCCGTCAAGCCGGACGGCATCGTCCATGGCAGCCAGCACAAACGCAATAAAATCAGAACAAAGCAAGAGGTCCTTATAATGCTCCCTATTGTTACCAGAACTGGTGGCCTCCGCAACACGTCTGACCTTTTTAATGGCGATAGCCACAATGGCCGCGGCGCAGACAAAGGTAAAGGCATGACAAGCCAACTTTGCCCCCACAAAGGTAAAGGCATGACAAGCCAACTGATGCATACGCCGGTCCGTGCTATCACGCAGCGTGGTAGTGTCGGGGGATGGCATGACCGAAGTGTTAGATAGCCCCAGGACCGGAGCGTCCACCTCAGGAGGGCACGACCAGCGCTTAACCAAATCTGCCGAAAATGGATACCTTCTATCCAACCCCTTGGGCACCGAGGGTAACCTATTAGGACGTTCCCACTCCTTAAGAACCATATTTGAGAAATGGCCCTGTTCCGGGAACTCCAAGCGTTGCTTGCCAGGGCAGAAGAGCTCGCCCTGCTTCTTCTTCGCCGCCTTAGGGGGGCGATGTGTAATGTATCAAAAACCGCCGGCAAGAGGCTATCCGCCGGCTATCGGTATCTTCCAGGAGCCAGGTATCCTCATCAAAGGAGGACCCTAGGTCACTATCGTAACTTTCCTGACGATCCCCAGAGGAGTCCGAGTCATGAAAAAGCTCCCCCTCCTCCGGGGAGCCACAGCCGCCATACACAAGGTCAAGGTGCCGCTTCTTGCTAGAGGCCTTGGCCGCCGCCGGTCGGGCCAACTGCCACTCAATGCTGGCCACGTGCAGCGCCAGATCTGACTGCGATCCCCTGCTAGTATCCCCCTCACTGGGGGCTAAATGCAGGCACGGGGGAGCAGGGGATGCCGTAGGGAACGCAGGACTGGAAAATACCATTTTGTGAAATACTCACCTGTAAAATGGGTATTATAAGTATGTCACACACCCCGCTTCAAGATATCCATAACATGTGGGTAATACCGACCTGAAGGGGCGTTCCTGCAGAGATGATAGCAAAAAAAGAAAGCCCCTCCCTGATCCATAAATACCTGGGACCTCCCACTCATTACCCAGTATATAGAAGCAGTAAGGTAAGGGACCAGGAAGAGGCAAATATAAAACAAAACAACGCAAAGTTCACAATATAAAGGATCCCGAATACAAGAAGGGCGGGTGAAGCGGGGTGTGTGACATACTTATAATACCCATTTTACAGGTGAGTATTTCACAAAATGGTATTATTCTAAGTATGTCACACACCCCGCTTCAAGATATCCATAACATGTGGGACATCCAATAGCAGTGTCCATAAAGGGCGGGGATCCAAAACAAGGCAACAATGCACAACTTAAACCACAACAGCTTGCAGAACTTTGCGGCCAAAAACAGCATCCGCTGAGGCCCGAACATCAACCTTGTAAAACTTGGAAAAAGTGTGAACAGAGGACCAAGTAGCGGCTTTACAAACTTGCTCAACGGAGGCCTGGTGCTGGAAGGCCCAGGACGCTCCAACCGCGCGAGTAGAATGAGCAGTAACACGAAAAGGGGGACTCCTCCCCTTGGCAGAATAGGCCCCAATGATGGCCTGACGAATCCATTTACTAATGGAAGATTTGGCAGGAGCCAAACCTTTCCTAGGTCCAAAGGGCACCACAAAAAAAGCATCAGTCTTACGAAAGGAAGACGTAACCACCAGATAATATTTCACAACACGAACCACATCCAAGGAATGTAGCGCCCTTTCCTTGTCATTGCTGGGATTAGGACATAGAGAAGGCAGAACAATGTCCTGATTCAGATGAAATGCAGAGACCACCTTAGGAAGAAAATCCGGCTTGAAACGAAAGACAACCTTGTCCTGGTGCCTTTCGAAGTACGGAGCTTTAATGGCTAAAGCTGCCAACTCAGAAACACGCCTAACAGAAGTGATGGCCACCAAAAAGGCCACCTTTTGAGTAAGTGAAGACAAAGCAATCTCATTCAAGGGCTCAAACGGGGGACCCTGAAGAGCAGAAAGAACCAGGTTCAAATCCCAAACTGGAACAAAGGGCTTCCTAGGAGGCCGTACATGCGTAACTCCTTGGAAAAAGGTTTTGACTAAGGGATGAAGTGCAAAGGACCTTTGAAAGAACACCGCCAGGGCAGAAACCTGCCCCTTCAAGGTACTAAGTTGAAGCCCCAAATCCAGACCATGTTGAAGAAACTCCAGGATTCTGGAAATGGAAAACTCCCGACAAGAGAAAGACCTACTTTCACACCAGTCAATATAGGACCTCCAAGTCCTATAGTAAATAGTAGAGGAAGAGCGCTTCCTGGCGCTAATAAGAGTCTGAACCACCGCATCAGAAAGACCTTCTTCCTTTAAGATGGCGGTTTCAGCAGCCACGGCGTCAAAGTCAGCGAAGGTAAATTGGGATAGCGCAGCCGACCCTGGGTGAGCAGGTCCGGCAGAAGAGGCAGAACGAACTGATCCTCTGCCAGTCTTACCAGGTCTGCGAACCAAACCTGCCTTGGCCACCTTGGTGCCACTACAATCGCCGACGCGCCCTCCAGAGTCAGCTTGCGCACCACTCTGGCTACCATTGGAAACGGAGGGAACAGGTAAAGAAACCCCAGATCCCTCCAGTTCAGAGACATGGCATCCACTGCCAGAGCCAGAGGATCCTGCGAGAGAGACACAAAAACTGGAAGCTTGTGATTGTGACGAGAGGCAAAGAGGACCACCGCTGGGAACCCCCACCTGAGACATATCGAACGAAACACCGTGGGACTGAGAGACCACCCCCCCTGACGAGAGGAGGCTCTGCTCAGCAAGTCCGCCTCCGTGTTCTCCACTCCCGGAATGTAGACTGCTGAGATACAGGGGACGTGACTCTCCGCCCAGTCCAGAATCAAAGACACTTCCCTGAGGGCACTCCTGCTGCGAGTCCCTCCTTGGTGATTGATGTAAGCAACCGCCGTCCTGTTGTCCGACCGGACCTGAACAGGCAGGCCTCTCAACTGATGAGTCAAGCGAAACAGAACCAACCTGATGGCTCTCAACTCCAGAACATTGATGGGCTCGTGAGCCTCCTGCGGGCCCCACAGACCCTGAAACTGGAGGTCCTTCCAAACACCCCCCCAACCTGACAGACTGGCATCCGTGGTGACTGTTTCCCAGCACGGGGCCAGAAAAGATCTGCCGTTCGACAGATTGACCGACCCCAGCCACCATTGCAGGGATCGACGAACTCGGGGAGTCATCAGGAAGGACTGATCCAACGATAGAGGAGACTTGTCCCAAACCTTCAACAGATGAAGCTGAAGCGTCCTTGTATGAAACTGCGCAAAGGGAACTGCCTCGAATGAGGCCACCATTAACCCCACCAGCCTCATCCCTAGCCAGATGGCCGGACGAGGGGCCGACAAGAGAAGCCGAGCTAATTCCTGAATCAAAAGAATCTTGGCCTGGGGCAGAAATACCCTGGCCTGCAAAGTGTCCAGAGACATTCCCAGAAAGGTCACTACTCTGGACGGGGAGAGAGAAGACTTGGGGTGGTTGACCACCCAACCAAACCTCTCCCGGGTGGACACCACCATTCTGGTGTCCAACTCCGCTTGGTTGAAGGAAGAGGCCATGATCAGAAGATCGTCCAAATAGGGCACAATGCGGATACCCTGAACCCTTAGCAGAGCCATCACCCCCGCTAGCACCTTGGTGAACACCCAAGGGGCCGAGGTGAGGCCGAAAGGGAGTGCTACAAACTGAAAATGCCGATCCTCCACCACGAACCTGAGAAACCTCTGGTGTGCTGGAAAAATTGGAACGTGTAGATAAGCATCCTTGATGTCTATGGACGTCAGAAAGTCTCCCTGACGAAGAGAGTGAATGGCCAAACGTAGCGTTTCCATGCGGAATTTCCGTGGCCGGATGAACCTGTTGAGAAACTTCAGATCCAAGATGGGTCGGACCGATCCGTCCTTCTTGGGTACCGTTAACAGATTGGAATAAAAACCCCTGCCCTGATCCGAAGGAGGCACTGGGCAAATGAAGACACAAATCAATCATACAGAGAAAAAGGAAGAATGGCCAGAGGCCACTTACAAAACCATAGACCGCAATGGCGACCGTGAGGGATTTCCAGACGCTCCACACCGACACCTGAGCTGCAGCCAGAAAGGGAGAAGGGGGCGCGGCCAGCGCGCGAGGCCGGGCCACGCCCCCCCTCTCCTCTCCACAGAGCTCCGCAGTGGCGCCAGCGAAGGCTGGGGGCGGGGAGCGGTGACGCGCCGTCACACCGACCCCGTCCCCCCCAGTCAGCGTGAGGTGAATCACCTCAGGAATAATGGCGCCCAGAGCCGGCCGGCGCCGCATTAGCAAAGAGCGGTCGCCGGCCCGGCCAGTTAAAAGCATCTCACACACACACACAAACAAATGTGACAAGGGGAGGGACAAGTCCCGGCCCCGCCGACGGTCCGGACCCGCCCACCCCCCCCCCCTGAAGCACAGTAACATGGCGTGAGGTGAATACCTCCGCCATGAATAAAAGTGAAGGGAAGATGGGGGGAAGAAAGCAGCCAGCACCGCACAGGCCCTGTAAAACGGCTGCGGCGGCTGAATACAGTTAAAGAGACACTACACACACACAAACACACTCAAAGTATGCTGTCCTGTGAAAAGGATAAATTAAGAAGGGACCCACATTCCCCAACCCCACCTATGGAAGGGGATCCTGGGAGGGCCATTGTATGTTAAGCAAGGGACAGGGCATCCCAAACCGGGGTCACCAACCCGGAGTAACCGCCTACCCTCTCATATAGGGTCTCACGGTGGAGCATAGCTCCTAAGCACCTAAGGTGCCGATATACCCTCGCCTGGACCCTCAGCCGAGGCTGGGAGGCATATAGAGTTCTGAGGAAAAAAGGGTCCAAACGGAAATAAATGAAAAGCGGGCCGGGAATCATCCCGGCTACCTGAAATCCCCCTGTGCAAGGAGGAGCCATCATCTTCTGACTTGCTTTCTGCAGAGATGGAAAACTGGGTAATGAGTGGGAGGTCCCAGGTATTTATGGATCAGGGAGGGGCTTTCTTTTTTTGCTATCATCTCTGCAGGAACGCCCTCTTCAGGTCGGTATTACCCACATGTTATGGATATCTTGAAGCGGGTGTGTGACATACTTAGAATAGAGAAGCACTCAGCCCAGCCTGATCTGCAATAATACTTTGGGCGAACGGCACACAAACTGTGCCACCACAACTCGAAGGGGATGCCCCACACGTCACACAGCCGAGGCTGCCCTGAGGGGCCCCCAAGCTGGCTATCCCCAGAAGCCTCCATATGGGGATTATTAGAGGCACAATAGGCCAACACAGGGTAATGGCTAATAGAAGCCACCTGGGATGCCCCCAAGGGATGCCCACAGACAAGGGACCGTGAGAGGGAGGGCGATGGGGGGGGGAGAGTATCGGACCGGCAGAAGCCACTAGCTGCTATTCCCTGAAAGGCATGAAAGCCATAAGTATCCCGCATCACATGCCCAAACAGAAAACCCCCCCAGAGAACTCACGGACCAAAGGCAAGCGGGTGTAGTGCTCACGCAGCGACAGTCAGGCCACAGGGAAGAGCCCAGTACACGACAGGATGGTCCCCAGCAGCACACACGCACCGTTCAACACTGGCCAGCACAGCAGCAAAATGGCGCCGCCGTACGGAACCTCAAGGGGCGGGCTGCGGGAGGATGAAGCGATATGCATCATCCCACGGCGCCACCCCCAACGAAAGGCGCGAAAGCGCCCCTCACCTCAGAAGAGGCGCCTAATGCCCAGAAGATTGCACCGCCGCAGCACAGTTATGGCGCCTCCCGCGGCGGGGGCGCAAAAAGACCGAAACAGCACACGCTGTCGCCCGACCAACACCTTCCCCAACCCCCCCAACAACGGCCACACCGGGGAGAGGGGAAGGGGGGAGAGGCTAGAGGACAAGGCAGGAGGAAGGCTGCAGCATAACGGAGCGGGGGGGAAGGAGGGGGGGGGGAGGCAGGGCGAGAGAAGTGCCACAGAGCCCAGAACAATAAAAAAGTGCCCCCAAGTAAAACACACTCACCCCATCACAGTGACACGAGTCAGCAGGGTCTCTCCCATCCCTCTGTAGGCTCACCAAACGCCTATGGCCGGCTACACTTCAGTGCATAGGGTCTGCGGCCTGGAGCAAAGCTCGCCGAGCACACGACCCAAGTGCTCCCCTACCATCACCTGATCCGTCAGCCGAGGCTGGAAGGCAAGAGGGTCCGGAAGCGGGGGGAAATAGCCTTGCAGGGCCGCAGGCTTGGTTGCCCCGCTCGCCTGCGAAACATAGAGAGCCATCTTCTGGTCTTCGCAGTATGACTGCAGAGAAAACACTGGGGGTCTATTGGTGATTCCTGGCTATTTATAGGGCCGGGAGGAGCCACAAGTAATGATTGAAATGAAACAGGCTGTGCTGTACACTTGGAAAATTCTGAGTTTTGGTCCACTTTAAATTAGACCAACACTTGTTTTTTCTTTACTAGTGTTAGTCCCGCAGACAGCGAATAAGAACAAGCTCGGAGGGGGCATCCAGAATGCTGGAGCCCCCCCAAATATAACTCCCCAGAACGCCCGATATTCTTACCTTCACCTCGAGCCAACCCCGGGAAAGGAGTCCCGCGATTGGCCGCTGGACAGTAGGCGCCGGCCACCAGAACGCCCCGCCCACGTGCCCACCGGTGGCCAATCGAGGAACTCCTTTCACAAAGTGAAACTCCCCGCCTAAGTGCCCACCGGTGGCCAATCGAGGAACTCCTTTCCCGAAGTGAAACACCCCGCCTAAGTGCCCACCGGTGGCCAATCAAGGAACTCCTTTCCCGAAGTGAAACGCCCCGCCTTCGTGCCCACCGGTAGCCAATCAAGGAACTCCTTTCCCAAAGTGAAACGCCCCGCCCACGTGCCCACCGGTGGCCAATCAAGGAACTCCTTTCCAGAAGTGAAACGCCCCGCCCACGTGCCCACCGGTGGCAAATCGAGGAACTCCTTTATTGAAGTGAAGGTAAGGATATTGGGTGTTCTGGGGGGTTCCAGCATTCTGGATGCCCCCCCCCCCCCCCACCCCGAGCTTGTTCTTATTCGCTGTCTGAGTGACCAACACATTAAAGAAAAAACAGCGTTGGTCCAGTTTAATTTCTCTTTAAAAGGAGGAACAACAACCCCATTTAAGTCTATAAGACATCTTTATGGGCCATCCTGAATTGGGATGCCCCGCTGTGTGAAACCCCCCAGTTAAACTTACCTCTCCTTAGTCCAACGGCGCATTTGTGGGGGCGCTCAGCCAATGAGAGACGTTTGCCAAAAGATATAAACATAGCAAACGACTCTCATTGGCTGAGCGCCCCATTGGCTATAACACGGCTCCCATTGACTATAATAGGGAATATAATGCCCCAGCCTATGTGAATGGCAACGAGGGTCACCTGAGGCTGTCACTATAGAAGAGCCCACACATGCGCCGTCTGACGGGGGGAAAGTTGAGTGTTCATGTGCCCAGAGAGGTTTAAAGTGGACCAAAACCCAGCTCGATCGGCCCAGGAATCTATAAGATTCCCAGGCCGATCGATTCCCTCCCACCGGGGCATCCAAAAATACCATTTTGTGAATACTCACCTGTAAAATGGGTATTATAAGTATGTCACACACCCCGCTTCAGATAGTCATTACACTTGGGTTATACCGACCTGTAGAGGGCGATCTTGCAGAGATGTCATGAAAAAAAAAAAGTGAGCCCCTCCTGGTCCATAAAATACCATTTTGTGAATACTCACCTTGTAAAATGGGTATTATGAGTATGTCACACACCCCGCTTCAAGAATCCATAACATGTGGGGTAATATCGTCCTGAAGAGGGCGTTCCTGCAGAGATGATAGCAAAAGAAAGCCCCTCCCTGATCCATAAATACCTGGGACCTCCCACTCACTACCCAGTATACAGAAAGCAGTAAGGTAAGGGACCAGGAAGAGGCAAAAATAAACAACCACGCAAAGTTCGCAATAAAGAGGATCCTGAATACAAAAGGGCGGTTGAAGCGGGGTGTGTGACATACTCATAATACCCATTTTACAAGGTGAGTATTCACAAAATGGTATTATTCTAAGTATGTCACACACCCCGCTTCAAGAATCCATAACATGTGGGACATCCAACAGCAGTGTCCATAACAAGGGCGGGGATCCAAAACTAGGCAACAATGCACAACCTTAAACCACAACAGCTTGCAAAACCTTGCGGCCAAAAACAGCATCCGCTGAGGCCCGAACATCAACCTTGTAAAACTTGGAAAAGGTGTGAACAGAAGACCAGGTGGCGGCCTTACAAACTTGCTCAACAGAAGCCTGGTGCTGGAAGGCCCAGGACGCACCAACTGCACGAGTAGAATGAGCAGTAACACGAAGAGGGGGACTCCTCCCCTTGGCAGAATAGGCCCCAATGATGGCCTGACGAATCCATTTACTAATGGAAGATTTGGCGGGAGCCAAACCTTTTCTAGGCCCGCCGGGCACCACAAAGAAGGCATCAGTCTTACGAAAGGAAGACGTAACCTCCAGATAATGTTCCACAACACGAACTACATCCAAGGAATGCAATGCCCTCTCCCTGTCGTTGCTGGGATTAGGGCATAGAGAGGGCAAAACAATGTCCTGATTCAGATGAAACTCCGAGACCACTTTAGGAAGAAAATCCTGCTTGAAACGAAAGACAACCTTGTCCTGATGTTTCTCGAAGTACGGAGCTGTAATGGATAAAGCTGCCAACTCAGAAACACGCCTAACCGAAGTGATAGCCACCAAAAAGGCCACCTTTTGTGTAAGAGAAGACAAAGCTATCTCATTCAAGGGCTCAAACGGAGGGCCCTGGAGAGCAGAAAGAACCAGGTTCAAATCCCAAACTGGAACAAAAGGCTTCCTAGGAGGCCGAACATGTGTAACACCTTGGAAAAAGGTCTTGACTAAGGGATGAAGTGCAAAAGACCTTTGGAAGAACACCGCCAGGGCAGAAACCTGCCCTTTCAATGTACTAAGCTGGAGCCCCAGATCTAGACCATGTTGGAGAAACTCTAAAATTCTAGGAATGGAGAACTCTCGACAAGAGAAAGACCTACTTTCACACCAATCAATATAGGCCCTCCAAGTCCTGTAGTAAATAGAAGAGGAAGAGCGCTTCCTGGCACGGATAAGAGTCTGAATCACTGCGTCAGAAAGACCTTCTTCCTTCAAGATGGCGGTTTCAGCAGCCATGCCGTCAAAGCCAGCGATGGTAAATTGGGATAGCGTAGCCGACCCTGGGTGAGCAGGTCCGGCAGCAGAGGCAGGGCGAACTGATCCTCTGCCAGTCTTACGAGGTCTGCGAACCAAACTCGCCTTGGCCACCTTGGGGCCACCAGAATCGCCGACGCACCATCCAAGGCCAGTTTGCGCAGCACTCTGGCTAGCATTGGGAACGGAGGAAACAGGTAAAGGAACCCCAGATCCCTCCAGTTCAGAGACATGGCATCCACTGTCAGAGCCAGAGGATCCTGCGAGAGAGACACAAAGACTGGAAGCTTGTGATTGTGACGAGAAGCAAAGAGGTCCACCGCTGGGAACCCCCACCTGAGACATATCGAACGAAACACCTTGGGACTGAGAGACCACTCCCCCTGACGAGAGGAGGCCCTGCTCAGCAAGTCCGCCTCCGTGTTCTCCACTCCCGGAATGTAGACTGCTGAGATACACGGGACGTGGGTCTCTGCCCAGTCCAGAATCAAAGACACTTCCCTGAGGGCACTCCTGCTGCGAGTCCCTCCTTGGTGATTGATGTAAGCAACCGCCGTTCTGTTGTCCGACCGGACCTGAACTGGCAGGCCTCTCAACTGATGAGTCAAGCGAAACAGAACCAACCTGATGGCTCTCAACTCCAGAACATTGATGGGCTCGTGAGCCTCCCGCGGGCCCCACAGACCCTGAAACTGGAGGTCCTTCCAAACACCCCCCCAACCTGACAGACTGGCATCCGTGGTAACTGTTTCCCAACGCGGAGCCAGAAAAGATCTGCCCTTCAACAGATTGACCGACCCCAACCACCATTGCAGGGATCGACGAACTCGGGGAGTCATCAGGAAGGACTGATCCAACGATAGAGGAGACTTGTCCCAAACCTTCAACAGATGAAGCTGAAGCGTCCTTGTGTGAAACTGCGCAAAGGGAACTGCCTCGAATGAGGCCACCATTAACCCCACCAGCCTCATCCCTAACCGGATGATCGGATGAGGGGTTGACAAGAGAAGCCGAACTAACTCCTGAATCAAAAGAATCTTGGCCTGGGGTAGAAACACCCTGGCCTGTGAAGTGTCCAGAGACATTCCCAGAAAGGTCAGAATTCTGGACGGAGAAAGAGAAGACTTGGGGTGGTTGATCACCCAACCGAACCTCTCCAGAGTGGACACCACCGCTCTGGTGTCCAACTCCGCTTGGTTGAAGGAAGAGGCCATGATCAGTAGATCGTCCAAATAGGGCACGATGCGGATACCCTGACCTCTGAGCAGAGCCATCACCCCCGCTAGCACCTTGGTGAACACCCGAGGCGCTGAGGTGAGACCGAAAGGAAGTGCCACAAACTGAAAGTGCCGATCCTCCACCACGAACCTGAGAAACCTCTGGTGTGCTGGAAAAACCGGAACGTGTAGATAAGCATCCTTGATGTCTATGGACGTCAGAAAGTCTCCCTGACGAAGAGAGTGAATGGCCGAACGCAGCGTTTCCATGCGGAATTTCCTCGGCCGGATGAACCGGTTGAGAAACTTCAGATCCAAGATGGGTCGGACCAACCCATCCTTCTTGGGAACCGTGAACAGATTGGAATAAAAGCCCCTGCCCCGATCTGAAGGGGGCACTGGGCAAATGACAGCCATGTCCAGAAGATTCTCCACTGCCACCAGGAGCCCCTGCGCCGCTAGAGGCTCCAACGGCATCCGAGACCTGACAAATCTGGAAGGGGGGCGGAGCTCGAACTCCAGCTTGTAGCCGGAAGACACCACTTCCCGGATCCATCTGTCCGAGACCTCTTGATCCCAGATCTGAGAGAAGTGCTGCAGCCGTCCCCCCACCCGCATGGGTGAGGGCGCCCCCTCATTGCTGAGCCGGCTTAGCAGCCGGTTTGGGCTTAGAGCCCCAACTGTATCCAGAACGGGCACGTCCTCTGCCCCTGTTTCCGAAATCTCCTCTGGAAGAGGGAAATGCAGAACCCCTGCCAGATCTGGCCCCCCGAAAGGAGGGGTTAAAGGCAGGCGCCCCCCGAAAGGGGCGGCGTTGTTTCTTACGCTGAGGTAACCTACCACCCTTGGTGACAGAGTCCAATGTCTCTCCAAAGAGCCGTAGACCAACAAAGGGTAAGGCCGTCAGTGATTTTTTGGACATAAAATCGGCCGCCCACTGGCGCAGCCACACCGACCGCCGAATAGCCACAAGCAGAGCCGAAGTCCTACCACACATCATCAAAGTATCATCCAAGGAGGTCAACACAAAGGATAGAAACAACTCGCACCGTTTAAGGCTAAGGAACTCGTTACTACCAGGACGAAGCCCGGAAGAAGTCAACAGGTCCCTGACCACAGACCTTGTGGCCAACACCATTAGCTCCGAAGCGCACACAGGCCGGATGGCCGACCCAATGCTAGTAAAGCCATGAGAAGCCATCTGATCAATACGTTTATCCTCTCCATCTTTGAGAGTGGAACAATCAGGTCTGTTTAACACCGAGGAGTTAGACAACCCCAAAACCGGTGCATCCACCTCGGGGGGAGATGCCCAGCGCTTGATCGCCTCAGAAGGAAAGGGATATTTCCTATCCCACCCCTGAGGGATGCCAGGGAGCCGAGCCGGCCTATCCCATTCCTTGTCAATGATTCTATCAAAATGGCGTTGCGTAGGAAACTCCAGGCGCGGCCTGGATTCCTCAAACAATTCACCTTTCTGCTGTGACGCCTCCTCGGGAGGGGAAATATTCAGAACTTCCAGCATGAGAGACAGAGCGTGAGGAGAGTCCAAGGATCTCCCTAAATCAGAAAGCTCGGCATCAGCGCCAGCAGACTGCTCATCATCCGAAAATTCTGAACCCTCATCAACTTCCCCCTCCTCTAGCTGGGGATAATCAGACCAATCCAGATTATCTCTGTCATCAAGATCATCCACCGGCGGAGCCGGCGACAAATGCTTTCTCTTAGACGGAGCCTTACGGGCGACCGAGCTAGAGAGCATTTTCTCAAGGTTAGCCAATCTGGCACACATCTCGGATTGCAGATCCCTGCCCATGACCACGTCACACGGGGCACGAGTCAAGGCGGGAGGGGGAGTTGAGGTGGCCGGCTGTGCTGACCCCGCCGCTTGGGGTTCGGACTGCCGCGTAATAGTTTGCTGTGCACATGGTATACACAGTAACACATCATCCCCAGAATGGAAATCCCACACAACATACACTTTTTGGGATGCCCCGAAGGGGTCCCAGTCCCAGTATCCGGGGATGCCTCCATAAGGTGAATTTTGAGTGGTCGCTATGACCCAGGGAATTACGCCAGTTAGGCAACCCGGGATGCCCCTTTAATGTCCCGAGTGGGAGGATTTGTGATGCTAAAATGGACCCAGGGACCCAGGATCAGGAGAGACCTTCCAATACTACAGAAGATCCTCCTGGATAACCTTCACCTAAAAGACAGAGAGAGACCCATAAGTCCCTACAATAAAACTTAACAGATAAAGAAAAGAAGAAATAAATGAAGCCCACAGGGCCACTCACAGACGCTGCGGTGAACGATCCGCCTCAGAACAATGGCGATCTCTGAGGAGAAGTGAAGAGAAGAAGAACGGCCGTGCCAGGGGCGTGGTCTGCGCAGCCCGCGCAAAGCTGATCTGTGCCCCCTTCTGCCTAGTAACAGGGAGCTGCCTAGTGACAGGGAGCTCAGCTCCGCAGCGGCGCCAGTACAGAGGAGGGCGGAGCCGCGGCGACGCGCCGAAAGCCCGGCTGCCCCCCCTTCCAGTGTGAATGAAGCGTGAGGGAAGAAGTCCCTCACGCACCAGCCCACAGATCGGCGCCGCCGACAACCGCGGCGCCGGCTGCATGACAACGGGTGCATCCGCTATCACTAGCGGAGCACCCGCCCCGCTCGCCGCGGCGAGGAGTGAAGGAGAGAACGGGGGCTGGCCGCGGCAGAGCGCCGAGTGACAGCCCCGCCCCCCCAACGCGCGTGAGGTGAAAAATCAGCTCACAGAATGAAAAACCCCGGCACCCGGCTGCAATGACAGCCGCGGTGCTGCAATATAGTAACAAGAGAATAACACATTGAGGAACTACTCCCAGATACACACATCAATAAAGAGTGAATAAAGAGAAAGTGAATAAGCTAACCCCTATGAGAGGAACCCCCAGCCCCCATAGTTGGTAAAGGGAAGGGCCCCCCCCCCAGGGGAAAAGTCAAGGGACGGGGCATCCCAAACCGGGATCACCTACCCGGTATGACCGCCTACCCTCTCTTTTAGGGTCTCACGGTGGAGCTCTGCTCCTCAGCACCAGAGGTGCCAATGTACCCTCGCTCGGGCCAGCAGCCAAGACTGTGGAGGCATGTAATATGAGGTAAATTTTGGGGACAAAAGGGGTCCGAGCGGAAATAAACAAATTAAGAGGCCGGGAGTTACCCCGGCTACCTGAAATCCCCCTGTGCAAGGAGGAGCCATCATCTTCTGACTTGCTCGCCGTCTGCAGAGATGGAAAACTGGGTAGTGAGTGGGAGGTCCCAGGTATTTATGGATCAGGGAGGGGCTTTCTTTTGCTATCATCTCTGCAGGAACGCCCTCTTCAGGACGATATTACCCCACATGTTATGGATTCTTGAAGCGGGGTGTGTGACATACTTAGAATATACCTGGTACCTCCCACTCATTCCCCAGTATTAAGACAGCAGTAAAGGGACCAGGACGAGCCAAAATAACCAGTAACAGTAAAAAAGGTTCACCATGGAAAGGATCCAGAATACCAAAGGGCAGGGTGAAGCGGGGTGTGTGACATACTTATAATACCCATTTTACAGGCGAGTAATCACAAAATGGTATTATTCTAAGTATGTCACACACCCCGCTTCAGATAGTCATTACACTTGGGACATCTAATAGCAGTGTCCATAAAGGGCGGGGATCCAAAACAAGGCAACAATGCACAAACTTAAACCACTGCAGCTTGCAGAACTTTGTGGCAAAAAACAGCATCCGCTGAGGCCCGAACATCAACCTTGTAAAACTTGGAAAAAGTGTGAACAGAAGACCAAGTAGCAGCCTTACAAACCTGCTCAAAAGAGGCCTGGTGCTGGAAAGCCCAGGACGCCCCAACGGCACGAGTAGAATGAGCAGTAACACAAAAAGGGGGAACCTTCCCCCTTGGCAGAATAGGCCCCAACAATGGCCTGGCGAATCTATTTACTAATGGAAGACTTGGCGGGAGCCAAACCTTTACTAGGCCCGGAGGGCACCACAAAAAGGGCGTCAGGCCTACGAAAAGAAGAAGTAGCCACCAAATAGTACTTCACACAGCAAACCACATCCAGAGAATGCAAAACCCTCTCCTTGTCATTGCTGGGCTTAGGACACAAGGAGGGTAGAACAATGTCCTGATTAAGATGGAAAGCAGAAACCACTTTTGGAAGGAAATCTGGCTTGAAGCGGAAAACAACCTTGTCCTGATGCCTCTCAAAGTAAGGAGCCTTAATGGACAAAGCCGCCAACTCCGATACACGCCGAACGCCGAAGTGATGGCAACCAGAAACGCAACCTTCTGAGTAAGTGTAGAAAGAGCAATATCCTGCAAAGGTTCAAAAGGAGGACCCTGAAGGGCAGAAAGAACCAAATTCAAATCCCAAACTGGGAGCAAAGGCTTCCTAGGAGGCTGCACATGCGTAACCCCCAGGAAAGAGGTCTTAACCAGGGGATGAAGAGCAAAAGACTTTTGAAAGAAAACCGCCAGGGCAGAAACATGCCCTTTCAGCATACTAAGCTGCAAATCCAGGTCCAGACCATGTTGCAGAAATTCCAAAACCCTAGGGATAGAAAACACCCTGCAAGGCAAGGCCCGGACCTCACACCAATCAATATAAGACCTCCAAATCCTATAGTAGATGGCAGAGGAAGACTTCTTTCTAGCCCTAACCAGAGTCTGAATGACTGCATCAGAAAGACCTTCCTCCTTCAAGATGGAGGTTTCAGCAGCCACGCCGTCAAAGCCAGCGTTGGTAAATTGGGGTAGAGCAGTGGACCCTGAGTGAGCAGATCCGGCAGAAGGGGCAGATCTAACTGATCCGCCGCCAACCTTACCACGTCTGCGAACCAAACCTGTCTTGGCCATCTTGGAGCCACCAGGATTGCTGACGCACCCTCTAGGGCCAGCTTGCGCACCACTTTGCCCACCATGGGAAAAGGAGGGAACAGGTAAAGAAACCCCAAATCCCTCCAGTTCGGAGACATGGCATCCGCTGCCAGAGCCAGCGGATCCCGCGAGAGAGACAAAAATGCCCGAAGCTTGTGATTGTAACGAGAGGCAAAGAGGTCCACCTCCGGAGTCCCCCACCGGTGGCAAAGCGACTGAAACCCCTTTTTGGCTGAGAGACCATTCCCTCCGGCGAGATGAGCACCTGCTCAGGGAGTCCGCCTCCGTGTTCTCCACTCCCGGAATGTACACCGCCGAGATGCATGGGACATTGCTCTCTGCCCAAGCCAGGATCAAAGACACTTCCCTGAGGGCACGCCTGCTGCGAGTCGCTCCCTGGTGATTGATGGAAGTGACCGCGTCCGATTGTCCGACCAAACTTGAACCGGTAAGCCCTGCAACTGATGAGTCAAGTGAGCCAGAACCAACCTGATGGCTCTCAGCTCCAGAACATTGATGGGATCGTGAGCCTCCTGAGGCCCCCACAGTCCCTGAAACTGAAGATCCTTCCAAAATCCCCCCCAACCTGACAGGCTGGCATCCATGGTGACCATCTCCCAACGAGGGGTCAGGAAGGATCTGCCCCTCATCAGATTCCTCGGTTCCAGCCACCACAGAAGGGAATGCCGAACCCGGGGGACATCAGAAAAGACTGATCCAATGACAGCGGGGACCCGTCCCAGGCCGCCAAGAGATGGAGCTGGAGCGTCCTTGTGTGAAACTGGGCCAAGGGATCCGCCTTGAACAAAGCCACCATCAATCCCACCAGTCGCATCCCCAGCCGGATGGATGGGCGAGGGATGGATAGGAGAAGCTGAGTCAATTCCTGAATCAAAAGAACCTTGGGGCGGGGGAGGAACACCCTGGAATGAGAAGTATCCAGAAACATTCCCAGGAACGCCACCACCCTGGACGGAGAGAGGCAGGACTTAGGATAGTTGATCACCCAGCCGAATCTCTCCAGGGTGGCTACCACAGTCCTGGTATCTAGCTCCGCTTGGCTGAGAGAGGATGCCATAATAAGAAGATCGTCCAGATAAGGCACGATGCGGATTCCCTGGGCTCTGAGGAGGGCCATCACCCCCACTAGCACCTTGGTGAAAACCCCTGGAGCCGAGGTAAGGCCAAACGGAAGGGCCACAAACTGCAAATACCGATCTTCCACCACGAACCTGAGAAATCTCTGATGCTCCGGGAAGATTGGAACATGCAGATAAGCATCCTTGATGTCTATGGACGTCATGAAGTCCTCCTGCCGAAGTGAATTTATGGCAGAGCGCAGAGTTTCCATGCGGAACTTCCTGGGACGGATAAACCTGTTGAGAAACTTCAGATCCAGGATGGGACGAACGGATCCATCCTTCTTGGGCACCGTAACCAGATTGGAATAGTATCCCAGGCCCCGGTCCGAGGGAGGCACCGGGCAGATGACAGCCATGTCCAGGAGATCTTTTTAGCAGCGGCTTTGGGCTTGGAGCCCCAGCTGTGACCTGGACGAGCACGTCCTCTTCCCCTGTTCCAGGAATCACCTCTGGAGGGGAAGACAGCCGATCCCCATCCAGCTCTGGCCCCACAAAAGGAAGGGGTAAATGAAGCCGCCCCCCGAAAGGGACGACGTTGCTTCTGTCGCTGAGGTAACCTACCTCCTTTTGCGACCGAATCCAATTTTTCTCCAAAGAGAAAAGAGAAAGGGAAGAGCCGTAAGAGACTTTTTGGACACAAAATCAGCAGCCCACTGGCGCAACCAAACCAACCGCCGAATAGCCACCAGCAGGGCCGAAGTTCTACTACACATCACCATGGTGTCATCCAGGGCAGCTAGCACAAAAGACAAAAACAATTCGCACCGCTTAAGGGCGGTGAACTAATCACTAGCCAGGTCAAGCCTGGAGGTAGACAACAGGTCCCTGACAACCGACCTAGAAGCCACTATTAAAAGCGCTGAAGCACAAACAGGCCGCAAGGCCGACCCGACACTGGCAAAACCGTGACAAGCCATCTGGTCAATGTGTTTGTCCTCACCGTCCTTGAGAGTAGAACAGTCAGGAGAATGCAAGACAGAGGTGCTAGACAACCCCAAAACAGGGGCGTCCACCTCAGGAGGGGACGACCAGCGCTTCACCGCATCCACCGGAAAGGGATATTTCTTATCCCAACCCGGAGGGACACCCGGAAGCCGAGTAGGCCTCTCCCATTCCTTAAGAATAATGCCGTAGAAATGCCTTTGATTAGGGAATTCTAAGCGCGGCTTAGCCTCCACAAAGAACTCCCCCTTCTGCGGAAGAGTCACTTCAGGAGGAGAGATTGCCAGAACCTCAAACATATGAGCCAGGACCTTAGGGGTATCCAAAGAATCCCCCTGACCCCACTCGGCATCAGCGCCAACAAATTGCTGATCGTCAGAACCATCCGACTCCTCAAAAAGCTCCCCTTCCTCTAGCGGGGGGGTAATCAGACCAGTCCAGTGAATCAAACTCCTCAAGATCAGAAGCCAACGTGGCTGGGGACAAGTGCTTTCTCTTAGCCGGGACCTTTCTGGCCACAGCGCTAGAAAATAATTTTTCAAGATTGGACAGTCTGGCACACACCTCAGATTGCGACTCCCCACTGGTGACAACATCACATGGGGTATGGGTCAGGCGGGGAGGGGTAGGAGAAGGGGCCGGCGGCGCAGAACCAGACGCATGGGATCCGGACTGCCGCGTAATAGTCTGCTGCGCACATGGTGTGCAAAGGAAAACATCATCCCCTGTAAGGGATGCCCCACACCTCAAACACTGCCGGGGTTGCCCTGAGGGGAGCCCGAGCCCGCAATCCTGGGAAGCCTCCATATGGTGATTTTATTGGTAGTCGCAATACCCAAGGGAATTACGCGATATAAGCGACCCGGGATGCCCCTTCTGTGTCCCGAGTGGGAGGATTTATGGAGAGTTCTTAAATTAAACCAGGGACCCTGAGGACTGGGAGGACCCTTTAGGATCCAACAAGGGTCCACCTGGAAGACAGAATACAGGGCTATTCAGCACCTCAATCATGCCCAAGCACACAAGCAGACATACTGATATGCAATAACATAAAAAATATAGATATATAAATATATATGCATGTCATGAAAGTAATGAGGCCCCAAGGGCCACTCACGGAGGAAGATGGCGTCCATCCTGCCAGAGGCGAAGAACACGAGAAGCAGAGGGAGAAGAAGGACGGGCCGGCGTGGTTCGCGCGACGCTCCCAGCCAGTGGCCAGGCTCCGCAGCGGCGCCAGGAGCACGGGGGCGGGCCGTAGGCGATCGCACCGAGTGCCCAACCCCGCCCCCCCTACCAACCGCACCCGAGGGGAAGAAGCTCCCCCACCGAAGCTGCCACAACGGCCGGCGCCGCGGCACAGCCAGCGCCGGCAGACATAAAAATGCACCCAAGTGGATCACACACACACAACAAAAAGTACAGCTGTGACAAACACTCAATAAAGATGATTACACTAAGGAGAAAGCCCGCCCCCCCCCCCCCCCCCCCCCCCCTTCTAAGGAGCAAGGGTAATCCGGGAGAGGGGGAATCCATGCTGGAAGGTGGAAGGGCAAGGGACGGGGCATCCCGAACCGGGATCACCAACCCGGCAAACCTCCTACCCCTTGGTATGGGGCCTCACGGTGGAGCGTAGCTCCTAAGCACCATTAGGTGCCGTCTACCCTTGCCCGGACCAGCAGCCTAGGCTGGGAGGCAAGGTGAAATACTAAGAAAGGGATCCAGGCAGAAACAGACTAACAAGCGGCCGGGAGTTACCCTGGCTACCTGCAAGGAGGAGACATCCATCTTCTGACTTGCTTGCCGTCTGCAGAGATGAAAGACTGGGGAATGAGTGGGAGGTACCAGGCATTTATGGACCGGGAGGGGCTCCCTTTTTATTTTTTTTCATGACATCTCTGCAAGATCGCCCTCTACAGGTCGGTATAACCCAAGTGCAATGACTATCTGAAGCGGGGTGTGTGACATACTTAGAATATCAGGATGCCCCGCTGTGTGAAACCCCCCAGCTTGACCCGTTCACTTACCTGGCCTCCCGGTCCAACGGCGCAGACTGCGGCCGTATCCCCACTATCCCTCTAGCAGGGTGCGTGCCCGCGTCAGGCATTTGTGAATGGCCAGCACAGGCGCGTTTCACTGTTAGAGAGAAGCGGGGGATGTGGCCGCCAGTGCACTCGAAGCCGTTGGCCTTAGGTGAGGCCTTAGATGGCGTGACAACAGTGGCTCCGAGCGCGCTGATTGAACGAGTGGCTGCACATGCGCCGTAGGACTGGGGGGTTTCACACAGCGGTGCACACGCTACCCTGGCCGTGCACGCGCTCCCGTTTCAGCCTATCTGAATGGGGGGGGGGGGGGGGCGGCGCAGGAGCACATGCACATCCAGGGATGCAGTAGTGCTCCCCATTAAAGTCAATCCCAGCAATTGCCCCAGTGTGGAAGCAGCCTATAAAATGTAAGCCCTCAGGGTTGTCGATCAAGCCACAGCACCCCCCCCCCCCCAATCAGCAAGTCCATCTGCATTAGATTAGAGCATTAAATGCAGGAGCGTGACCTAGAGCCAGCGGGGGAGCCACTGACTACCTCTGTGCACACAGCAGAATAGCTGGTGCTGTAGGGGATCAAGGCTGTGGAAGATCAGGAATGATCTGGTGGGCCTCCTCAGCAGCAGCAGATGACTCATCCATGCATGTTTCAATGTCTCCGCCCGATCAGAAGTAAATGGTGTGAGGGCACCGAGAAAGAGGCGTCGGCAGAAGGGAGCGAGTTCAGTAGGGTTTATCAGGGAATGTTTAGTGCTGGTAAATAAATGATGCCCCATGGTGGCCAGCAGAAAGCAGCCTAATTTAACCCCTTGCTCTAACTGTCCCTTTAGCTATAAAACAAAAAAGGTCCCGAAAAAGGACCATATTTATTTGCAGTGCAGTGGGATCTATTCCTGTCACACGGCTCATCCATGGATTATCTGCTAAATTAACTTCCTGTCCCCTGACACCCAAACCAAAAGTGAGCAAGGGATGCCCCTAATAGGGTCCAGGGATGGTAAATTACTTACTTTTGTAGAGACTTATTCACTGGAAACGTTTCTTCGGACTCCACACGTTGCAGGTCTGTGTCCGCTTCCATATAAACCTACAACAAAAAAAGACATATGTTAAAGTGGACTAAAACCCAGGATTTTGACTACCTTGGGTTTTGGTCCTTTCCCCCGATCAGGGACGCCCCGCTGCTGACGTCACGCCGTCTAAGGCCAGCAGCTCCGAGCGAGCTGGCGGCCGCATCCCCTGCTTCCCTCTATCAGGGAGCGTGCCCGTGCCATTCACAAATGACACGCACCCTGCTAGAGGGATACCGGGGATGTGGCCGCGGCTCGTGCATGTGCCATTGGACGGGGAAGCAAGGTAAGGTGTCACACAGCGGGGCATTCTGATTATGGATGCCCCGGGGAGAGGGAATCGATCACCCCGGGAATCTTTTAGATTCCCTGGCCAATCGCACTGGGTTTTGGTCCACTATAAAAAGTGGAGCCAAAACCCACCATGGAGCCTAGATGATCGGACGAAAGGGCGGGAGTGGATCCAAGCGCGCTGATTGGACGAGCGGCCACGCGTGCACCGTTGGAGTGGGCAGAGGTGAGTTCGTTTGGGCGACCTGGGGGTTTCACACAGCGCAAGGACCAAAACCCAGGATAGTCAAAATCCTGGGTTTTGGTCCACTTTAAATAAGAACCAAAACTTGTTACACATCAGGGCCCCTGAAAAAGCAGTTTGTACAGACTGTGAAATGCGTGGGACGTCGGGCTTAGTTGTCTGTGGTAGACAAGGTTGAAGAAGAGCCCCAAGAGACGGGGGACAAAAGATGCTGAAAGAACCGTCCAATCAAATATCTTATTCAATATTTACTAAACAAAGATTTAGCTGACAGTTTAATTTCTAGTATAGAAAAGTTACTTAAAGTGGATTTAAACCCTCCTTTGCAAATACAGCTGATCTCACTCCTCCTATATAACAAGGGAGGGTGCTGGTCCACAGGGGGATGATAGTATTCCAACCAACCTCTCAATCCATCACTGAGTCCTGCAATACAGGACCCTCCACCCTCAAACAGGGGAAAGGAAACAGCTGCAGAGACACTGAACCTCCTCAGTTAAAGCAGAACAAAACCCAGGGTGCGCGTGGAGTCTAAAAGATTTAATGGCCTTTCCCAGGGGCGTCTGAGATCAGGATGCCCTGCTGTGTGAGCCCCCCCCCATCCCGGGTGCTGGCCACAATAAGGACAGGCTTGGGTGTATCCAGAATGTTGGGGGGCCTCCCCCGTGCATCATCCCCCCCCCACCAAAACACCCACAATTGTTATCTGTCCCTTGATCCTCGGCCACAAATGGCTGCCCCCCAGCCTGTCTTATTGCGGCCAGAGGTGGACCAACGCACGTTACCAGGCTAACGGGTACTGGTCCACTTTAAAGTGGACCAATCCCCCCTGCGGCCGGCCTTGAACAGATTCCAGAGCCGACTGGTATCCTGCCCCACTGTGTGAACCCCCGGCCCGGGACGCTGGTAATCTTACCTGATCCCGGAGGGTCTTTGTCGGCAGGCGCATCCCCGGCTTCCCTGTAGCTGTGCGCCCTCCCCGCATCTATGAATGGCTGGGTGCGGGGATGCGCCCACCAGCGTGAAGTTCAAATCAGGGGCTTTATGCTGCTCATTAGTATGCGCCGCATAAAGCGCTGATTGGGCGAGTAGCAGTGCTTGCTCTCTCCATGCCACGCTGCCTGCTATTGGCCAGACCACAGCAGAGCTGCCGACCAATGACTGGGCTGCCCGAGATTGTGCTGCACAGGCCGCCACCCAGTGTAGCTTGTTCTGCATACAGTATTTATTGTGTGCTGCATTGGTCACGCCCCCGCGCTTACCTTCGGGGCCTCCTTGGCCTGCTCGCAGGGGTCCCCCCGGGGGAAGTTTTGCTGGAAGGCCTGCAGATTGTATAGCATGTGTTTCAGGGCTTCTACCGGCCCGTGGTGATTTCCACCTGAGAAGGAAGCGTTCTGAAAAAGAAATATATACAACAATATATACAATATATAACATATACATGGGGTGGAAAACTAGAGACTACACTTACAGGACAATTGTAAGGACTGTACCGGACACCAGTCTGTCTTGAGCTGATAATCCCCAATCTCCACCGCCTCTTCTGCCTATAGACAAGTCCCCGCTTGTAGGAGACGCGGGTTATGCCTCTCCTACTCGGTTACCCCCAGGACTTATAGGGCGCAAAGATTACCAGCTTAAGGTGGAGACTGATGAACGTCAGGGAGTCCCAAGTGAGGATGCCGGATGGCGGAAGTCCGATTACAAGCCGAGGTCAGAGCCGGGAGGTCATGGGGCGAGGTATCCAAAGGGAGGTACAGAGAGTAGTCAAACAAGCCGAGGTCAAATCCAGAAGGTCACAGTGCGAGGTATCAGAGGGGTCAGGCGGAATCGCGGTCAGGCAGGCAAAAGGTCGGTTCAATCACTAGAGACAAGCTAGACAACTAAGTACTAGGCGCTATAACAGGCAATGACACACTGCAGTGGAAATCCCTTTATAGTGGGAAGACCGGCAGGATTGGACAGGGAGACAGTGGCTGGGATTGGTGCACTTAGGATCTGGCGGCAGATTGGAGCACTGGCCCTGTGGTCTGATTGGTGAGCTCTGGGCTGATTGCTCCAGCTGAGCTTCCCAGGCAAACTGCTCAGAGCTGCACCTTCTAGACTTCGTTCTTTTAAACAGCCTCCGGTGGCCATTCTGAGTATTGCACCACCGGAGGACATGAGCTGATTGTATAGGCCAGCAAGCACAAGCTGAGTGACAATGGGCAAGGGGGGAGGACTTACTCGGCGACACACGCGCCACTGGGGATGGCACCGGAGGCAGAGGCGGCTGCTGGGCAGGAGAAACCCTGGCCAGTTGCCTAGGGACACCACAGGCACGGACTGAAGGCAAGTCATTCATGACAACAATGCTGACCTAAAATGATAAGTACACACAGCAGGGGGCTAACACTGTGGCCCCCAATATCTGAGCCATACTAACCCACCTGACAACCCTGAGAGGCACAATCTAATACTTGGAACAGCATTGAAGCTCAACCTGGGGACTGCCCCCCCACAACACCACACCCCCTCCCACCCCCACCTTCCACCAACACCACGCCCCCCTCACCACCACCTTCCACCACCACCACGCCCCCCTCATCACCACCTTCCACCACCACCATGCCCCCCCCCCCAAACCACTCCCCCCTCCCAGCACCATCACCTTCCACCACGACCCTCCCCACCACCACCATCACCATGCCCCCTCCCACCACCACCACGACCCTCCCCCACCACCTTCCACCAACACCACACTCCCTACTCTTGCCTCAGACTGGGGAGTAACATGACCTTGTGATGGATGGAGGTCAGAATCAATAAAATGAATATATATGTGAACATTCCCTCTCTCCATTTGTTGTACGCTTAGTGGCTAATAAAGGTGAAATAAACCCTCAGGCAGCCACTTCACTCTGCGCTATTTGTCTTTCGCTTGACAATAATGCTTAGGATTATGAAGGTAACAGAATATGCTCCTACTAATGTATTACTGTGATAAAGATGGCATCGGGAAGCCGGACAACGCCTTTGAGTTGCCTCCCTTTTAGGTGTAGAATAACATTCCAAAGATTGTAGAACAGACTGAGCTAGATATTACGTTTTTTCTAATATGTTGATATGCCCCCTGTAGATGACTTATGTAAGTTTTCTATTTCACTATAAATAAAATCGTCAAAGGGAGGAGCATCAGATGCATCTCCGTGAGATAGTCGAACGCATTCCAATGACTGTGTCCTTCTGTCTCGCATATTTCTTATCTCCTAGGCTGATTTGAAAGACTGAACGACACCCAGGACCCCTGTTAAACGGGCACGAAGGAGGAGGTCCGCCTGACGGATAGCCGTCCTTGAAAGCTGGCGCCCAACCCGTGGCTGGCTGCTGTGTGTGATCCCCGCGAAGCTCCTGTGACTGCATAATAAAGTGCCGTGTCTGGCTGCCTCGACACTAGACGAGACCGATCACCCCGCACGGAGGAAAGACCCTTTTTGTCTATACCCCGGTCTCTTGTGTCCTGTCTGCCTGGTCTCGGCTCGGTCGGTCACTGTAGCTTCTGTCCCTCTGGATGCAGTAAGATCCACCCAGCCATTTTATACCCGCGCATAGTTTCATTGTGGGTCTCATTCATGTCTGTAACCTTGACTTGACTTGATATACCCCTTGTGGGAGCTCTTCATCACCACTCTACATCTGCTCCTTAAGTTAACTGACTATTATATATCTCTGTGTAACTCACTGCAACCTGTAACCCACTACTCAGAACAGTATTTGTATTCATTCATATTCCATTACAGCCAAATGTTTGTTATCACTGCCTAGTGTGCGCTCATTGCATTAAAACCTTTATTTAACTTGAGCGATCTTTTTGCCTTAGCCAAGAATCTGTGTCCGCAGGCTTTGGGCCTATTAGCCAAAAGAACGGGGGGTTGGTAAAGCGGTCTGTGTGTCCGGAGGTCCCTGATTGATAGTTTGGATCATGTGACCCGCAGTACCCTGACAAATTGGTGGCAGCTGTGAGATAAGGCAAATAGTGTAAGTGAGTGTGGGCCCCATACTCACATACACTAAAGTTTACCAGCAGTGGCTTTTCTGTTGCTGGGATCTTAATATCAGCTCAACACTAGGCATAGTCTGATAGTTGGTACAATAGGTTGTGTGATTACAACAGTGTGCAAGTGACCAGCAGCTGCAGGCATGGCAAGTGGCACCAGGGCCAGAAGCAGGGATGTGGCTGCCGATGTTGCACTGGGTGTGGAGGGGCCCAGCCAGGGCTATCCCAGAGGCCAATCACCGACCCTCAGCATCCCAGAGGACCGTGCCCCGCCTGCCGGTCCCCCCAGCCAGACAGGCTCAGACGCTCTCCTGCACGCTGCTCTGACCAGTCTCGGGCTGGAGACCAGGCCACCTATGAGGTCCTCATTGAGGCTGCCGAGCGCCAAGCGGAACACGAGGAACGCCGTGAACGCGAGCAGATCGAGGCTGCAGAACGTCGGGAGCAAGCTGAATGTGCACACCAGCTCCAAGTACTCCAGCTTAAGCACCCACAACCCAGCACAGCTGGTAGCGAGCCCCCTGAGAAGGAGGCCCCAAAGTTGCATGCGGAGGATTTCCCCGTCTTGGACAAAGGCACAGATCTGGACACCTTTCTGCTGGCTTTTGAAACTGTTTGTCATCAATACCATGTACCGGAGGATCAGTGGGTCAGGTACTTAACACCGATGACTACAGTCACAACAGGGCCCAGGAGCCCCGCAAACCTACCAGCTGGAAGGGGGGTAACCCGCCGCTGGCGGCGGTTGTCCATGCCCATCAGCCCAAGGCCCCTGCCCCCACTCCCCTCTCCCTGCAAGGGGGAGGGGGCCCCCCTTTGTCACCACTGCAACCAACCTCGACACTTCAAGGCCACATGTCCCAAGCGCCAGCGGGGTGCGGCCCAGTGGTCATCCACTGTGGTGTGTGGGTGAGGGGGCAGGGAGGTATCGGGACAATGTACAGCCCGTCACCGTAGGCCAGGCTGTGGCCATGGGACTTAGGGACACAGGCGCGGAGACGACTCTTGTGCGCCCTGAGACAGTGTGCCCACTGGACTTCCTCCCCGGAAAGACTGTCTCAGTCTCTGGGATTGAGGGAGTAGCATCGGCATTGCCCATTGCAAAGGTTTATTTGAACTGGGGTGCCGAACGGGGTATCGTCAAATATCCTTGCCACTGTTTTGCTAGGGATAGACTTGGGGAGGCTAGTGTCTCACTATGTGGCCACTGAACCCCCGAGGTCTGGTCCCCCAGAATGTACAAACATGTTAAAAATATTATTTTACAGAAAGAGTACTGAATTTAAAATGCCTGGGATAAGCCTCCATCTATCCTAAGATACAGAGAACATACAGTATATACATAAGATACAGAGAACATACAGTATATACATAAGATACAGAGAACGTACAGTATATACATAAGATACAGAGAACATACAGTATACACATAAGATAAAGAGAACATACAGTATACACATAAGATACAGAGAACATACAGTATATACATAAGATAAAGAGAACATACAGTATACACATAAGATACAGAGAACATACAGTATACACATAAGATAAAGAGAACATACAGTATACACATAAGATACAGAGAACATACAGTATATACATAAGATACAGAGAACATACAGTATATACATAAGATACAGAGAACATACAGTATACACATAAGATACAGAGAACATACAGTATATACATAAGATACAGAGAACATACAGTATACACATAAGATACAGAGAACATACAGTATACACATAAGATACAGAGAACATACAGTATATACATAAGATACAGAGAACATACAGTATATACATAAGATACAGAGAACATACAGTATACACATAAGATACAGAGAACATACAGTATACACATAAGATACAGAGAACATACAGTATATACATAAGATACAGAGAACATACAGTATATACATAAGATACAGAGAACATACAGTATATACATAAGATACAGAGAACATACAGTATACACATAAGATACAGAGAACATACAGTATACACATAAGATACAGAGAACATACAGTATATACATAAGATACAGAGAACATACAGTATACACATAAGATACAGAGAACATACAGTATATACATAAGATACAGAGAACATACAGTATACACATAAGATAAAGAGAACATACAGTATACACATAAGATACAGAGAACATACAGTATATACATAAGATACAGAGAACATACAGTATACACATAAGATACAGAGAACATACAGTATACACATAAGATACAGAGAACATACAGTATATACATAAGATACAGAGAACATACAGTATATACATAAGATACAGAGAACATACAGTATACACATAAGATACAGAGAACATACAGTATACACATAAGATACAGAGAACATACAGTATACACATAAGATACAGAGAACATACAGTATATACATAAGATACAGAGAACATACAGTATATACATAAGATACAGAGAACATACAGTATACACATAAGATACAGAGAACATACAGTATACACATAAGATACAGAGAACATACAGTATACACATAAGATACAGAGAACATACAGTATACACATAAGATACAGAGAACATACAGTATACACATAAGATACAGAGAACATACAGTATACACATAAGGACAGAGAACATACAGTATACACATAAGATACAGAGAACATACAGTATACACATAAGATACAGAGAACATACAGTATACACATAAGATACAGAGAACATACAGTATATACATAAGATACAGAGAACATACAGTATATACATAAGATACAGAGAACACAGTATACACATAAGATA
This sequence comes from Gastrophryne carolinensis, assembly GCA_027917425.1. Lineage (NCBI taxonomy): Eukaryota > Metazoa > Chordata > Amphibia > Anura > Microhylidae > Gastrophryne > Gastrophryne carolinensis. The sequence goes on along the minus strand of CM051234.1, from coordinate 628,789,432 downwards.
CAGAGAACATACAGTATACACATAAGATATAGAGAACATACAGTATATACATAAGATACAGAGAACATACAGTATACACATAAGGACAGAGAACATACAGTATACACATAAGATACAGAGAACATACAGTATACACATAAGATACAGAGAACATACAGTATACACATAAGATACAGAGAACATACAGTATACACATAAGATACAGAGAACATACAGTATATACATAAGATACAGAGAACATACAGTATACACATAAGATACAGAGAACATACAGTATACACATAAGATACAGAGAACATACAGTATACACATAAGATACAGAGAACATACAGTATACACATAAGATATAGAGAACATACAGTATATACATAAGATACAGAGAACATACAGTATACACATAAGATACAGAGAACATACAGTATACACATAAGATACAGAGAACATACAGTATACACATAAGATACAGAGAACATACAGTATACACATAAGATACAGAGAACATACAGTATACACATAAGATATAGAGAACATACAGTATATACATAAGATACAGAGAACATACAGTATACACATAAGATATAGAGAACATACAGTATACACATAAGATACAGAGAACATACAGTATACACATAAGATACAGAGAACATACAGTATATACATAAGATACAGAGAACATACAGTATATACATAAGATACAGAGAACATACAGTATACACATAAGATACAGAGAACATACAGTATACACATAAGATACAGAGAACATACAGTATATACATAAGATACAGAGAACACAGTATACACATAAGATACAGAGAACATACAGTATACACATAAGGGCAGAGACCATACAGTATACACATAAGATACAGAGACCATACAGTATACACATAAGATACAGAGAACATACAGTATACACATAAGATACAGAGAACATACAGTATACACATAAGATACAGAGAACATACAGTATACACATAAGATACAGAGAACATACAGTATACACATAAGATACAGAGAACATACAGTATACACATAAGATACAGAGAACATACAGTATACACATAAGATACAGAGAACATACAGTATACACATAAGATACAGAGAACATACAGTATACACATAAGATATAGAGAACATACAGTATATACATAAGATACAGAGAACATACAGTATACACATAAGATATAGAGAACATACAGTATACACATAAGATACAGAGAACATACAGTATACACATAAGATACAGAGAACATACAGTATATACATAAGATACAGAGAACATACAGTATATACATAAGATACAGAGAACATACAGTATATACATAAGATACAGAGAACATACAGTATATACATAAGATACAGAGAACACAGTATACACATAAGATACAGAGAACATACAGTATACACATAAGATACAGAGAACATACAGTATATACATAAGATACAGAGAACACAGTATACACATAAGATACAGAGAACATACAGTATACACATAAGATACAGAGAACATACAGTCTACACATAAGATACAGAGAACACAGTATACACATAAGATACAGAGAACATACAGTATACACATAAGATACAGAGAACATACAGTATATACATAAGATACAGAGAACACAGTATACACATAAGATACAGAGAACATACAGTATACACATAAGATACAGAGAACATACAGTATACACATAAGATATAGAGAACATACAGTATATACATAAGATACAGAGAACATACAGTATACACATACGATATAGAGAACATACAGTATACACATAAGATACAGAGAACATACAGTATACACATAAGATACAGAGAACATACAGTATATACATAAGATACAGAGAACATACAGTATATACATAAGATACAGAGAACATACAGTATACACATAAGATACAGAGAACATACAGTATACACATAAGATACAGAGAACATACAGTATATACATAAGATACAGAGAACACAGTATACACATAAGATACAGAGAACATACAGTATACACATAAGGGCAGAGACCATACAGTATACACATAAGATACAGAGACCATACAGTATACACATAAGATACAGAGAACATACAGTATACACATAAGATACAGAGAACATACAGTATACACATAAGATACAGAGAACATACAGTATACACATAAGATACAGAGAACATACAGTATACACATAAGATACAGAGAACATACAGTATACACATAAGATACAGAGAACATACAGTATACACATAAGATACAGAGAACATACAGTATACACATAAGATACAGAGAACATACAGTATACACATAAGATATAGAGAACATACAGTATATACATAAGATACAGAGAACATACAGTATACACATAAGATATAGAGAACATACAGTATACACATAAGATACAGAGAACATACAGTATACACATAAGATACAGAGAACATACAGTATATACATAAGATACAGAGAACATACAGTATATACATAAGATACAGAGAACATACAGTATATACATAAGATACAGAGAACATACAGTATATACATAAGATACAGAGAACACAGTATACACATAAGATACAGAGAACATACAGTATACACATAAGATACAGAGAACATACAGTATATACATAAGATACAGAGAACACAGTATACACATAAGATACAGAGAACATACAGTATACACATAAGATACAGAGAACATACAGTATATACATAAGATACAGAGAACATACAGTATATACATAAGATACAGAGAACACAGTATACACATAAGATACAGAGAACATACAGTATACACATAAGGGCAGAGACCATACAGTATACACATAAGATACAGAGAACATACAGTATACACATAAGATACAGAGAACATACAGTATACACATAAGATACAGAGAACATACAGTATACACATAAGATACAGAGAACATACAGTATACACATAAGATACAGAGAACATACAGTATACACATAAGATACAGAGAACATACAGTATACACATAAGATACAGAGAACATACAGTATACACATAAGATACAGAGAACATACAGTATACACATAAGATACAGAGAACATACAGTATACACATAAGGGCAGAGACTAGATGGACCATATGGTCTCCTTCTGCCGTCAACCTTCTATGTTTCTAGGTTTGTACAAACATGTATGCTCCAATGTGTGCAATCAATAAGAGTTATGTGTGTAACCTGTCTGCTACAGGGAATGTGGGGGCAGGTGGTATAATGTGTGTTTCTTCCTCCCAGAGGAAGGAGGGTTACCCAGCAGCTGGGGAGGGAACTGCGCCTGAGATGAGGGCTGTTCCAGGAGACGTGGGACCCCCTAGGTAAGTCCACATCGCAGGGTTTCTCCACCACTGGGGTGTCAGAGGGCCAGGCTGGTCTGTCTGGACTGGCGGCTTGGATGGAAGTGGAAGGGGGACAGGGATTACCTGAGGCCACAGTGGCTCTGGCCACTATCATGCATAGTGGCAGCGTTGGTAGCCCAGGGGCCCCGGGGGGGTCTAATGGCTCCCTTCCTTCAAACCAAGTGGCTGCCAGGGCAGACGGAGGTCCGGAGGGAGGTCCTGGGAAATGGACAGGGGATGGGATGGTCTCTTCTATTCCAACCACCCCACGTCCGGGGTTCCTGGCACCTCAACCCGAGAAGACCAGTCCAGGTCAAAAAGCAGTGGCGGTGGAACCTGCAGATGGGGTAAGGGCTGTCCATGGAGAGATGGGACCCATGGGTAAGTCCCCACTGCAGGGGAGTTAAGGGATCAGGGTGTTCTGCCTGAACCGGCAACTTGGGTGGAAGTGGTGGAGGAGCAGGTGCTATCTGGGACTTCAGCGTCTGAGACCACCGACAAGAACAGCAGGAACCCAGGCTCCCCTCAGGGGACTGACAGCTCCCTCCCTTCCTCCCAATAGGCTGCTGAGATAGGCAGAAGCCCAGAGGTGGGTCCCGAGACACTGACTGAAGACATGGTGGTCTCCACAATCCTGACCATGTCTAGACAGAGATGTGGGTTACCATCATACACTGATGACCCCCAGAGAGTTCTCCCCAAACAGGAGGTGCAGCTCCACTTGGGCCCAGACCCCAGACGGGAGGTCTGGAGACAAGTGCGGCTGTACCCAATGATGGTCAAGCCGGGGTCACCAGGTGAGTGGCCCGAGGATCAGCGGTTGGTGGTTCCCTATCTGTCCAGGGCCAAGAAGTGCTATGCCTTAGAAAGCCAGACGGTTAGGCACATAGGGATCACCAAGAAGCAAGTAGGCCTGACCTGGCTGCCCACTGCCATTGGTACCATACCTGTCAGAGGGTGGGGGTGGCAGGGCCAAGTCCCAGCAGCCCACCGAAATTCTGCCGCACAGAAAGAGCTTTGTACCAATGGCGGTGGACTATGCCACCCAGGGCCCATGTTTAATGGCCTTGTCACCCACCTGGGCTGAAAGGGTGGGTACGGCCCTGTGGGAGACCCTTCCCTGGGAAGATTCCCCCCAGGCTGGACTCTCCATCCGGGTGATCCAGTTCATGGCGCTGGAGGTTAGGCAGGCACCAACCCGACGATACCTCCTTAAACTGTGTTGGCGACATGCACCGGGGCCCCTGGCTCGGGTAAAGCAGAAAGGGATGGGTTGTCATTAGCCGACTGTGGACCTGCGGTCCCAGCTATGGGCCACCCTACACCCCTTCCGGGAGTGGTCCAAGCATTACTCTGGAGGGATGTGGACTGCAGTCTGGCACATAAACCCTGGAGGGGACCCCGGAAACTATCCATGTATGGTTTGGGCCTCCTTTCTGGGGCAGCAGTGCAAAGCCGGGAGCGGAAACACAGCTACTGGACCTTGCCCAAAATCCTCAGCATGAGACAGCGCTATGGCCGTGGTGATGCCGTGGAGTTCTCCAGACAGGGATAGATGGCACATAGGAGCACGGGTCAGCACCAGGAAGTGCGGCCCCTTAGCGCCCTCTTAGAGGTGGGGGAGGTGTGAGGAATAGGGCAAATATTACATAGCATTTTATCGCTGATGCCCGGCATCGCCATTTAAGATTCTTTGTATGTAGCACATGTCACCTTTACAAGGCCAGCAGGAAAAGGAAGTCCATATATGCACCCGGGGGATGGAACGAAGCCCGGGATAGTCAAAATCCCAAAAAATAGCGGGAATGCAGCCGTGGCTCGCGCATGCGCAGTTGAACCAGAAAAGAAGGTAAGTGTATGGGCGACCTTGGAGGGTTTCATACAGTGGGGCATCCCGATTTTGGATGCCACAGGGGGAAGGAATCGATCAGCACAGGAATTTTATAGATTCCTGGGCCCATCGCAGTGGGTTTTGGTTCACTTTAAGCCAAACAATGTCACGTGACAGTAAACTATATAGTATACTAAACACAGACTTACTTTAGCGTCTTTGGGGAAATGTTTTTCTTCGCTCCCTTTCATGGCTTCCTCCTCGCAGGACACCGGCACCGGAGATTTGCTACATAGAAAGAAAGATGACATTTCATTGGAGCTCTGTTACAGCATGGCTCCCAGATGCAGCCTATCAGAAATCAGCACCAATCAAACATAAGCAGCCCAGGCTTTCCTCCATGTTACCTGACTCAGGGCTCGCCAAGCAGCGTGCAATCACGTTTAGCCCCTTGATGATGGCGCCCCCTGCTTAATAAGTAGCCAGACCCATAGAGGAATCCTATAGATCCCGGGGCCGATGGCCGTGGGTTTTGGTTTGGTTGGTGCTCTTTAAAGTGGACCTACACCCAGGATTTTGACTATCCTGGGTTTTGGTCCACTTCGGTGGGGCACCCCGATCGGGGGTGCCCCGCTGTCTGAAACCCCCCAGAAAGCCCCAAAAAACTCACCTCTCCCCGCTCCCACGTGACCGTGCCAGCCAATCACAGCGCTCAGAGCCGTTGTGGTATGCGCGTCCAAGGCCGCCTGGACGCGCATACCAGCTCAGCTGGCTCTGAGCGCTGGAGGCCGCGTCTCGCGCTTCCCTCTAACAGGGAGCGCGCCTGCACCGGCCATTCACAAACGGCCGGCGCGGGTGCGCGCCCTGCTAGAGGGAAGCCGATGGAATGCGGCTGAGGTAAGGTTTGTGGGCCTCCTGGGGGGTTCCTCCCCGCGGGACATCCCGATTTCGGATGCCCCGCGGGGAGGGATCTGATCGGTCCGGGAATCTTATAGATTTCCGGGCCGATCCCCCCTGGGTGTTGGTCCACTTTAACGTCGCAAACAACATACTATACTCACCTATAGTCCAGCACAGCTCGAAAGTGCGGATTCTATTCTATTCTCCAGCCACAGCGGGAGAAGCTACTTGGATGAGCGGCCGCACCTGTGCTCGATGAGAGGTGAATCAGTTGGGCATTCTGGGGGGTTTCACACAGCGGCGCACCCTAAAACCGGGGGAAGGACCGAAACCAAGGATAGTGAAAATCCGGGGTTTTGCTCCACTGTATTTCTTGGCTGGTATGAGGAGTGAGGGGGAGTATTCCTCAATGGATTTCTGCCTCCACCAGGAGGCGCTGTGTTCTGCCGCCTCCCATTCTACACATAGCAGAAGTGCTGGGCCTTACAGTGAGTAGTGGATCCGCTCCCAGGACCTTTCCTCCTCCAGCACATCCTCCGTTCGGGGGCTCCCTTTAACGTCCGGAGAGCGAGAGAAGACAAAATCTCGGGATTGCGGCGGAGCTGATTCAACAGAGAAACCTGAAAAAAAAAAACGCAAGCGAGTGGGTCACATGGGGCCGTGTACACAGGGAAATATCAGGGGAAGGCTGGCGCGCTTCCGCAGGAAAGGCTCCGGCTTACTTTTCAGCAGCTTATGCAAATGCGCCACCATATGCAAATCAGGGGGCAGGGTGTCGCCCGCATCATTAACCCTTCCATCGCCGTCCTTATAGTCAGCAGAGGCGAAGAGGGAAGGGTCGGCGTCAATACTGCGGGGGCGCTCCGTAGCTCGGGAGGAGCCGCCTAGGAGGCCGTAGTCTTCTAACCAGAGGGGGTATCCCACGTCGGGAACGCTGGTGATTCCGGACACGGCCAGCTGGGATTTGTGGTTGGTCAGCCACCGCGGGTAGCTTTTGGAGGCTCCTGGTAAATATGGAGAAGGCGGGTGATGCGCGGGGCGGCTCTCCCGTGTGGGCGCGCGTCTCTTCTGCTCTTGCAGGAGGTTTGTAAGATCCCGGAGGTCCTCGGGGTGGAAGCTGTGGCCTAAAGGCCGACCATTGATTCTGCTGCTCGAGGCTGGCCTCGAGGGAGAGGCCGGAGGAGACCAGGGCTGGTGGGAGTCCGGAGGAGGCCAGGGTTGGCAGGAGTCCGGAGGAGGCCAGGGTTGGCGGGAGGCTCCTCTGTGGTTTCTGAGGTCTTTCCACTGTTTCAGCGCCTGAGTGAAGGGCAGAGAGCCGTCCGAGGGGAAGCCCAGGAGGTCATCGGTGGTCAGGCTCAGAAGATCCGGGTCACCGCTCCCAACCCGGACTCTTCCAAAGGAGGATTTCTGGGAGGCTTTAGGTTCTCTTCCGCCTAAAACAAAAAAAAGGAGATTTAGAACTTTCCTTAAAGCGGAACAAAACCCGGCATTTTCACTTTCCCGGAGTTTGCTCTGTTTCCCCAAGTGGGATGCCCCGCTGTGTGAAACCCCCCAGAAATCCCGAAACAACTCACTTCCAATGGCACATGTGCAGGAGCTCAGCCAATGAGAGCCGCATGCTCTGTTTACCTCTTTCAGCAAATGACTGTCATTAACTTTATTGCGGCTGCCGCATGCCCGGCCGTGCGCACGCTCCCACTACAACATATCTGACTGGGGGATGCAGCAGCGCACGCTCCCCACTGAAAACAATGAGATACCCCTGATGAATGACGTAGGCTTAGCGGGCGGCTCTCATCGGACAAGAGCCCACACATGCGCCATTGGAGTGAGTTTTTATCAGTGAACTGGGGCGGGGGGGTTAACACAATGGGGCATCCAGATTTGGGATAAAGCCAGGGGACAGCCCTGGAATCATTTAGAATCTAGGCCGGCTGCTGCTGGGTTTTGTTCAGCTTGAAGGCGCTATTTACACATTCACTTGTGCTGCGTTGGGCAACGCTGTCACAATGCGAGGGAAAATGCTGCCTATTCATTTCAATGGGCCAGTTCACATGTGTACGCTGCATTTATATGTGAACTGGCCCATTAAAAATAATGGGCAGCATTTTCTCTTGCGTTGTGACTGCGTTGACCAACGCAACGCAAGCGGAGAGACGTGAATAGAGACTAAGGCTCCGCTTACACCTTTCTGTTGCGTTAAAGTGGACCGAAACCGACCATGATCGGCCCAGGAATGTATAAGCTTTGGGGGCCGATTGATTCCCTCTCTCCGGGGCATCCAAAATCGCGATGCCTCGCTGTGTGAAACCCCCAGGTCACCCCATACATTTACCTTGTTTCCCCATCCAACGGCGCATGCGCGAGCCGCATCCCCGCTATCTCAGCGCTATCGGAGCCGCTGACATCTAAGACGGCGTCTAAGGCCAGCAGCTCCAAGTGCGCTGGTGGCAGCATCCCCTGCTTCCCTCTAACAGGGGGGGGGGGGTGCCCGAGCTGATCGAGTTGGGTTTTGGTCCACTTTAAAGTGTGTGAAACACCCCAGGTCGTCTGAACAAACTTTCCTCTACCCGTTCTTCCCACGCTCGTCCAGTCAGAGCTCTCGGGTCCATTCACGTCATCTCTTCCAGGAGCTCAAGTGAACTAAATTAAATAAACACCGCGCTCCTAAATATTGAAAGAAAATTATGATAGAATGCTACAACGTACCAGACCATTTATCCCTAACCGGCCTCAGAAAAAATTTTTTTGTATATTAAGGTACAGAGCAAATATTAAATAAAGCAAACACCTAAAGTGAACAGCTTACACCTACAATGTGATTAATTCAATATAAATCCAGACATAAAAATCAATAAAAAAAGGTTAATAAAAAAAGTCCATAGTAAATGTCCCAAAGTGCATGCACAAATTTCTTGAAGTGATGCAAAACAAAGAATTTTGGAATATTGGTGAATCCAGTGAGTGTCCCGAGCACATGCACCAATTAACAGTAAACACCCTTCACTCGTGTGCGCTACGAATATACACATGGAAAAAAACGAAGAGTAGTTCTCCTTCCCCCAGTTCACTATGGCCAGTAATGGATATAGGTATAATCAGGACTGAACTTGCACTTCAGAGTTAAAACACCTTAAAGCATTAAAAAAAAAAAAAAAAAAAAAAAAAAAAAGCAGCGGCAGAGTCCTGTTTTTTTTTATGCTTTAAGGTGTTTTAACTCTGAAGTGCAAGTTCAGTCCTGATTATACCTATATCCATTACTGGCCATAGTGAACTGGGGGAAGGAGAACTACTCTTCGGTTTTTTCCATGTGTATATTCGTTGGATGTTTGTAAGTGCAATATTTTATTATTAAACGTGTGGTATCTAAACCAGATGGGGTTGCACTATTATTTCTCTGTTCTCTTCTATGCAACCACTGAATATATGGAGTGACACAAGAAACCTCATTGAATGTGGAATTATTTCATGGAGCACGTTTATTTCAAATTATTGCTGTAAGGAGTTGTCTTTTATGAGTTTCTGGTAAGCGCACACGAGTGAAGGGTGTTTACTGTTAATTGGTGCATGTGCTCGGGACACTCACTGGATTCACCAATATTCCAAAATTCTTTGTTTTGCATCACTTCAAGAAATGTGTGCATGCACTTTGGGACATTTACTATGGACTTTTTTTATTGACCTTTTTTTATTGATTTTTATGTCTGGATTTACATTGAATTAATCACACTCAATCATTGTAGGTGTAAGCTGTTCACTTTAGGTGTTTGCTTTATTTAATATTTGCTCTGTACCTTAATATACAAAAAAATTTCTTCCAGGAGCTCGTCTAATGCGAGAGGATCTGAGCGTGCTGGTGGCTGCATCGCCTGCTACTCTCTATCAGGGAGCGTGCCCACGACGGCCATTCACAAATGCCTGGCACGGGCCCTGTTAAGGGCATAGCAGGGATGCGGCCGCTGCTCGTGCATGCACCGTTGGACCGGGAATGAAGGTGAGTTTTCGGGTGACCTGGGGGGTGCCCCGGGGGGGAGCAAAAATTCCTGCATTCTCATAGACTCCAGGGTAGGTTTTGGTCCATTTTTAAAATGCCCCGGGGCAGCCCCATTCGGGATGGCTTGCTGTGTGAAACCCCCCAGATCGCCTAAGCCAACTCACCTCTTCCCGGTCCTACGGCACATGCACAGGCGCTCGTCCAATCAGAGCCGCTGACGTCACCTCGTCTAGGGCAAGCCGAGCATGCTGGCGGCCGCATCCCCCGCTTCCCTCTATCAGGGAGTGTGCCCACAAGGGCCATTCACAAATGTCTGGCACGCGTCCTGCTAGAGGAATAGCGGGGATGCCACCGCAGCTCGCACATGCGCCGTTGGACCAGGAAGCAAAGTAAGTGTGTGGGACGACCTGGGGGGTTTCACACAGCGGTGCATCCTGATTTTGGATGCCCGAGGGGGGGGGGGGGTATCGATTTTAAATTGGACCAAAACCCACAGAGATCAGCACAGGAGTCTATAAGATTCCCGGGCCGTTCAATTCCCTCCCCCCGGGGCATCCAAAATCGGGATACCCCGCTGTGTGAAACCCTCCAGGTCGCCCCATTCACTTACCTTGCTTCCTGGTAATGGCGCATGCGCAAGCCACATCCCAGCTGTCCCTCTAGCAGGGCGCGTGCCCGCACCAGGTATTTGTGAGTGGGCGGCACAGGCACACTCCCTGTTAGAGGGTAGAGGGGGGATGCGAGAGCCAGAACGCCTGCTGATTGGACGAGCACATGTGCCGTAGGACCGGGAAGTGGCGAGTTGGTTTCGGTGACCTGGGGGGTTTCACACAGCGGAGTAAGGACCAAAACCCAGGATAGTGAAAATCGTGGGTCCACTTTAAGCATGCAGGACTAACAGACACTTATAAACAGACATACAGCCCTGTGGGACAATTTGCACCTTTTCTCTGGGTAGGTCCAGGAGCAGGGCCGCGGGGGCGGAGGCCGATCCTCCCTGTACCCGAGAGGCCGGCCTCGTAATCCTGGATATAGGCCTCCAAGGCGTCGCTGGCCGAGTCATAGAGCCGCTCCTTGTATTCTATGCTGGTGCCGCTGGAGCTCCTGCTGCTCCTCACACTGCAGCTGGCCAGGAGGGAGGAGATGGATATGGACGAGTCCGGGGAGCAGGGTCGCGCCATGTCTCTTCATGTCAGCGTCCAATCAGAGGCCTCGCTGTAACATAAGTAATAAAACACAGAGGATCGTTATGAACGATCTGTGGTCTGTTCTATGCGCGCCCCCACACCACCTACACCATGCTTGGCAAGTGCGGGAGGGTGGCGGCCCCCTGTGGTCTGACTCCGCCCACCACCCAGAGAAACACTCCTCCCCTGCATGTCTATAGCCATCATTTTTCTTCCTTTTTCAAGTTCCCTCCTTAATATAGACCAAAACCCAGGATTATGACTATCCTGGGTTTTGGTCCTTGCCCCCGGGGCACCCCCGCTACCCTCTAATAGCGTGCCTGCGCCGGCCAATCACTATTTCCTGGCCCTGCTAGAGGGATAGCGGGGATGTGGGCGTGGCTCGGGCATGCACTGTTGGGACCAGAAAAAAAGGTGAGTTTATGGGTGAACTGGGGGGAAGGGAATCAATCGGGCTGATCTCAGTGGGTTTTGGTCCAGTTTAAAATACCATTTTGTGAATACTCACCTTGTAAAATGGGTATTATAAGTATGTCACACACCCCGCTTCAAGAATCCATAACATGTGGGTAATATCGTCCTGAAGAGGCGTTCCTGCAGAGATGATAGTAAAAAGAAAGCCCCTCCCTGATCCATAAATACCTGGGACCTCCCACTCATCACCCAGTATACAGAAGCAGTAAGATAAGGGACCAGGAAGAGGCAAATATAAAACGCAACCACGCAAAGTTCACAAAATGGAGGATCCTGAAAACAGAAAGGGCGGGTGAAGCGGGGTGTGTGACATACTTATAATACCCATTTTACAAGGTGAGTATTCACAAAATGGTATTATTCTAAGTATGTCACACACCCCGCTTCAAGAATCCATAACATGTGGGACATCCAATAGCAGTGTCCATAACAAGGGCGGGGATCCAAAACTAGGCAACAATGCACAACATCAAACCACTGCAGCTTGCAAAACTTTGCGTCCAAAAACAGCATCCGCGGACGCCCAAACATCAACCTTGTAAAACTTGGAAAAAGTGTGAACAGACGACCAGGTAGCGGCCTTACAAACTTGCTCAACAGAAGCCTGGTGCTGAAAAGCCCAGGACGCACCAACTGCACGAGTAGAATGAGCAGTCACACGAAAAGGGGGACTCCTCCCCTTGGCAGAATAGGCCCCAATGATGGCCTGACGAATCCATGTACTGATGGAAGATTTGGCAGGAGCCAAACCTTTCCTAGGCCCGGAGGGCACCACAAAAAAGGCGTCCGTCTTACGAAAGGAAGACGTAACCTCCAGATAATGTTCCACAACACGAACTACATCCAGGGAATGCAACGCCCTTTCCTTGTCGTTGCTAGGATTAGGGCATAGAGAAGGCAGAACTATGTCCTGATTTAGATGAAAAGCCGAGACCACCTTAGGAAGAAAATCCGGCTTGAAACGAAAGACAACCTTGTCCTGATGCTTCTCAAAATATGGAGCTTTAATGGATAAAGCTGCCAACTCAGAAACACGCCTAGCCGAAGTGATAGCCACCAAAAAGGCCACCTTTTGAGTAAGCGAAGACAAGGCAACCTCATTCAAGGGCTCAAACGGAGGACCCTGAAGAGCAGAGAGAACAAGATTCAAATCCCAAACTGGAACCAAGGGCTTCCTAGGCGGACGTACATGCGTGACTCCTTGGAAAAAGGTCCTGACTAAAGGATGAAGTGCAAAGGACCTTTGGAAAAACACCGCCAAGGCAGAAACCTGCCCTTTCAAGGTACTAATTTGGAGCCCCAGATCCAAACCATGTTGAAGAAACTCCAGAATCCTAGGAATGGAGAACTCACGACAAGAGAAAGACCTACTTTCACACCAATCAATATAGGACCGCCAGGTCCTATAGTAAACCGAAGAGGAAGACCGCTTCCTGGCACTGATAAGAGTTTGAATCACCGCGTCAGAAAGACCTTCGTCCTTTAGGATGGCGGTTTCAGCAGCCACGCCGTCAAAGCCAGCGATGGTAAATTGGGATAGCGTAGCCGACCCTGGGTGAGCAGGTCCGGCATTAGAGGCAGAGCGAACTGATCCTCTGCCAGCCCTACAAGATCTGCGAACCAAACGCGCCGTGGCCACCTCGGGGCCACGAGAATCGCCGACGCGCCTTCCAAGGCCAGTTTGCGCACCACTCTGGCTAGCATCGGAAACGGAGGGAACAGATAAAGGAATCCCAGATCCCTCCAGGACAGAGACATGGCATCCACCGCCAGAGCCAGAGGGTCCTGCGAGAGAGACACAAAGACTGGAAGCTTGTGATTGTGACGAGAGGCAAAGAGGTCCACCGCTGGGACCCCCCACCTGCGACATATCAAACGAAACACCCTGGGACTGAGAGACCACTCCCCCTGACGAGAGGAGGCCCTGCTCAGCAAGTCCGCCTCCGTGTTCTCCACTCCCGGAATGTAAACTGCTGAGATACACGGGACGTGGGTCTCCGCCCAGTCCAGGATCAAAGACACTTCCCTGAGGGCACCCCTGCTGCGGGTCCCCCCTTGGTGATTGATGTAGGCAACCGCCGTCCTGTTGTCCGATCGGACCTGAACTGGCAGACCTCTCAACTGAGGAGTCAAGCGAAACAGAACCAACCTGATGGCTCTCAACTCCAGAATATTGATGGGCTCGTGAGCCTCCTGAGGACTCCACAGACCCTGAAAATGGAGGTCCTTCCAAACACCCCCCCAACCTGACAGACTGGCATCCGTGGTCACCGTTTCCCAACATGGAGCCAGGAAGGATCTGCCCATCGACAGATTGACAGACCCCAGCCACCATTGAAGGGAACGACGAACTCGGGGAGTCAACCGGAAGGACCGGTCCAATGACGACTGCGACCTGTCCCAAACCGTCAGCAGATGCAGCTGAAAAGCCCTCGTATGGAACTGCGCAAAGGGAACTGCCTCGAATGAGGCCACCATTAGCCCCACCAGCCTCATCCCTAGCCGGATGGTCGGATGAGGAGCCAACAAGAGAAGCTGAACTAACTCCTGAATCAAAAGAATCTTGGCCTGGGGCAGAAACACCCTGGCCTGCGAGGTGTCCAGAGACATCCCCAGAAAGGTCACAACTCTGGACGGACAAAGAGAAGACTTGGGGTGGTTGATCACCCAACCGAACCTCTCCAGAGTGGACACCACCACTCCGGTGTCCAACTCCGCTTGGTTGAAAGAAGAGGCCATAATCAGTAGATCGTCCAGATAGGGCACAATGCGGATACCCTGAACTCTGAGCAGTGCCATCACCCCCGCTAGCACCTTGGTGAAAACCCGAGGGGCCGAGGTGAGACCGAAAGGAAGTGCCACAAACTGAAAGTGCCGATCCTCCACCACAAACCTGAGAAACCTCTGATGTGCTGGAAAAACCGGAACGTGTAGATAAGCATCCTTGATGTCTATGGACGTCAGAAAGTCTCCCTGACGAAGAGAGTGAATGGCCGAGCGCAGCGTTTCCATGCGGAATTTGCGCGGCCGAATAAACCTGTTGAGAAACTTCAGATCCAAGATAGGACGGACCGACCCGTCCTTCTTGGGAACCGTGAACAAATTGGAATAGAAGCCCCTGCCCTGTTCCAAGGGGGGCACTGGGCAGATGACAGCCATGTCCAGAAGATTCTGTACTGCCACCAGGAGCCCCTGCGCCACCAGAGGCTCCGAAGGCATCCGAGACCTGAAGAACCTGGAGGGGGGGCGGAGCTCGAACTCCAACTTGTAACCGGAAGACACCACTTCCCGGATCCATCTGTCCGAGACTTCTTGATCCCAGATCTGGGAGAAGTGTCTGAGCCGTCCCCCCACCCGCAAGGGTGAGGGCGCCCCCTCATTGCTGAACTGGCTTAACAGCCGGTTTGGGCTTAGAGCCCCAACTGTATCCAGAACGGGCACGCCCTCTACCCCTGGTTCCGAAATCTCCTCTGGAAGAGGGAAATGCAGAGCCTCTGCCAGCTCGGGCTCCTCGAAAGGAAGTTGTAAAGGCAGGCGCCCCCCGAAAGGGACGACGCTGCTTCTTACGTTGAGGCAACCTACCACCCTTGGTGACGGAGTCCAAAGTTTCACCAAAGAGCCTCAAGCCAACAAAGGGTAGAGCCGTCAGAGACTTTTTAGACATAAAATCGGCCGCCCACTGGCGCAGCCACACCGACCGCCGAATAGTCACCAACAAAGCCGACGTCCTACCGCACATCATCAAGGCGTCATCCAAGGCTGTTAAAACAAAGGATAAAAACAACTCACACCGTTTGAGACTAAGAAACTCGGCACTACCAGGTCGAAGCCCGGAAGAGGTCAACAAGTCCCTGACCACAGACTTGGCAGCCAACACCATAAGCTCTGAGGCGCACACAGGCCGTATGGCTGACCCAATGCTAGAAAAGCCATGACAAGCCATTTGATCAATACGTTTATCCTCCCCATCCTTAAGGGTGGAACAATCCGGTCTATTTAAAACCGAGGAGTTAGACAGTCCCAAAACCAGAGCATCGACCTCGGGTGGGGAAGCCCAGCGCTTAACCGCCTCCGGAGGGAAAGGATATTTCCTATCCCACCCTTGAGGGATACCAGGGAGCCTAGCCGGCCTGTCCCATTCCTTGTCAATGATCTTGTCAAAATGCCGTTGCGTAGGAAACTCCAAGCGCGGCCTGGACTCTTCAAACAACTCACCCTCCTGTTGTGACGCCACCTCGGGGGGGGAGATATTCAGAACCTCCAACATCAGCGCCAGGGCGTGAGAAGAATCCGAGGATCTCCCGAACTCACTAAACTCCGCATCAGCGCCAGCAGACTGCTCATCGTCCGAGACCTCTGAACCCTCAGAAACTTCACCTTCCTCTAGCCCAGAATAATCAGACCAATCCAGATTATTAAACTCATCCAGAACATCAACCGGCGCAGCCGGAGACAAATGCTTCCTCTTCGCCGGAGCCTTACGGGCGACCGAACTGGAAACAATCCTCTCAAGGTTGGCCAATCTGGCGCACATCTCGGATTGCAGATCCCTACCCATGACAACGTCACACGGAGCACGTGTCAGGGTGGGAGGTTGAGATGACTCGGCCGGCGGTACTGACCCAGACGCCTGGGTTCCGGACTGCCGCGCAATAGTTTGCTGTGCACAAGGTATACAAAGCAGGACATCGTCCCCTGAAATGGATGCAGCACACAACATGCATCTTTTGGAATGCCCCGAAGGGGTCCCTGCCCCAGTATCCGGGGATGCCTCCATGAGGTGAACTTTTAATAGTCGCAATGACCCAGGGAATTACGCCAGTAAGCAACCCGGGATGCCCCTTTAATGTCCCGAGTGGGAGGAATTTCTAATGGAACCCAGGAATTTAGGACCGGGAAAGACCCTCTAATCACAAAGATGAGGCTTCCCAGACGTCCTCCCTGAAAAACACAAGGGACCCATATTGGAGTAATGACACCCAAGTAAAGCATACAATAAACACAAATAGGAATAAACAAACATGGCCCACTGGGCCACTCACAGTTTTTGGAGCCAGGAAACCGCCGGAGAAAACGCGGGAAGGATCCTCTGAGGAGAAGGCAAGAGGAGGAGGAGAAGGTAGGCGTGATAAGAAAAAACGCGCGCAGCGCCACCACGCAGCAGCCCCCCCCCCCCCCCCACGTCAGAGACGTCCAAAGCGCACACTGCGCTGAGGTAAGGTTTAGGAGGGGCGGGACCGTGGCGACGCGCCGCAAGTAGGCCCCGCCCCCCCCTTCCAGTAATAAAAGGCTCCAGGCGGGTGCCTCCGCCTGGCGGAGCACCCGCTGAAAGAAGAGACCAGGCCAGGAAGGGGAACCGGGCCGCGGCAAAGCGCCGCAGCCCGGCCTCGCGCACCCTTACACACAGGCGTGAGGTAATCACCTCACGCCTGAATAAAGTAAAGAAAAAGACTTAAAGTGGAACTAACCAAAGTAAAAAACACAACACACAGGGGAAAAAAGAGAAGGGATACAGATAGGGAACCCCCACCCCCTAAAAGGAACTAAGGTGGGACCCCCCCTTTCCCTCCCCAGGGACAAAATCCGGGACGGGGCATCCCAAACCGGGATCACCAACCCGGAACCACCGCCTACCCTCTCTGATAGGGTCTCACGGGGGGGAGCGCAGCTCCTCAGCACCATGGGTGCCCGTATACCCTCGCTCGAGCCGGCAGCCAAGGCTGAGGAGGCATGTAAATATTCAAGGCTGGACTCACACAGATAAAAGAATGGCCGAGCGGAAAATATAATCAAATAGGCCGGGGGTAACCCCGGCTACCTGAACTCCCCCAATGCAAGGAGGAGAGATCATCTTCTGACTTGCTCGCCGTCTTGCAGAGATGGAAAACTGGGGTGATGAGTGGGAGGTCCCAGGTATTTATGGATCAGGGAGGGGCTTTCTTTTGCTATCATCTCTGCAGGAACGCCTCTTCAGGACGATATTACCCACATGTTATGGATTCTTGAAGCGGGGTGTGTGACATACTTAGAATATTCGATTCCCTCCAGTGGGGCATCCCAAATAGGCTTGCTGTGTCAGAGAAACCACACCCGGGAAAGCGACATTCCTTTGTGTTCTTTTTTCCACATATCCCTTTTGTTTTCTGCATCCCTCCCCTCTGTCTTTTTCTTTTTTCTCATCCCCTCCTTATTTTTCCCTTTTCTACAGCCCCCCATCTTTTTCCACATTCCCTCCATCTTTCTCTCTATTTCACATTCCCTCCATTGCTCTCCTTTTTCTCTTTCCCCACATTCCCTCCATCTTTCTCTCCTTTTTCTCTTCCTCACATTCCCTCCATCTTTCTTTCCTTTTTCTCTTCCTCACATTCCCTCCATCTTTCTCTCCTTTTTTTTCTCCGGACATTCCCTCCATCCTTCTCTCCTTTTTATTTTCCCCGCATTCCCTCCATCCTTCTCTGCTTTTTCTTTTCCCCACATTCCCTCCATCTTTCCCCACATTCCCTCCATCTTTCTCTTTCCCCACATTCCCTCTATCCTTCTCTCCTTTTTCTTTTCCCCGCATTCCCTCCATCCTTCTCCCCTTTTTCTCTTCCCCACATTCCCTCCATCTTTCTCTCCCTCACATTCCCTCCATCTTTCTCTCCCTCACATTCCCTCCATCTTTCTCTCCCTCACATTCCCTCCATCTTTCTCTCCCTCACATTCCCTCCATCTTTCTCTCCCTCACATTCCCTCCATCTTTCTCTTCCCCACATTCCCTCCATCCTTCTCTCCCTCACATTCCCTCCATCTTTCTCTCCCTCATATTCCCTCCATCTTTCTCTTCCCCACATTCCCTCCATCTTTCCCGCTCCCTCATATTCCCTCCATCTTTCTCTCCCTCACATTCCCTCCATCTTTCTCTTCTCCACATTCCCTCCATCTTTCTCTTCTCCACATTCCCTCCATCTTTCTCTCCCTCACATTCCCTCCATCTTTCTCTCCCTCATATTCCCTCCATCTTTCTCTCCCTCATATTCCCTCCATCTTTCTCTTCCCCACATTCCCTCCATCTTTCCCGCGCCCTCATATTCCCTCCATCTTTCTCTCCCTCACAGTCCCTCCATCTTTCTCTCCCTCACATTCCCTCCCTCACATTCCCTTCATCTTTCTCTCCCTCACATTCCCTCCATCTTTCTCTCCCTCACATTCCCTTCATCTTTCCCGCTCCCTCATATTCCCTCCATCTTTCTCTCCCTCACATTCCCTCCATCTTTCTCTCCCTCACATTCCCTCCATCTTTCTCTCCCTCACATTCCCTCCATCTTTCTCTCCCTCACATTCCCTCCATCTTTCTCTCCCTCACATTCCCTCCATCTGTCTCTCCCTCACATTCCCTCCATCTTTCTCTCCCTCACATTCCCTCCATCTTTCTCTCCCTCACATTCCCTCCATCTTTCCCGCTCCCTCATATTCCCTCCATCTTTCCCGCTCCCTCATATTCCCTCCATCTTTCTCTCCCTCATATTCCCTCCATCTTTCTCTCCCTCATATTCCCTCCATCTTTCTCTCCCTCATATTCCCTCCATCTTTCCCGTTCCCTCTGTTCCCTGGCTTTTCCCCGCCCATATCTCTCTCTCATTCAAAAACCCGTAACAATCTCAGCTGGGGGATTAACAGCCAATAGCTGATTAGGAAGAAAAGCAACAGCCATTCAGGACACACATCCAGAGATCCAGCCAATCAGAAAACGCGAAAGGGAACAGCCGTCCAGAACGCAACAACCAATGAGTGGTAGCTACAAAAACAAGCGGCCAATCATCACATCGCTGACTTGTAATGCTGCAAAGTTTGAGTTGTTTCCTGTCAGTTATAAAATGCTCCGGTAATAAAATAGCCCGGGATCACCCAGCTGTCTCCCGGGTCACTCTGAGCTGTAGATGTCACCCACCTTCCTCCAACCGATGGGGGTAGCGGCAGCGGCCACTCTATCCAGCGCCCCGCGTCTCGCTACGCCCGTAGTAGGTTCCACCGCCGCTCTGACTGACACAGCGCTGCCTAGCAACGACCGACCCTTCCGCCATCTAGGCCCGGCGCGCGGAGGGATACTCTCTCATAAGTCTATAGCTAAGGCGTTGACTGTAACTTTGAGCCAAGTCTTGGCCTCTCTACTGAGGTCATAGAGTCCTTCCTATCAATACGTGTGCCGTGAGGGATCTTCATTTTCCAAAACTATTCTTAAACTGGACCTTCAGCATGATTTATTGAAAAAGCCCAAACCCTTCCCCAGCATCTAAAGTTAATAAGTTTTTAGTCACTTACTATTTTGCTGTGCTTTGCACAAACAGAGCAGAGCTGGGGTCAGGAAAAGGTCAGCAATGCCAGAATGCAGAGCAGCACAGTCAGAGTGCCCCTCCTGTTTGCAGGCTGCCTGATGTTCCATGAGCAGCCATCTTGGATGTTTAAAGGCTCATAACATGCAGTAGATGCAGGTAGGATGATTTTTAAAGTGGACCAACACCCACGGGTGATCGGCCCGGGAATCTATAAGATTCCCGGGCCGATCACCCCCCACCCCGCGGGACATCCGATATCGGGATGTCCCGCGGGGTGTAGCCCCCCCAAAACCCCCGAAAAACCTTACCTGATCTTCGGCGGCGGCCGGCTGCCGCCGCCTCCCTCGCGCCCCTGTAGCCGTGCGCGCGCCGGCCGTCTGCGGATGGCCGACGCGGGCGCGCGCGCGCGTCAAAAGGGACGCGCGGGAGGCGGCGGCAGCCGCTTAGACGTTCCTGGACCTGGCTTGTACGTCGGCGCTGGGAGCGGGGAGAGGTGAGTTTTTCGGGGGGTTAGGGGGGGTTTCACACAGCGGGGCACCCCGATCGGGGGTGCCCCACCGAAGTGGACCAAGACCCAGGATAGTCAAAATCCTGGGTGTTGGTCCACTTTAATGTGGACAATCTGTATGTACAGGGTGTGGGAAACATATAAGATGGGCTCTTATTCAGGGTGAGGGTCCGGATTAATGTGAGCAATCTATGTACAGGGTGTGGGGAACATATAAGATAGACTCTTATTCAGGGTGAAGGTCCGGATTAATGTGAGCAATCTGTATGTACAGGGTGGAGGAAACCTATAAGATAGGCTCTTATGCAGGGTGAAGGTCCGGATTAATGTGAGCAATCTGTATGTACAGGGTGGGGAAAATGAGCGATCTGTATGTACAAGGTGGGGAAAACATATAAGATAGGCTCTTATTCAGGGTGAAGGTCCGGATTAATGTGAGCAATCTGTATGTACAGGGGGGAAACATGTAAGATAGACTCTTATTCAGAGTGAAGGACCGCTTTCAATAGAAGTATATTGTAATAAATAAGATATGTTTGTGTGTGGGATACCAGACAAAGCCGCAAACTTTAAAAATGTAAATACTTTATTAATTTTAAATGTTTAAACACTAATACAACACATAAACAATTACATTTAAAACATTAAAGTGGACCAACACCCAGGATTTTGACTATCCTGGGTGTTGGTCCACTTAGGTGGGGCACCCCGATCGGGGGTGCCCCGTTGTCTGAAACCCCACCGATCGCCGCAAAAACTCACCGCTCCCACGTGACCTCGTCCGGCCAATGACAGCGCTCAGAGCAGCTCTGGTATGCGCGTCCAAAGCCGCTTGGACGCGCATACCAGAGCGCTGTCATTGGCTGCGTCTCTCGCTTCCCTCTAACAGGGAGCGCTCCGGACATTCACAAAACGGCCGGCGCGGGAGCGCGCCCTGCTAGAGGGAAGCGAGAGACGCGGCCGCGTCTCGCGCATGCGCCGTTGGATCGCCGGTAAGGTGAGGATTGTGGGCCTCCTGGGGGGTTCCTCCCCGCGGGACATCCCGATTTCGGATGCCCCGCGGGGAGGGATCTGATCGGTCCGGGAATCTTATAGATTTCCGGGCCGATCCCCCCTGGGTGTTGGTCCACTTTAAACACCTATATTGTACAGGACGGGTCTCTAATAAGGGATATTTGGGGGGACAACACCGACGCGTTGCGTGGTGGCCACACCTACCACTTCGTCGGGAACTAGCATCCTGACGAAGTGGTGGGTGTGGCCACCACGCAACGCGTCTGTGTTGTCCATTGGCAGCACGGCTCCATTCATGCTGGGCGATGTTTATTTACTATTTGAATAGTTCCCGGATTATTAATAACTTCTATTCATTTGCACTTTTCATTATTGTACTGATTACATACGTTAAGAGCACAGGTTTACTTATAGCAATTAATAGAGTCACTATTGTGTATTGGTTTTGATAGCACTGTCACTTTTTATTAATTGAATATAGTATTGGAGTATATTTTTCTTACTTGAATAATGTGTTTGCACAAATCTAATATTTGATATAGGGTACAATTATATTATATTAAATATTATATATTAAATATCCCCCAAATATCCCTTATTAGAGACCCGTCCTTTACAATATAGGTTTTTAATGTTTTAAATGTAATTGTTTATGTGTTGTAGTGTTGTACTAGTGTTTCAACGTTTAAAATTAATAAAGTATTTCAATTTTTAAAGAGTGCGGCACACTGGGTAAAAAACATTTGTGTGGATTTGTCTGGTATCCCAAACATATCTTATTCTTAATATTAATTTAATTTTCTTTAATCTATTGTGCTCTTTAAATGAACACCCATCATTGTCTTCATCCTTTGTGCCTACTCTAATGTGTTTACCACACGGACACATTGTTATTATATATTTATGAAACTGTTATATTTGTATATAGGGGCATAGATGACCATTGTATGCTTGGTCACACATAGGAATTCTTCCTCCACATTTAATCCATCTGTGCAGTGAGTGTACAGGTGCCCTGAGCAATGGAGCAGTCGAGTAGTTTGGTGCCCTGCTCAAGAGCATTTTAGGCATCGAACCTGCAACCCCCGTGACAATTTGACACTGTCCCCCATAGACGCTTATTGGGGAAATTGAGATCTTCAGGATTAGAAAATACAGTTTGTAACTGGATTGAAAACTGGTTGAAGGATCGTGTGCAGCGAGTTGTGGGTAATGATCCCTACTCTGAATGGTTCCGGTTGTAAGTGGCATACCCCAGGGTTCAGTGCTGGGCCCACTATTATTCAACTTTGACATAGAAGATGGAGTTAAAAGCACTGTCTCAATTTTGCAGATGACACAAAGATATGTAGCACGGTGCAGTCTATGGAAGATGTTCACAAGCTTCAGGATGACTTGGACACATTGAGTGTCTGGGCTCCACTTGGCAAATGAAGTTCAATGTGGAGAAATGTAAAGTCATGCACTTGGGGTCTAACAACCTGAAGGCCACATATGTCCTCGGGGAAGTAAAACTGGGAGAGTTACTCACTGAGAAGGATCTGAGGGTACTGGTAGATCACAGGCTAAATAACAGCATGCAATGCCAAGCAGCTGCTTCCAAGGCCACCAAGATACTATCATACATTAATAGAGGCCTGGAATCACGGGATAGCGATGTCATTTTGCCTCTTTACAAGGCACTGGTGCGCCCTCACCTGGAATATGCCGTCCAGTTCTGGGCATCCATTAATAGAAAGGACGCTCTGACTATGGAAAGGGTGCAGAGCAGAGCTACCAAACTAATAAGAGGAATGAAGGATCTTAGTTATGAGGAAAGATTACGAGAATTAAATCTGTTTAGTCTTGAGAGGAGATGACTGATAGGGACACAATTAACTTGTATACATAAATAAATGGCCAATACAAAAAATATGGGGAAACAAAAAAAGAAATTCAGTCTCCGGAGATGACAATCATTCTTTACCATAAGAACTATAAATCTGTGGAATAGCCTCCCACAGAAGTTTGTTACAGCATCAACTGCTGACAGCTTCAAAAAAAGGATTAGATGCTTATTTAGAAGAAAATGACATTAAAGTGGACCAACACCCAAGATTTTGACTATCCTGGGTTTTGGTCCACTTCGGCGGGGCACCCCGATCAGGGGTGTCCCGCTCTCTGAAACCCCCCAGAAACCCAAAAAAACTCACCTCTCCCTGCTCCCACGTGACCGCTCCCACGATGTCCAAGCGGGTGACAGGGGCGTCCAAGACAGCGCGTCCGCCGCCGCCGCCTCCCGTCTGTGAATGGCCGGCGCGGGAGGCGGCGGATCAGGTAAGGAGTTTGGGTTTTTTGGGGGGGGTTTCACCCCGCGGGACATCCCGATCTCTGATATCCCGCGGTGAGTGAGGTGATCGGCCCGGGAATCTTATAGATTCCCGGGCCGATCACCCCTGGGTGTTGGTCCACTTTAACAGTTACTATTAGCTTTTATGAGTAAAAATAAATAAATAAAATGAAAAACAACTTCCCCTACCCCAACACTCTTGGTTGAACTTGATGGACATATGTCTTATTTCAACCGTATTAACTATGTAAGGCCGTGTCCTTACCTCTAGGCCACAACTGGTCCTTATCCCTGCAGATGACCTTTTCCCTGACACATGGGGTCCTGCTATTGTTCTATGGCTGGCTTTCAGCTTCTCCTCCTAAGTTGTTTCTATTGCCCAGAGTCTTCTCATGGCTTGTCTTCTCAGGACCCGCTCTGGAACCGTTTTTGGCAGAACATTCTCCTGGATCGATTCAGGCTCCCTAGACATTCTCCTAGTTTGTTTCTGCCACACTGGACCTTCTCCTGGTTGGTTTCTGGTTCCCAGGAACTTCTGGATTGTTTCTGCCACACTGGGCCATTCCCTAGTTTGTTTCTGCCACCCATGACCTTGTCCTGGTTCATTTCTCGTTCCCATGACCTTCTGTTTTTTTTTTATGACTAACAAGGCCTTCTGGTGGATTGATTCTGACTTCCTCTGACCTTTTGGTGGTTTGATTTTGACTCCCTGGATCATCTCCAAGGTAATTCCTTCCTCCCAGGACCTTCTTCTGATTTGTTTCTGAGAGATGTTTTTGGCTAACAGGACATTTTCCTGTTTTGATTCTGACTCCCTGCACAGGACCTTCTTCTAGTTTGTTTCTGCCACACAAGACCTTCTGAGTTGTTTCTTCCAATTGTTTCTGGTTCCCATGAGCTTCTGGGTTGTTTTGTGGCTAACATGACCCTATCCTAGTTTGCGTTTGCTTCTGTCACACAGGACCTTCTTCTGGTTTGTTTCTGCTTTCCAAGACCTTCTGCATTGTTTCTTCCAAACTCCAAAATCCTTACCATAGGTTGTTGTGCACATAGAGATCTGTCTTCTAATTCTTTTCTATTTCAGAGGTCCTTCTCCATTTCTGACTGACAAGGCCTGCTCCTGGTCCTTGGCTGGCTCCCAGAACCTTTTCCGGTTCTGTTTCCTGCTCCTGGTACATTTTTTAACTCCATTGGATGGATGCCGGTTGCCACAGTGTGTGATGCAGATTCCGGTTCCAGTGTCAGAGAAACCTGGCTTGGACAAGGTCTGTATCGTGTACTGGAGAGTGGTTGGAGGGGACTCTCAAACAGGATCACATATCCTCCCATTAATTTCTATTTGGGCCCAGCCTTCCCTTGTTGACATTTAAAGCGGACCAGAGCCCACATTTTTAACTAGCATTTCCTGAATTGCTCCCACCATGAAGAATGCTTTTTGCCAATTTTAGTGCTCCTGCTTCACTCTTGTCACGCTCAACTCACCTGTGTCCCGGTCCCGCGCTGTCTTCGGGTGGCCGGTCGCAGCTCCTCCTGCTCGACGGCCGCGGCGAGCGGCGGCGGCTCGTGCGGCACCGAGCACGACCGCTCCCCCTCCTCTCTTCCGCGTCCCCGGCTCCTGCCAGCGTGCGCGCGCGCGCGAGCACGTGACTTTTATACCCTCCGGCAACGCTGCACACAGCGCGCCCGCCGGAGGCTCAATTAAAGGGCCAATGAGCCCAAGGTGATGTGGGGCAAAAAACGCCCCTTGTACTGACTTAGGGCCAATTAGCCTAAAGGAGGTTTTGGGCTATACGCCCTTTTTGCTTGCGGAGCCAATATAAGCACCAATCACGCACTCGCTTCCCCATCTCCAATCATATCTGGAGTCCTATAAAGGCTTCACCTCGTCAGTTGCTCAGTGCCTGTGATAGTGCCTTGTTGGACCTTGCTTATCTAGTGAATTGTTCTCTGTCTGATCTCCGTTGCCGACCCCTGCCTGAACCGACTACTCTCTGTCTGATCTCCGTTGCCGACCCCTGCCTGAACAGACTACTCTCTGTTTGATCTCCGTTGCCGACCCCTGCCTGAACCGACTACTCTCTGATTGATCTCTGCTGCCGACCTTAGCTATCCACGACCATCCTGACTGCTGCCAGCCTTGACCCCTGCTTCGTACCTTGACCTCGAGCTGCCTTATCCAACTGTATTGTCGCAATCTCTGCTTACCCGGTGTTGACCTCTGGCCTGTCCTTGGACTTCCTAGTAATTCCTGCTTCATCACTGGGACTCACCCTGCTCCCGCTCTTCGTTATTGGTTCTCCAGACCTCCACCCAGTAAGCTCCCATCCTTTGAGCCATTGAAGTCCTGGGGGCATCCGATCCCGGGCAGGCGTATACTGCGTCCCAGCAAGCGGGGGCTCCTACAGGTGAAGCTGGCTGCGGAGATTGGGGGTTGAGGGCTTACCCGGAGGGCTGGAGTTACCTGAGCTTGACAACTCTAATCCCAGATAATGGCGCCTGTTTTAGCTGTAAAGCTCCGCCTCCTCCATTCATTGCCACTGTTGTGTGTGGCAATGATGTCATTGCCACACCTATGCAATGGCTGATCACCTCAATACGCACACCAAGGGACAGCAGAAAAATCAGTGTTCCAGGACAAATCAAAAAGTGAAAATATCCATTTCTAGTTCTACACCCTAAGAAGGGAGTATCGGCAGGGGCTTTGGCCAAATGTATTTCAAAAATGCAATGGGTTTGGGTCCGCTTTAAGTGGACCTATATCTGAACCACTTAAACCTCTCACTCAGTCGGAGTAATGCCAGTAGCACAACATTTCAGGTCTGAAAGCTGGGCCAATGAACAGGCTTCTGGATTTGGAGGGTCACACTGCCAGGTTTCAGTGGTGACATCATGACCCTCTGCGGCAAACAAAGTGAAGTGGCACCTGCAAGGACAGGTGATGCAACATGTGAAGGTGGAAAGAAAAACTTGTTGGGCGTTGGTTTGCTTTAAAGCAAATCTACATTTGTTCTGTAGTTGTTCTGTGTTCTGGAGTAGAGTAACACCCTCTTTTGCAGCCACATCTCATCTAATAGGAGTCTCTGGCTAAGGTGGGGTGTGCTGCGGTGCCTTTAGCACAGACACCCAAGCTGAAAGAGGTTAGTATGTTTTACTTGAGGGCAGCAGGAGGAGAGGTTTTGGTGCACATGTTGTAAGAAGGTTCCAGAGGAATAAAATGTTTATGATCTCAATTATTAATGAGTTATTATTAAATCACTAATATTACTGATAAATAAGTAACTTGGATGAATGTGGAATTTGTGGATATTTACCTGTTTATTATGATTCTGATCCGGGGCTGGCTAATTCAGCGGAGATAGTGTTACATGAATGCATAAATGAGGGCTGTCATTGTGGGAAGGAATTTAAGGGATCAGAGAGATTATATTGAATGAGGAAATGTGGGGTAAGGTCTCACTCTTCTCACTCCGGGCTCTCACAGCAGACATGAGTCTGCCTGGTAGTTTAACCAACCCCGGCGGGGGTTGGGCGGAAAATCAGGTCCTAGTTGAATTAGCCTAAGAGAGAGAATTGTGCATTTTAGGCTCGATTCAGAGGCACATTCGTCTGGACTTCCGTAGCTGTCTATGAAAGTTTTTGTGTGTGTTTGTCATTTTATTTGTTTTTTTTCGTTCATTTTTCATTTGTACGAACGTTCGGGCTAATGCGTATATGCTCTTTCGAAGAACGAAAGCAAATCGGATAATTTGCGTTAGTTCGGATCATTTTCCCATCAAAATCTGATATTTTGTGTTTGTTCAGATAACTTACATTATTGCTATGGGCTTGCGTTTCATTCAGAGACCTGATTGCCGAGGGACCACCACCCTATAAAATTGTTTCATTTGCGATCCCCTTACGGGACCATTTTGACCTCGGATACCCTTGCAATGAACCAGTTGTGTGCCTTTGTGGAGGAGCATCACGAGCTCCAGCTAATGGGAATTAAATGTGTCAGCAGGGCCGAGACCAGATTGCACCGGCGACGCATGCATATCAATGGCATGCATGATGTTGAGCTGTTCGAGCTGACCAGACTTAATTGCGCTTCCCCCCATAAATTGTATAGTGAGCTGCGGCCATGGTTAGCCCGCACCACAAGGAAGGGGCAAGCAATTTCAGGTATGACCAAGATGCTTGGCTGCCTGCAATTTTTGGCGAACGGTTAGTTCCAGAGGCTAGGTGCCCTCTCGTGGGGATCTCCCAGCCTACGCTGAGCCGCGCACTATCCAAGTTTTTGGAAGGCATGGCTACCATTAGTCAGAAATCTTTTTTTTTTTTTTCCTGACGACATGGTAGCCTGGAACGCGCTTAAGCTGGCATTTTATAATATTGCCGACATGCCCAACGCCATGGGTGCCATTGATTGCACCCACGTTGCCTTAGTCTCTCCGGCAGCCGACGAGTACATCTATAGGCAAGTTCAATCAGTAATTTTTTTATATAGTTGACATAAATGGCATTTTAAATATCTCTTAATCCCTCCTTGTAAATAGTCCCTGTGAAATAGCTTACACTGTATATCTGTTAATCCCTCCTTGTAAATAGTCCCTGTGAAATAGCTTACACTGTATATCTGTTAATCCTTCCTTGTAAATATTCCCTGTGAATTAGCTTACACTGTATATCTGTTAATCACTCGTTCTAAATAGTCCCTGTGAAATAGATTACACTGTATATCTGTTAATCCCTCCTTGTAAATTGTTCATGTGATATATTTGGCCGGACTTAGCGCCATCAATGTTTTTCATGTAGCTCAAAGCCAAACATTTGCATGTGGACCTTAATTTGTCATGTGAAAGTTAATATTTAGTTGATACAACATACATATCCTTTGTAGGCCTAAAAAATAGTTAGGTACTTAGTGTTATTTGTATTGGCCAACATGTTTTTGGAGGATGTTAGAAGTTATTGTTTGAGTAATTTACCTTGCCTTGCTAATTTTTTTTTTTTCTTTTTTCCCAGGAACCGCAAAATGGGCCACTCACTGAATGTCCAAGCAGTGGTGGCCCCGGACATGCGGTTCCTTAGCATCCTCGCCGGGTTTCCAGGCTCATCCCATGATGCGTACATCTTGCGACGATCTGGATTGTACCGTCGGTTTGAGTCTGGAGAATTCTCTGGTGGATGGCTCCTTGGTAAGTTGAAGCAAATAACGTCATTCCCTTTTCATTGTATGCCTATTAATATAGTTTTGGACCCATGTCTGAAGCTATGGCTGTTTTTACCCCTTGATGACAGGTGAAACCGGACCTTAACCATGATCTTTAGCAAAGCACAAACCCTTACAAAATGAGTTTTCACAATTAGTAAATCATATATTTATACTTTCTAGTAAATTACTTATTATTCTTCCCAACACTCGGCTGCAATTCTGTTACTGACTTTAGGATAGGGTCTGCGGCATCTTTCCTTAGAAGCATGACACTTACTGAGTATCCGAGAGTGGGATGAAGTGCAGGGG
The DNA here is from genome assembly GCA_027917425.1 of Gastrophryne carolinensis. Taxonomy (NCBI): domain Eukaryota; kingdom Metazoa; phylum Chordata; class Amphibia; order Anura; family Microhylidae; genus Gastrophryne; species Gastrophryne carolinensis. The sequence goes on along the minus strand of CM051234.1, from coordinate 628,760,026 downwards.
GCAGGTTAGAGCTGTGCTTTGCTCACACAAAGCAGATCTGGTGTCCTGAAAAGGTAAGACATCCAAGAATGCTGAGCAGCACAGTCCTAAGCCTGTCCAAAAGTCCAATACCTGTTAGCAGTCTGCCTGATTTGCCCTCATCCGCCATTTTGGATGTTTAAAGGGTCAGAACATGCAGTAGATGGTGTTAGGCTGTTTCTTTAGCAGAGCAATCTGTATGTTCAGGGTGTGCCTAAAATATAAGATAGGCTCTTATTCAGGGTGAACGACCTTTTTTTTTTTTAATGAATTTTTGTGTCATGTAATTTATGTTAGTATTTTCTTATTCTTTCAGGGGATTCCAGCTATCCACTACTTCCCTGGCTGCTGACGCCCGTCCTTCAGCCACAGAATGCCGCACAGGACGCCTACAATCGGGCACACCGAAAGACCCGGGCTGTCGTGGAGAGGGCCTTTGGCCTGTTAAAAACACGCTTCCGGTGTTTGGACCATACTGGGGGAGCACTCCAGTATGACCCCAAAAAGGTCATAGACATCATACTGGCCTGCTGTGTCTTACATAACTATGCCATCATGCAGCGTGTCCCCCGGTATTTGGATCTGCCCCCCTCTCCAGTATCAGCCAGGACCCAGAAGACCACTACCGTGACACACCTAGTGCCTCTGGCCAAGCAGTTCGGGCCAATTTGATTCAAACACATTTTGCATAATTTTTGTTGCCCGTGTTTGTTTTGTGCCTGGAATTATTATTTGCTCCTCTAATTTTGCCTTGTAAATCTTTTATTATTTTTTGGTGTATCAACTAGTAATGAGTTAATTACTAAAATATTCACACATGATCTGAGACTCATGCATTTTTTTTGCCCTGTTTGTTTAGGAAAACCTTAAGTAATCTAAAAATAACCAAAACATTAATGCATCAACTTAGTCAACAACAGGTCAGGTCACATTCAATACTTTTTATTGAAATATGAAAATTTGGAGTTGAAGGGCACTCGCATACTTCATGTACATACATAGTACAACATTAAAATACATTTGTGGCAAATCGTGGCACCTAGCAATTGGCCACATCCTGGAGTTTTAAAGTAATACACTCCAGCCCGAAGTTTAAATCCTAAATAAAATACAAAGACATAGGGAGCAAGCATTTGCATGTCAATATTTGCCCTGTAATAAATAGGGCCAGATAGACACCCTCTCCTGCTTGGCCACATTTGCCACAGGTACAGGTGCAAAGCAGCCATACCTATGCCACATCCATGCCTGTAAGTCAGTCGCCCACCCAAACAAGAAGCCCCAGTCCAAATCCAAGTCCAGTACAATCTCTGCCAGGGTTCAAGGTAGTAGTTTGCCAGCCCAGAATGTCCCTCAATCATGCCTACAAACAGGATGAGCCAGAAGCAATGTAATTAGGCCAAAGCCTGCAGTGCAACAGCTTGAGTGGCAGGTTCAGTGAGGCTTGAGCTCAGGCATTGGCTAGTGGGGTATCTCAGCACTCTAATGAGCTATTAGGGACGAAAATCCAAAGCATACAAGCAAAGCCATACAAAAAAGCTATATTGGTAGCGCTCACCAGACAGGTCAATATAGTAGAAATGTAGAGGAAAGATGTGAAGCAGATACAGGGCAAATAGGTGTTAAAATGGTTGATGCCCATAAAATCCTGGTGGTGGGCCTTGGAGGTGGCCCATCACCTGGGCATGTGTGGCATTCATAATCTGCAACTGTTCCAACATGTGTCTATTAGTTGTTCGAACTTCATCCAGCATGCCACTGAAATTATTAGTTAAGGTGGCCATGTGGGTGTTGCTAGTTCGAACTTCCTCAAGCATGGCTGTGAAATTAGTAGATAAGGTGGCCACGTGGCTGTTGGACCTAAATTCTGCCAGCATGATGTTTAATGTATTATTTAAGGTATTATTTAATTGTGCATGATGCTGCTCTGTGGTTCTTTCAATTAGTTGGCAAAATAAATGCCTCTCATGGTGCCATGCTGACTCCATGATCAGCACGCGCCTCCCCTGGGAAACTGGGCGAAGTAGCTGACTATGCCTCCCAATTCCCCGGGTTGGAGCGCCTGCAGATCATGGACGTCTAGGCTGACCAACAGCCACAGATGTGCTTGCCAAATCCTCTGCAGCAGACCTACCACTGGGGACTGTAGGCTCAGTCTCTGCATGCTGCCCACGATGGCCTGGCAGCATGCGGCCAGCTTCACTCTGCTGCAGTGGATTTGGTGAAGAAACATGTTGGGACAGTTGCAGATTATGTTCCAGGGGGGTCTGTTGTGAAGGTCCCATCAAGGTGGCATCCTCCTCCATCTCCTGGATTTCCTCCATCAGTGTGTGGGTCTGTTGGGACATGTGAAAAAAAGCCTCAGTTTGGGCCCTAAATATATTTGTTATGCCAATTAGTCATGTTTATTCACATGCATCAGCAGATTCAGCAAAATACACTTACCGTATATATCTGGTCCTGGCTCCTAGGCAGCACGGAAGTTGACGGCGTGGTCCAACTGGACGAGGCTTCCACACTAGCTGAGGGTTGATGCTGGGCTGTATTGTAAAATAAAGGCACGTAAACACCCAAATATGCATTGATGATCTGTATTACTACATGTGCTTCTATAAAACACATGGGCAAGCAGGAATGGGAACTCCCCCAACGGTCCAAGTTGACCTTTAATATGAATGTCATTATCTGTTATATGTATGAGTCACCATGTACATACACATTGGTCACCTTAAATAATACAAACATGCATGTACTGCATGTTATGAGGCTTCACACACCCCTAAAGGGCCATTAGGGACCCACACTCAGCTTGCAAAGAGCATTTTGCTTAGGAGTATGCTGGTGGCCATTCTTACTATGTAGACCTTTCCCTGACCCCAGATCAAGTATTTGAGACCAAAGCACAGCTCAAACCCAAGTGGCCTAAAGACAAAGAAGGAAGTGTTGGATATGATTAAGTAGAATCACATAACAGGCAGTCCTTTGCTAATATTAAGACTTTAATAGTGACCATACTGTCCAAGGTCATGTATGGCCTAGCAAATTAGAAAATTAACATTCTACAGACATTACACACCCTGCTAAAACTGTAACCTCCCCTACAAGCCACTCCCTAGGGGCATGTGCTCATATATACCTGTGAGCCTCATTTTACAGGTTTAAAACATTTCACATACACACTAACATTACTAACCTGCTGGAATAGTAGGGATGTCCGTGTCCCGTCGCCCCGAGTGGCCCTCTAATGCCACGGGATGTATCAGCCCTAGCACCATCTCCTCAGCTCGGGTAAACTGTAATTTTGTGGGGAAGCCTCCGCCAATTTGTAAGCTGAAAAATATAGTTTGGCAAATGTAGGAAAATGTTGACAATACAAGAAGCAGACAAATGCACAAATCATATATGTACCTGTAATTGTGCCGTTTATTTTCTTTCTTCCGTGCTGCATACTTCAGGTCCGATATTTTGCGTTGAATCTGCTCCACATCTTTGAGCTCCTCCCCCGCTGCATTGACCTGTCTGGTGAGCTTCTCTAACATTTCTGTTTTGCGCAATTTGCTGGTTGCTTTGGATTTTCGGCCATATAGTTCATAATAATGTAAGGTCAGCCCACTAGCCAATGCCAGAGTTTGGGCCTCCCCAAACCTGCCACTCAACTGGCCTTGGCACAATGTCCGCCCTATTGCTTGATGTTCGGGCTCATCTGTGGTTGCAGGCAATTCGGGGGACATTCTGGGCTGGCTGTGTTGGGTAGAAATGTTGGACAGGTGGCTGGATAAAGAATGTACTGTACTTGGGGTCCTTGCCTGGGTGGCCACTGAACTTGCAGGAGTTAATGTGGCATATGGAGAGTGCCTTGCCACCTGTGCCGGTGGCAAATGTGGCTGAGGAGGAGAAGGTGTGCTTGATGTTGTTGGGCTTCTTGCCCTGTGCCTCTGTGGGCCCTTGAGACCTTGAGACTTGTGCTTGCATGCCCCTGGGAGGTAGTTGCACGTGTATGTGGAGATGCTGAGCTTTGGGGGCTGGGGCTTCTGGCCTGGTGGCTTTTACTTTTTCCATGCTCGCTTTTTCCACGTGTATGTGGAGATGCTGAGCTTTGGGGGCAGGGGCTTCTGGCCTGTGGCTTTTACTCTTTCCATGCCCGTTTTTTCCATCTGTATGTGGAGATGCTGAGCTTTGGGGGCTGGGGCTTCTGGCCTGGTGGCTTTTACTCTTTCCAAGCCCGCTTTTTCCACATGTATGTGGTGATGCAGAGCTTTGGGGGCTGGGGCTTCTGGCCTGGTGGCTTTTACTCTTTCCATGCCTGCTTTTTTCACATGTATGTGGTGATGCAGAGCTTTGGGGGCTGGGGCTTCTGGCCCGGTGGCTTTTACTCTTTCCATGCCCGCTTTTTCCACGTGTATGTGGTGATGCAGAGCTTTGGGGGCGGGGGCTTCTGGCCCTGTGGCTTTTACTGGCCTTGCCAGTGGAGCATTCTTGGAGAATGGATGTGGTCGTCCGGGGAGGAGGGGATAGGTTTTTTTGTGGCCTGGAGCGTCTCACCCTCTTAGTGGCCTTTTTTTGCTGGTGTACCTGTCTGCTTGGTGGCCTTGGGGCTTCTTCTTCGCCGCTGCCTCCTTTGGTTTGCTGGTTGTTGGTGCCTTAGCAGACTTTGTTGGTATTGTCGCCTTGGCCTGCCCACTGCGGGTTTCCCGCACCTTCGGCCTTGGAATTTTGGAGCGAGTGGTCGGCCCTGAAGAAGCCTCCTCACGCCGCTCTTGCATTTTGCTGCTGCCCTCCTTGCCTGCTTTTGCCTTCCCGACGGCTTTTTTGGGTGCCAAAATGTTTAGACTCTGAAAGAGATTGAGCTGTGGGTCCAGGACCCTTTAAATACTAATGCCTGGGTATGATGCGTACACGTGCGTGCGGCCGTTCATCCAGCCGTGCGGAACCCGGAAACCGCTGGGGCATTACTTATCTGCTGCAGACAAAAAGAAAGATGGCGCCCACGATTTTCACCCGCCAACAAGAAGAGCTGATTATGCTCGTAAGTGTATTTTAATGCCTTTGATTTGCCATCTAAATGCATGCCTAGGCCTTAAGGAAGTGCAAGAAGAAACAGTTTGGTTTAAAAGCGTGTAAAACTCCGTGCCAAACAGAAGTTAGGGACCACATGTGCGAACCAAGTCACTTCCATCTAGAAGGATAGTTTGAGGCTCGAAATGTGTCTGGTAATGTCATTTAGTCAACTGATCGATTTGTGACAGATATTTGTATGCCGTTTGATCTAAAAAATATGTTTATTTTGTGTTTTTAGACGATGCTTCAGCGCAGGTACGATTACCTGCCCAACTCTTTTGAGAAGAGGACCATCGCCCTGGAGATTGTTTCCAGGATCCAGCAGGAGACGGACACCACCTTCACCCACACGCAGATCATGCAGCATTGGTCGGACCTGGAACGGCTCCACATGCCCCGGATGCGGCGATTTTTCGGACTCCATTTCCTGAGTAAGTACATAGCGATTGCATGCTAGATGTAACTTATACAGAAGGTAGGCCTTTATTTATAAATGCTTTTCTTTTCTAGTGCTGGAAATGGAGTACCGAATCCGACGCACCCGGAGGCGCACAGGCTGACCAGTGCTGCATGATTCTGCAGCACAAAGTGAAGGTGGTGTATCTCCAGGGCGATGGTCCTATCCCTCCTCTGTAGCGGCCTCCGACCAGCCCCTGGACCTTTCTACAGAGCAGGGGCGTCACGGCGTGGGCAGGGAGTCGTACCCAGCGATGGAGCCGTTACCCTCTGGTATGTGACTCTTCATGTAAGCGCACACACATACATGCTATTTAAAACAAAGCTGATTCCCTTAATCTCTTTTTCTAGATGTTAATGTAGCGGGTAAAGGATCTGTGGAAGAGTCTGCAGCAGATCAGGCCCAGGAGGCACATGGAGAAGGTGGGTGATGTCACACACACATTGAAATTGTCATTTGCTTACTGTTGACTAAGACATTAGAAGTGACTCTATTTGACATGTCTCTACAGCCTCAACTTCCCAGCAGTGGCAGGGCCCAGAACCCAGGGTGGTCCCCGACGCACACGTCGGCCACCAACGAAGTAAGTTGTAATGTGATTCTTTTGACTATGGGGTAATTGACATGATCACCAAGATACCTAAAGCCATAGTCAATGGCATTAGCATAATGACATATGCCCTCTTCCTTAGATTAATTACTTAGCATAATGACATATGGCGTCATTAGTTAGCTTCCCACCTAAGAAAAACAACATCCACAGGTGGGAAACTTGTATTTGCCAACAAATAATGTTTGTTTCTTTTTATACAGGGACCACACGTGCCAGAGTGGCAGCAATGAGTGAATGGGTCCTTCAGTTGGTGGCCGACATGCAGGAGCTGCGTGACTCGTTGGGGGATCACAGATGAAGACCAATGTTCTGGGTCCTGCCATTGCTATGTATATAGTTTTTTATTGTTAAAAGTTTTACATTTTTTATAAACTTTAAATGTAGTATTTTTTTAAATTAAAAAAAAAATAGTTTATAACTTTTTATAAATACCATTTAAAAAAAAAAGCCACCAAAAAAATGGCATTTGTGAATTAAAAGAAAAAAACAGTTTCAATGTCATTTCATTTACAAAATACATTAACACAAAACGAATGGGCCGAGAAATACTTAGAGATGAAGATTCACATGACCGCGAAGTGGTTTGGGTAAGTTTTAGGGGTGAAAAATGGAAGAAGAAACTAACCGCGAAGTGGTTTGGGTAAGTTTTAGGGGAAAAATGGAAGAAGAAGGAAAGTGCAAAGTGATTTAGGTGAGTTTTAGGGGTCATAAATGGAAGAAGAAGGAAAGCGCAAAGTGATTTAGGTGAGTTTTAGGGGTCATAAATGGAAGAAGGAAAGCGCAAAGTGATTTAGCTAAGCATTGTAGCAGAAGTGAGTGAAGCAAATATGTAAGCGAGCACTTTAATGAGTTAAGTTTGTAGTGCGCAGACGTAAGATCATAAGGATTTTCATCTGGACGATTATTTATTGAAAAAGGAAAACAGAATCTAACGGGAAACGTAAAGGATTCGTGTAAGGAGACGATGGAAAAAGGGCAAAAACGAAAGCCGACGTTGTAACATGAGAAAAGAAAACGGAAAACTAACGCTGGAAAATGACATCCTCGTATTCTGGCATACGAACGGATGAAGACTTTACAGAAGGATTGCAATGCATGCATAGAATCGCTCGTACACTCATACGAGAGCGGGAACATTTAAAAAAAAAAAACAGATCGACACAAAAACGAAAGTCTTTTTTTGTATTTCTGAATCAACCCATTTGTATGGACACTGTTTAAATTTTGGACATTGCAACCTTATATCATATTTACACCATTCATATTATTTTTCTGTAATGTAACCGGCTCTATTTTAATTAAATACATTTATCGATTTTTGGTTTCGGCCTTAGTTTCCTTAAATCACCATACCTGAGATTATATTGGATGGCCCAAGAGTCTCCTTGTAGAAATTAGTACAAGGAATGGAACATTATTACAGATGTGGACAGGCTTCTCCTTTGGCACCACATAGCCTGAGGGATTTCACACAATGGGGCACCCCAGTTCGGGATGCATCAGGGGCAGAGAACGGCAGTGTTCCCACAATACATTGTACACAGTATCTAACTCTAGCTATTTGTAGAAAATAAAAAAGTAATAGAAAATAAACATCCAATTTTAATAAAAAGTAGCACCTGAGTATTAAAACATATGATATGTTATGATTGTATGGAGAATGATTAGTAGGTTAACCATCATTGGTTAGGGCACGAGGCAGCGAGTACAATGGTTCTCATTCAGTTTTCAGTCTTGCAATCACCACAATCAGCCATTTTTATTCTCTAAATGACCCTCCTGTATAAAGATCAGCTCCCATGATTTAGAAACTTTTTTATCCCCTCGCGAGCGTCACTGATGAGGCCGATTACGTTGCTCGGTAGCGCCGACTCCACCACCGATCGGGGAAGCAGGCCCCCCAGGTCCGGTTGGATGAACACCACCAGTCTGGAATGTGCAGGGTTTCTGAAAGACACAAAGACTAAATAAATGACCTTGACAGAAATAGAACACGTTGCTGATGTCTGTACCTCCAGCTAGAATCTGATCAGGAGTTTATATGTTGTGCCAGGTTTAGAGATGGCTAAAAGCCCAAATCCCAGATTGGGATTTCCCCCCTGGGGAGGAAAAAAAGCTAGGATGAGTGAAAAACCTGTGTATAGGATTTACACTTTATTCAGTAGCTTTATACACAGAGGCCGATGTCTATTCTATTATAAGCCTTCCCTGAGCTGTAAACTGCAATATTCCTCCCCTATGCAACTGCGCCACCAACTGGCAGATATACAGAATGCAATAGGTTCACCATCACATAAAGCATATTTATTGGAATACAGTTTCTGAACAATGAAAACTTAAAGGGATATTTCATGCAAAGGGTTAAAATAGCTGCTTTCTGCTTGCCCTATAATGGCTGTTACGGGCTGCATCTTTCATTTACCAGTACTTTGCATTCCCTGATAAACCGTACTGAACTTGCTCCTTTCTACTGACCCCTCTTTCTAAGTTTTAAAAAAAGAATTCACATTGTATATATATATATATATATATATATCTGTTCATGAGGCCCTGTTAAAGAAGTCTTCCTGCTGGTACTTACTCAGGTAATGGTGAGCACACGTATCCGCAGGGGTTATTGAAACCTCGCACGTGAGAGGGCGTCACCGGACATTTCTCATAATTCACACTCATGGCTGGTGGTGGAGACATAGAAATTAATATTATATTAATGATAAACATGTGCAGAGGATTCCTCGTGGGCGGGGCATATGACCATTTAGGGGCCTACCAAGCACCCGAGGAGACCGCAGTAAGCATGCATACCTCCCAAGTGTCCCTGATTTGGAGGGACTGTCCCACTTTTGAGTCCATGTCCCCCTGTCCCTTGTTGTTCTCATTTGTCCTTCTTTGAGGTGTAACATGCAGATCTGCATCAATAAATGATTCATTTGCCTATTCAAAGTGTTTCTATTGTTGTAACTGTTACATCTTATCTCCTATCCATCAATCAATGAGGGGGCGTGGCCTAATTTAACAATTGTCCCTCTTTCCCACCCTAAAAAGTTGAAAGGTATGAGCACGTGTTTGGAGCCAACAGGAGTCCTACAATTAATGCCGCACGGCGGCCGGCCCTTGAATCTAAAACGACTCCAAGACCGGCTGCTAGCCTGCCACTGGGGCTGTGTGAAACCCCCAGGGTCATGGATAAACTCACCTTTCCAGCAGCTACCACGACGATGTGTTTGGCATCCCTGTACATAAGCCATTTAGATATTGTGGCCAGCAAGCTGCCGAACATCATCCGGCAATTTATAGGAGTCTATCTTATATGTTTCCCCCACCCTGTACATAAAGATTGCCCACATTTTGTGATTACTCACCTGTAAAAACGGGTATTATAAGTATGTCATACACCCCACTTCCACTATTCATGACATATGGGTTATGGTCCAGTAGAGGGCGAACTTCTGCAGAGATGAAAGCAAAAAAGAAGCCCCTCCCGGGCCATAAATACCTGGGACCTCCCACACATTCCCCAGTATATGACAGCAGTAAGGGGACCAGGAAGAGACAATAAAACATTCTTAACAATAAAATGTTCACCATATAAAGGATCCAGAATACCAAAGGGCGGGATGAAGCGGGGTGTGTGACTTATAATTCCCATTTTACAGGTGAGTAATCGCAAAATGGTATTATTCCAAGTATGTCACACACCCCGCTTCCACTATTCATGACATATGGGACATCCAATAGCAGTGTCCGTCATGGGTGGGGATCCAAATACAGCAAAAAATGCACCAAATTAAACCACTGCAGCTTGCAGAACCTTGCGGCCAAAAACAGCATCTGCTGAGGCCCGCACATCAACCTTATAAAACTTGGAAAGTATGAACGGAAGACCAAGTAGCAGCCTTACAAACTTGTTCAACAGAAGCCTGGTGCTGAAAGGCCCAGGAAGCCCCAACAGCACGAGTAGAATGAGCAGTGATCTTAAAAGGAGGAACCCTCCCCTTAACGGAATAGGCCCCAACAACGGCCTGACGTATCCATTTACTAATGGTAGAATTGGCTGGCGCCAAACCCTTTCTGGGCCCGGAGGGCACCACGAACAAGGCGTCCGTCTTACGAAAAGGAGAAGTAGCAACCAAATAGTACTTCACACAACGCACCACATCCAAAGAGTGCAAAACCCTCTCCTTGTCATTGCTAGGCTTAGGACACAAGGAAGGGAGAACCACATCCTGATTGAGATGGAAAGCAGAAACCACCTTAGGAAGGAAATCTGGTTTAAAACGAAAAACCACCTTGTCCTGGTGTCTCTCAAAGTAAGGGGCCTGAATAGACGGAGCCGCCAACTCAGAGACACGCCAAACAGAGGTAATAGCCACCAAAAAGGCAACCTTTTGAGTGAGCACAGAAAGAGCCACATCCTGCACCGGCTCAAAAGGAGGCCCCTGGAGGGCCGAGAGAACCAAATTTAGGACTTTCTAGGGGGCCGAACATGAGTGACCCCTTGGAAAAAAGTCTTGACCAGATGATGTAAAGCAAAAGACCTTTGAAAAAAAGACAGCCAGGGCAGAAACCTGACCCTTCAAAGTACTAAGCTGGAACCCCAGATCCAGGCCATGTTGTAGAAACTCCAAAATCCTAGGAATCGAAAACACCCTGCAAGGTAAGGCCCTAGCCTCACATCAGTAAATATAGGACCTCCAAGTCCTATAGTAAATGGTAGAGGAAGGCCTCTTCCTAGCTCTAATCAAGATCTGAATAACCGCCTCAGACAAACCTTCCTCACTCAGGATGAAGGTTTCAGCAGCCACGCCGTCAAAGCAAGCGTTTGTAAATTGGGGTAACGTAGTTGACCCTGAGAGATCAGATCCGGAAACAGGGGCAGCCTGTACTGATCTACCGCCAATCTTACGACGTCTGCGAACCAAACCTGTCTTGGCCACCTTGGGGCCACCAGAATTGCTGGTGCCCCCTCTAGAGCCAGCTTGCGCACTAACTTGTCCACCATGGAGAAGGGAGGAAACAGGTACAGAAACCCCCAGATCCCTCCAGGCAAGGGACAAGGCATCCACTGCCAGGGCCAGAGGATCCTGAGACAGAGATACAAAGGTTGGGAGCTTGTGATTGTGCCGAGAGGCAAAGAGATCCACCTCCACCTCCAAGAGCAGCATAAATCTTCTGACTTGCTCGCCGTCCTGCACAGAAAGAACTAGGGAATGTGTGGGAGGTCCCAGGTATTTATGGACCGGGAGGGGCTTCTTTTTTGCTTTCATCTCTGCAGAAGTTCGCCCTCTACTGGACCATAACCCATGTGTCATGAATATTGGAAGCGGGGTGTGTGACATACTTGGAATATCATCCTACCTGCACCTACTGCATTTTATGAGACTGTAAACATCTAAGTTGGCGGCACATGGAGTCTCAAGCTGCCTGCCAGGAAGTGCTTTCTGACTGTGCCGCTCTGCATTGTGGGATTACTGTCCTTTACCTGACTCTGCTGACCGAGGCTCTGCTCTGTCTCTGCAAAGCACAGCTATAACCCCCACCCCCTGCACTTTTGCCCCCTCTCCTCTCCTCAGTATGTGTTGCTTCTGAGGCAAGATAGTGGCTGCCCGTATCCTAGAGCCCTGAACAGAGTTGCAGCCCAGTGAGGGAAAGAATAATATGTAAGTGTCTAAAAACGTAAAGTATATTCATTTTAGATGCTGGGGAATAGTTTTTTTTAGGGCTTGGACTTTTTATTAAATAATGCTGATGGTCTGGTTTAAGCGTCACCCCAAATCCCTGATCAGAAGTAATAGTGTAGTGAAGGTGGAGGTCAGCCTGACCCATTCTATCAGTTTTATTTATTTCTGCTCATGTCATTAGCTCCTATAGAAAGACCACAGAGAAGTCCAGCTGATGGGAATAGGTTGGGTTGGAGAACATTGTATAGGTCCGGGCCATTGATTTGTCTAGGGAGTGTGCGACTTGGCGCGTGTCGACGATCTATGATGAGCTATGAGCATGCGAGTGGCATCTGACCGGGGCCGCGACGCACGCCAAGCCGCACACTCCCTAGACAAAGACAGAAAACATTATAAAAGGCAGCAGGGTGGTGTGAGCATCACACCTTGAGAAAGTAGTCGGGGTTATTGGGTTATTAGGTGATGTGTTTATTATCTATGGATTAATTCTTGTCACTTTGCACTTTATTCCTCTTGCCATATTTCCCTCAGTGGTTATACTAAATAGAAATTGCACATTATATAGCACAGTTCTATGCACTTTTGGCACTTTTTATATATAATTAATTCATAATAATAGAGGAGGTTTTTTGATTCTTTGATCATTTTTTATATATATTTTTTAAATAAATGTTATTTCACACCTTTCAGGGCGATAATTGGATTACGGGTCTGCATAGGATACCCCATATAATGAATTTTTTTGGGCTAATTTTAAATTGTAAAAATTTAATTTTTAGTGGAGATTTCAATAAAGATGAATTCATGAGATAGATTTGAGTTGTGGAGAGGGTGCTGCGGTCTGGGGCTAATTTGGTGGTTGCTGGAGCCACAATAGGGAAAACGCAATTATGTGAGTACTCACCTGTAGAATTGTTTTTTCTGGGAATCCATTCCAGACCCTTCTTACACTTGGGATTACCTTGCCGATTGGATGTGCCTGCAAGACAAAAGAGGCGTGGCCCCTCCCGGCATCATAAGTAACAGCTGCCTCCTAACCTAGATCAGTACTTAAAAAGCAGTAAAACATAAATCAGAGGCAGGCCGGGAGACCCTAAATAGGAGTCCATGATACTTCACACCGAACTCCGCTTGAATTCTCTCAAAATATAACTTCTCTTTTTATATATATTTGCTTTTTCTTCTTTTTTTTTTTCTTCTAATGCAAAAATGAGAATAATAAATGAACTAAACACCATCAAAAAAGCATCAAAAGATAGATCATGACCCAAAAAGGGTGGGCCGAAGGGTCTGGAGTGGATTCCCAGAAAAAACTATTCTACAGGTGAGTACTCCCAGAATTGCATTTTTTCTTCCAATCCATTCCAGACCCTCCTTACACTTGGGATCTCCAAAAGCAGTGCCTATCTATGGGCGGGATCCCCAGCGCAGAGCAGCAGGTAGTTCATTTCACTACCGCCCGAAGAATCTTTCGGCCAACAACAGCGTCAGCGGAGGCTCTAACATCTACCTTGTAAAACTTGGAGAATGTATGAACGGAAGACCAGGTGGCAGCTTTGCAAACCTGTTCCACCGAAGCCTAATGCTGAAAAGCCCAGGAAGCACCAATGGCCCTAGTGGAATGGGCTGTGACCGGAAAAGGGGGTTCCTTCCCCTTGGCCGAGTAGGCTCTTTCTACTGCCTGCCTAATCCACTTACTGACAGTGGATTTAGCTGGCGGAAGCCCCTTTCTCGGCCCTTCCGATATAACAAAAAGAAAATCCGTCTTGCGAAAGGAATCTGTAGATGCCAAATAATATCTTATGGCTCTGACTACATCTAAAGAATGAAGCGCCCTTTCCTTAGCATTAGCCAGAACTGGGCATAAAGAAGGTAGAATTACCTCCTGATTAAGGTGAAAAGAAGAAACGACCTTAGGTAAAAAATCAGGCTTAAATCGAAAAACTACCTTGTCTCTGTGTAACTCAAAATAAGGAGACTTCATACATAATGCGGCTAACTCAGAAACACGCCGCACAGAGGTGATTGCCACCAAAAATATCACCTTAAAGTGGACCAACACCGAGAGGTGATCGGCCCGGAAATCTATAAGATTCCCGGGCCGATCACCTCCCACCCCGCGGGACATCCGAGATCGGGATGTCCCGCGGGGTGAAACCCCCCAAAAAACCCCCAAACACCTTACCTGATCTTACCTGATCCCTCGCGCCCCTGTAGGCGTGCTCGCGCCCGCGCCGGCCATCTGCGAATGGCCGGCGGGGGCGCGCGCGCGCCGAAAGTGACGCGAGGGAGGCGGCGGCAGCCGCTTGGACGTTCCTGATCCCCGCCTGGACGTTGGCGGGGATTGGACCGTCCAGTCACGTGGGAGCGGGGACAGGTAAGATTTTGGGGCTTTCTGGGGGGTTTCACACAGCGGGGCACCCCCGATCGGGGTGCCCCGCCGAAGTGGACCAAAACCCAGGATAGTCAAAATCCTGGGTGTTGGTCCACTTTAAGCGTCAAAATGCTCAATGGAGCGTCAATCATAGGTTCAAAAGGAGCACCCTGGAGAGCCGATAATACCAGATTCAAGTCCTACACCAGTAAAATAGACGCGCGGTGGTCGGACATGAATGACTCCCTGAAAAAAGGTTTTAATGGGCCTATTGCTAGCGATAGACTTCTGGAAAAAAATAGATAAGGCCGATACATGCCCCTTTAGGGTGCTTAATTGTAGGTCCATTTCTAAGCCATTCTGTAGATATTCTAAAATTCTAGAAACCAAATATTTTCTGCATGAATATTTCCTAGCCTCACACCAGGAAATGAATGTCCGCCAGACCTTGTAGTATATCATGGAAGATGACTTCTTCCGGGCCAGCATCTGTAAATTCGGGTGCCGAAGCGCCCCCTGTGTGAGAAGGTCTGGATCATCTGGCAGACGCCAATGGTCTACCGACATCCTTGCTATGTCTGAAAACCAACTTCTCCTTGGCCAACGAGGAGCCACCAGAATGGTTGGTACCCCCTCCTGAGCTATCTTTCTTAGAACACGGCTCAGGAGCGGCAGCGGGGGAAAACCGTACAGGAGCTTGAACCTTGCCCAAGAGGTTGACAGGGCGTCCGTTGCTATGGCCAGATGATCCCTTGACAGGGACATGAATTTTGGCCGCTTGTGATTGTGTCTGGATGCAAAAAGATCCCCTTCCGGACACCCCCAGCGAAAGCACAGGGCTTGAAAGATCTTCTGACTGAGGGACCATTCTCCCTGACGCAGCGTCCTCCTGCTCAAAGCGTCTGCATCCTGGTTTTCTACCCCTGGGATGTAAACTGCCAAGATGCAGGGAACATTCTCCTCTGCCCAAGTCAGAATCCGGCTTACTTCTTCTAGGGTACTCCTGCTCCGAGTACCCCCCTAAAGATTGATATAGGCTACCGCCGTTCGATTGTCTGACTGGACCTGGACCGCCTGCCCCTTTAAGCTGGGGGTCAGATACTGAAGCACTAGCCAGATTGCTCTTAATTCCAATATATTTATGGGAAGCCGATTCTCCTTCGGCCCCCACTGTCCTTGGATCTTCTGGGTTTGCCCCCCAGCCTGTGAGACTGGCATCTGTGGCAGTGATCTGCCACTGCGGTGTCAGAAAGGACTTGCCCACTGATAGGTGCAGAGGATCCAACCACCACAGGAGAGATTGCCTGGCTGAGGGAGTCAGAACAAAAACTTGATCCAGTGACTGCGGGTCTAGATCCCAGCTTGACAACAGATTCAACTGAAGAGGCCTCATGTGAAACTGGGCAAAAGGCACAGCCTCGAAGCAGGCCACCATAAGGCCTACTAGTTTCATCCCTAGCCAAATGGTCGGCTGTCGGCAGGCCAGTAAGGACTCTATTTGATTCCGAATTAGCAGAGCCTTCTGCTCTGGTAGAAACACCTTGACTTGAACTGTGTCCAGAGTCATTCCTAAGAAATTCCTTACTGGCGCCGGAGTGATATGGGACTTCGGATAATTGATCACCCAGCCGAACTCCTCCAGAGTTGATAGGACCGTTTGCGTGTCCTTCATGATCTGCTGTGAAGACCCGGCCAAAATCAAGAGATCGTCCAAATATGGAATGATGCATATCCCCTGGCTTCTCAGAATGGCCATGAGACCTGCCAAGACCTTGGTGAATACCCTTGGAGCCGAGGATATCCCGAATGGAAGTGCCACACACTGGAAGTGCTGGCCTTCCAGGGCAAACCTCAAGAATTTCTGATGCCCTGGAAAAATCGGAACATGAAGATACGCGTCCCTTATGTCTATCATAGTCATAAGATCCCTGGGCTGAACTGATCTTACCGCTGACCTTAGAGTCTCCATACGGAAATGCTTCACCCAGATATACTTGTTGAGACCCTTTAAGTCTAAAATGGGGCGAATCGACCCATCCTTTTTGGGAATTGTGAACAGGTTGGAGTAAAACCCCTGACCTTCCTCCTGAAGGGGTACCTGACAAATTACCCCTTTTTGAAGTAGATGCTGAACAGAGGCTCTCAGGGCATCTGCCTTTAACTGGTGCCGAGATGCCCCTGACCAAAGGAACCTTGCGGGCGGTCTGGATCTAAACTCAATCTTGTAGCCTGATGACACCACCTCTTGGACCCAAAGATCCGCCACGTGGCGTCTCCAGATAGGAGCAAATTGCAAGAGCCGTCCCCCCACCCGCTTGGGTGAGGGTGCCCCCTCATGCTGCAGTGGGCTTGGCTGGAGGTTTGGGCCTACTTCTCCAGGCCCCTCTTTTCCTATTACAAACTCTGCCTCTGCCCCAAAAATCTCTACGGGAGCATGAAAGGAAGGCACCTCTGCCGCTCCGAAAGGGCCGATATGATGAAGGCCTCTGAAAAGGCTGAGTCCAGCTGAGTCCATATGGTCCAGCCGCTCTCCAAAGAGTCTGCCCCCTAAAAAAGGTAGATCCGTAAGAGCTTTCTTAGCGGCGGCATCCGACGACCATTGGCTTAGCCATAAAGAACGGCGCAAGGCAACAAGAAGAGCCGAAGTTCTAGCAGCTAGCCTGACCGCATCATCCATAGCAGTGATAGCAAAATAATTAAAGTCCAAACAAGCTTTAAAATCCTTGGACTCTTGAATAAGCCTGCGAGACTTAGCCCTGGCCAAAATCGTCTTCACCTTCTTCCTTGAAGCCAAAGACACAATAGCCGTGGCACAAACCGGGTGAAAAAAAAGAACCTACTATAGCAAAAGCATGGCAGGCCAACTGATCCATTCGTCTCTCTGTGGGATCTCTTAAGGATCCCATAGTAGCAGACGGCATGATAGAAGTATTGGACAAACCTGATACTGGAGAATCCACTTTGGGAGGATAAGACCAAAGCTTAATCATATCCGCCGGAAAGGGATACCTAGCGTCTAGGACCCTGGGAACAGCCGGTAGCTTGTTAGGATTTTCCCACTCCTTTAACGCGGCTATTCCGGGAAAAACTGCCTTTGCCTTACAGGCTTAAACAGGTTGTCCTTCCCTCTTTTTGCCACCTCAGGAGGGGTAATATTCAAAGTTTCAAAAACTGATGAAAGTAAACACTCTGTTTCATCTGAAAGAAGGGGATCCTCATCAGAAGAGAATAAAATAGAATTACTATCCTCCTCACCAGAGCGTAACTCGCCCTCTGAGAGCTGTTTGTCTATATACTCTTCCTCCTCCTCAGACCCAAAAGAGGCAAATAAATTCTCTTCCTCATAAACAGGCTCCAAATGCCTCCTCTTATTGGTAGCCTTTTTAGGGATGACCAAGTATAACTGTCTCTTTAAGTTATCCAACCTGTGTGCCATATCTACCTGCGCCTCGCTGCCTTCCCCTTCTCCGAGGGATATTAGAGCAGGCTGAGCTATGGCGCTCCCCAAAGCAATTGCTGGGCTAGAGACAGGGGCAACCGTTCTATTATGGTCTAAACCAATTCTTATGGCGCAAGCGGAACATACAGTGCTGAAACTACCCAGGGGATCCTGCTTACATAAGGGGCAGAGCCTGCCCTGCTCAAGCGTGATACCCGAATCACTATCCCCTGATGCCTCCCTCATGATGTTTTTTTTTTTTTTTAAATTGGCAAAAAGACCTGAGGCCTTAAGCTTAAGCAATCCCAAAGGGACTGAGAGGAACCACAACCTTCTTCAAAATATCTAAAAAAATAAACAGGAGAAAAAATTCTATTAGAAAAGAAAAAAATTAATTTCCCCTTTAATGCATAAAAAACCTACTTATAACATCAATATAACACATTTAATTAATATAATACATATATATATATATATATATATATATATATATATATTACATAACATGATAATATAATAAATAAAGATATCTTAAAATAAATATAATATATAATATACCGATGTCGACGTCCACTTACCCCAGCAGCCCTTCACACAATAGCCTAGACAAAGAACACAAGAAAATATGTGTATATATTCATATCCATATGCTGCTTAACTGGATCCTAAAAAAGCCTACGCCAAAAAACAACCACGGCGATCCACTGGATCCTCAGTGATCCCCCCAAATCGCCCCCAACGAGGCCATGATCCCTTTAAAAACCTTTAAAAAGCGGTCGCACTGCCCCAGCTATGAGCCGTTCTAAACGCTGATAAGCCTGGGTCCCCAGAAGCGGCCTGGCTCGCAATGGTCGCCGCCGCAACACCACTGCGGCCGCATTACCCCAGTCGGGGCTGCTGTACACTTACCTCCATAACGAGGTAACTTTGCAGAGCGAGCCTTGCACACAACCTCCCTCCAGCCAGAGCGAGAGGTAACTGACAAGGAGCGGCCTCGTGCTTCCTCGAATTAGGCTCCGCCCCCATGCACAACATCAGATCACGCCCCTTAAAGGCGCAACTTTCTAAAAAAAAAAGAAAAACATTTTTTTTTTTTCAAAAAACAACCTAACATGAACTAGGAAGAAGGATGGGCTGAATAAAAATATAAAGGTTCCTCAGCAGGTACACCAGAAGAAACCTGCAGCTGACGTGCTTTCTAAGAAGCCTGCAGCCCAGAGCACAAAGAGCTCTGTAAGCGCCCCAAGACCCCGGCGCTTCCACCTTACCTCACGAACCCCAAAACAGCCAGACGCTGTGGGAGGCACAGTTGGGTCTAGGGGATCCGTGGAAATAAGGCTACGCAGGAAGCCGACAGGGTGCATTCCCCCGCTTGCTGCCAATCCTTGAGAGCGAATTTCTGAACAACCTTCACAGTCACTTGCAACTGCAAGAAAGAAACTGATCTAGGTTAGGAGGCAGCTGCTACTTATGGGGCCGGGAGGGGCCACGCCTTTTTTGTCTTGCAGTCACATCCAATCGGGAAGGAGGTAATCCCAAGTGTAAGGAGGGTCTGTAATGGATTGGAAGAAAAATACTATTGCTATATATAATAGGAGCTTCCAGCTGCAAGCACGCCCACAAGCATTATAAAATATTGATTGTCATTATAGGATCATTGAATAGGTGGTGCAGGATATATTTTTGATCTTAGAAGAAGCACTTACAGTTAGTGGGAGCCTGATGAAGTGGGATTAGTGGCCACGGAACGCATTGCTCTTTAGCTATGGCAGGCGGTGGGGAGACTGATTTGTGGTGATACTTTATTGTTCATTATTGTGGAGCATATGCTCATTAGAGTTGGTTTGTTATTCTATTTGTTGGAGTAGTGTTTCTTTGTCCTCTTGGATCGTCTTGGAATATTGGCTCACGTTGATTATTATCTCTGGTGATGATTGGTTATGATTGTTTACTTATGCACTAGCACTTTTTATACATAATAGTATTTCAGGATCCGAATCATAGGCAGGTTTTGCACATTTTATATTTCACTTTTGCACAATTGGATCAATTATTGCACAGGGCTATACTTTTTATTGAGAATGTATTTATTTATTGATTTATCATTGATTGCTGATATACTTTAATATATTTTCTGTATTAAACATTTCTATTTGTTTGGGGCTAGGTACTTCGTAAAAGAAG
The DNA here is from genome assembly GCA_027917425.1 of Gastrophryne carolinensis. NCBI lineage: Eukaryota > Metazoa > Chordata > Amphibia > Anura > Microhylidae > Gastrophryne > Gastrophryne carolinensis. Next base: position 628,740,202 of record CM051234.1, on the reverse strand, counting down.
ACCGAAACGCCTTTGAATATGCCCTAGCCACTTTTTAAAAAAATATATTTTTACTTTATTTTTAAAGCACTGAATACATATGCATCATTTCACATTAAAATCCTTTAACCATATTGTACATATTCATCATCATCGGACAATAGATAGAAACAAGAAAATAAAAGATATATACAAAGAGAAGGAAGAATTTGGATATGTATCTTTTATTTTCTTGTTTCTATCGGGCAATAGATAGAAACAAGAAAAATACAATTCTGTGAAATACTCACCTGTAGAATTGGTATTATACACATACAGCATGTCCTGCTCCATCTATAATACTTACACATGGGTAATCCTCCGCCAGATGGCGCTGTTCACTGCAGACATGCAAAAACAGGCTCCTCCCGGCCCTTCATATACCCAGGGACCTCCCACAAATCCCCAGCATTGAAAAGCAGTGAGAAAAAGAAGCTGGGAGAAACCAACCACCAAACTGGTAATAATAACAAGATAACAATGGTAACAATCACCATACAGGGGATCCAGAAATAGGTGAAACCAGGGTGGGGTGGAGCAGGACGTGCTGTATGCGTATAATACCAATTCTACAGGTGAGTATTTCACAGAATTGTATTATTCTAAGCATACATCATGTCCTGCTCCATCTATAATACTTACACATGGGACATCCAATAGCAGTGTCCATAAAGTAGGGTGGGATCCCCAACAACAAAGGCAACGGCACATAGTTCAAACTACAACCGCCTGTAAAACCTTACGGCCAAAGGCAGCATCAGCTGAGGCCCGAACATCAACTTTGTAAAACTTTGAAAAGGTGTGAACAGAAGACCAAGTAGCGGCCTTGCAAACTTGTTCAACAGAGGCCTGTTGCTGAAAAGCCCAATAGCACGAGTGGAGTGAGCCGTAAGGCGGAACGGGGGAGGCCTCCCCTTAGTAGAATAGGCCTGAATCACAGCCTGACGAATCCATTTACTGATGGTAGACTTGGCGGGAGCCAAACCTTTCCTAGGCCCCGAAGGTACAACAAAGAGAGCATCGGTCTTCCTGAAGGCCTTAGTGACAACCAGGTAATACTTCAAGCACCTGACTACGTCCAAGGAATGCAGAACCCGCTCCTTGTCGTTGCGAGGATTGGGACACAGAGAAGGAAGAACAATATCCTGGTTCAAATAAAAGGCCGAAACCACTTTTGGCAGAAAGTCCGGTTTGAAGCGGAACACCACCTTGTCCTGTTGTCGCTCATAGTATGGAGGCTGAATAGATAGAGCGGCCAGTTCTGACACACGCCTAACCGAAGTAATAGCCACCAAGAAGACAACCTTGAGAGTGAGAACGACCAGAGCAGCCTCTTGAATAGGCTCAAAGGGAGCCCCCTGCAAGGCAGACAAAACCAAATTCAAATCCCAAACAGGGACTGTAGGCTTTCGAGGGGGACGCACGTGAGTGACCCCCTGGAAAAAGGTCTTAATCAGGTGATGCTGAGCAAAGGTCTTCTGAAAGAAGATAGATAGGGCAGAAACCTGACCGTTCAGAGTACTAAGACCTAAGTCGAAAGCATGCTGCAAAAACTCCAGGACCCTAGGGACGGAGAATTCTCGCCAGGGAAGAGACCTGGACTCACACCAGTCAATGTAGGAACGCCATATTCTATAATAAATAGCAGAAGAAGTCTTTTTCCTGGCCTGCACCATAGTAGCCACCACAGAAGCAGACAACCCTTTCTCAATCAAGATGGAGGTTTCAGCAGCCAGGCCGTCAAAGCCAGCGTTTGTAAATTGGGATGGCGTAATGACCCTTGGGTTAGCAGATCCGGTACGCTTGGCAGATCGTACTGATCTACTGCCATTTGAACCACGTCTGCGAACCACACTCTTCTTGGCCACCTGGGGGCCACCAGGATCACAGGTACCCCTTCCAGAGCAATCTTGCGTAGAACCCTCACCAGAAGGGGAAACGGTGGAAACGCATACAGGAGTCGAAACTCCCTCCAAGACATGGACAGGGCATCCGTGGCCATGGCCAGAGGATCCTGAGACAGGGAGACGAAGGCCGGGAGCTTGTGATTGTGACGGGAAGCAAACAGATCCACATCCGGTAGACCCCAACGGTGGCACAGGGACTGGAATACCGTGTTGCAGAGGGACCACTCCCCCTGACGGGATATTCCCCTGCTCAGGGCGTCCGCCAGCAGGTTCTCCGCCCCCGGAATGTAAACAGCTGTAATGCATTGAACATTGGCCTCCGCCCATGTCAGAATCTGAGACACTTCTTGGAGAGCACCCTTGCTCCGGGTCCCTCCCTGATGATTGATGTAGGCAACCGCCGTTCTGTTGTCTGAGCGAACTTGGACCGACAGACCCCTCAGGTGTTGGATCAATCGCTCCAGTACCAACCTGACTGCCCGTAATTCCATAATGTTGATGGGCAAATGGGCCTCCTGAGGGCCCCACGTCCCCTGGAAGCGCAGAGACTTCCAGAATCCTCCCCAACCTGACAGACTGGCATCCGTTTTGACCATCTCCCAGGATGGGGTCAGAAAGGACCTGCCCCTTGTCAAGTTCCCGTGGTCCAAGCACCACGCAATGGACTATCTGACCGAGGGGGGAAAGCACACAGAACCCGTCCAGGGACGCAGGGTTCTTATCCCAAACTGACAGAAGGTGAAGCTGCAGAGGTCTCAAGTGGAACTGGGCAAAGGGCACCGCCTCGAAGCTCGCCACCATCAGGCCCACCAACTGCATTCCCTGCCGGATGGAGAACTGTGGGTTCGAGAGCAGGAACCTCGCCCGCGCTGTCAGAGCCTCCACCTTCTGTTGAGGAAGGAATATCCTTGACTGAACCGTATCCAGAATCATTCCCAGGAACGGAGTCACCAAGGAGGGGGACAGGGATGACTTGGGGTAATTGATCACCCAGCCGAAGGACTCCGGGGTGGACACTACCAGCCGAGTGTCCAACTCTGCCTGTCGCAGAGACCGAGAGGTGATGAGAATATCATTCAGGTAGGGCAGCACGCGTATGCCCCTTAGCCTTATCAGGGACATCACCCCTGCCAGCACCTTGGTGAACACCCAGGGAGCCGACGTTAGGCCGAATGGCAGGGCCACAAATTGATAATGCTGATGTCTTAGTGCAAATCTGAGAAACCTTTGGTGTCCTGGAAACACCGGGACGTGCAGGTAAGCATCCTTGATGTCTACGGACGTCATGAAGTCCCCTGGGCGCAGTGAGCCAATGGCCGAGCGCAGAGTTTCCATGCGAAAGTGCTTGTTTTTGACAAATTTGTTGAGGATTTTTAAATCCAGAATGGGCCTGACTGACCCATCCTTCTTGGGTACTGTGAAAAGGTTTGAGTAGAACCCCGTGCCCCTGTCTCCAGGGGGGACCTCGCAAATGACCCCTAGGTCCATGAGACCCTGTACGGCCAGCAACAAGACCTGAGCTGAGGAAGGGTCTTGAGGGATTCGAGACCCAATGAACCTGGTGGGGGGCCGTACAGCAAATTCTATCTTGTAGCCGGAGGACACTACCTCCTGAATCCACCGGTCTGAGACGTGGCGCCGCCAGACATGCTCGAAGTGCTGTAGACGTCCCCCCACCCTGACGGGTGAGGGCGCCCCCTCATGCCTGGGGGGTCTTGGGAGGGGCTTTGGGTTTGGTTCCCCAGGAGGAACCTGGATGGCGTCCTCTGTTCCTGTTGCAGGAATCAGCGCGGGCCCCTGTGAAGGGCGCCCCTCTACCCTGCTTGGCCCCCCGATAGGGGGTTGACAGGGAGCCTTGGCCTGCGCTGGGGTAACTTGCCTCCCTTGGCAAAGAGGTCTAATCGATCCCCAAACAAGCGCAGCCCTTTAAATGGCAGCCCCGTGAGGGCTTTCTTGGCGGCATTGTCTGCGGCCCACTGGCGCAACTAGAACGCGCTGCGTATAGCAACCACCAGGGCAGATGACCTGGCACACATCTTAATGGCATTGTCCGATGCAGACAGGATAAAGTTCACAAATGCATCACAGCTGGACAGAGCATTGACAGTATCAGGAGGCAACTCATCTGTGCCATCGAGAGCACTCCTAACCACGGCCCTGAGCGATACCGCCGTAATGGCTAAGGCGCAAACCGGGCGCAGAGTCGCTCCCCCAAATGCAAAGGCATGACATGCCAGTTGGTCAACACGCCGGTCCTCAGAGTCCCGTAGAGTAGTAGTGTCAGGGGAGTGCATAATAGAGGTGTTGGACAACCCTAGAATAGGAGCATCAACCTCAGGTGGCGAAGACCAGCACTTAACCAAGTCAGCAGGGAAAGGATATTTCCTATCCACGCTCTTAGGGACCCCGTGAAGTCTGCTGGGATGTTCCCATTCTTTAAGCACGAGGCTATTGAAATGGGTCTGCTCGGGGAACTCCAAGCGAGCTTTAGCAGTATGGAAAAGATCACCCCTTTGTCGGGGAGTCGCAGCAGGGGATAGAGGGACAGAACCTTAAAGATCTGAACCAGCAGTCTATCGAAATCATCCGATGACCAATGCTCGGAGCCAGACTCTTCCTGACCCCTGGACTCATCGTCATATGACCCTGAGTCAGAGAACAGTTCCCCTTCGTCCGAGGTGATATGGGCATAGGAATGCAACAAATCATCAGGTTCTACAGGGAAGAGGGTCGATTCAGGGTTCAAGTGCCGCCTCTTGGCGGTGGCTTTACGTGCTAGGGAATTAGCAAGTAAGTTTTCAACACTAGCCAACCTCGTGGCCAGATCAGGATGAGAATCCCCACTGGTATTGGGGGTTAGACTCAGGCTTGGGGGAGTAGGTGAAGTGCGGCGGGGTGCAGGCCCTGCCTCAGAGGAGACGGGAAGCACCGATAGCGTCTGCTGAGCACAAGGAACACAGACCCGTGCATTGTCACCGCTGCTAGGTAAGACCCCACAAGCTACACACAGCCGGGCTTGTCCCGAAGGAACCCCGTTCACAATATCCTGAGATGCCTCCATATGGTGATTTAATCGGCACAATTTGCCCGTAGGGATTGACGCTGTAAGCTACCCTGGATGCCCCAATAACCCGCTGGGAAGTGGGAGTAAGTTTATATGATCGCGACCGGGAGCTATGCTGGGCCGGGAGAAGCCACTTGAATCTGCGGTCTGAAAGACATAAGGGGAAACGGGATGTCAGAGCCATGCGCAATGGTGGATGAGAGTAAAGAAAAGTCGCCCACGAGGGCACTTACATACAGAGAGGAGGGAACGATCTTCACCACGCGCGCGGGAGAAGAAAATGGAGCAGAAGAACCTCAGGGGGCGGGCCTGAACCGATCGTGACGCGTAGCGCGCCTCTTCGAGTGAGCGCGAAGCTTGTAAGGCAACCAGCCAATGGTGTACAGACAGGAGAAGTAAAAGACAGACGTCTACTGTATTAAAAAATGGCGCTCGGAGCCGCAGCTACAGCCGAGATCTGTACTCTCCTGCGGCTCCCCGTCGGGGAAGAATCCCGGTCTGAGACACTGTTATTAAGACAGGCGCTCAAGCAGGCGCAACCTGTTAAGAGCCGATAAGGCTAAGAAGGGAAGGAGGAAGAAGGAGATGCCAGGGCGTCCGCGAGCCGCCGCCGTACTTGCGGCAGAAGGCTGAATACTAGTGTGCTTAAACAGTAAGGTAAGAGCGCGGCTCTGATCCCCAATCCCAGTGAAACACAGTTAAGCCACAGTTCCGACTAAGGAGGGAACGAGGGAGGAAGGCGACCCGTTAACATAGGGTCCACCGCTACATGGGGCGTGAGGCAATGTGCAGGAGGGGCATCCCCTGAAGGCTCACCATCAGCCTTGACTGCCTACCCTATGGTGGGGGATTGCGGTGGAGCGTTGCTCTGTAAGCACACATGGTGCTACCTTCAACCGACCAGTGCAGCCCAGGCTGGGAGGCACATCTTGTCGAAGAGGATGGGTGGGAATAGTCTCACAGGGCCGCAGGCTGTAATAGCCCCGCTCACCTGCGAGAGAGTGATACTTCATGTCTTCGCAGTCAGCACTGCAGAGAAATCTGGGGATTTGTGGGAGGTCCCTGGGTATATGAAGGGCCGGGAGCCTGTTTTTGCATGTCTGCAGTGAACAGCGCCATCTGGCCGAGGATTACCCATGTGTAAGTATTATAGATGGAGCAGGACGTGCTGTATGCTTAGAATATAAAAGATATATACAAGGAGAAGGAAGAATTTGGATATTGGATATGTATACTGAATATGTACAATATGGTTAAAGGGTTTTAATTTGAAATGATGCATATGTATTCAGTGCTTTAAAAATAAAGTAAATGTCTTTTAAAAAACAAGTGGCGAGGTCATATTCAAAGGCATTTAGGTCTTCTTTTGGGGAGTACCTAGCCCCAAACAAATAGAAATATAGACCTGTATATGGACCAGCATTAGTATCTCATGGGAACACATGAAATTTGGGTTAAAATAAGGTAGGGTCACTTATAAGGGGCTACTAAGGATAGGAAGCCTCAGAGGGTATTTTCTGTATTGCTTTCTCCCCACCGCCTACACACCCATTTATGTTGGTGTATCCCATTTATTGTAGTTTTATGTGTATTAATGGTTTTTATTATGTTTGATATGTGGTGCGATGAATATACTAACCAAATAAACATTTTGTATTAATTGAGATAAGGGCGTGCCTCCCCTTTTCTGCTTTTGCACTTACAGTTAGTGGTGACCACGCCTCCGTCGTATCTCCGCACGTGCACCAGATCCACAAATTCTCTGGAGGAGATGAGGCCCATTCCATAGCTGTGGGTGAGTGTGTGACAGATCGCCGTGTCCTGGAACAAGACACCGTCATGCAGTGTATATACAGCCATGATGATGTTTTCTCACTTATTGAAGCACCACAGGCACTTCGAGCCCATGTTCAAAGGATAAAAGCCACCCCCCACTAGCCACTGACCTGGTCAATGCGTTCCAGGATGGAGTACGATTTCAGGGCTTTGTCCCACTTGCTCCTGTATTCTGGCAGGTACATAAATGGAATGACCTTCTCTGGCTGCTCCTCGATGATCCCCTCTCCCCGGTATCTGGGTTCCCAGGGGAAAGAGATAGTCGGTTACATGTCACACAGGTAAGTACACAGGTTCATGTGTGCAGGGCTGTATTTCCCATTGGGCAACCCTAGGCACGTGCCTAGGGTGGCAACCTAGAGGAGGGTGCTGCCCTTACTACTGTAGTAAAGAAAAGAAATTAAAACTCCCATAGGCAGAACATTAATGCACCCCCTAGCTACATAAGGATGCAGAGTATTTGTGTGAAGGAGGGGAGAGGATGCAATGGGTTGAACACAGGCCAGAGAATCTCCCCTCCACTGCTGTGGTCATGTGACCCCTGTATGTCAGAATGCCGGAAAAATGGAACATGCTTACCTGCTTCTCTGCATTTCCCCCCTTCCCTTCTCCACACACACACTCTGCATCTAACCCATAGCATCGTCTCCCCCTACACACTTCCTTTATGGACTGTGACCTGACTTAAACAAAAGGGGGCGCAAGCACTTAAAGTGCCTAGGGCACTAAGAACACCAAATACGGCCCTGCATGTGTGTGCAAACAAAACCCAACCAGACAGGCCCTAAAATCTAAAAGACCCCAGGGCCGGTCACTGGCCTTTCAAATTGGGATGCCCAACTGTGTGACCCCCACATTACCAACAAACTCACCTTTTCCCTGGCTCCCCCCACGATGTGAACATCAGCGGCTGCATCCCCAGCATTTCTGCCCCCAGAGCTGTTTGAGGAGCATTAACTGATTGGGCGAGAGCCCGTGTATGTGCCCTTGGACCGGGAAAGGTAAACTTTTAGGGGCAAAGTAGGGGGTTTCACATGGCGTCCAGGGCAGGGAACAAAACCCGGCATAGTGAAACCCGGGCTTTGTTTTCCGTTAAAGCAGGGGTACTCAACCACTTCTTGTAAAGGTCCATTTCTGGCGAGAAGTGAAGGTCCGGGCGGCAGGCTGTTGCGGGGGGGGGGGGGGGGGGGGGTGTATTGTGGGATAGTTAGAAATCAGAGCATTGGGGTGGGGAGGGGGCTATAGATAAGAAATGCTGCATGCCCCCCCCCCCCAGATCTGGCCCGCTACACCCGTGCAGTCTGTGCAGGCCATGTACAGGGGTGGACTAGGGCCCAACATGTTAGTGGCAATAAGGTCTGGTAACAAGGATGGATCGATAGAGCTCGGAGGAGAGAGATGAATGGAAGAGAAGCTGTAAGGAAGAGGGATGGATAGACAGAACAGAAAGGGCAGGGAGGGATGCGGCAGAGCTGAGAGGGCAGGAATGAATGGGCAAAGCTGGGGGGACAGGGATGGATGAGGCAGAGCTGAGGGGACAGGGATGGATGGGGCAGAGCTGAGGGGACAGGGATGGATGGGTCAGAGCTGGGGGGCAGGGATGGATGGGTCAGAGCTGAGGGGACAAGGATGGATGAGGCAGAGCTGGGGGACAGGGATGGATGGGCCAGAGCTGGGGGGACAGGAATGGATGGGGCAGAGCTGAGGGGACAGGGATGGATGGGGCAGAGCTGGAGGGACAGGGATGGATGGGGCAGAGCTGGAGGGGCAGGGATGGATGGGGCAGAGCTGAGGGGACAGGGATGGATGGGTCAGAGCTGGGGGGACAGGGATGGATGGGGCAGAGCTGAGGGGACAGGGATGGATGGGGCAGAGCTGGAGGGACAGGGATGGATGGGGCAGAGCTGGAGGGGCAGGGATGGATGGGGCAGAGCTGGAGGGACAGGGATGGATGAGGCAGAGCTGGGGGGACAGGGATGGATGGGGCAGAGCTGAGGGGACAGGGATGGATGGGTCAGAGCTGGGAGAAGGGATGGATGGGGCAGAACTAGAAGGACAGGGATGGATGGGGCAGAGCTGAGAGGGCAGGAATGGATGGGGCAAAGCTGGGGGGACAGGGATGGATGGGGCAAAGCTGAGAGGGCAGGAATGGATGGGGCAAAGCTGGGGGGACAGGGATGGATGGGTCAGAGCTGGGGGGGACAAGAATGGATGGGGCAGAGCTGAGGGGACAGGGGTGGATGGGGCAGAGCTGGGGAGACAGGGATGGATGGGTCAGAGCTGGGGGGGACAAGAATGGATGGGGCAGAGCTGGGGGGACAGGGATGGATGGGGCAGAGCTGGGGGGACAGGGATGGATGAGCCAGAGCTGGGGGGACAGGGATGGATGGGTCAGAGCTGGGGGGACAGGGATGGATGGGTCAGAGCTGGGGGGACAGGGATGGATGGGGCAGAGCTGAGGGGACAGGGATGGATGGGGCAGAGCTAGAGGGACAGGGATGGATGGGGCAGAGCTGGAGGGACAGGGATGGATGGGTCAGAGCTGAGGGGACAGGGATGGATGGGGCAGAGCTGGGGGGACAGGGATGGATGGGTCAGAGCTGGGGGGACAGGGATGGATGGGGCAGAGCTGGAGGGACAGGGATGGATGGGGCAGAGCTGGAGGGACAGGGATGGATGGGTCAGAGCTGGGGGGACAGGGATGGATGGGTCAGAGCTGGGGGGACAGGGATGGATGGGTCAGAGCTGGGGGGACAGGGATGGATGGGGCAGAGCTGAGGGGACAGGGATGGATGGGGCAGAGCTGAGGGGACAGGGATGGATGGGGCAGAGCTGAGGGGACAGGGATGGATGGGGCAGAGCTGGAGGGACAGGGATGGATGGGGCAGAGCTGAGGGGACAGGGATGGATGGGGCAGAGCTGGGGGGACAGGGATGGATGGGGCAGAGCTGGAGGGACAGGGATGGATGGGGCAGAGCTGGAGGGACAGGGATGGATGGGTCAGAGCTGAGGGGACAGGGATGGATGGGGCAGAGCTGGGGGGACAGGGATGGATGGGTCAGAGCTGGGGGGACAGGGATGGATGGGTCAGAGCTGGGGGGACAGGGATGGATGGGTCAGAGCTGGGGGGACAGGGATGGATGGGTCAGAGCTGGGGGGACAGGGATGGATGGGTCAGAGCTGGGGGGACAGGGATGGATGGGGCAGAGCTGAGGGGACAGGGATGGATGGGGCAGAGCTGAGGGGACAGGGATGGATGGGGCAGAGCTGAGGGGACAGGGATGGATGGGGCAGAGCTGGGGGGACAGGGATGGATGGGGCAGAGCTGGGGGCACAGGGATGGATGGGGCAGAGCTGGGGGCACAGGGATGGATGGGGCAGAGCCGAGGGGACAGGGATGGATGGGGCAGAGCTGGAGGGACAGGGATGGATGGGGCAGAGCTGAGGGGACAGGGATGGATGGGGCAGAGCTGAGGGGACAGGGATGGATGGGGCAGAGCTGAGGGGACGGGGATGGATGGGGCAGAGCTGGAGGGACAGGGATGGATGGGGCAGAGCTGGGGGGACAGGGATGGATGGGGCAGAGCTGGGGGGACAGGGATGGATGGGGCAGAGCTGGGGGGACAGGGATGGATGGGGCAGAACTAGAAGGACAGGAATGGATGGGGCAGAGCTGAGAGGGCAGGAATGGATGGGGCAAAGCTGGGGGGACAGGGATGGATGGGGCAAAGCTGAGAGGGCAGGAATGGATGGGGCAAAGCTGGGGGGACAGGGATGGATGGGGCAAAGCTGAGAGGGCAGGAATGGATGGGGCAAAGCTGGGGGGACAGGGATGGATGGGTCAGAGCTGGGGGGGGACAAGAATGGATGGGGCAGAGCTGAGGGGGCAGGAATGGATGGGGCAAAGCTGGGGGGACAGGGATGGATGGGGCAGAGCTGGGGGACAGGGATGGATGGGGCAGAGATGGGGGGACAGGGATGGATGGGGCAGAGATGGGGGGACAGGGATGGATGGGGCAGAGATGGGGGGACAGGGATGGATGGGGCAGAGCTGGGGGGACAGGGATGGATGGGTCAGAGCTGAGGGGACAGGGATGGATGGGTCAGAGCTGAGGGGACAGGGATGGATGGGGCAGAGCTGGGGGGACAGGGATGGATGGGGCAGAGCTGGGGGGACAGGGATGGATGGGGCAGAGCTGGGGGGACAGGGATGGATGGGGCAGAGCTGAGGGGACAGGGATGGATGGGGCAGAGCTGGGGGGACAGGGATGGATGGGGCAGAGCTGAGGGGACAGGGATGGATGGGGCAGAGCTGAGGGGACAGGGATGGATGGGTCAGAGCTGGGGGGACAGGGATGGATGGGTCAGAGCTGGGGTCACAGGGATGGATGGGGCAGAGCTGGGGGGGACAAGAATGGATGGGGCAGAGCTGGGGGGACAGGGATGGATGGGGCAGAGCTGGGGTCACAGGGATGGATGGGGCAGAGCTGGGGTCACAGGGATGGATGGGGCAGAGCTGGGGTCACAGGGATGGATGGGTCAGAGCTGGGGGGACAGGGATGGATGGGTCAGAGCTGGGGGGACAGGGATGGATGGGGCAAAGCTGGGGGGACAGGGATGGATGAGGCAGAGCTGGGGGACAGGGATGGTTGGGTCAGAGCTGGGGGGACAGGGATGGATGGGGCAGAGCTGGGGGGACAGGGATGGATGGGTCAGAGATGGCAGGACAGGGATGGATGGGGCAGAGATGGGGGGACAGGGATGGATGGGGCAGAGATGGGGGGACAGGGATGGATGGGGCAGAGATGGCAGGACAGGGATGGATGGGGCAGAGATGGCAGGACAGGGATGGATGGGGCAGAGATGGCAGGACAGGGATGGATGGGGCATAGCTGGGGGACAAGAATGGATGGGGCAGAGCTGGGGGGACAGGGATGGATGGGTCAGAGCTGGGGGGACAGGGATGGATGGGGCAGAGCTGGGGGGACAGGGATGGATGGGTCAGAGATGGCAGGACAGGGATGGATGGGGCAGAGATGGGGGGACAGGGATGGATGGGTCAGAGATGGCAGGACAGGGATGGATGGGGCAGAGATGGGGGGACAGGGATGGATGGGGCAGAGATGGCAGGACAGGGATGGATGGGGCAGAGATGGCAGGACAGGGATGGATGGGGCAGAGATGGCAGGACAGGGATGGATGGGGCATAGCTGGGGGACAAGAATGGATGGGGCAGAGCTGGGGGACAGGGATGGATGGGGCAGAGCTGGGGGACAGGGATGGATGGGGCAGAGCTGGGGGACAGGGATGGATGGGGCAGAGCTGGGGGACAGGGATGGATGGGGCAGAGCTGGGGGACAGGGATGGATGGGGCAGAGCTGGGGGGGGCAGCGCCACGCTCCAAATGTGGTCACACGGTCGCTCCTGCTCCTCAGCACTCCCAGCATGAAGGATCCTAGCAATCCAGTATGGCTGCACTGGGCTCACTCAGCACTGGACGTGCGACCACAGTTGGAGTGTGGTCATGTAAAAATGCAAAGGAAAAGAGGGAGAAACCTTGGAGACCTGCTATAGCATCTACATCACTCTACAGCATGTGTGCCAAACTCAAGCCTTTTTAGGTGGCCCTCTGACAGCTGCCAGACCGCAGTGGCTGGGCAGCCCCTTTTAAAGTGGACCAAAACCCAGGATTTTGACTATCCTGGGTTTTGGTCCTTTCCCCTGGCACCCCACTGTGTGAAACCGCTCAGATCGCCGAAGCCAACTCACCTCTTCCTGGTCGTACGGCAGAAACCCCCCACTCCCACGCTGCTGAGCCGGGGCTCCCGCCCGCGGCGCTGTGCAGCGACCTATGATGTCCAGGAGGTAACACAGCAGCAGCATGAGAGTTCCAGCACAACCTGGACTCTCATGCTGATGCTGTGCAATGTCTACCCTTGGTCTGGGTGAACTGGGGCTGCCGCAGGCCGTCCAATAGCCTGGGTGGCCCGCAGTAGCTTCCGCCTTAAAGTGGACCAACACCCAGGATTTTGACTATCCAGGGTGTTGGTCCACTTAGGTGGGGCACCCCGATCGGGGGTGCCCCGCTGTGTGAAACCCCCCCGATCGCCGCAAAAACTCACCTCTCCCCGCTCCCACGTGACCTCGTCCGGCCAATGACAGCGCTCAGAGCCGCTCTGGTATGCGCGTCCAAAGCTGCTTGGACGCGCATACCAGAGCGCTGTCATTGGCTGCGTCCCTCGCTTCCCTCTAACAGGGAGCGCGCCTGCGCCGGCCATCCATAAAACGGCCGGCGCGGGAGCGCACCCTGCTAGAGGGAGGCAAGAGACGCGGCCGCGTCTCGCGCATGCGCCGTTGGATCGCCGGTAAGGTAAGGATTGTGGGCCTCCTGGGGGGTTGCTCCCCGCGGGACATCCCGATTTCGGATGCCCCGCGGGGAGGGATCTGATCGGTCCGGGAATCTTATAGATTCCCGGGCCGATCCCCGCTGGGTGTTGGTCCACTTTAAGAACCCGGAGCCTCGACAACCGGCCAGTGCAGGGAATGTGGCCGAAAATGAGTTTGACACCCCTGCTCTGGAGGAGGAAATGGAGGAGAGGCACCAGAAACAGGCTTCAGGTGAGATCCCTGCTGACTTATTGTTACCAGCATTGCTTGGACTGTTCCGTTAAAGTGGACCAAAATCCTGCTGGATCGGCCCGGGGATCTATAAGACCGTAGGGCATCCAAAATCGGAATCGGAACCCCCCAGGTCACCGGCTACACTTACCTGAATTCCGGTCCAACGGCGCATGCGCGGGCCGCTTCCCCGCTATCCCTTTAGCAGGGCGCGTGCCCACGCCAGCCATTCACAACTCCCCGTTAGAGGGAAGCACGAGAATGCGGCCGCCAGCGCGCTCGGAGCCGCTGAGCTGAGACGTCTCTTAGATGTCCATAGCTCAGCGTCTCCGAGCTCGCTGATTGGACGAGCGGCCGCGCATGCACCGTAGGACCGCGGTGAGGTGGGTTTATTAGGGAGATCTGGGGGGTTTCACATAGCGGACCAAAGTGGTCCACTTTAAGATGTTCCAGTTGTTCATGTGACTATTCCATCAGCCGGCACTGGGCCGCATCTCCTCCGTCTGACATTACTCACATATTTCCAGAGTATTCATTGGAGGGTTTCCAGGAAACAGTGATATTTTTCTGCAAAGAACAAACATTTATTCACAACAGACTTTATTGTATAGAAAATTATAAAAAAAAAAACAATGATATAAAGCCTCAAAATATTGACTCACGGTGGATTTGGCTACTTTCCAGCCAGAGGTGTCCTGATGATATAATAGGATCTTCTGTGCGACATCATCGGCTATCAGCGGATAGTCCATCCTGAAGACAAGGGAGTGACATCAGCGCCTCCTGTACCGCCAACAATCAGTGGTGTCCTTAAAGTGGCCCAAAACCCACCCTGGAGACTATGAGGCCGATTTATTAATAGCGCCAGGTAGCGACAGATGAGCGACAGTAGCGTGATTTTCACAGCGCCGGCTAGTATTCGCTGTGCTTGGCCGTTGTTCGGTTGTTGACAGCGACTCAGTCGGTGTGCGGTAATGTTGAATACGGGGTAGGAGTCGCTATTTGACAGGTTCCGCGCTGTATGGGAGCGCATGACAGTGAATGGCCATAGCGAACGGCTCCCAGCATATTCATTAACAAATCACGCTCAAAAAATTCTTGCGCTGTAAAATGCATGTTTAAACCCCAGAGCGCTGGCGGCGATGGGTTAAAAGTAGTTTTTTAACCCCCAAACAACTTTATTTTTTGAAAAAAATAATAAACAAGTTTTTATAAACATTTTGTAATATGAATACATTAATATCAGACCTGTAATATCAATTCTGCACAATTTTTATTTTTTTTTTTTACCTTGAAAAAAATATTAACATTGCAGAAGTGGTCACCGAATTTTTGACATTTAAAAAAAAAAAAAAAAAAAAAAAAAAACATTAATATCAATTAATTATGAATATTTAAAGATTGTTCCATTGAAATGCATTGGAGAGCGCCAGGTAGCGAGAGGTCATACCTGGCGCTGTGATGGGATTAGCAGCGGCGCTGTTCGCTGAAGTCTGCAACATGATGAATCCCGCGCTAGCTGACGCTCTCGCCGGCGCTAGCCTCATCTAGCGTGATAAGTGCGTGATTGTGTTCGCAGCCTGGCGTTCTGGAGTCGGTAGCCGCCGATAGCTGGCGCTACCTGGCGCTAGTGAGACACTACCTGGCGCTATCCCTTGATAAATAAGGCCCTATGAGACTCAGGGCAGGCATACTCGCTCCCCCACCCCCAGGACATCCAGATTCGAGTCAAACCCCCAGGTCAACCTGAAAACTCCCTTTCATTCCCGGTCCAGTGGCTCATGTGTGAGCAGCGACCATATCCTGCCATCCCTTTATCAGGGCGCGTGCCCGCACCAGGCATTTGTGAATGGCCAGGGCAGACAGGGTAGCGGGGGGTGCATACCTCCCAAGTGTCCCTGATTTGGAGGGACTGTCCCTCTTTTGAGCCGATGTCTCCCTGCCCCTCGTTGTTCTCATTTGTCCCTCTTTGAGGTGCAACATGCAGATCTGCAGCAATAAATGATTCATTTGCCTATTGTGGGTTTTGGTCCACTTTAAGGCACAACCCCATTCCTCGGCAAGTATGTAACTGGACTGCAGAGGATAATGGAACAGTATCTAGGGTGAGCCTATTGCAGGTCCGCGCCCGTCTCTGGGGCCCGAGGCTGCGGCAGGTGACAGCCGCTGATATGTAACATGTTGCAGCGCCTGACGTCTATCTGCGGCTCGCACAGGCTGATAAGGAAAAAAGCGATCGTAAATAGCGGCACCTCTATCGCTCTCTCTGCTTTACAAAGAAAAGGCAACAAATAGGTCATGTGATCCGTGCAGACGGGGACTGTATTCTATAACGCCAACAACACATAGGGGTTTATTCATGAAGGGATAGCGCCAGGTAGCGCCTTGTAGCAGCAGGCAGCATCTGGTGACCGCCGGCGCTGTAGGCAAAACCACATTTATGAAAGCGAATCTGGTGAGCACCTCTAACAGCGCCATGTAGCGTCACATGTATTATTACAGGCGGCTCAGCGTATAGCGCCGGCGCTTTGGCTTCCAGAGCCAGGTATTACCTGTCGCTCTCCCATTCATTTCAATGGACTTTCCTTTTCTTCTGTTTAAACAGGGTTTTATTATTATTATTTTTTTTCTCTCAAATAATTGTGTGACCTGGCAGGTAAGCAAGCAATGATTTGTTTTTAAACCGGACCTTAAGCATCATTTAATGAAAAGTCCAAAACCCTTAAAAAAACTTTTCCTCAGCATCTAAAATTAATATATTTTGAGTTTTTAGTCACTTATTATTATTTCCCTCCACTGGGCTCCAACTCTGTTCAGCACTTTAGGATACAGGCACCGCCATCTTGCCACAGAAGCATCACATACTTAGAAGAGGAGAGTGAGATAAAGTGCGGGGGGGTTAAAGCTGTGCTTTGCACAGTCAGAAGACACTTCCTGTTTGCAGGCTGCCTGATGCTCCATGAGCCGCCATCTTGTTTAAAGGCCGCCATGAGCCGCCATCATGTTTAAAGGCTCATAACATGCAGTAGATGCAGGAAAGATGATTTTTAATTTGAGCAATCTGTATGTACAGGGTGTGGGAAACATATAAGTTAGGCTCTTATTCAGGGTGAAGGTCCGGATTAATGTGAGCAATCTGTATGTACAGGGTGTGGGAAACATATAAGTTAGGCTCTTATTCAGGGTGAAGGTCCGGATTAATGTGGGCAATCTGTATGTACAGGGTGTGGGAAACATACAAGATAGGCTCTTATTCAGGGTGAAGGTCCGGATTAATGTGGGCAATTTGTATGTACAGGGTGTGGGAAACATATAAGTTAGGCTCTTATTCAGGGTGAAGGTCCGGATTAATGTGGGCAATCTGTATGTACAGGGTGTGGGAAACATACAAGATAGGCTCTTATTCAGGGTGAAGGTCCGGATTAATGTGGGCAATCTGTATGTACAGGGTGTGGGAAACATACAAGATAGGCTCTTATTCAGGGTGAAGGTCCGGATTAATGTGGGCAATCTGTATGTACAGGGTGTGGGAAACATATAAGTTAGGCTCTTATTCAGGGTGAAGGTCCGGATTAATGTGGGCAATCTGTATGTACAGGGTGTGGGAAACATACAAGATAGGCTCTTATTCAGGGTGAAGGTCCGGATTAATGTGGGCAATCTGTATGTACAGGGTGTGGGAAACATATAAGTTAGGCTCTTATTCAGGGTGAAGGTCCGGATTAATGTGGGCAATCTGTATGTACAGGGTGTGGGAAACATACAAGATAGGCTCTTATTCAGGGTGAAGGTCCGGATTAATGTGGGCAATCTGTATGTACAGGGTGTGGGAAACATATAAGTTAGGCTCTTATTCAGGGTGAAGGTCCGGATTAATGTGGGCAATCTGTATGTACAGGGTGTGGGAAACATATAAGATAGGCTCTTATTCAGGGTGAAGGTCCGGATTAATGTGGGCAATCTGTATGTACAGGGTGTGGGAAACATAAAAGATAGGCTCTTATTCAGGGTGAAGGTCCGGATTAATGTGAGCAATCTGTATGTACAGAGTGTGGGAAACATATAAGATAGGCTCTTATTCAGGGTGAGGATCTGGTTTAACCTTGAAAATACCTTGAAATATTCACAACCTGGATACGTTTTAAAAGGATTGACCAGACGGGCAGGCTGATTCATTACTAGTGCCCGGTACCGGCAGATGAGCGTCTGTATAGCGGCACTAAAAGTGACCGCTAGTGGTCGCTGTGATCGCCTGTGAGACGCTATTACAGAGCGCCTCAGTCGCTGTAGTAACATTGCCGGCATTGATGAATTTGATGTGTGAGTCGCTAGAACACCAGTACAGCACTATATGGAAGCGAACGACTCACACAGCGTCGGCGCTCTGGATCTGGGCGCTGTAGCATAGAGCGCCAGACGCTGTGTGATTCAAGTCCGTTTTTGAACACATATCCACTAGTAACAAAGCGAAAACAAATGGAATGACATTGTTGTAACATTGTGACTTTAATACCAGACCTGTAATGACAATTCTGCATAAAAATAAAAAAAAAATAAAATAAAAAATGACTCTTTCTAGGCCGGGAGAGGTCACACAATTATTTGAGAAAAAAAGAAAAAAAACAGTTGAAACTGAAGAAAAGGAACGTCCATTGAAATGTATGGGAGAGCGACAGGCAATAGCAGCCAGAGCGCCGGCGCTATACACTGAGCCGCCTGTAATAATACATGTGACGCTACATGGCGCTGTTAGAGCCGCTCACCAGATTCACTTTCATAAATGTGGTTTTGCGTACAGCGCCCGGCGTTCACCAGACGCTGCCTGCCGCTACGTGGCGCTATCCCTTCATGAATAACCCCCTAAGTGTAAAATCATCGTTTGCTTAGCACACATGGCTGGAGTTGAGCTGGTTAAAAAAAAAAATGTAACCAGTCAGCAAATAATCAGTGTAGAGATGATGCAGGAAAAGTAAGGGTTAAAGCCAAGCGGGTGACGCCATCTCCTGGCACGCCGCTCTCCCGCCACACACTTACCTGTGCGCCCTAAGGGCAGAGAAGACGCAGCAGCACGCCAAGCTCTACTACTGTGTACTTTGCTCCGGCTCCTGCTGGTGACATAACCAGTGAGTGAGTGGGCCAGGAAGCTGGAGGCTGCAGCTGGGAGCTCTGCTGACATCATAGCCCATGTGACCACACAGCCGACGCTGCAACCGCCATGATGCTTCAGGGCACAGACACAAGTGCTGCCAACACACACACACACACCCCACACACACACACACACACCCCACACACACACCCCACACACACACCCCACACACACACACACCCCACACACACACACACCCCACACACACACACACCCCACACACACACACACCCCACACACACACACCCCACACACACACACCCCACACACACACACCCCACACACACACACCCCACACACACACACCCCACACACACACACCCCACACACACACACCCCACACACACACACCCCACACACACACACACACCACACCCCACACACACACACACCCCACACACACACACACACACCCCACACACACCCCACACACACACACACACCCCACACACCCACACACACACCCCACACACCCACACACACACCCCACACACACACACCCCACACACACACACACACCCCACACACACACACACACCCCACACACACACACACACCCCACACACACACCCCACACACACACCCCACACACACACCCCACACACACACCCCACACACACACCCCACAGTCTGATGAAGGAAGCAATGACAGAAAGAACAAATACAAGTCATTACTGCAAGAAAGGAAGAAGAAATAAAAGGAATGACAAAAAAAAAAAATAGAATGGACGTTAGAAGAAATACGGAAAGAAAAGGAAAGAAGGGATGACAAAAATTTAGTAAGTAAGAAAGAAAGAATAGAAGGGATGACAGAAGGAAAGAAAGAAGGAATGACTAGAAAAAAAAAAAGAAAGAACGTGAGAAAAAATAAGATGGTAAAATTTCCGGTAAGTAAGTAAGAAAGATAGGCAGAAGGAAAGAACAGAAGTACTGTTAGAAAGAAAGTCATAAGTATTGACAAAGAATAGAAGGAATGACAGAAAAGAAAAAAATGCAGAAAGAAAGGGCAAAAAGAAAGAACAGAAAGAGTTATAGGAAGAAAGAAAGAAAGTGTAGGAGTATTGACAGAAAGAAGAATAAGTGATGGCCGGCCAAAAGAAAGAATAGAAGGAATGACAGAGCGAAAGAATAGAAGGAATGACAGAGCGAAAGAAAGAAGGAATAAGAGCAAAAGAAAGAATAGAAGGAATGACAGAGCAAAAGAAAGAAGGAATAAGAGCGAAAGAAAGAATAGAAGGAATGACAGAGCGAAAGAAAGAATAGAAGGAATGACAGAGCGAAAGAAAGAAGGAATAAGAGCAAAAGAAAGAATAGAAGGAATGACAGAGCGAAAGAAAGAAGGAATAAGAGCAAAAGAAAGAATAGAAGGAATGACAGAGTGAAAGAAGAATAGATGGAATGACAGAGTGTAAGAAAGTATAGAAGGAACGACAGGAAGAAAGTGGAGTAAGAAGAGATAGAAGGAATGACAGAAAAAAAATAGAAAGAACGTGAGATAAAATAAGCCGGTAAAATTACCAGTAACTAAGAAAAAAAAGAATAGAAGGAATGACAGAGTGAAAGAAAATACCATTTTGTGATTACTCACCTGTAAAATGGGTATTATAAGTATGTCACACACCCCACTTCAAACATTAATTATTACACTTGGGGTATACTCACCGCTAGGTGGCAATGTTGCAGAGAAGTCCAGAAAAACAAGCCCCTCCCGGTCTATACATACCTGGTACCTCCCAACTATTCCCCAGTATACAAACAGCAGTAAAGACAAGGTACCAGGAAAACAACAATGGTAACCCTCAACTGTAAATGAAACAAAACTTCACCATATAAAGAACCAGGATACCAAAAAGGGCGGGATGAAGCGGGGTGTGTGACATACTTATAATACCCATTTTACAGGTGAGTATTCACAAAATGGTATTATTCTAAGTATGTCACACACCCCGCTTCAATCATTAATTATTACACTTGGGACATCCAACAGCAGTGTCCAGAAAGGGCGGGTATCCAACAAGGCCATAATGCAAAACCCAAACCACTGCCGCCTGCAGAACTTTGCGGCCAAACACAGCATTCGCTGAGGCCCGCACATCAACCTTGTAAAACTTGGAAAAGGTGTGAACCGAAGACCAAGTAGCGGCCTTACAAACTTGCTCAACAGAAGCCTGGTGCTGAAAAGCCCAGGACGCTCCAACAGCACGAGTAGAATGAGCAGTGATACGAAAGGGAGGAGCCTTCCCCTAGGCAGAGTAGACCCCAACCACCACCTGACGAATCCACTTGCTAATAGAAGACTTAGCCGGAGCCAGGCCCTTCCTACCACGAAAAAGGCCTCAGTCTTACGAAAAGGCGATGTAGTACGCAAATAGCACTTAACACAACGTACCACATCCAAACAATGCAAGGCTCTCTCCTTGTCATTCCTAGGATTAGGACACAAGGAAGGAAGAGCAATGTCCTGATTAAGATGAAAAGCAGAAACTACCTTAGGAAGAAAGTCCGGTTTGAAGCGAAAAACCACTTTGTCCTGATGCTTCTCAAAATAGGGAGCTTGAATCGACAAGGCTGCCAACTCTGAAACACGCCGAACCGAAATAATGGCCACCAAAAAGGCAACCTTCTAAGTCAGAGTAGAAAGAGCAATATCCTGCAAAGGCTCAAAAGGAGGAGCCTGAAGAGCAGAGAGAACCAGATTCAAATCCCAAACAGGGAGCAAAGGCTTCCTAGGAGGTCGCAGATGCGAAACCCCCTGGAAAAAAGTCTTGATCAAAGGATGAAGCGCAAATGACTTTTGAAAAAAGATAGACAAGGCAGAAACCTGCCCCTTCAAGGTACTCAGCTGAAGACCAGAGTCCAGCCCAGATTGAAGAAATTCCCAAATCCTAGAAACAGAGAAGACCCTGCAGGGCAAGGATCTAGACTCACACCAATCAATATAAGATCTCCAAACTCTATAGTAGATGGAAGAAGAGGATCTCTTCCTGGCACTAATAAGAGTCAGAATAACCGAATCAGACAGACCTTCCTCCTTCAAGAGGTTTCAGCAGCCAAGCCGTCAAAGTCAGCGTTGGTAAATTTTCCACTCCTGGAAAATACACTGCCGAGATGCAAGGGACATGAGTCTCCGCCCAAACTAGAATCAGAGACACCTCTCTGAGGGCACCCAGACTGCAAGTCCCTCCTTGGTGATTGATGTAAGCAACCGCCATCCGATTGTCCGATCGAACCTGAACCGGCAAGCCCTGTAAATGCTGCGTCAAGTGAGACAGAACCAACCTGATGGCTCTCAACTACAGAACATTGATGGGCAAGTGGGCCTCCTGAGGACCCCACCGCCCCTGGAACCGAAGATCCTTCCAGAAACCTCCCCATCCTGACAAACTGGCGTCCGTGGTGACAATTTCCCAAAGCGGGGTCAGAAATGACCTGCCCTCCAAGAGATTGTCCGAGACCATCCACCACAGTAGAGACTGCCGAACCCGGGGAGACATCCGGAAGGCCCGATCCAACGACCGCGGTCGCCGGTCCCAAGACGCCAAGAGATGAAGCTGAAGCGTCTGTGTGTGAAACTGAGCGAAGGGAACTGCCTCGAAAGAAGCTACCATCAGCCCCACCAGTCTCATCCCTAGACGGATGGACGGGTGAGGATTGGAAAGAAGAAGCTGAGCCAATTCCTGAATCAAAAGAACCTTGGCCTGAGGGAGAAAGACTCCGTGCTGGCAAGAGTCCAAGGACATCCCCAGAAAGGTCACCACCCTGGCCGGAACCAGAGAGGACTTGGGGTAGTTGATCACCCAGCCGAACCTCTCCAGAGTGGACACCACCGTGCTGGTGTCCCCCTCCGCTTGACTGAAGGAAGGAGCCATGATGAGAAGATTGTCCAGATAAGGCACAATGCGAATCCCCTGAGCTCTGAGCAGGGCCATCACGCCCGCCAACACCTTGGTGAACACTCTCGGAGCCGAGGTGAGGTCGAATGGAAGAGCCATAAACTGAAAATGCCGATCCTCCACCACAAAGCGAAGAAACCTCTGGTGAGCTGGAAAGATCGGAATGTGAAGGTATGCATCCTTGATGTCTATGGACGTCATAAAGTCCCCCTGCCGAAGCGAATTGATCGCAGAGTTTCCATGCGAAACTTCCTGGGACGAACAAACAGGTTGAGAAACTTCAAATCCAGGATGGGGCGGAACGACCCATCCTTATTGGGCACTGTGAAGAGATTGGAATAATACCCGCGCCCCACCTCCGAAGGAGGGACCAGGCAGATGACTGCCATTTCCAGAAGATTCCTTACCGCCGCCAGGAGCCCCTGCGCGGCCAAAGGATCTGAAGGGACACGAGACCTGAAAAACCTTGGAGGAGGGCGGGACTCGAACTCCAGCTTGTAACCGGACCGACAGCACCTCCCGGATCCATCTGTCCGAGACCTCCTGGTCCCATACCCGGGAGAAGAGTCGCAGCTGTCCCCCCACCCGTAAGGGTGAGGGCGCCCCCTCATTGCTGAGCGGGCTTGGCAGCTGGCTTGGGCTTGGCGCCCCAGACGTGAACGGGGCGGCCACGGCCTTTACCCCTGTTCCAGCTGGCACCCCTGGAAGCCGAGGAGCCCGCACCCCTGCCGGCTCTGGCTCCCCGAAAGGAAGGATTGAAGGGGGCCGCCCCCCGAAAGGAGCGACGAAATTTCTTGCGCTGAGGTAACTTACCTCCCTTGGCAACAGAATCGAGCTTCTCACCGAAAAGTCTCAAACCCAGAAAGGGAAGAGCCGTGAGCGATCTCTTGGAATTAAAATCAGCAGTCCACTGCCTCAACCACACTGAGCGGCGGATAGCTACCAACAGAGCCGTAGCCCTGCCACACATTAACATGACATCATCCTGAGTGCAAGAATAAATGAAACGAAGGATTCACAACGCTTAAGGGCAAGAAACTCATCACGAGTAGGATCAAGATCCACCCATAAATCCCTGACAATAGACCTAACCGCCAACAATAAAAGTGCCGAAGCACAAACAGGCCTCAAGACCGAACCCGCACAGACAAAACCATAGCGGGCCAGCTGATCAATCCGGCGATCCTCGCCGTCCTTAAGAGAAGTCGTGTCAGGAGAATGTACAACCGCCGTATTAGATAGCCCCAAAACTGCCCCGGGAGGGACAGACCAACGCTTCACCACGTCCGCCGGAAAGGGATACTTCCTATCCCAGCTAGGCGGCACCCCAATGAGACGCGTAGGTTGCTCCCATTCCCTAAGGACAACATCCTCAAAATGCTGCTGACTGGGAAACTCCAAGCGCGGCTTGGTCACCCCAAAAAGCTGACCCTTTGGCCGAGGAGCAGCTTCAGGAGGGTCCAAATCCAAAACCTCAAACATTTGGGCCAGAATGGAAGGCGTGTCGGGGACCGACCCGGCGGCCTGGTCACCTTCAGCATCCAGCAACTGCTGAACCTCAGGATCATCTAATTCCTCAATAAGCTCACCCTCTTCAAGGGGACGATCTGACCAATCCAGAGCCTCAACAACCTCATCGTCTGAGTCCGGCGGAGACAAGTGTTTCCGCTTAGCCGGAGCCTTCTGAGCAACCACAGCGGAAAACATCTTCTCGAGGCTAGCCAACCTGGCGCATACCTCGGATTGCGAATCCCCACCCATGACAACGTCACACGGGGTCCGGAACAGGCGAGGAGGGGAAGGAGATGGTACGGCCGACGAAGGACCGGGCACCGGGGTGCCGGACTGGCGCTCAATGTTCCGCTGTGCACATGGAATGCAAATAATAACATCATCCCCTGGGAGCGGAGTCCCACACCCCCCGCACAGCCTGGACTGCCCCGAAGGACCGTTTCCGGAATCTTTGGTAGCCTACATATGGTGAAATTATGGTAATCGCAATACCCAGGGATTTACGCAATACGCGACCCGGGATGCCCCTTAATTACTTTAATTATGGCCCAGAAATGGGGAAATTTGCAAAAATGCCAATAAGGGGAAGTAAGGAAAAAAAAAACCCTAGCCAGGTATCTAAGACCGGGAGAGCCCTGCAGCGTGGGATCCCAAGATCTGAAAAAGAAAGACAACAGTCACACCAAGCACATAGACAAGGCACAATAACATGAACCAGTAAAAAAAAAAATATATATATATATATACATACACAGAAATATATGTATATGCATAATCCATACACTATGGTTACCTGTGAAAAGCCAGGAAAGCCCCAATAGGACACCCAGCACACAAAACCAGCTTGCTAAAATCACTAGCAATAAAACAGGCCCCCAGCCAGAAGACCACCTTAACAATAGACAACCGCCCCAGCCTACCTTAATGCCGAGCAGGAATCCTTCTAAGGCCGGAGCAGTAATGGCGGCCGCAGCGAGGAAACAGCAGAGGGAAAGGGAGGGCGGGCTCAGCACGCGCGGGAAGCGCTGAGGCCCCGCCCCGCCACCAATCCGAGTGAAGCGCGGGCCGTGTGCGACGCGGCCCCGCCCCCCACCGCCTCCAAAGAACAAGGCGAAGGCGGGCGCCCAGATAATGGCGCCCGCACCGATAGCCAGGCTGGCCGGAGGCACAGACGCCGCCTGGCCCGCCCGCACCACTGGCACCATCCATACCCAGCGCCGGGGATACCACGGCCGCGGGCGCCAAAGGCACCCGCTCCGAAGACAGGCGGGCCGGCGGCACCGCGCCGCCCGGCCCCGCCCACCCCGACCGGATCACAGTAGCGGGCGCCACGGACATGGCGCCCGCAGTAAAATCCACACACAGAGCGGCGGGCCGGCGACCACACGCCGCCCGACCCCTGCACAGAAAACACAGTCCGGGGGGCCCCCGCCGAGCCCCCCCAAACACGTACGCGCAAAACAGGCGGGCTGGCGGCACCCAACGCCCAGGCCGCCCGGCCCAGCCACCCAAGGAGCACAGACACCTGGAATCACACAGACCCCCCCCACCCACAAAAGGCGCAGGGAGAAGGGACCAAGCTGGGAAGACCTAGTAGGGACACAGGGCCGGGGCATCCCAAATCCGGATCACCAGGCCGGATAACCGCAATTGCCCCATAATATAGGGTCTAGCGGAGGAGCTAATCTCCTAGGCCCTTGGAGTGCCATCTACCCTTGCCCAGCCTACAGCCTAGGCTGGGAGGCTACCATATATAATAAAGGGGCTAAACAAAAAAGGCCGGGCAGAAATAGACCATGGGGGGGGGGGGGGGGGGGGGCGGGGTGTTACAAGCAGGAGACTTCTTTCTTCTGTCTTGTCGCCATCTTGCAGAGAAGAACACTGGGGAATAGTTGGGAGGTACCAGGTATGTATAGACCGGGAGGGGCTTGTTGTTTTCTGAACTTCTCTGCAACAGTGTCACCTAGCGGTGAGTATAACCCAAGTGTAATAATTAATGTTTGAAGTGGGGTGTGTGACATACTTTGAATAGAAGGAATGACAGAGGAAAAGAAAGAATAGAAGGAATGACAGAGTAAAAGAAAGAAGGAATGACAGAAAAAAAAAAGAAAGAACGTGAGAATTACCGGTAAGTAAGTAAGAAAGAAAGGCAGAAGGAAAGAACAAAAGTACTGATGGAAACAAAGTAATAAGGAATGCTAGAAGGAATAGAAGTAACAGCAGAGCTAAAGTGAGAATAGAAGGAATGAGGAAAATACAATTCTGTGATTACTCACGTGTAGAATTGGTATTATAAGTATACAGTACGTCCTCCTCCACATATAATAATTACACTTGGGTAATCCTCCGCCAGATGGCGCTGCCCTGCAGAGACATGTAAAACAGGCTCCTCCCGGCCCTTCATATACCCAGGGACCTCCCACAAATCCCCAGCATTGAAAAGCAGTGAACGAGAAGCCGGGAGAATAAAACAATCCAAACTATCAACTATAACAATGATAACAATCACCATACAGGGGATCCAAGATAATGCAAAACCAAGGGTGGGGTGGAGCAGGACGTACTGTATACTAAGAATAAACTAAAGATACTCACCAATAGTCCAGTGCAGCTGATCGGCCCTATACCAAGATTTTAAAATCTCACATTCAAGGCCTGTGATCGCCCGGCTGCCTTCTTGCATCACTTCCGGTGGCTAGGCCACACCCCGCTCCATTCATTTCATCTACATTCAATTCACAAGAATCCCGTCATTTGACAGTCCCATTGAAGCCACGGCAGGGAGTATAAATACCCCGTCCCATAGGTGGCAAGCAAGCAGAGCCTGGGAGGAAGGGGGACCCTCATCCTCCTTTCTTCCAAATGCGGGCAGAGCAGTTACTCTGACCGCTTCTGCCGGCAGGAGGGGAGTCGGCCGAGGTTCCCCAGAGGCACTGGGAGCAGCTCAAGGACACCAACCGGTGCTAGATGAAGTTGGCTAAGGTAAGTAGTGTAAATTTAGAATAAAAATCTTTTGTGTGGTGTTTTATATTTTACTTTCACTACTTTGAACTAGTAAACAGTCCAGGGGACCCCTATGTTAGTTCAAAGGGTGGGGGGGGTGGCAAGTTACCTGTCGCCATGGCGAGTGACTTTATCTCCCTGCTCCATTACCTGTATCCCCAAAGGCCAGGGGGGCACAGAAGAGCTAGGTGCCCATCGGCGCAGAACCAGTGTTAACCCCTAGGTGAGAATAGACCCTCTTCAATGAGCATAGGGCATGGTTGGAGTCCTCCAAGCAATGGGACCCAAGCCCCAATGCCTGGTTTGTCAGATGGTAACTTCAAAAGGAGGAGACTGCACGTCATTTTTTTTCCCCGCACTAATTCAGAGCCATTTTGAAAGAGACTTGAGTATGCTGATGCTCAATGCATGAGCTGTGCTCATTCACAGCCAGAGATCATGCTGGGAGGGAGGAAGAGTGGTCATGGCTAAGGGCTTGAAGGGAATGTGGCACTGAGCAGCCTCAGGGAGAATGCAGAGGGCAGTCATTCGTCCAAGACATTCTTAATGATGGTGAGGGGGAAGAGGGGAGGGTGATCCGGGGCAAAAATTGGATGGTTAAAGATAGAAAACAAAAGTGAAACTGATGGATGGGGGTCATAAATGATAAATGAAACATATGATGGTGAACATTTCCTCCCCCCATTTGTTCCAGTCTATCTTATTTTTCTCTCTGCATTGCACGCTTAGTGGCTAATAAAGGTGAAATAAACCCTCAGACAGCCACTTCACTCCACGCTATTTCTCTTTTGCTTGACAACGCTTAGGATTATGAAGATAATAGAAAATGCTGCTACTAATGTATTACTGTGATAAAGATGGCATCAGGAAGCTGGACAACACCTTTGAGTGGCCTGCTGTTAGGTGTAGTTAACATTCCAATGTGCTTGTTAGGCTCGTTAAACTAATTACTAAGGAAGATATAGTTTTTTTCTAATATGATGATATGCCCCTTTAGATGACGTATGTAAGTTTTCTATTCTACTATAAATAAAAACGTCAAAGGGAGGGTCACCAGATGCATCTCCGTGAGATAGTCGAAGCATTCCAATGACTGTGTCTCGCGTATTTCTTATCTCCTAGGTTGATTTGAAAGACTGAACTACACTCAGGACCCCCGTTAAATGGGCACGAAGGAGGGGGTCCACCTGACGGATAGCCATCCTTGACATAACCTGGTGGTCAGTAAGCCTCCTTTACACAGTTGATTCTTTGTTGTTGCCTGGACAATGTCTTTAATTAAGACAAAGTTTAGGCTGTGTTTTACCAAATTACACATTGGTAAGCAAACAAAGCTATGAAAAACAATTTTACGAGAAAAAATAAAATGACATTTGGTGACATCTAGGTACTGCGTTTCCATTATTGACAAGTCGCAATACATGTTCTGTACAAATAAATGTGTATATTATTAATTATAAGCATAAAACACTTCAATCCAGTTCTGCCCATTGTGCTCTATGGGATCTTGACCTACAGCACCACTATAAACCGGCGCAGCTTTAACCAGAGCTCCCCGGCATTGTGACCTATATGGCGCTAGTGTTAAATTAGACGTAGGTTGGCGGCTGCATCTGATTTGCCTGTTTTTTGGTTTCTTAAATTGCACACTTAGTGCCGCTGAGACAAAAAAAAACTGGAGCTGAGTGGTATTAACAGGCGCTGACACTTCAGAAATCAGGCTCTGAATATATTTACATTTTTTTTTTTATAAACCTATAAATCACTTACAGCAAATACTTTTAAAGCAACTATAAAGAAACAAAAACCCTTCTGGGTAGTGGCTAGCCAGGTTTAAAATAGTTCAGCAGGTTGTTGGTCTTTGTGGATGAATGCTGCCTTTGACCTTTGGAGCTCTTCACCTTCCCATTTGATTTGGTCACAGGAATCTTGGGAGTGAGCTTTTTGTTTTTCCAGTCTGTCATCAGTTCTTTCTGTAGCTCTGGTGGAAGCTGGGAAAACACACTGATATCCACATTTTGGGGAAGAAAAGAAGTGGAATCGCTGTGACGAGATGGTGCACAGTCCATGGTGACATTGTGTTTGGTATCCTGGTGACAAGATGGTGCACAGTCCATGGTGGTGTTGGGTTTGCTATCCTGGTGAGGAGATGGTGCACAGTCTATGGTGGTGTTGGGTTTGGTGTCCCAGTGACGAGATGGTGCACAGTCTACAGTGGTGTTGGGTTTGCTATCCTGGTGAGGAGATGGTGCACAGTCTACAGTGGTGTTGGGTTTGGTGTCCCAATGACGAGATGGTGAACAGTCCATGGTGGTGTTGGGTTTGGTGTCCTGGTGACAAGATGGTGCACAGTCCATGGTGGTGTTGGGTTTGGTGTCCTGGTGACAAGATGGTGCACAGTCCATGGTGGTGTTGGGTTTGGTGTCCTGGTGACAAGATGGTGCACAGTCCATGGTGGTGTTGGGTTTGGTGTCCTGGTGATGAGATGGTGCACAGTCTATAGTGGTGCTGGTTTCAGTGTTCCAGTGACGAGATGGTGCACAGGCCATGGTGGTGCCAGTTGCCAGGTCCCAACACTGGCTGTCCACCATCACCTCACCCATTCCACAGCTGGGTAACAAGCAAGAGGAAGAACTTACTGAGCTTGGGTCATCTTTAGATGTACTGCTTTGCCTGTTTTTATGAAGTTTGGGGTGCTCAGGTATGGTGACGGGTGACATATTAGTGTTCAGTAGGTTTTGTGGTTTATCTCCACTTGTATGTGGATGTTTAGTGTTGGCTTTAACAAAGAAACTCTGAATACCTTTGGGAGATGGCCTCTTGGTTTGGTTGGCTTTGTTCATTCTCGCAGTCTGTGGGCTGCAGAGTATCTCTCTCCTGATGTCCTCGGGCAGCTGATTGAAGACGTCCATGTCAATGTTATCAGGGAGGGACAGGGAAGTGGCATGACTGGTTTCCACAGCAAGCTTCTTTGAAACAGAAGGGCTCGTGCCTTTGGGATCCTTTGCTTCCCAAGTCCCAGCTTCCTTCTGTAGAAGAGAAATGGAGGAAGAAAGAAACACATTCTAAGGTCAATCTGGAGTAGGCTATCATATAAAGTATTCTAGGCTACAGAGATAAAGAATATGGCCGACCCTTCTAATAACTGAGGTGATCAGCTACATGCCATTCATTAAAAACTTGAGAATTAAATCTCTGTCCAGGCATTAAAGTCAAAAAGTCTATACTCACCTTTTGTCCATCATGCAGCATACTTACGGATATGGTACAATGAACAATTCCATCATCCAGCGCTGGA
Organism: Gastrophryne carolinensis; assembly: GCA_027917425.1. Taxonomy (NCBI): domain Eukaryota; kingdom Metazoa; phylum Chordata; class Amphibia; order Anura; family Microhylidae; genus Gastrophryne; species Gastrophryne carolinensis. Next base: position 628,709,904 of record CM051234.1, on the reverse strand, counting down.
GGGATGTCGCTGGTGGCGTCCATCAAACCAGCTTTAAACCGGACCTTTACCCTGAATAAGAGTCTATCTTGTATGTTTCCCACACCCTGTACATACAGATTGCCCACATTAAAAATCATCCTACCTGCATCTACTGCTTTTTATGAGCCTTTAAACATCCAAGATGGCGGCCCATGGAGTCTCTGCAAACAGGAAGTGTCTTCTGACTGTGCTGCTCTGCATTCTGGGATTGCTGTCCTTTTCCTGACCCCAACTCTGCTCTGCAAAGCACAGCTATAACCTCCTCCCCCTGTACTTATGCCCCCTCTCCTCTCCTTAGTATGGGATGCTTCTGAGGCAAGATGGCAGCGCCCATATTCTAGAGTCCTGAACAGAGTTGCAGCCCAATGGGGGAAAGAATAAAAAGTGGCTACAAACAAAATTTAGATGCTGGGGAATAGTTTAAGGGTTTGGGTCCTTCATTACAGGCTGAAGGTCCGGCTTAAGCCTACTACATTAATTGCACTACAATAAAATAAAATATTTTATCCTTGTGTGTTACCCCCTACAAAAACTTGCATCAATTTAAATGTAGGAGGGGTTCAGGGCTAACTGTATGGGTAACCTATAACAATACTTGTCTGAAGTGGGATAACACACCAACCCCTCACTTAGTCCCAACCACCAACTAGCACAACAATCTTACAATCACAGACACACTTCGTTTTTATAAATTCATTATTGTTTTCTGAAAAAAATCCAATATAGAAAAGTCATCATGACATCACTAGAAGTGAGGGGGTGGTGAGTTAGCCCACTCTAGACAAGTATTCATTGCAATGCAGGGGGGAGTACTGACCTGCCCTGGCTCGCACCCTCCATTGTAGAGATGGAGTAAGTGTGTAGGGGTATAAGGCCCCACAAACCCCCATCGTGCAAAGCCAGCAGCACCTAGAGATGGAATCGCTGGATCCTCGCCCTAGGTAAGTATGAAGAGGCTGGCACTGCATGGAGGAGCTGCGCAGAGAAGACTCCGGTGAAACAGATGTAGCCATAACAATGGGAGCTGTGACCCAAAGAGAATTGCACACGTAACATCATATACGTAGCTTTCATTTAATTGGCACAGACATTACACAATGTCTTAACACAGACATTACACTTAGGGATGTCCCAAAGCAAACCCAAGAAACAGGGACCCACAACAACACATAGCCAACAGAGCTATGAGGAAAAAATACAATTCTATGAAACTCACCTGTAGAATTGTTTTTGATTATATCCAGTCCAGGTCGTCCCACCACATGTCATCACTGGGATGACCTGGACTGGATATAGGGAAAAACACATCTCACTAGATCTTAGACTGGATGAAAGACTGGCGGGGGGGTGCATCATCCCACTGAAGGAGGAGCGAACAGGGGGACGGATTCAAGCTTTGCATAATCTTTCAGTCCAGGTCTGATTATCCTACCAATAGGTCTGTCCATTAAAGAGTATTTCTCATTTATTTGGAGACACAACCACAATAAATACTGTGTGCAGTTCTGGAGACCTGCAAAAATATATTATTCAAATAGAACGTGTCCAAAGCTCGGCAACAAAACTGGTAGAAGGGCTTAAACTTAAAACTTATCAAGAGAGACTTAATCTGTACAGTCTGGAGGAAAGAAGGGAGAGAGGGGGGACATGATGGAGACCTTTAAATATGTGAAAGGATTGAATAAGGTTCAGGAGGGAAGTGTTTTTAAGAAGAAACTTAATGATAGAACAAGGGGCACAACCTGAAGCTAGTCGGGGGGGAAGATCAGGAGCAATGTTAGAAAATATTATTTTACAGAAATAGTAGATGCTGGGAACAAACTTCCAGCAGAGGTAGTTGGAAAATCAACAGTCATTGAATTTAAAAATGCCTGGGATAAGCCTCCATCTATCCTAAGATAAAGAGAACATACAGTATACACATAAGGGCAGAGACTAGATGGAGCGTATGGTCTCCTTCTGCCGTCACCCTTCTATGTTTCTATGCACTCAGTGCTGATCACACTGCTGTATTTGCCTTAGGAGACTCTACTCTACTGTGGAAGAGGAATTAGACCCCAGCAACATAAGTTTGGCCACGTGACCCGAAACGTTGGGTTCCTCCTCTAACCTGACTGGTCTGGCTGCTGTCCGCTGGTGCCGGTTTCTTTTGAGAGAGGTAAAACCCAATGGAGCTTCGAGAGGAGGAGGGCTGAGCAGCTTTGAGGTTGGAGAAGCAGACGTTCAAGAGGGTGAGGTGAAAGGGCGACTTGACGTCGATCATCTTCTCAAACAGCTTCATGAGAAGATCCATCAATGTGGAGACGGCGTTTTCTACCGTGAGAAAGGAAACACCAGATTAAACATTAGATATCAACCAGCTACCAACAATGTGACCCAGAACAGTCTTAAAGCGGACCCTCACCCTGAATAAGAGTCTATCTTATATGTTTCCCACACTCTGTTCATACAGATTGCAACATTAAAAAACATCCTACCTGCATCTACTGCATGTTATTAGCCTTTAAACATACAAGATGGCGGCTCATGGAGCATCAGGCAGCCTGCAAACAGGAAGTGTCTTCTGACTGTGTCGCTCTGAATTCTGGGATTGCTGTCCTTTCCCTGACCCCAGCTTTGCTCTGTCTATGCAAAGCACAGCTATAACCCATCCCCTGTAATTTATCCTGATCTCCTCATCTCCTGAGGTAAGATGGCGGCGCCCGTATCCTAGAGCCCTGAACAGAGTTGAAGCCCAGTGGGGAAAGAATAATAAGTAAGGGACTAAAAACATAAAATATACTAATTTTAGATGCTGGGAAATAGTTTTTTTAAGGGTTTGGGCTTTTCATTAAATCATGGTGAAGGTCTGGTTAAAAGGGTTGGTTCAGGCAGTGGCAGTTACAAGGCCCTCACCTGAAGCCTGTCCCATGAGTCTCTCCTCAATTTGCAGTAGCGCATCTCCACATTTGACCTCTTTTCTTTCCATTCTTCCATGACCACACTCCAATTGTGGCCCCTGTCCCTCAGCGCTCCCGGCGTTACCGCTGTGGCTTACCGAGCTTACTCCTGCTGGGATTACTGAAGGACAGGGACGGTTGTGTGAAGCGCGGTCATGAAGAAATGAAATTTAAAAGGAGGGGCAAGTTTGTAGCATCTACAGTGTGCTTCAGGAGATGGAGGAAAGGCACACGGGACAGGCTTCAGGGGAGCTCCTTGCTGCCTCATTATCGCCATTGCCTAGACTGTCCCTTTAGGCTGGGTACAGACTATGGCCTTGATTAATCAAGAGTTGGAGAAAATTCTCATGGTAGTAAAAAATTCAATTAATGAGAAAAAAGTCTGAGAGTTTCAATGTTGATGAATCACCAGATATGAAGTCAATGGCACTTTTTTACTCCTGAAAAAGGTATTGAACTTTTTACCCCTTTTTACCTGTAGTAAAAAGTGCCACTGACTTCCATTGTCTTCCTATCTGGTGATTCACCAACAGTGACATTCTCAGGCCATATTTTCTCATGAATTGAATTTTTTACTACCATGAGTGTTTTTTTTTCAACTCTTTGTGAATCGAGGCCCATGTATGTAATAGAAAACAGCCACAATATGAACGATGGCTGCATTGAAGGTTTGACCAGTTTAAAGTAGTGCATTCAGAATAGAGGGCACCACTCCACCACTGTCCTCCCGTAGCCCGCATGCTAGCACTAGTGCCAGGCTTTGAGCGAGTGCTGGCCTCCCCCTGGGGCATCCCAAATACGCATGCCCCACTGCATGAGCCCCCCTCCCCCCAGTTGCAGCAAAACTCATCTTTGCCCTGGCTCCCACAGCAGTGTAAATAATGCCATCTGCGTTCGCTCCATGTCTGGGCTGAGACGCACTCCCGCGTTCAGCCATTTATATAAGCTGGGGACTGGAGCGCGCCGCCATCTAAACGAGAACGGGATGCCATGTACCGCTCTCTTTTGCCGGGCTTTGTGTCTAAACTGAGCCATATGCTCAGCATTAATATGTAAGGCATTCACTGCCGATTGGACGAGAGCCCGCATATGGACGGTGGGACCGGGGGAAGGTAAGTTTGTACGGGCGATTCGGGAGGTTTCACATATCGGTGCATTCCAAATTGCGATGCCCCCGGGGCAAGGAACAAGACCCAGGATTGTGAAAATTCTGGGTTTTGTGCAATATCCTAAGCACATGGGGAGCCCTCATTTTTTTCAGAAACCGCATCAGGAGAAGAAGGGACCCCAACAACCTTCTGCTTCCCAAGCAGGCCTTTGTATGACATGCATGCGCTTGTGCCCGGCAGACTTATGGCAGAAGGAGCAGGGGCTGCTGCAGGGTACGAGACTAAGCTTAGGCGTGCGCCGCGCGACATGTGCTGATGTATAACTATCTACCCCTCCGCAACAGTCCTCCACCCAGACCTTCACCTCCCACCAGATGCCTTTAAATGGACCTTTACAAGAAGTAGTGGAGTACCCCCGTCCTAAAGGATAAAGGTCTTAGAGATAGATATAAGAGGGTCTGGGCTTACTGGGAAGACTTGCGGGATTCAGAGAGGTTTAGAGCGTCACTATAACTAGCAGTGGTGGAATTAGTAATGGTTGGTGGGTCTGGGCTTAAAGCAGACCAACAGTCAAAAAGAAATTAAATCAGACCAACACAACAAACAGTCCTCTTCCACCCCTCTCCAGGGCAATTTAGATTGATAGACGTAAAAAATAATTTACCTTTTTCTAACAACTACTGGGATAAATTTTAAAAACAAGATGGCCGCTCATGGGCTTGCAGGCCACCTGCAAACAGGAAGTCATGGTGGGCTTCCTGTTACTGTGCATTGTCAGTTATGTCAGTTGGGAGAGAAAGCGCCAAAATGGCCGATACCTTTCTTTTCCAACTGTGCCAGGCTGTTGGTCCGGTTTAAGGGACTAACTGATTTTGGATTAGGAAAGATGGGTGGGTAAGATTGGTACAGCGGGTCCAGTAGGGGTCATCCCCTTTCCCCCCCTCTTCCTTCCCTCCTCCTTGGTGTGACTCTGTTTCTTTTTTTCCTGGTGTTGCTCCTCCTTTTTCCTTTAGGTATCTATTACTTGGTCAGGTTCTGTCTTAACAGTGCGTAACCTGGTGCCGAGTAACAGGATGGTGACCCCCCTTAACTGGGGGGAGGTGACCCCCCTCTAACTGGGGGGAGGTGACCCCCCCCTAACTAGGGGGAGGTGACCCCCCCCTAACTAGGGGGAGGTGACCCCCCCCTAACTAGGGGGAGGTGACCCCCCCCCCTAACTGGGGGGAGGCGGCCCTGGCAGGAAATTAAGCAGGCCACGTGTTATGTTGGGTGGGCCAGGGTGGACATGTTGTCCAGGCACGTGGCGGTTTACAAGGTTGATGCTTTGTGACGCGGTTCTCCTTGGGCGCTGTTGTGTCTGTAATGTATAATGTATGTTTGATGCCTGTAACTTGTGCTTTGAACTTCAATAAAAACAGATTAAACCAAAATCCTGAAGGGCTTCAAGAAAGACATTAAACCGCACAAAACAGTCCACAGACAGAAACAGAAGCACGTGGAGTCACTGCTCACCGCTGCGCAGGTTCTGGATCAGGCTTTTGGGGACCGGACACTGGCGACTCTCCCGGTTCCAGTATTTATTGCTGGCGGAGGACTGGCGCAGGCTGAGGCGCAGGGTGCCCGGGCTCCTCCCATCTGCATACATTCTAAACACAGAGAACAGAGACTTTGGTGACACTGAATATTTACAGAAGACGTCCATCAGTCAGGAGCCTCTGGATACACCCGGATAATACAGGTCCATAAACCCATCATATATCAGAAGGACCAGGCAGTAGTGTCTGCAGCCGGCACTATGCCAGCATCTGTCCTGGGCAAAATATTCAGCAGGGCCGCCATCGGGGGGAGGGGTGGAATTGGTGTCCTGGGCCTGAGTGCCCTGAGTGGGCCTGGCCTCCAACTCCACTGCAACTGCGCTGTCATTCCTGCGGGCTCATGGGCAGGATGAGGGGCCCGGCCAACAATATATAGCAGTGCAGCGTCACACAGCAAGGCATGGAAGTGTCAGCAGCGCTGTGCCCAGAGTTGTGTGCAATCCCCTCCGTTGCTCCTTTCTGACCATGCTGTGTCATTAACATATGACTCTCCTGTGGCCCCTCCCCGCCTCATTAGCATATGACTCTCCCGAGGCAAGCAGTGGCCCCTCCCTCCTCATGATATGCCTAAACTGACCATTTCTTGCGTTTCCTCAAAGTGGGACAGTTAAAGTGGATCAAAACCCAGGATTTTGACTATCCTGGATTTTGGTTCTTGCCCCTGGGGCACCCCTATCGGGGGTGGCCCGCTGTTTGAAACCCCTCAGGTCGGCCCATCTCACTCACCCTTCCTCGGTCCTAAGGTGCATGTGTAACCTCTCGTCCAGTCAGCTTGCTGGCGAACACATACCCGACTAACCTTTAACAGGGAGAGCGTGCTCGCGCCGGCCATTCACTAATGCCTGGCTCGGCACGCGCCCTGCTTAAGGGTTAGTGGGGATGCGGCCCGTTGCTCTTGCATGCGCAGTTTGACCGGGAAAGAAGGGTGACCTTGGGGGTTTCGCACAGTGGGGCATCCTGAATCTGGATGCCCTGGGGGGAGGGAGTATGCCTGCCCTGGAGTCTCAGGCTGCCGAGTGGGTTTTGGTCTCGGCTGCATCCCCGCTATTCCCTTAGCAGGTCGCGTGCCCGCGCCAGGCATTTGTGGGCACGCTCTCTGTTAGAGTAGCTGGGGATGTTGCTGTCGGTGCGCTCGGATCCACTCGCCTTAGGCAAGGTCCTGGATGAAGGGGCTCAAGCGGATCCGATTGGACGAGAGGCTGCACATTCGCCAAAGAACCAGGGCAGGGTGTGTGAGATTGGGCGATCTGGGGGGTTGCACACAGTGGGGACTATCCCAGGATAGTCAAAATCCTGGGTTTTGGTCCACTTTAATATATAACAATCATTCATTCATTCAGCTCTACCATCAGTCCAACCCATTTTTTTTAACCCTCTATATGATAAAAGACCCTTTGAAGGCAACCACAATGGCGATGTGGCCACTGTCTATGACGCCCCCTGCCACGGTCGCGTTATAACGATCTTACCTGTTCAACAGATTTGTAAGCAGCTCCTCCAGCTTCAGCCTCACGTCTGATACGGTTGAACACTTCTTAAAGGAGTCCTCTTCACTGATGGACTGTTGGTCAAAGTCAGACATTTACTTTTCAAACAGGAGACAAGTGCACAGCATTGTGAACAGAAAGAATAAAAAATAACCAGTTCAAGCAGGACAAAACCCAGCAGCGGTCGGCCTGGAATCGAATCTAAGCTGATGCCAACTCACCTCTTCCCGGTCCTATGGCACATGCGCGGCCGCTCGTCCAATTAGCACGCTCGGAGCCGCTGACGTCACGTTGTCTAAGCCTTCATCTAAGGCCAACAACTCCGAGTGTGCTGGCGGCTGCATCCCTCGCTTCCCTCTAACAGGGAGCACGCATGCGCCGGCCATTTACGAATACCCAGCGCAGGCACGTGCCCTCCTAGAGGGATAGCGGGGATGTGGCTGCGGCTCGCGCATGCGCCGTTGGACCCGAGAAACAAGGTAAGAGTATGCAGCTGGAAGCGTCTGTAACTTACCCGAGTGAGGACACTCCTAGTGCCAGCTGCCAGTGTCCCCACTCATGGGAGTGGCGCCCACATGGATGAGGAGTGGGGGGGGGGGGGGGTGTCCGTCAAGGGCGCCCCAGAAGTAGAACTGGGGCTGAAAAAAAAAATGTGATGGCCGAGTATGCAGTTGGAAGCAGCAGTAACTTACCTGAGCCTCGTGATCCGGTCCCTGGTTGAATAGGCTATTGGCAGGGCCACAGAAAGATGGCCGCCGCTCCCATGAGTGAGAGCACTCCTAGTGCCAGCTGCCAGCAACCTCACTCATAGGAGTGGCGGCCTTCTTTCTGTGGCCCAGGTCATAGCCTATTTGAGTCTGACCAGGGACTGGATTGCGGGGCTCAGGTAAGTTACAGCTGCTTCCTGCTGCACACTCTGCATTAGTTTAAAAGTAGTTTAACTTGGTCGATGGGTTGCCAACTTTTCCATGTTCGGACGCCAGACACAAACTTCTGCCTGAAGACTGTGTTCGGGTTTGGGAACACGAAGTCGCAAAGTTTGGTACGAACCCAAACTTTGCAGCTCGGGTTTGCCCATCTCTAGTAAGGAGAGTTAAAGATCCCATTTTAAAATAGTAAATACCTGAGGGGCGCCAGTAGGAGTCACCGCCGAGTCGTCCTCTCCTCGGCTGAGCTGCTGGACACGCCGAGCCAGCGCCGCTCCCAGCTCCTTCTCCAGTACAGAGATAGGACAGGTCTGTAGGGCCGGCACGCTGCACAACCCCAAAGCCTCCAGCCTCTGGGCGGTCTTGTGGCCAATTCCTACACCGGAGAGAGAAAGTATTGCATCAACCCCATGTCATGCTCCTGGCAAGAGGTTGATCTTAGCTTGGGATACAGTGGGCGGAGCTTGGACCACTTTAGTGTATTCGTCCCCTCATAGCCACTGGCACTGTGTGGTAAATGCCAACTGCACAGCAGCACAGACCAGGTGAGTAGTTTAGGAAGATTCTGGCCATTTCCCTTTACTTAGTGGTGGAGAGGAATCCCAAATTTGGATGACCATGGGTGGTGGAGTGCAGATGTCCCAAGGGCCACTGCAGGGGAACTGGCAAAAGTCGATTAAAGTAAATGTAAACTATAGTAGAACCCCTTTCCTTGGGGGATTCGGACCTGGGATGCCCCTAGGGGGACAACAAAAGCAGAATTGTCACTATCCTGGGGTTTGGTCCTTGTCCTTGGGCAATCAGAGAATCTCCTGTCCCCTCCTTCTCTGGCCACCGATCACCGGCATCTGACAGCTGAAAGGCCTGGAGCTGTCATGACGCCGGCCGAGTGATGTCATAAGCCCCGCCCCCAAAAGGGGCAGGGCTTCGCAGCTAGATGGCGGCGCCCGTCGGAGGAAGAGGGGAGAGAGCCTGATAGAGGAGGGCCTGGCGAGATCGAGCACACATGGAGGTGTGGGGGGCTCTGGGCTCTCCCCTTCCTCCGGAGGAGCCCCGACGGGGGATCGGAGCCCCCCAGGGTGAAGAGGAGACCCGACCGGATCTAATGAGGGGTCAGGTAAGTGTTTTTTTTTTATTTTGCAGGCACTAGCAGGGGGCAAATTCAGGCACGTAAAAATACAATTCTGTGATTACTCACCTGTAGAATTAATATTATGAGTATACAGTACGTCCTGCTCCATATATAATACTTACACGTGGGTTATCCTCCGCCAGATGGCGCTGTACTGCAGAGACATTGAAAACAGGCTCCTCCCGGCCCCTCAAATACCCGGGGACCTCCCACAAATCCGCAGCATTGAAAAGCAGTGAACAAGAAGCCGGGGGAATTTAACCACTAAAACTGGTAACTAACAATGATAACAATCACCATACAGGGGATCCAAGATAATGCAAAAACCAGGGTGGGGTGGAGCAGGACGTACTGTATACTCATAATACCAATTCTACAGGTGAGTAATCACAGAATTGTATTATTCTTAGTATACAGTACATCCTGCTCCAAATATAATACTTACACGTGGGACATCCAATAGCAGTGTCCATAAAGTAGGGTGGGATCCCCAACAAAAAGGTAACAGCAGACAGTTTAAACCACTGCCACCTGCAGAACCTTGCGGCCAAAAACAGCATCAGCTGAGGCCCTAACATCAACCTTGTAAAACTTTGAAAAGGTATGAACAGAAGACCAAGTAGCGGCCTTGCAAACTTGTTCAACGGAAGCCTGGTGCTGGAAGGCCCAACAGGCACGAGTAGAATGAGCAGTAAGGCGGAAGGGAGGATTCTTCCCCTTAGCCGAATAGGCCTGAAACATGGCCTGATGGATCCATTTGCTAATAGACTTGGCAGGAGCCAAACCTTTCCGCAGTGGCCACCAGGTAGTACTTCAGACACCTAACCACATCCAAGGAATGCAAAACCCTCTCCTTAGCATTGCTAGGATTAGGGCACAAAGAAGGAAGAACAATATCCCGATTCAAATGAAAGGCAGACACTACCTTAGGCAGAAAATCTGGCTTAAAGCGAAACACCACCTTGTCCTGGTGTCTCTCGTAGTAGGGGGGCTGGATTGAAAGCGCCGCCAACTCAGACACACGCCTAACAGAAGTGATAGCCACCAGAAAAACAACCTTGAGAGTAAGAATGGCCAGAGCAGCATCCTGCACAGGTTCAAAGGGAGCACCCTGCAAGGCAGACAAAACCAAGTTTAAATCCCAAACAGGCACCATGGGCTTACGAGGGGGACGCACATGAGTGACCCCTGAGAAAAAGTCTTGATCAAAGGATGCTGAGCAAAAGACTTCTGGAAGAAAACAGCCAGGGCAGAAACCTGACCCTTCAGAGTACTGAGTTGGAGCCCCAACTCCAAACCATGCTGTAAGAACTCCAGAATCCTGGGAACAGAAAACACACGACAGGGAAGAGACTTAGACTCACACCAGTCAATGTAGGCACGCCATACCCTGTAATAGATGGAGGAAGAAGACTTCTTTCTAGCCTTTATCATGGTGTCAATAACAGAGACAGACAACCCTTTCTCCATCAAGATGGAGGTTTCAGCAGCCAGGCCGTCAAAGCCAGAGTTTGTAAAATGGGATGGCGTAGTGAGCCCTGAGTGAGCAGATCTGGCACCAAGGGCAGAGCGTACTGATCTACTGCCAGCTGCACCACGTCTGCGAACTACACTCTTCTTGGCCACCTGCATTAAACACATCAGGGGGCAAATCATCAGGGGCACCATCAAGGAAACTTCTGATCAGGGACCTAAGAGCCACAGATGTAATGGCCGAGGCACAGACCGGGCGCAGCGCCGTCCCCACAAATGCAAAGACATGGGACGCCAGTTGGTCAATACGCCGGTCCTCAGCATCCCGCAGGGTAGTAGAGTCAGGGAAGTGCATGACAGAGGTGTTAGACAACCCTAGAATAAAGGCATCCACCTCGGGAGGGGATGACCAGCACTTAACCACATCAGCGGGAAAGGGATACTTTCTGTCCCAACTTTTAGGTACACCGGGAAGAGTACTGGGACGTTCCCACTCCTTAAGCACGAGATTATTGAAATTAGCTTGCTCTGGAAATTCCAAACGTGACTTAGCAGTATGAAAAAGCTCACCCCTTTGCCTAGGAGCAGCAGCAGGGGGAGAGATGGACAGAACCTCAAAAATCTGGGCCAGCAATCTGTCAGTATCATCCGGGGCCCAGGGGTCAGGTCCAGAATCGTCATGACCCCTGGGTCTCTCATCAGATGACCCCGAATCAGAGAGCAGCTCCCCTTCGTCCGAGGGGGTATAGCCACATAAATGCAAAAACTCATCAGTTTCCATAGGGAAAAGAGTGTTTTTCATCAGGTGTTAAGTGCCGCTTTTTTGCAGTGGCCTTAAGAGCCAGGGTATTAGCAATTAACTTCTCGACACTAGCCAGTCTAGCAGACACATCAGGCTGAGAGTCCCCACTTGTATTCAAGTCATGGGGAGCGAGAATCAGGCTTGGGGGAGTAGGTGAAGTGAAACGAGGTGTAGGCCCAGCCACAGAAAGACCAGATTGCAGCGCTAGCACCTGCTGGGCGCAAGGTACGCAGACCCGTGCATTGTCACCGCTAATAGGTGAGACCCCACAAGCTACACACAGCCGGGCTTGTCCCGAAGGAACCCCGAGCACATTATCCTGAGATGCCTCCATATGGTGATTGCAAGGCACAATATGCCAGTAGGGATTAACGCTATAAAGCAACCCTGGATGCCCCAATAACCCGCTAGGGAAGTGGGAGTAATTACACTAGGCCTCACAAGTTAAAATTAACAGAGGGCCGGGAGAAGCCAATGGACTCGCCCGTCTGAAAAACACAATGAAAGTGGGCCGTAAGCAGACATTCAATATAACATGATAATAAAGCAGCCCGCGAGGGCACTTATGGACCGCGGTAGGTAGAAACCGTCACACAGGAGCCCACAATCAGGCAAAATGGCGTCGGTATACCTCGAGGGGCGGGCCAGTGCGAGTCATGACGCGGAGCCAGGCCCCGCCCCCCCCCCCCCCCCCGAAGAGCGCGAAGTCAACCAGACAAGCAGCCAATGACAGCGCGAGAGCGCCTGAGGTAAAGCCGCCGCCAAGCGCAGAACATTATGAAAAACGAGCGCGCGGCGGCGGTAATGACAAAGAAAAAGCAAGTCAGCGCGGCGGCTGACACAACATATGTAAAGTCAAAGACACAAAAACACATATAATGTATACACATGTACACACACACCCCCCTTTTTTCCCCCCTGAAGGCAACAGGGAGAATGAGGGAGGACGGCGGCCCATGTAGATAGGACCCACCGATATACGGGGCATGGGGCAATAGTGCGGGAGGGGCATCCCATAAAGGCTCACCATAAGCCTGCTGAACCGCCTACCCTTTGGTGGGGGATTGCGGTGGAGCAGCGCTCCTTAAGCACTCATGGTGCTGCCTACCGTCACCCGACCAGCGCAGCCAAGGCTGGGAGGCACATTACTAGTGGAACGGGTGGGAATAGTCCTACAGGGCCGCAGGCTAATAGCCCCGCTCACCTGCGAGAAGAAAGAGCCATATTCTTGTCCTTTGCAGTCAGACTGCAAAGAAATTCTGGGGATTTGTGGGAGGTCCCTGGGTATTTGAGGGGTCGGGAGGAGCCTGTTTTCAATGTCTCTAAAGTATAGCGCCATCTGGCGGAGGATAACCCACGTGTAAGTATTATATTTGGAGCAAGACGTACTGTATACTAAGAATATTTACGTGGCAGGCGGTTAACTGCAGGGGAGGCAGGCGTTTACGTGGCAGGCGTTTAAAGGTGCGTATGGCAGGGCATCCCACATTGGGCTGGAAGCATATCCGGCATCCCTGCAGCTTTAAAGGTGCGTATGGCAGGGCATCCCACATTGGGCTGGAAGCATATCCGGCATCCCTGCAGCTTTAAAGGTGCGTATGACAGGGCATCCCACATTGGGCTGGAAGCATATCCGGCATCCATGCAGCTTTGAAGGTGCGTATGGCGAAGTGGAAATGGCACAGACTCAGAAACAAAGGTCTTCAGGAAATACCAAGGGCCTGCTTACTTCAATTGCCAATGCCCGAATTGCCAGCTTTTTGCTTGCTTAAATACAGGTGCTATACGAGCTTAAATGACCATCCTGATTGGATGCCTGGACACGTGTCCTATTGCTATTGGACATTTCAACATATACAGATACACATATATGGAAGGTATAGTTCAGACATGAAGAACATCTATTTCTCATAAAGCAGACGTGACATTCATTAGCGAGTCATATGAGGGGGTGCAAACTGAGAATGTGGGAGATGGCATACAGATGGCTTATAAAATTAATACTAATTATAATAATTCATTTTCCACCTCAATGGCAGGGCATCCCACATTGGCCTGGAAGCATATCTGCCATCCCCACAGCTTTGAAGGTGTGTTTGGCAGGGCATCCCACATAGGGATGACTTTTGAGTGAATTTCTGCTTTATATTTGCCTGTGTTCCTGGACTGCCATTCAGAGAGGCTGGGACGGGAGAGCGTGGAGCTGGGGAAGTGGCAGTGCACGCCTCCCCATTGAAGGCAATGGAAGCAAACACAGCAAAGGGCTCTGATTGGACGAGAGCATGCGCATGCAGTTGAGCAATGCATGATGGGAATAAGTGCAGGTTAGCAGTCCATAGCACCAACATAGGCCGCGTCGATGGTCAGACATACCTGGGATTTCGCCGACATGGCGGAGGCTGTGGATGAGGCGGCCGCTGCTCTCGGGTAACAGGACGGTTTGCTGGTTTGGCTTATAGGTGCCGGACACCAGTTTAGCCAGGAGCTTATTGGAGGCGATTCCGGCACAGCCGGTGAGTCCCAGCCTGCTGTGCACCGCGGCCCGGATCTCCGCCGCCACCAGGGATCCTGTCACCAGCCGCAGGTGCGTCCGGTCGCCGGCATCCGCCGCTGCAAGACAAGAGGCGATCAGTGTCCTGGGAGGTCCAGGGCTTACTTCTATCTCATTTCATATCTCTCCGCCCACAATGAGAAGCTATGGGCCATTAAAGTGGACCTACATCCTAAAGGGAAAGCTTGTTTCCTGATGCCGCAGGCTCTGCTTCTCACATGGAGAGCTCTCTACACTTTAGTAAAAGACTTAAGGGAGGCCCTCGTTTTTCAACAATTGCTCTAACCCATTAAAGAAGACCAAAACCCACGGTCCACGGCGTCTATCAAATTGCAGGGCTGCTTGATTCCCCCCGGGTATCCAGAATTGGGATGCCCCGCTGTGTGAAACCCCCCAGGTCACCCAGCAACTCACCATTCCCGGTCCAACTGCACGAGCAGCAGCTACATTCCCGCTATCCCTGCGCGTGCCCGTGCCAGGCATTTGTGAATGGCCAGCGAGGGCACGCTCCATGTTAGAGAGTAGCGGGGGAAGCGGCCACCAGCAAGCTTAGATCTGATTGCCTAAGAAAGAGTGGGAGCAGATCAGAGCACGCGGATCGGACAAGATGCTGCGCATGCGCCATAGGACTGGGGAGAGGCGAGTTTGTTTGCCGACCTGGGGGGTTTCACACAGCGGGGGCACCCCTGATCGGGGGGCAAGGACCAATACCCAGGATAGTCAAAATCCTGGGTTTTGGTCCACTTTAACAAAACTGAGTGCAGTTGAATATTAAAGCGGGCCTAAAGTAAAAACCCCTTTAGGAACCGATTTACCGATTTGGGATCCACCACCTGTTAAAGAGCAACACTCCCAAAAAATCTACTTACTTGGCCTTTGTTACTCTCCAAATCGAGATACCCTACTGAGTATTTCCCCCATAAACTCACCCTTGTAAGTGGACCTAAAGGCTTTTTGTTTAGATCTACTTTAACCAGTGAACCGCTTCTTTCAGTTAATTAGGGGTCTGAAACGGATATGTGATGCCCCCAGATCCCAGCATGGGACCCATTACTGGTTGGAACTCCTTAGGTCCGCATGAATGGATGGGCAGCAGCAAAGCGGGGTCCTCACCCTGGTCAGCGTACACGTGTCCGGCCATTTGCAGGCCGTCTTCATTCCGCCGCGGCTCCTGTAGTTTTTTATCCACCAGTTCGGTGATATCGATGAAGTTCTCATCAAAGCCGAGTCGCTCCACCTTCCCGCTGAACTCCTCCAGAAGTTCTAGAAAAGTAAATGGCCAATCATTGGACGACTTCAGATCCCCAATCGGGATGCCCGCGACTATGTCATTCGCCAAACAGCTCTCATTGACTTCAATGCAGCGCGCACGTTCCCGCCCCAGCCTATCAGAGCGGTTGGGGCGGTAGCGCGTTCAGCCGCATGCCCTGCGTCCTCAGGCTTTACGCTTGCTCCTGCCCTAGCCCCTCATTAAAGTGGACCAAATCCCAGGATACAAGCAAGTTTTGGTATATAGCCACAGCCGGTTGTATATTGGTCACTCCATGGGACATACAACTTCAAAGTTCAACACCAAAAGTGTTATATTTCCATTGAGGTGCGTTTATCCCACCACCTTATATACCAAGTATAAAACACGTTACAGATTTCTCTAGAAAAAACGCCTTGTAATCAATAGCAAAAAATGTAGCTCCTCCTTAAGGATTGGGATCTGCTACTTTCAAATTCATCCACTTTTTCACTTCTTAATGGCAATAAAAACGGGTCTTGTGATATTTTTACATAAAACATTCGCTCCAAATTTAAAGTGGACCAACACCCAGGATTTTGACTATCCTGGGTCTTGGTCCACTTCGGTGGGGCACCCCCGATCGGGGTGCCCCGCTGTGTGAAACCCCCCCGATCACCCTAAAAACTCACCTCTCCCCGCGACGACGGACAAGGGATTTGACAGCCGCGGACAAGCGGCTCCACCGCTGCCGCCGCCTCCCGCGCGTCCCTCTTGACGCGCGCGCGCCGGCCATTCACAGACGGCCGGCGCGGGCACGCCTAGAGGGGCGTGAGGGAGGCGGCTGCGGCCGGCCGCCGCCGAACATGAGGTAAGGGGGTTTGGGGGGGTTTCACCCCGCGGGACATCCCGATCTCGGATGTCCCACGGGGAGGGAGGTGATCGGCCCGGGAATCTTTTAGATTCCCGGGCCGATCACCCGAGGGTGATGGTCCACTTTAATGTTGATTTGAAATAAAAAACAAAAACCCCAACATAGTGTAAAATTGCCCAGATTCCTGGTTCAATTTCCCCAACTATGCAATGCTCACCAAATATAGCAATAAAATCCAGCATGAAGGCAAAGCTGCGTGTTACCACCAGCGGTGTAAATAAAAAAATGGGGATGCCCCAAACCCCCACCCAGAGTCTTATTATTGCACACACTAAGATTAAATATAAAAATATATATTTATTAATCCATCATATCAAGAAACATTACATCCAAGACACATTGTTAAAAAACATACTAACAAACTAAGCAAATTCTGCCAGGAGGGGACGCTGATGTCATACGGACTATTATAAACCTATGTGTAATTCATAAACCTCTTAAAGTGGACCAACACCCAGGGGGGATCGGCCCAGGGATCTATAAGATTCCCGGGCCGATCACCTCCCTCCCCGCGGGACATCCGAAATCGGGATGTCCCGCGGGGTGAAACCCCCCAGAAAGCCCACAGAAGCCTACCTTTTCCCCGTTCCAGCGGCGCATGCGCGTCCGCCGCCACCTCCCGCGCATCCCTCTAGCGCGACCCCCAATCAGGGTGCCCGTCAAGTAGTGCAACACCTGGGACAAGGTGTGAAAACATCTCACAAGAACCTAAGTGACCATCGTAATGTGAAGGCATTTGTGGCTGATTCAGAGCACAGAGCGATTAGTGCAGATAAAGGCATATCAAGGAAGGTTTGGGATCAGGAATTGTGTTGCCAATTACAAAGCAGCAAACAGGTATTTGGAGCTGCAGGCATGCATCAGTATAATCAGAGCACTGGATAGTAATGGCCCAATGGTAGGCTTAGGTCATTACTAACCCGCTTGCCTTAGACAAGCACCTGGACAAAGGGGTACATGATTGTACATGATTGAACGAGAGGCTGCACATGCGCCGTAGGGCCGAGGAAGTGTGAGTGAGATTGGGCGACCTGGGGGGTTAACACAGCAGGGCACCCCTGATCAGGGTACCCAGGGGGCAAAGACCAAAGCCAAGGATAGTCAAAATCCTGGGTTTTGGTCCACTTTAAGCAGGCCACAGGTTTCAAGTAATATGGGAAAGAAAGACAATCCTTCTGCTTCCCGAAAAGCGTCAAATAGTGCAACGCCTGGGACAAGGTGTGAAAACATCTCACAAGAAACTAAGTGTGATCATTGTACTGTGAAGGTATTTGTGGCTGATTCAGAGCACAAACCGGTTAGTGCACATAAAGGCATATTGAGGAAGGTTTCTGCCTGACAAGCACTCTGCTGGCAGGCATCGGGATCATCAGAGAACTGGCTAGTAATGGCCCAATGGTAAGTTTATGCCCAATCTACTATTTGGCCATTACTAACCAGTGCTCACAAGCAGGGAGCCCAGATTTACATGAAGACTCATTTCACTGTGCAGCCCTGGATGTTGCAGATGGATGGAGTAGTGCAGTGGCGGCAAACAATTACAGTAAAGTGGACCAAAACCCAGATGAGTCAGTAGATACCTGTGACCTTGTAGGACATCTCCCTGTAGGGGGTCAGGTCCTCGCCGCTGACCAGCACCAGCTCGGGGAGCTTCTCCTTAGCCTCCCGCAGAGTCATGCACTTGCTCACCCCGAGTCTTCTGGCTTCATAATTACAGGTGACCAGGAGGGACTTCTGCTGGACGCCTGAGGAAGACAAAGCTGCTCATAGGCGGTGTGTGACCGGCAACATTTACAATCAGACTGTACAGCGTATGACCAGCAGGTGGCAAACTCAAGCTGTACAATAATAATGACGGCATTATATACATAGCCAACAATTTTTCTTAATAAAGTGGACCAAAACCTAGGATTCTGAGTATTCCTTGGTTTTGGTTCTTGTCCCTGGGGCACCCCGATTGGGGATGCCCTGCTGTGGCAAACCCCCCAGGTCGCCCAAACGAACTCACCTCTTCCCGGTCCTGCGGGGCATGCGTGGACACTCGTCCAATCAGCATGCTCGGACCCTTCGTCTAAGGTGAGCGGATCAGAGCGTGCTCGAACCGCATCCCCGCAATCCCTTTAGCAGGGCGCGTGCGGAACGTACCTGCAACAGCCATTCACAAATGCCTGGCGCGGGCACGCGCCCTGCTAAAGGGATTACGGGGATGCGGCTGCTGCTCGCACATGCGATGTTGGACCAGGAGAGAAGGTGACCTGGGGGGTTTCACATAGTGGGGCATCCCAATTTTTGGATGACCCGGGGGGAAGGAATCAAGCAGCCCTGGAATTTTATAGAGGATTTTATAGACCAAAACTGAGCCGACTGATTCACTCCCCCCGGGCATGCCCCGTTGTGTGAAAGCCCCCAGGTCGCCCCCATACACTTACCTCGCTTCCAGGTCCAATGGCGCATGCGCGAGCCGCGGCTGCATCCCCGCTATCCCTCTAGCAGTGACTAAAAAGATGGGGGATGCCCCACTAAAAATCCCCCCAGAGTACTAGATTCTAGAATTTTTTTTTTTTTTACATCAAAGACACATTGTTAAAAAACACATATAAGACAAGCTAAAACCTATTCTGCCAGGAGGGGGCGCTAATGAAACTTGCTGCCATGTAAAAATAATTTGTGAATATTCAGTACAGTGTATCAAACCTTTTAAAAGTAACTCATCTCTTTAATAAAGTGCCAAGTGCTTATCCCAATAGTACATCAATTAATAATAGAAACTGGGTGCAATAAAGCTTATCAATTCTATCATAAGAGAAGAACCAAGCACAAATCAACAGAAAAAACAGTGCAAAAAAAGGAAATTACTTATCAGTCAAAGGTCAGCAGTAAGCGCCCCCCCCTTTTCCACGAGCCCACGCGTTCCGAGACGTGTGTCTCTTTTTCAAGGCAGAGTGCGTGGCAGAAGATGCTGTGGGAGCCATTTATATACACACCTATCCCCGCTCCCCCGCCGCGCTGATTGAAACCGCCGGTCGGCAGACGCACCCCGGCCGGAGGTGCGTCACGCCTGGCCAGGCGGAAATGACGTTGCCCGCGCTCCAGAAGTACATCATCACACGCAGAGAGGCTGTGCGGGACCGTGCTGTACCCCACTGCAGTTGGGAGACGCCGGTGACACCGCCGCCTGTTGCGTGCTGCGCAGCACCTCTAGCAGGGCGCGTGCCATTTGTGAATGCCCGGAATGGGCACGCCCCGTTTTAGAGGGAAGCGGGGGATGCAGCCGCCAGCACACTCGGAGCCGCTGGCCTTAGACGCGTGGTGTCACTGACTCTGAACGCGCTGATTGGACAGGCAGCCGCGCTGTAGGACTGGGAAGAGGCGAGTTGTGCTAGGCGATATGGGGGATTTCGCACAGTGGGTGCACTCGGGGGGAAAGGACCAAAACCCAGGATAGTCAAAATCCTGGGTTTTGTCCACTTTAAAGCAAATCAAAACCCTTATTTTGTCCCCTCACCCGCCCTCCCTACCCCAGGACCTCGTGTGGTGCTGCTGCCTCGGTTTTCAAATTAAACCAAGTATTTTTCATTTCCGAACCTGCGTCCAGCTTTTAGGTCGCGGATTGGCTGATCTCAGTTTCCAGTTGGCCGCCTCCCCGCATTATATTCAGCCATGCTCACTCCCGTGTCTGGCGATTAGACAAGGCTGGGAGCAGGCGCAACTACAGGGAAGCGTGATTGGCCGAGAGCCCTTTACATCCGCCGAGGGAATAAGGGAAAGATTAGGTAAACCGGACCTTCAGCGTGATTTAATGAAAAGCCCAAACCCTTAAAAAAAGATTCCCCAGCATCTAAAATGAATAGCCCAATCATCTTCAAGCTTCATCTCATGCTGCAAAGATACCTCCCAGTGATTGGCTGCTATGGGCATAAAGGAGAGACACTCCTCCCCTGACTTTAACCCTCTGGAGAAGCTTTGGAGTATCCTCAAGCAAAAGATATACGAGGGTGGGAGGCCGTGCACATCAAAACAGCATCATTTGGAACCTACTGTAGAGCAGATAAAAATGTTAACCAATTACCCAGCGGCTTGTCCCGGAGCTCGGGGTGTCGGATCATTTCCACCTGGGCGTAGAAGCAATCCATATCCAGGTGCACCACCACCCTGCTGGAGGAAGCTTCTGCTTTTGCCCCTTGCCTGCCAACTGAATAAAACAACACTATAATTATATATATATATATATATATATATGTGGGGAGGGGGTATAATGTACAGGGGCAGGGCTTTATATAGTAGAGGATATAACATATATATAATTACAGGGGCGGGCCATTATATACATATTGGAATAATGTACAGGTGGAGGGTATAATGTACATGGGTGGGGATTGGGGAATTATAAATATACATATAATGTACAGGAGGCAGGGCATTAAATATAGTCGGGGCAGTATAATGTTCAGGGGGTGGGGTATTATATATAATGGGGGAGTATAATGTAAAGGGGATGGGGTAATTTATACAGTGGGGAGTGTAATATACAGGGAGCATGTCATTATATACAATGGAGCAGTATAATGCACAGGGGGGCAGGTGGATAGGGAGTATAATGTACAGGGGGTGGGGCATTATATGTAATGGGGGGGGGGAGTATAAAGTACAGGGAGCACAGCATTATATACAGTGGGGGGTATAATGTACAGGGCCTTATATATAATGGGGGGGGGGGGAGTATAATATACAGGGAGCATGGCATTATATACAGTGGGGCAGTATAATGCACAGGGGCGGAGCATTATATACAGGTGGATGGGGAGTATAATGTACAGAGGTGGGCCATTATATATAGTGGGGGGGTATAATGTACAGAGGGCAGGGCATTTTTTACAGTGGGACATTATATTGTACAGGGGCGGAGAATTATATATCACAGGGGAGTATTATGGACAGGGGGTGGGGCATTATATATAGTGGGGGGTATAATGTACATGGGCGGGGCATAATTTACAGTGGGGCATTAATGTACAGGAGTGGTCAGGCAGGCGATAATCCTCCTCTCGCCAGTCGGTCTCCTCCTCTTCTCCCGGGGACTCCATGCCGCTGCTGCCTCCGTTTCCGGGCCTCCCGCCAGCGGGCGACAACTCCACAATCCCCAGAACACGCGCCTACTCCATTGCACATTTCGCTGCCATCTACTGCGCATGCGCGACCCATGCAGCGCCGCCCTCCCTGCCAACAACAGGCTGCCGTATCTATGTGAAGCAGCAGGTGGCGCTGTGTCTGAAGGCAAAGCCTCCTATTAGACCAGCGGGCGCTGTGTATCAAGGTGTATATATAAAGGAATTAGCCGTCACGTGACCATGTGCTGCCAGAACCCCAGAAAACTTTTTTTGCTGCTCTCTTCTTAAAGCGGACCTTCACCCTGCATAAGAGCCTATCTTATATGTTTCCCACACCCTGTATATACAGATTGCCCACATTAATCCGGACCTTCACCCTGCATAAGAGCCTATCTTATATGTTTCCCACACCCTGTATATACAGATTGCCCACATTAACCCGGACCTTCACCCTGCATAAGAGCCTATCTTATATGTTTTCCCCCACCCTGTACATACAGATTGCTCACATTAATCCGGACCTTCACCCTGAATAAGAGCCTATCTTATATGTTCCCCCCACCCTGTACATACAGATTGCTCACATTAATCCGGACCCTCATCCTGAATAAGAGCCTATCTTATATGTTTCCCACACCCTGTACATACAGATTGCTCACATTAAAAACCATCCTACCTGCATCTACTGCATGTTATGAGCCTTTACACATCCAAGATGGCAGTTCATGGAGCATCAGGCAGCCTGCAAACAGGAAGTGTCTTCTGACTGTGTCGCTCTGCATTCTGGGATTGCTGACCTTTCCCTGACCCCAGCTCGGTTCTGTCTGCGCAAAGCACAGCTATAACCTGCCCCCTGTACTTTATCCCGCTTTCCTCTCCTCAGTATGTGTGATGCTTGAGTCAAGATGGCGGCGCCCATATCCTAGAGTCCTAAACAGAGTTGCAGTCCGGTGGGGGAAAGAATAATTAGTAAGTGACTAAGAACTTAAAATACCGTATTTTTCGCCCTATAAGACGCACCCAGGATTTGAAAGAGAAAAATAAGAAAAAAAAATATTCTAAGCTAAATGTTGTGCTAAACACCCCATTACAGGCAGTGTGGCGTTCCCCCATCCCATTCCTAATGAGCAGCGTGGCATTCTCCCCTCCCATAGACAGTGTGGGATGCCTTCATCCCATTCCCATAGACAGAGTGGTATTCCCCCCTTCCTATTCTCCATATAGGCAGGGTGGCACCCCCCTCCAATTCCCCATATAGGTAGTGTGGCATTCATCCCCCCCTCCCCATCCCATATAGGTAATGTGGCATTCGCCCCCCCATCCCATATAGGTAATGTGGCATTCATCCCCCCCCCTCTCCATATAGGTAGTGTGGCATTCATCCCCCCCTCCCCATCCCATATAGGTAATGTGGCATTCATCCCCCCCCTCTCCATATAGGTAGTGTGGCATTCATCCCCCCCTCCCCATCCCATATAGGTAATGTGGCATTCATCCCCCCCTCCCCATCCCATATAGGTAATGTGGCATTCATCCCCCCCTCCCCATCCCATATAGGTAATGTGGCATTCATCCCCCCCTCCCCATCCCATATAGGTAATGTGGCATTTCTATCCCCCCTCCCCATATAGGTAATGTGGCATTCATCCCCCCCCCTCTCCATATAGGTAGTGTGGCATTCATCCCCCCTCCCCATCCCATATAGGTAATGTGGCATTCATCCCCCCCCTCCCCATCCCATATAGGTAATGTGGCATTTCCATCCCCCCTCCCCATTCCGTATAGGTAATGTGGCATTTCCATCCCCCCTCCCCATCCCATATAGGTAATGTGGCATTTCCATCCCCCCTCCCCATCCCATATAGGTAATGTGGCATTCATCCCCCCTCCCCATCCCATATAGGTAATGTGGCATTTCCATCCCCCCTCCCCATCCCATATAGGTAATGTGGCATTCATCCCCCCTCCCCATCCCATATAGGTAATGTGGCATTCATCCCCCCCTCCCCATCCCATATAGGTAATGTGGCATTCATCCCCCCCTCCCCATCCCATATAGGTAATGTGGCATTTCCATCCCCCCTCCCCATCCCATATAGGTAATGTGGCATTCATCCCCCCTCCCCATCCCATATAGGTAATGTGGCATTCATCCCCCCTCCCCATCCCATATAGGTAATGTGGCATTCATCCCCCCCTCCCCATCCCATATAGGTAATGTGGCATTCATCCCCCCTCCCCATCCCATATAGGTAATGTGGCATTCATCCCCCCTCCTCATCCCATATAGGTAGTGTGGCATTTCCATCCCCCCTCCCCATCCCATATAGGTAATGTGGCATTCATCCCCCCTCCCCATCCCATATAGGTAATGTGGCATTCATCCCCCCTCCCCATCCCATATAGGTAATGTGGCATTCATCCCCCCTCCCCATCCCATATAGGTAATGTGGCATTCATCCCCCCTCCCCATCCCATATAGGTAATGTGGCATTCATCCCCCCTCCCCATCCCATATAGGTAGTGTGGCATTTCCATCCCCCCTCCCATTCCCCATAGGCAAAAGTAAAAAGTGAGAAAAAGAAAAGTAAACTCACCTTTCAATCCTCCCCGCTGTCCTCGCCGTCTTCACACAGACTTGGAATAGCGGTGGGCGTCGCCGACGCGCGAGCATCGGCCACGCCCACCGCTGTTTAAATCTGGGTGTCTCTGTCTGCTGGCACCGTGGAGAGGTGGCAGGGACAGTGCGAGTGTCAGGGAGCAGCTGCCCCGCTGCTTGCACTGTCCCTGCCACCTCTCCATGGTGCCAGCAGACAGAGACACCCGGACTTAAACAGCGGTGGGCGTGGCCGACGCTCGAGCTTCTTTCTGGTCCAACGGGGCATGCGGAGCAGCTCGTCCAATCAGCACACTCGGAGCCGCTAACCTCACGTTCTCTAAGCCTTCGACTAAGGCCAGCGTCTCTGAGTGCGCTGCCGGCCGCATCCCTCGCTACCCTCTAACAGGGAGTGTGCCAGCGCCAGCCATTCACAAGTGCATACCTACCAACTTTTCAGGGGGAAAAGAGGGACAATTGTTAAAGCGGACCTTCAGCGTGATTTAATGAAAAGCCCAAACTCTTAAAAAACGGTTCCCCAGCATCTAAAATTAATATATTTTACGTTTTTAGTCACTAACTTATTATTCTTTCCCCCACTGGGCTGCAACTCTGTTCAGGAATTTAGGATACGGGCGCTGCCATCTTGACTCAGAAGCATCACACTTACTGAGGAGAGGAGAGTGGGATAAGGTACAGGGGGTCGGGTTATAGCTGTGCTTTGCTCAGACAGAGCAGAGCTGGGGTCAGGTAAAGGTCAGCAGTCCCAGAATGCAGAGCAGCACAGTCAGGAGGCACTTCCTGTTTGCAGGCTGCCTGATAAGATGGCGGCTTCCATGAGCCGCCATCTTGGATGTTTAAAGGCTCATAACATGCAGTAGATGCAGGTAGGATGATTTTTAATGTGGGCAATCTGTATGTACAGGGTGTGGGAAACATATAAGATAGGCTCTTATTCAGAGTGAAGGTCTGGATTAATGTGGGCAATCTGTATGTACAGGGTGTGGGAAACATATAAGATAGGCTCTTATTCAGGGTGAGGGTCCGCTTTAAATTAGGCCTCACCCCCTCATTGATTGATGGATGGGAGATAGGATGTAACAGTTACAACAACATAAACACTTTGATTAGGTGAATGAATCATTTATTGATGCAGATTTGCATGTTACACCTCAAAGAGGGACAAATGAGAATAACAAGGAAGAGGGGGACAGGGACTCAAAAGAGGGACAGTCCCTCCAAATCAGGGACACTTGGGAGGTATGTAAATGCCTGGCATTCACCCTGCTAGAGGGATAGCAGGGATGCAGCTGTTCTTGGGTCCTAAGAACATACCTCCCAGCTTTTCAGGGTGGGAAAGAGGGACAAGTGTTAAAAGAAGCCACGCCCCCCCTCATTCATTGATAGATAGGAGATACATTGTAACAGTTACAACAATTGAAATAGGTAAATGAATCATTTACTGATGCAGATCTGCATGTTACACCTCAAATAGGGACAAACGAGAACAATGAGGAACAGGGGGACATGGACTCAAATGCGGGACAGTCCCTCCAAATCAGGGACACTTGGGAGGTATGCCTAAGAATCATATACAAGTGTCCCTTCGCTCCTGGGCCCCATAGCCGCTATATGTGTTTCCCAGCCTCTGACATCAACGTCCATGGGGGTTATTTAAGAAGGGATAGCGGCAGGTAGCGCCTGGTTAATGAGGGGTAGCGACAGGTGAATGCTGGACACGGCACGCAATTACACATTTATCAAGCAGAATCTGTTTAGCGACTGGGATAGCGCCATGTAGCGTCTGATTCATCATTTTCACAGCCTCAGCGAACAGCGCCAGCGTTCAGCCTTGCACAGCGCCAGGTATGACCTCTCGCTACCTGTCGCTCTCCCATACATTTCAATGGACGATCCTTTTCTTCTCTTTAAACAGGGTTTTTTTTTTTATGGCATTGAATAAGCTGTTTTTTCACAATTTTTTCATTTTTTATATATTTCTTCAGAAATGACATTACAGGTCTGCCATTAAAGTGTTCATGTTACAATGTTGCTACAATGTAATTCCATATGTTTTCGCTTTGTTACTAGTTGATAGATGCTGGAAAACAGACTTTAAACACACCGCCTCCTGCGCTCTGGGCTTCAGAGAAGCATTTTTCAGCGCCAGAGATTTGTGAGGCTGTTTTTTTGCTGAATATGGTGTGAGTCGTCGCTATGAGCAGTCGCTAACCTCCCATACAGCGCTGTACTGGTCAAATAGCGACTCCTCACAATGTATTCAACTGAACAGCGACTGAGTCCCTATAAAGTAGCGACCCACGGCTGAGCACAGCGACTACTAGCGGGCGCTCTGAAAATGCCGCTACAGACGCTCATCTGTCGCTACCTGGCGTTAGTGATGAATCAGCCTCCATGTCTTATCCAGTGAGACACTTGTTTTCAGAATGACGTCCTTCTTTTATTTGGCCAATTCCAATGACTGAATGTGACGACTGCGTCAGATAAAAGGAACCTGTGGCTGTAAGAAAACAAAGTAATAACCAGCAAAGCGCAGAGCTTGGGGCGGGGCAGCGGTTCCCACGCGGCAATCCTGCTGGAGGTGTTGGGGCCTGTCTGGTGAGTAATCACACTCTGGGGGGGAGCAGAGGCTGCTGGGAATATCTTCAGAGAGACAATTATTCGGGATTTCTTATGTTAATTTATGCATCTCGCTCCAAAGATCCCACTCATCCATTTCATGGCTCATTCCCCAACCTGCTCATCAGTGCTTTAATAACTTGTAAATAGTAGTAAAATAATTACCCTCAATTCAATTGTCTATGGGCCTGATTCGTGAAGGGATAGCGCTAGGTAGCGCCTTGTAAGCATCAGGTAGCGGCAGGTGAACGCCGGACACGGCACGCAATGACACATTTATGAAGCCGAATGTGGTGAGCGACTAGAACATGTAGCGTCTGATTCATCATTATCCCAGGCTCAGCGTACAGCGCCGGCGTTCAGCCATGCAGAGCACCATGTCTTACCTGTCGCTACCTGGCGCTCTCCCATACATTTCTATGGACGATCCTTAAAGTGGACCAACACCCAGGATTTTGACTATCCTGGGTTTTGGTCCACTTCAGCGGGGCACCCCGATCGGGGGTGCCCCGCTGTGTGAAACCCCCCAGAAACCCCGAAAAACTTGCCTCTCCTCGCTCCCACGTGATCGCCGCTGCAAATCCCTGCCGACGGACAAGCGGGAGCGCGCCCACCGCCGCCTCCCGCGCGTCACTCTTACAGGGTGCGCGCCGCTGGAACGAGGAGCAGATAGGGATTTAGGGGATATGGGGGAGTTTCACACAGCGGGGCACCCCCGATCGACTTTAAAGTGGACCAACACCCACCCCTGATTGGCCCGGGAATCTTATAGATTCAGCTCCCTGTTCAGCGCCCTCCCCACGGGGAATCCGAAATCAGGATGCCCCGCTGTGTGAAACCCCCCAGAAAGCCCCTAAAATCGTACTTTTTAGGCGACGGATAAGCCGCCTCCCGCGCGTCCCTCTAATAGGGCGCACTCCCGCGCCGGCCGTTTGTGAATGGCCGGCGCGCGCCCTGTAAGAGGGACGCGCGAGAGGCGGCGGCGGCTTATCCGTCCATTGTCCGTCGCCTAAAAGGTAAGATTTTAGGGGCTTTCTGGGGGGTGCCCCGCGGAAGTGGACCAACACCCAGGATAGTGAAAATCCTGGGGTCAGGAA